>JAUIMM010000115.1:1472500-2672500 GCA_031769625.1 Taudactylus pleione | reverse complement strand
ATATTCATGCACCTTAACTTCTCCGGAGATTTCATCAGAGATTTCCTGGCAAGCCATTTGTGGGGTGTTTGGTGCCCACCCCAAGAAGGGGAGTAATGTCACAGCACTGCCATACCCGGCTCTCACTTACTGACCCGGCAGTGCTGTTGTCGGGGTGGGCATAAGGCAGTGAGTGGGGAGTCCCCGGCGCCTGCTGCTAGTGTCCCGGCTTCTGGCATCTCATGTCCTCCCTCCTTGGTAGCTGTAGTGCAGGCAGCCGTGGCTCCTATTAGGGCCATGACCTGCGTGTTGCATGCAGCTAAGGCTAAACCTGCTTGCGGGTGTCCCTGGTGAATACCGCTGACACGTTAGACTCTGCGCCTCAATACTGGGTCTCGCCAATCCCAAAGTATGTGCTAACATCCATTATACATCCGTAAATTGTGACAGACTCTAGTGTTCCTGCATGTTATATTGGTTGTTTCCATGTATGACCTTGGTTTGTTCCTGATCTGTTATCCTTGGCGGTGATCTGTTCATCTGCTTATTATTAACCTTGTCTTGTGACCTGATCATCTAACTCATGGGGCCACGGCCTGCATGTTGGGTCCCTAGTGAAACACCAGACTCCATGCCCCTATTATTAGTTTTGCCAATCCTAGCAGATATTTAGAATACACATCTCAATCCAGAATGACCGTGACAGTATAATTTTGGCCATGGATTCAGTTGGTGAGCTGTTTTCCAAAGACCTGTTACAACACTTGATCATGTGTTTGAATAAATATTTGAACACACAGAAACAAGTTATATCAGTCTGTTGTCCAGTGCATGGATGCTATGCAACTGTTCCTCTCTCAGGTGAATCCACCTCCAATGGCTGCCACGACACTTGCTGCTACAAGCTCACGTTCTTAATTGAGAATTCCTAAATAAAACAGTTATCCTAAGAATTGTAAGAATTGTAGAGGATTCCTGAACCATTGTTCAATTCAGTTTGAACTGCAGCCATTCCATTTTTCCTCCGATAGTCTAGGTGGCTGATATTATTTTGTTACTAACCAGTCAAACTGTGGCATTGGCTTCTCCCCTCCAGGAAAGGAATGACCCCTGCTACACAATTGTAGTGCCTTCATAGGAAACTTTAGGAAAGTGTTCGCTGAACCAGGACAAGTTGCCTCTGCCACTCCCACCTTAGGTAGAGTAACCTGACAGTGGGGCAATATGCCATCAAGGTCAGTACCCTATTATTGGAACAGTGAATAATTAATCTGTTTGGCAAGGGTTGTCTTACTGTATTAGGACAAATTGCCTTTATTGGTTCCCCAATGCCTTTATACAGAACTTCATGGAAACATATGAGTTCAAATTGGAGCCCGACATAAGGAACATATAACGCTCCTGGTGATCCCAATTTCAACCCATCTCATTATCCTCCGGTTACCTGGGCTACAAACAGTTGACAACGATAACATTATTGTTGTTTGATCTCCCGGATGTGCTGGATGATCGATATCGATCATCCAGCACACCACCAATACACAGACTATAATGACCCGCGATCAACGCCAACCTATAGTAACCTTGTCGATATCAACCAGGTTGGTCCGCTTGCACGGGCGATGGTCGATATCGATATTGCCCATACGTGTCTGCGCATCGCAGGTCCTTGGTGGCCGAAAAATGATAACCATATGATCGATATCGTTCATATCGTCCATTTTAATAGTACCGTGTGTACGCACCTTTCTACTGCAAACTCAAGAAAGGAACCCTGGATATCTGCTATTCGCCAATTACAGTACTATAGGCAATTCATCAAAACCTATTCCATTGTTGTAGCTACTATTACTGCTTAATTGCTAAGTAGTCGCAAACACATAAGGAATGGACTTCAGAAGTTAAACAAGCATTTCATCAACTGAAGTCTGCCTTTATTACTGCTCCAATCCTATAACAACCTGATTTTAACGCCCCATTCTACCTAGAATAGATGCCTCTATGGTTGTAGTGGGGGAAGTTCTCTCTCACAAAAGTCTTCCACAGGCAAGTCCCATCCACGTCAGCACTACTTGCGGAAATTTTAGGCTGCTGAGAAGAATTATGCCATAGGTGACAAGGAGCTACAGTACTAGCAATCTCACTCATTTTAACCGAATGGAGGGGCCAAAACACCCTCTGATGGTCTGTATGGATGGATCATGAAAGCTTGCTCTATCTTCAGACCGCTCATTTTATGAATCCTTGTCAAACCTGTTGGTTTCACCGTGCTCACAGTAGGGACCAGTAGGACCCTGGGTTACCCGGCACACCCACCTAGGCACTGTACTTCCCAGAGGCCGCTACACGGCTGTGACAGCCAGTTTACCAACTGGACGGACACTGCTGGTATTAGCAGAGTCCCTGACTGGCCGCGTTTTACATCTGTAAGGGCTGTCAACAGGTGAACTTCATTGGTTTATAATAACCCACTATTGGATCCCGGCTACTGCAGAGACAAGGGTTAGAGTCATCACCTGTTAGCACAAGGATATTTATCTTGATTTCTAATATTATGCTGAGTATGCACAGACTATTGTCTTCAATGGTTAAGAGCCCTAAGTATTAAGTTCATTCCTCCATATAGTGGTCCTTTCAAAATTACACAAGTAATTTTTCTGGTGACTTTTGTCTGCACCTTCCTGCATTCTCGCAAGTTCCATATATTTTTCATGTCTCCTTATTCAAACCTCTAGTCATCAACAAGTTCTCATCTCTCCATCTAATGTCACGGTCCATCAGCAGGAATAATATGAAGTGAAAGATCTTAGATTCACAGTTTTCTAGAGCTTCTTTACAATTTCTGGCCATATAAGGCCCACGGGATCATTAGGTGTGGCCCTCTGAGCTTTTTTTTGCTAGCCTCATCTGTCTAGCAAGGTGCCTAGAAAGACACCCTGCAGCCAGAATCTAGGCAGCCGTGCCGCCTGGAGCTTTCTTAGGTCGCTCCAGATGGTCACATCCTCAGGATGCTCCTCGCATTGCTGTCATAAGCAGCGATTGTGGACTGGGCCCGCGAATAATGTTATATGTATCAAAATGGCCCTTGGCAGAAAAAAGGTTCCCCACCCCTGGCCTAGAGGAAAGATGCTGGCTGAAAGCCAAGGACATTCATGTTCCTCATCTGTTACATCTGTTTCACAGAAAGCTTCCTCACAAACCTTTTAAAGGGTGTTAGGAGCCCACTGCTAAGAGGGAGGCAATGTCACTCACCGCAAGACTTTAGCAAGCAATTTATGGATTAAATGGTACTGTTTCTTGGTGCTTTGATCTGCTGATTGCCCCTGTGTTATTCTTCTCATTGGTAGAACCCTGATGGCTCTAATTTTCTGGATGTCTGTACTTTACTTGGTAGCCCTGAGTGTCTTTTCATGTGACTTTTTCCCTCAAAATGCATCTTATTCGTAAAGTGATAAGATGCACAAGCATCTTATGCTGATTAAAATGATATGCGGTATGCCAGCGGCTGTGACACTGTAACGTAGCATTGCGTATGCAGTCGCGCACAGAATCGCACACACCCATTAGTGAACAGCATCATATGTTAATTCAAAAGGTGTTATGTGGTGATCAAAACTTTGCTTGGGGAAGAGATCAATACTCAGGAGCTCACATTCTCAATGCTCTGCATCACCGGTAGTACTCATCTCTCTCTTCATCACCGATGGCTCTCCTCTCTTTGCATCACCAGTGGCTTCCTCTCTCTTTGTATCACCAGTGGCTGCCTCTCTCTCTACATCACCAGTGGATTCCTCTCTCTCTGCATCACCAGTGGCTTCCTCTCTCTATACATCACCAGTGGCTTCCTATCTCTACACATTACCAGTGGCTTCCTCTTTCTACGCATCACCAGTGGCTTCCTCTGTCTATGCATCACCAGTAGCTTCCTCTCTCTCTGCATCACCAGTGGCTTCTGCTTTCTCTGCATCAACAGTGGTTCTCCTCTCTCTACATCTCAGATGACTTCCTCTTTCTCTGCATCACCAGTGGCTCTCCTCTCTGCATCACCGGTAGCTCTCCTCTCTCTCTGCATCACTGGTGGCTCTCCTCTCTCTGCACATCACCGGTGGCTCTCCTCTCGCTCTGCTTCACCTATGTCTTCCCACTTTCTCTCTCTGCATAACCAGAGGCTTTCAAGCTTTCTCCCCTCACCCTCACACATCACCAGTGGCTTCCTCTCTCATGCATCACCAGTGGCTTCCTCTCTCTCTGCATCACTGGTGGTTCTCCTCTCTTTCCATCACCAGTGGCTTCCTCTCTCTGCATCACTAGTTGCTTCCTCTCTCTGCATCACCAGTGGCTTCCCCTCTCTATGCATCACCAGTGACTTCCCCTCTCTATGCATCACCAGTGGCTTCCTCTCTCAATGCATCACCAGTGGCTTCCTCTCTCTCTGCACCACCAGTGGCTTCCCCTCTCTATGCATCACCAGTGGCTTCCCCTCTCTATGCATCACCAGTGACTTCCTCTCTCTATGCATCACCAGTGGCTTCCTCTCTCTCTGCATCACCAGTGGCTTCCCCTCTCTCTGCATCACCAGTGGCTTCTGCTTTCTCTGCATCAACAGTGGTTCTCCTCTCTCTACATCTCAGATGACTTCCTCTTTCTCTGCATCACCAGTGGCTCTCCTCTCTGCATCACTGGTGGCTCTCCTCTCTCTCTGCATCACTGGTGGCTTTCCTCTCTCTCTGCATCACTGGTGGTTCTCCTTTCTTTCCATCACCAGTGGCTTCGTCTCTCTGCATCACTAGTTGCTTCCTCTCTCTGCATCACCAGTGGCTTCCCCTCTCTATGCATCACCAGTGGCTTCCCCTCTCTATGCATCACCAGTGGCTTCCTCACTCTCTGCATCACCAGTGGCTTCCTCTCTCTCTGCATCACCAGTCGCTTCCCCTCTCTATGCATCACCAGTGGCTTCCCCTCTCTATGCATCACCAGTGGCTTCCCCTCTCTATGCATCACCAGTGGCTTTCTCTCTCTCTGCATCACCAGTGGCTTCTTCTCTCTCTGCATCACCAGTGGCTTCTGCTTTCTCTGCATCAACAGTGGTTCTCCTCTCTCTACATCTCAGATAACTTCCTCTTTCTCTGCATCACCAGTGGCTCTCTTCTCTGCATCACCGGTGGCTCTCCTCTCTCTCTGCATCACTGGTGGTTCTCCTTTCTTTCCATCACAGTGGCTTCGTCTCTCTGCATCACTAGTTGCTTCCTCTCTCTGCATCACCAGTGGCTTCCCCTCTCTATGCATCACCAGTGGCTTCCCCTCTCTATGCATCACCAGTGACTTCCTCTCTCTTTGCATCACCAGTGGCTTCCTCTCTCTCTGCATCACTAGTGGCTTCCTCTCTCTCTGCATCACCAGTGGCTTCTGCTTTCTCTGCATCAACAGTGGTTCTCCTCTCTCTACATCTCAGATGACTTCCTCTTTCTCTGCATCAACGGTGGCTCTCCTCTCTCTCTGCATCACTGGTAGCTCTCTGCATCACTGGTGGCTCAAGCTTGGCCAACATATCAAAACAATCGGTAACATAGGACCCAGACGGTTAAGGCAGGTCAGACCTCACTCAGGAATTGCTAACTTCTGCATACACTATGAGGCCTCAGGAGGCATCTGGTATCGCAGTGGCTAATTTATGCATGCCCATGGAATCGCGTTGAAATGCACTGTCACAGCTGCGTTTGCACGACCACCCCCCGTCACCACCCACAAATGGTGCTTCCTGTCAATCACTCTGTCATGAGTCTGCTTAGCCTCTGCGTACGCAGTTCTGAATGCAGCATCTAGCTCGCATGCGCAGTGCGAATTAATCGACGATTGCGGGTGTATTAGCAACTGCATTCCTTGCTGAATCGGGACCATGGTTCGTGGCAATATGACTTGAAGGACAAGACCTAATGATAAGAGGCAAAATAGTATGCATTGAAATGAAGAGTTGGGCTAAAGTGGTGATGTGATATTTTTCCCAAATAGGTATTTCAACCTGAATCCACAATCTTACAAACCGTTGCGCTGTTAAGGGGACAGTTTCAACAAATGTGATGAAGCTGTGCTGTGGGTGTGCTCCTTGCTACCTGGCAAATACATTTGTATTGTACTGTCAGGGGTGCCGAGAGGGGGGGGAGCGGGTACAGATTACCCGGGCCCGGGCTTCCTGAGGGGCCCGGCGGGGGCCCGGGTCTGACGCCGCCCCCCCTCCCTCACAGCAGCCCAGCACACAGCATGTGCTGAGTTGCAGTTGGAGACTGCTCGTGGCTGCTGAGCAGCAGCCACGAGCAGTCTCCTATGCCTGTGCGGGGGAGCGATCACACTGATCGCGCCCCCCCCCTGGCTTTGCGCCGGGCTGAGGGGGCTCAGAGCGCCCCCCTCCCCGGCGAAGCAGCACTGCAAATCTTTTTTATTTATTTTTCGGCAAGGGGGCGTGGCCACGCCTCCCAAGATTAGGCCACGCCCCCTATTACCGGGGGCCCCCTTGGCTCTTGGCGGCCCTGTGTACTGTGCCTGCATATTTTACAGTTAGTAAGTGTCCTGTAACTGGGATCCAAAATACATTTTGCTTAGTTTTACAGATGGATTACATGTGAATTTCTTCCTTCATGCAATAATATAAGTAATATACATATTAGTTATTATATTAAACTAATAAGCTTCATATAAGCTATTTCAAGTAAGCTATTTCAGTAAATGTTTTATGTAGTATATATTTTAAATATTGCTAGTACATACCTATATTCTCAGTTAAGGGGTTAAATAATTCTATACAGGCTTTGGGCTTTATTAATATATTTAGTAGATTTATACATACCATGTGTATTTTGCTTAACAAATGTATAACTACATGTCTATTAAAATAACTTATGTGGACACAGAATGTGTTAGATAGTACATTTTTTAAAGGTGATATACTCTTTTTTTTATTTTTAATATAAATACAGTACATAGTATGATATTCATGCAATTGAAGATAACGCCAGTAGATGGTGCATGTCCTGTATTCAAAATTCTCCCAACAGTCACTGAGCACGTATGCTACAGTAATTCTGTAGTAATGGTTAAATAAATAATTCTAGATGCAGATGCTTCCTCTAGTGGTTACATCTCCAGGTACGAAATATATTTATAAACTTAGTATCCAACACAATTGTACAAAATATAACATATAAAAAATATTATACTGAATTAAGCACTTGAAAATCAATTAAAGATCTTTTTTAAAGACATCAAATATGCCATATCAAAACTTTTAGTACATTACTTTGCCATATTTCACACAATTAGATGGAATGTAGTCATCATGTCAACATTTAGGGGTAAATTTACTAAAGTGAGAGTTTTTAGAAGTGAGTTTTAAAAGTGATGTTGCCCCTAGCAACCAATCAGATTCTACTTAACATTTAACTAGCACCTTCTAGAAGACAATAGCTAGAATCTGATTGGTTGCTATGGGCAACATCACTTTTAAAACTCACTTCTAAAAACTGTCACTTTAGTAAATTTACCCCTTACAGTCTCGACATTCATGCATTGTTAAAATGTCAACAGTGAACATGTTGGCATGTGCAGAATGTCGACATGTTAAAAATGTCTACATTCTGCACGGACTAGAGAGTCAGGACTAGTCTGCGGGGGGCAGTGGCGTAACTAGGATATTTGGAGCCCAGGGCAAGTTTAAAAACTGAGCCTCCCCCCCCCCAAAAAAAAGTAGGTGTGCACCAAAAAAGTGAGCGCAGTCACATGCCTCAAGGGGCATGGCCACTGGAACATGGGGGTGTGGCAACATGACACACCACTGTTTCTTGTCACTCTGGGAACATTCCTTTCCATGCCATATGCACCTTAATGCCCCAAGTAGTAGTGCCCCTCTTGCAATGCCCACTGTAGTAGTGCCCCTTATACAGTGCCCCCAGTAGTGCCTCTTATACAGTGCCCCCAGTAGTACCATTTATACAGTGCCCCCAGTAATTCCCCGTATACAGTGCCACCAGTAGTGGTCCCCCTATGCACTGCCCCCAGTAGTGGTCCCCCCTATGCAGTGCTCCCAGTAGCGCCCCCTTCTCCCCATAAGCAGGGCCAGACAAAGACACACACACACACACAAAAAAAATCTTATGTAATGCTCCCAGTAGTGCCCCTTATACCGTGCCCGTAGTAGTGGTCCCCCCAATGCAGCATCCCTATACAGTGCCCCAGTAGTAGTCCCCCCTTATGTAGTGCCTCCAGTAGTGGTCCCTCCTATGCAGTGCCCCTTATATAGTTCCCCCACTCCAGTAGTAGTGCCCCTTATATAGTGCCCCCACTCCAGTAGTGCCCCTTATATAGTGCCCCCACTCCAGTTGTAGAACCCCCTTTGCAGTGCCCCTTATATAATGCCCCCAGTAGTAGTCCTCCCTATTCAGTGTCCCCAGTAGTGGTCCCCTCAGGAAGTGCCCCTTATATAATGCCCCAAGATTGTAAGCTCCTAGGAGCAGGGTCCCCAATGTCTCACAGCCTAGCACTTCTATGACAACCTTCACCTTCAGAGCTGTACTGTGTATGGAGAATTGTGTTGCTAATTGTTACTTGTGTTCTATTTATATTTTGGTTACTGTATTGTAATGTAATGTTCTGTGTATGCTTTACTGTATATACAGCTCTGCGGACCACTTGTGGTGCCCTATAAATAAAATGTAACAGTAATAATAATAATAATAATAATAATAATAAGTAGTAGTCCCCCCTATGCAGTGCCCCCACTAGTTGTCCCCCCTATGCAGTGCCCCTTATATAATGCTCCCAGTAGTGGTCACCCTCTATTCAGTGCCCCAGTAGTGCCCCATATATGGTGCCCCTAGTAGTAGCCTCCATGCAGTGATCACAGTAGTAGTCCCCTCCATTCAGTGCCCCCACTCCAGTAGTAGTCCCCCCTATGCAATGCCCCCAGCAGTGGTCACCCCTATGCAGTGCCCCTTATATAATGCCCCCAGTACTAGTCCCCCTTATTCAGTGCCCCTTATATAGTGCCACTAGTAGTAGCCCTCCCTATGCAGGGCCCCCCTTCTCCCAGACAAAGACACACAACCAAAAAAAAACCCACTTACCTTAAACCCGGCTCCTGCTCTTGCACCCGCTGCCGGTCCTCCGTCCTCCCGGGCCAGCATATCTGCACTATGGGAGAGACGTCATGGCATCTCTCCCATCACCCACTTCGGGAGACGGTGTTTGTTTCTGTGTAGTGTGGGCTGTGCAGTCCGCACTACACTGACCAGTGCCCTTGCAGCGGAGCACCTCACGCTGCCAGTCCGATGGCGCCCAGGGCACAAGCCCTGCTCTGCCCCTCCTAGTTACGCCACTGGCGGGTGGAGAAGGTTAGGATTAAACTTCAGGAGGGGAAGGTTGGGCACTAGGAGGCTGGTTAGGGTTAGGTGGTGGGAGGGGAGATAAGTGCTAGGCACTAGAGGGTGAGTTATGGTTAGGGATTAGGGAATAGGATTAGCAATACTCACCATCAGAAGCCGCACAGTATCTGCTGGAAGTCATCTTCACATCACTGCAAATACAACAATGAACCGTTGGAGCCACTGGACCCACCGGACCAGGTAAGTCACCACTAGACCACATTTTGTCAATATTCTAATTATGTTGACATTTCATCAGTGTCGACAAGATGAATGTCAACTTGGTCAATGTCTACATGTCAATAATGCAACCATGTCAACATTACAAATGTCAACATTATGAATGTCGAGAAAATATACCACACCCCATTTAGCTATTTGTTTAAATCAAGATGCAGTAGCGATAGAACAAGATGGCATACACCTATGTGTCTTTAAGGGGATGTAGTCAGCATCCCAGCAGACGAGATGGCAACAGTCTAAACACCGGCGCCAGAATCCAGACCGCCGGCATCCCGAAGGTAAGTATCGGTGGTTAGGTAAGGCACTAAGGGGGGAGGTTAGGTTTAGACACTGGGGGGGGTTAGGTTCAGGCACCAGGAGGGAGGGGTTAGTGTAGGGGTAACGGTTAACTGTAGAATACTTACCTCTCAGTGCCGAGATTGTGACTGTCGGGATGCCGCTGTCGGTATTCTGACAGCAGGCATCCCGACACCAGGGATTCCATACCCAACCCGTCTTAAAAGAAGTTCAATAATTGACTACTGTTTTCTTATATTTATGGATAGCTTTATACGACATGGCTGGCAGAGGGCAAATGGGGTACCAGTGTTTAAAAACACACCATAATTAGAGCTAGAAAATTATAGGCCAGTAATCTGACATCAGATGTTAGTAAAATAGTTTGTGATGGACCAGCCTTGCCAAACCAATCTAGTTAAAATGCAAACTAGATCATTGTAGCTCAATCAATTTTTATTACTATTAATATATGCCGTATTCAGTTTGAAGCGTTAAGTCCGGATCCGCGTTAAGTTACCGCCGATGACGTCATTATCGCCTGTTTTGGTTTTACCCCGTATTCATTTTGAAATACTTTCCACCTAGGCGGAAAGCCAATGCAGTGTAATAGGCGGTAAAGTATCGTCTATGAATAGCAGGCAGAAAAAAGTGCAGAATTGGGGTTTTGGGGTGCAACGTTTTGGGAACCCACCTGCAGCCTTCAGACAGTCCCCCAAAGGTAATCTGTGTCAAAAAAAAAAAAAAAAACTTAAGGACACCCCAAAATTTGACTTTGAAAAAGGGGGTGAAAAAAAAATGTTGGGGTACAAACTTAAAAACTAGCAAACTTGACTCTGGGGGTTCCCCAAGTATGCCCCAGGTGTTTTTTTGATTGCAGGTGTTTGCGGCAGGTGGATTTTTCACAATTTTTTCAAGTTCACTTTTTCAACTTTAAATATGCTGACCCCCATTTTCAAGTACCCCAAATTTGCTGGGATAACTTATTTTCTGGAAAAAATACTCCTAAATACTATTGTGCGTCAGGTATAGAAAAACGCTATTTAGCAGCTATTGAGCCCATTTAAAAACACCAAATACTTTCAGCGAGCCAAATCGGGGGGTACCATAGTGAACCCCCATGTCAGTGCATCATTTGGGGGGTGACAGGCTGATTTCCCCAAAAATGACAGTACTTTCCGCTAGTTACAGTATCGTCGGATGCCGCTTATGCGTACTTTGAAATTGAAAATGGGGTAAAGCGCGATACTTTAACACCTACAAAACAGGTGAAGTCGGCGTTAAGTCCGGGCCGCGGACTTAACGCGGCTCGGCTCAAATTGAATACGGCTCTAAATCTGCTGATTATTACAATTTGGAATACATAGTAAAACAAAACAGATTGAAATATTGCAGATGGGTCCAGTTCACACTGCAATGGAAAACTGTACATACTAGTGCGTCTACATCCGTGATTGGCAACCTGATACACTTCAAGGGCCACATCAGGTGGTCTCTAACCTTTATACATGCTGCACATTGCATATCTCAGTAGTGAGTCAAGTCAATACATTTAATCAATGAAAGAGACACCTATCTGTAATAACCGGTAAAGTAGCCTAGGGAAGGTGGTTCCGGAATATGATAAACTTTTTAAAGAAATGCATAGGATTATTGTATGAGCGATGTAGACCCAAAAAGTGGTATAACTGCAGATGGCAGAAGCTAATTAGTGAGGATGACAGATACAGATCTGGGTAAAGCAGAGTGGTCAATTTGGCAGATATATTAAAACAAGTGAAGATATGTACAGTATGTGGGTGGAGATTTTCATGATGAATTTATATTTAACTAGAAGTATTTGATATTGGATTCAGTTACCAACATAGGGCTGGCAGAGCAGGGCAGAAGCAGAGGAACATTTTGCACTGCATTCAAAATAGATTGATAGAGGGGAAAATACAGGATATGTTCAGTATCCCACACACAGGAGATGCCGGCGCCAGGAATCCCGACACCTGTCAGATTCTGGTGCTGGCATTCTGACTTCCGGCATCCCAAAGGTAAGTAGCGGGGTTGGGGGGAGGGTTAGGCTTAGACACTAAGGGGAGAGGGTTAGGTTTAGGGTGCGGGGAGGGGGAGGTTCGGTTTAGACACTAGGGGGTTAGGTTCAGGCACCAGGAAGGGAGGGTTAGGGTAGGGAGAGGGGGAGGGTTTGGATACCTACCAACAAGTGTCGGTATCCTGACTCTGTTGAGATACTGGCGTCAGGATTTTGACTGCTGGGATTATGAGCACCGGCATCCCGTACCCTTCCCGAAAGTACAGTATGGTTCATAGTCAGTGCAGCATGCATACGTTCCTGCAGTGTTTTGTGTGGATCTGGAGATATTTCTTGTATGTAACAGTGTTTTGAAACTCATTGGATATGGGTACATAGGCCTTATATTGCAGTTACGGAATGACTGTACCTAGGCTATAAAAATAGTGTACTTTGAAGTGGCTCAGCACCATGGTAAAGGGACTTGCACTTATTCAGGCAGTTCGAGCTCTCCAGAATAAATCAATTTCAGGCTGCTCGTGCACAGTAGCCTCCAGCAGTTGGTGAGCCCCTGATATTACCAGAGAAATCTGATAGAAACTGGGCTTATTATAGGCAATTTATGGCACAATACAATCTGTTTTGTGGATGCCCCCTGAATATTCTACAATGCAGCCGCTACAGCTGACTCAAAGTTTGTCAACTTGTATCAGGGACCATTTCAATCTTAGGAGTAAATTTAGTCTGATCGAGTTTGTTTATTTTAAACTCTATTATCATCGCTGAAACTCAGGTGATTTGAGGCTTCTGAACCTCACAAATTTACTAAGAAGTGAGTGTAGCTGAGAGTGAGTTGGCTGATGGTGAAGCAGATCGAGATTTCTCCCCTGAGTAGCAAGTTTAGAGAGAGATTACTCACCCGAGATTGCAGTGTTTTCTTTCTGCTAAACTCTCCCGCAAAAGCAGCCTGCACATATCAGTGAGATTTGTGAAGGCTGCTTGTGTTGTAGCTGTAAAAAAAGGATTAAATGTTTAAAAAATATTACGTAGGGCCCCCCCCCCCAAAAGACATAACCAGCCCCGGGCTGCTCAGCCAGTCCTGGTTTCTTAAAATTACGGGGGAAAAAAATGTGTAAGTAGGGTTCCCCCGTAATTTAGGGGCCAGTCCTGGTTTTAAATTTAGAGGGGGGGGGAATTGCATAGGGGTCCCCCTTTATTTAAAACCAGCACCAGACCCAAACCGACCTGGGTGTAATGCCACAGTCAGTAAACCAATACATCGCGAATGACAGGTGCCGGGCCACTTCAGGAAATCCCACGGCCCGCCAGCCAATCAGAGGCCGCTTTACAAGTAGGGGCCACTCATTGGCTGGTTACACGTGGGTCTCAGTCAATGAGCAGCTGCTATATGATAAGCGGCCTCTGATTGGCTGGCAGGCCATGGGATTCCCCAAAGTGGCCCGGCACCTGTCATTCGAGATGTATTGGTATATGTGGCAACACATATACCTATTCTTGTCCGCATGGATCAGGTCTCTTGGTTTGTTTTTTTGGTCAAGTCCAGGATTGCTATGGAGACCAGCGCAAGGATACCGGTGAGTATGGGATCTTTATTCCAGGTACTCCCATTGGATTCTACATGGAGAAGTGGACGTGAACAGCTGGCAGCAGGTAAGTATGTGTGAGTGGGATAGGTGTATGTATTAAAGTTATACTGTATATGGTGTGTGTGTACTGTGGTTATTTAACTATTTTACAGTGGGGGTACAGGTGCTGGCAGGCTGCTGGCACTTGTAGCCCCGGGCTTCAGCCTAAGCTTGGGGTGTTGGGAGAGTGGGGACCCCTTCTTGGGGGGGTCCCCACCTCCCCTGAGATCCCCTGCTTGGGGTGTTAATGCTTTGGCCGGGGAGACCCGGTGATAGGGTCTCCTAACTGTGGCATTACACCCGGTCAGTTTGGTACCGGTGCTGGTTTTAAATATAGGGGGCCCCTACGCATTTTTTCCCCTATGCATTTTTTCCCCCTATATTTAAACCCAGGACTGGCCCTGCAGCCAGGTGCTAGTTCCTATTATGGGGAGAACCCTACAAGTTTTTTCCCTGTAATTTTAGTAACCAGGACTGGTTGAGCAGCCTGGGGCTGGTTATGCTTTTGGGGGGGACCCTGCCTAATTTTTTTTTCTATTAACCCTTTTTAGACTATTTACAGGCAGAAACATGGATCACACTGATCTGTGTATGTTTCTGCAGAACTCGCAGCACATAGGCAGGTGAATTGATTGATTGTTTTGAAACTCTCATCTTGGTAAATTCCCAAATCCTATCTTCACTAGTGAAAAGTTACTCAAGTTTGGCCGATGGTGAAGTGAAGAGAGTTTGCTAACTCTCCCGAATTTTCCTGTAGCAAAGGAGATTTCTCCCGAGTTGGTCATTAGTAAATTTGTGAGTGGAAAAAAATGCCCAAACTCTCCAGAGAATGCTAACTCGACCAAGCTCGATTCTTAGTAAATGACCCCTTAGAATACACTATTGAGATCGGTTTTGGAAAGGTTTGAATGAAGATATCAAAGATGAGTTAGCACAAATGGATCCAACCGCAGCGTTGGAGAAAATTATGGATCAGTGTATAACTATTGACTCCCATTTAATGGAGTGCAGAAAGAAGAACCATACTAACATTCCTTTCACGTATCAAGTGAACCATGACATCTGAACACCCCCTGACACAGAACCTATGCATGTGGTTAGTCTTTGAAGCTATAGAGAGATGAATCTATGCTTATACTGTACTAGCCATACTCACCTCCTGGCGGATTGCACACTTCCTGGCGGATTGCACTATAAGGAAGAAATAATATAAGCTGAGGTGAAATCCCAGGGCCCCATCTCCATGAAGAGGGAGGAGTTGGGTCAGTCTAGGAATTTCCCTCCAGATACACGTTTAGCTGACTGTTTTTATTTCCTTGCCACTTAAAGGGGCTGATTCTGAGTCGGATGCAGCCGCGGATGTGGCTGTGTCTTTTGCTGCAGACGCATCTGTATCTTTATGCTAATACTGATACGAAGAACTTCCCTGGTGGAGATCCGTACATCCGTATGTGCAAGGAGTGAGATGCCCCTGGTCAGTGCCCGTAGACATAGACATAACGCTGGGTGCATCCTTATATGCACAATCGGTCGCACCATCAAAATTTACACAACTTTCTCTATTGGCAAAGATGTGCATTGTGACTCAGACGCATGGCCAGACAAAAACCACTGCATCTGATATCGCTGCGGCGTCTGACTCAGAATCAGACCTACAGTGCACTACAGGAACATTACATAGTCACAGTGGATCTCATTGACTTGGGATCTATGGGGCATTATATTGATAAGGTCCTTGAGCAAAGACATTCAGTACCATAGTAGACAAGGAAACCAGTGTTCCCCTTGAAACCATTGGTAGCTCCTCTGTTGTTCATTCAAGAGACTAAGGGGTCTGTTTACTAAGCAGCAGAGACGGATTTAGATCTCATGGGGCCCTAGGCAAGATATCAGTTTTGGGGCCCCCCTCCCTCAAACATTCCATAGCACTATATTTTAATTTCTGATTCATTCCCCTGTACAGCACCCTTAAGAAAAGGTCCGCTGCGGACTTGAAACATTGGCTATGTATGTATGTATGGGTTGGGTACGGGATGTCGGCGCTCAGGATCCAGATGCCAGCATCCCAACATGGTTAGGATACCGATACCTGCTGAAAGTATCCTAACCCTACCCCTAACCCACCGTGCAGCCTAAACCCAACCCTCCCCCTGACATCACAGCCCCCCCTCCTCCCCTCACAGCACAGACCCGCTCTTTCACTGACCCCTCTCCCGTCTCAGCATAGACCCCCCTCCCCTCATGCAATGCCCCTGTACTAGTGCCCCTTATGCAATGCCCCCTGTAGCAGTGCCCTTTATGCAATACCCATTATGCAATACCCCCTGTAGTACTGCTCATTATGCAAATCCTCCTGTAGAAGTGCCCATTAGGTAATGCCCCCTGTAGCACCGCCCCTTATGCAGGGCCCCCTGTAGTTGTGCCCATATGCAGTGCCCCCTGTAGTTGAGCCCATATGTATTGCCCTTGTAGTTGTACCCATATGCAGTGTCCCCGTAGTGGTGCCCATATGCAGTGCCCCTTAAAGTAGTGACCCTGTAGTAGTAGTACTGCCCCTGTAGTGGTAGTAGTGCCCCTGTAGTATTAGTGCCCCTGTAGTAGTAGTAGTAGTAGTAGTACTGCCCCTGTAGTGGTAGTACTGCCCCTGTAGTATTAGTGCCCCTGTAGTGGTAGTACTGCCCCTGTAGTAGTATTAGTGCCCCTGTAGTAATACTAGTGCCCCTGTAGTGGTAGTGCTGCCCCTGTAGTATTAGTGCCCCCGTAGTAGTACTGCCTCTGTGTAGTTCCCCTGTAGTAGTACTGCCCCTGTGTAGTTCCCCTGTAGTAGTAGTATCCCACCCCCCACCCCATACTTACCTGACTCTACGCGGCCGTCGTCCGGGCTGCCGCTCCCGCTGCCGTACTGACTGGATCTGACTTGATCCAGCAGTCGCGGCCGCCAGGCTGCTCACGTCGCGGGTGACATCATGACGTAACCCGCGCAGTGCATCGCTGGGAACGCTGGCTCTGAAGCGATCGGAGGCTTCCTTATACTCCGATCACTTCAGAGGCCAGCGTTCACTGGCCCTGTACTGAAATGCCACCTCCTCCTTCCCTGTCCTGGTAGGAGCAGGGCTCTGGACATGGTGCTGCTGCTGGCACTGGCCGCTGAGAGGAGACCCAGCAGCAGCACGTCCAGAGCCCTGCTCCTACCAGGACAGTATATGGGAAATATTTCTGGACTGCACAACCTGACTTTATATACAATATATATTTTAAGTCAGGTTGTGCAGTCCAGAAATCTTTCCCATATACTCCATTTAATGTGCTTCATTGCACTTCTGAGGGAAATGAGACGCCCTCATTCTGGACTGGCACCCTACCTTATTGGTTTGAAAGCATGGAGTATAGTAATGTATATGCACACTGTATTAGGCACAATTCTAGGTAAGTCCTAAAAGTTATATACTGTAGTGCAACTTTGGCTCATTTTTGGGGCATGGGTCCACCTGGATTGCGTTGGCTGATTTGTCTCAGGGCACCGCATTATAACACATTTTTCATTATAACACATTTTAACCCTTCACTGTGTGTTTTATATATATGTACTTCACTTTTTTATTTTCATTCTTTATATGCAGCTGCAGCTGCTCCTAACTATCTCTTTACACTGCACTTTTCTTACTATGCTGGTGCCCTGGGGCGGCTTGGCTGGGGCAGTTTTGGGCGGTCCTGCGCTCTGGATTTGAACCCTAGTATGTTAGGGGCCTACCCGAAAGAGGTTACCTGGATATGGTGGGTGGGCCCATAACCTTGGCCATGATTATGCTAAAAACCTCTATTGATTGCAAAATTTTATTGCATTTATATTATTAATAATTTGGAGTTGTGCACCTGGGATTTGTCTGTTTCTGTGCCTACCAGGACAGGGAAGGAGGAGGTGGCGCTAAAATGCAAGCTCTCTCCAGGGCCGGATTCCGGGGGGTCCAGTCACGGGCCCCTTGGGACCCGCCGGGCCCTAGGCGTCCACCTATGATGCCTAGCGGTAAATCCAGCCCTGCTAAGCAGTGTTTGGAGACAGAGTGAAAAGTGATAAGGTACCAGCCAATCAGCTCCCAACTGTCATTTTTCAAACACAGCCTGTGAGATGACAGTTGGGAGCTGATTGGCTGGCACCTTATCACTTTCTTATCACTTTTCACTCTGGGCCTGATTCAGAGCCAGACGCTCTGACAGAGCGCTCGCTCTGAATCAGGGCCGGCCTTCTGTTCTGTGACCACCCACAGCTATAGCGAGCGGCCAGGAAGATGGTCGCAATGGTCAAGACCATCGTGACCATCGGGCTTGCGACGAGACCCTTGTGGTAGGGTCTCGTTGCCACAAGCCCCAGAGAGCTCTCCCACTGGCATCACTTGTGATGTCAGTGGGGCCGGCCCCAGACGGTAGGTGTTCCCATGGACCAAAAGGGGTCACTCAACATCGACAGCACGCCCTCTTTGGTACGAGACCCGGAGCGACTGTTTGCCCGTCGCTATCCGGGTCTCGCGCATGCGCACGATGGAGCCGGCTCCGTCGTGCACATGCGCACTGAGCCACCATCGACCCGCTTGCGAGCGCATAGCGCTCGCTAGCGGGTCTGAATCAGGCCCTCTGTCTCCTAACACTGCTTAGTAAATAGACTCTTAAGCCATTAGCCAACTAAAGGTCACATACATCAAAGTTTTCTATAGTTTTTGGAATTCCCTGGTAAATAAAAAAAATCTTTACTAATTGGAGAGACCCTAGAACTCTCTCTTCCAGTTCTAAAATCGAGTCCTAAGCTCTCCACCTTTAAAATTTGAGACCTATGTGGTGCAGTGTTACCAGGACTATGTTGATGCATTTGATAAAAGACAGGAAGAAATATGCCACTATATACGACTGTCCAATGATAGTCTTGCTGGAGTACAAATACCTTTTGTACTTAAATAGACCTTGGCAAAGCCAGAACTGAAGATATGAACTAATATATATTGATGACAAATTAGCCCGAGGTTCATCTGTCCCACAACCTCTCCTTCTGGAGCTCCTGTATTTCTTGTCAACATAATATGAAAGCGGTAACGGTGAAGAATCGCTGCCGCTTGCCACTTTTCTCTGAGTTTTTTGAAGGTCTGCGCGGACACAAAATATTTGTGCAGTACAGGCTATTTAAAGTTTTCGGAGTTTGCTTCTTCAGACGACGCTTGCCATCTTCAGACGACGCTTGCTCTTGTAGCCCCGCTCATTCCTATGGGAAGAAGTTCTGGGGATGTGAAGAGGGATCCGAGCAGATCCCTCCGCCGCCTTCTCACGAATTCCCCAGTGGCTGTGCGCATACGCGACTTTGAGTCAGGGGCATATCTATAATGGGTGCAGGGTGTCCGGGGCACACGAGCCCCTTGGTCCAGGGGGGCCCCGCACTGCACACCCTGCACCCATAGTATTACTGACCACGTCGGAGCCCCACGTCGGAGCGGGGGTCCGGCACTGTAAAAACGTCTGGAAAATGGCCGCAGTACAGGGGAAATGGCTGCCACGGCCTGTGCATATTCTATAGACTCTGGGCGCACTCTAGTGCCCAGAGTCTATAACGTCCGGCCGCCGGACAGAGAGGAGGGGACCTGTGTCGGAGACTGCACACGGACCCCCACCTCTCTAGAAACGCCCATGCTTTGTGTCACCCATGCATAGCCGGGACGACGGGGAGGATGTAAGTAACGCAGCTACATCTGTAGCTGCTATACTAGCCGAGGGGACAGCTGCTTTTCGCAGCAGCTGTCACCTCACCAGAGCAATGATGAATTGCTCCAGTGTAATCTTTCCCCCGCTGTGAGTTGGATACTTAAGTATCCCTCGCAGCGAGTTCAATGCTTAATCATCAGGGGCAATACGGCCTCTGATGATGAATAGGCCCCTGAGTCGTTAAAGGGAACTTGGTGTAGAAAAAAAGCTGTGGTTGATGCATCGTAGCACTTCATATGCTGATTGAGAGACTCATTGTCACATATAACATTAATCAGCACAGTTTCCTGGGGCATCCTAGTCACATTTCAGCAAATAAAAGACGCCCTTACTAGCAGAGTCTAGCAGGACCTGGCTCGCCGAGGTGGGCTGTTTGCTGTGACTGCAGCAAGATGTGTGAGGATACATCTGTAGTTAGGGCCTGATTCAGAGGTGCACACAATGCTGATGTGTGCGCATTTTAGTGACTATTTGCAACTGCGCATGTGCAAAAAGTCCTGAAAACCCCTATGGCGCATGTTTTCCTTGAGTCCACACAGAAACACCGTGTTATGTACAGGACCGCTGGCATTAGGAATGGCAAGGCAAAACCATGGGCATTCCTGGGTGGTGACAGGCAAATTACTTGTAGTCAATGTGAAAAAAAGCAGCCTCATGAGTGTGTAATGGGAATGTTGCAGGCGTGTCAGTGTAAGCAGCTGCGGTCTCATATGTGCAGCCGCAGCCACAGAGACCATGTTTAGACAGAGGCCAGAAGGAGACGCTGCATTTGCCGCAGGCAGCTGCAAGTGTCGATGGTGCACTGATGGTGGATTGTTTAGAACCAATGGCGGTGTTGCTGCGTCCACGGGCACTGAAAGTGGGCATCTCAGGGCTTGCACAGTCTGGTACACTCTAGTACACAATGGGATGACTGAAACTGCCATTTGCATATTATCGCCGCTGCAACTCAGCAAAAGCTGCTGCTGCAACTGCGTGCACCTCTGAATAAAGCCCTTAGGCCCTCATTCAGAGGCGGTCGCAAGAAGCGATCGCTCTCTCTGAATGAGGGCGGCCGATTCTTTTTTTTAGTGCGGCCTCCTGGTCGCTAGCTAAGCTGTGGGATACCACCCTAAGCTTAGCGACCGACCAGGGTGATGGTCGCAATGGTCAAGACCATCGCGACCATTGGGGCTTGCGACGAGACCCTAAGGTTGGGTCTTGGCAAGTGCAAGCCCCAGGGAGCTTCCTGCTCTGATCGAGCAGGAAGCTCCCCACTGACATCACTGCTGATTTCAGTGGGGCAGCCACCAAAACGGCAAGGGTTCCGTCGGGAACACCTCTGTTTGGCTGGCCACCCCCCCTGCCCGCCTCCCAAACGGGGCAAGCTGTCAATCACCATCGACAGCTCGCTTCCTTTGGTGCGAGACCCGTAGCAACGGAGCGCCCGTCGCTAGCCAGGTCTCGCGCAAGCGCACGTCGGAGCCGGCTCCAACGTGCGCATGCCCAGTGGGCAAACATCGACCTGGTTGCGAGCGCTCAGCGCTTGCGACCGGGTCTGAATAAGGCCCTTAGTCTGATGGTATTAGTGCTGCTCCTTAACTTCATCTGAAAGTTCTCCTAAGTACAGTGACATGAAATATGCCTACAAGGGCCCTCATTCAGACCCACTCGCAAGCGGGCGCACGTACGTTAGGCGTACGTACAAAAATATTTAAATTCAATGGCTCGCTCGTATTTTCGTTCGCATCTAAAATTCCTCCCTAAACTCTGACGACCCCTCCTCTAACTAACGAGCGTACGAAATAGCGAGCGTACATCCCCGAAATGGCTTGAAAGGAACGCACGCACACGTATAAACAGGAAGTGGCCTTGTCAGATGTCGATTACCTGCTCCTTTATTCTGCCTACCTCCATCAATCGTATCATGCCAATCAATGTATCAATTAGCTTAATTGTTTGTTTTTTTTCAACACAACGCAAGAAACTTTACTCTTGTCCGTGTTTGTGTTTACCCGCAGAATACGTACGGATGAAACATTCGCTTTTATTGTTCAAAAAACATGTGAACCACAATTAAACAATTGTACTATTGCTGTGGATCCCCGCATATTTCCCTGGGTTCATTTCTTTATTTAAATTTGCTTACGCATGTCACTGCATCAAGCCTATCCTAACTCTCCAGAGATTTCTGGCCCTGTCGAACACATGACTCATACACTAACCAATAAAATTGCTCCTGTTAATTTCCAAAATACATTAGCCAATCAGAAAATTTTTACACACTTTATCAAAAATGATTTTTAAGAAAAACACCATTGCCATCATGAGAGCCTCCGCATTCACCAGGCGTGAGCTGCTGGTGCTTACGGAGGTCATGGATCGCCGGATCACCAGCCAGCCTCAACCCATGACCAACCGGCAGAAGCGCTCCGCGTATGCGGAGGTACGGTCCCGCCTGCGGTCCTTCGGCTCACGCCGCAACATCGGGCAGCTGGAGCGCAGGTGGTCCGACCTGCAACGGCGAACGCCCCGCTTGCTGGCATGCTTTCGCATGCAGATCCTGGCAAGTAAGTGTTATGTATTGTGGTTTTAATGTTTGTGTTTGTGGGGCAAACTGCGTGTGCATGTTTTCCTGTCTGTTCTATTTATTATTTGTACTCATATCTGCGTCTGCATGTTTTCCTGTCTGTTCTATTTATTATTTGTACTCATATCTGCGTCTGCATGTTTTCCTGTCTGTTCTATTTATTATTTGTACTCATATCTGCGTCTGCATGTTTTCCTGTCTGTTCTATTTATTATTTGTACTCATATCTGCGTCTGCATGTTTTCCTGTCTGTTCTATTTATTATTTGTACTCATATCTGCGTCTGCATGTTTTCCTGTCTGTTCTATTTATTATTGGTACTCATATCTGCGTCTGCATGTTTCCCCTCTATTTCTGATTTTTTAATTCTACTGCTATTTTTTTTGGTTTTATTTTTTATTATTTTTTTTTTTTTTGTTTGGTTGCCCGGATTTGTCCATAAACTAAACGCAATTTCTTTGACATATTTTAGGGGGACAGCCAAGACTCCGCCGTCAACGTCCGTCCAGACGGCGTTCCCGCCCACTCTCCCCAACCCCCAGCCAACACTCCACCCCAAATCTTTCCCCTATTCCCCACTCCTCCCCATCCTTCCCAGACCCTCTCCCGGAAATGTCGGGCCTCCTTCCCCTCCGTCCCACTTCCCCCTCTCCTCCACCCACCCCTCTTCCAATTACCCCCTCCCCGGAGTCCAGCATAACTCCGCCCCATTCTTTGGGGAATGACGGATCCTCCGAGGAGGATCATGGAGGTTTGGCCGGAGCTCCCGATTTGTCTCCCGATATGTTTTTTTAATTTTTTTTTTAAAGCACAAACTGTTTGTATCTAATCATGTGTCGTGCCTTTCTTCGTGTTTTTGTGGCTTGACTTTTGTTGATTGTGAAGGTTTGCCTTTACCTCTTCCTGGTGATTTAAGCATACACATATCATACCTGTGGGAATTTGTACCTAGGCCTTGTATTTTTGCCAGCCCACCCTTTTTATTTCTGTTTTTGGGTTTAGGAGTGATTTGGTTTTTTTTTTAAGTTTTTCTGTGGATTCCCTATTGTTGTATTAACCCACACACTTTTCTCACCCACAGAGGAACAGAGGCGTCGGCAAGAGGTGGCGGATGTTGTGGGGCAGATGCGCCAACATGTAATCGGCCTTCTGGTGGCCCTCGACCGGCTGTCTGGCCTCCTTCGGCATTAGATTTTTTTTTTTGGTTCTATTTTCCAAATAAATTTATTAAGACAAATATACGTTGTGGCTCATTTTTAAAAACCAAAACCAAGATAGTTTAGCCTGACATAAGTTCCTGCAAGGATTTCCCTTTTTTAAAAGTTAGATTGTGTTTTGTCTTTGTATGTCAAACAGACACCAGAAACACATAACAGTAACAATGTCATTTCCCTTTTTGGGTGTAGTGTCAATTACAGATTTCTACATTTTCCAGGTTCCTACTTGGTGCGCAAGCTGCTTAGGCCAATCTTACAAATCCCAAGGTTGGGCCAGGCTTCCTTTTGGTGTGGATTGGGAAGCTGAAAACATATTTCAGTTTTGCTCAACTGGCGTCAGTACTGGTTTACCCCTTAGTCAAATGTAACTTGTGTTAACCTGGTTACACTTGCTGTTAACGTCCCAAAAAAGGAAGACCATTTCACTCTTCAAACATTTATTCACAACATAACAGAGAAAACAAAGTGGTCACTCCCAAAAAAAATACACAGTGATAAATTCAAATACAACACATACCAAGAAATAATTAAATAAAAACACAAAATCAAGAACTGGTTGACGAAGGACCATGCCAACATGATTCCACAAACATGGCGTTGCGATATGGGTTCCAGAATATATGCCCAAAAGGACCAGATCCAGGTTTGGTAAGGGTAGCAGGAAGTAGTGAGCGTTGGAGTGCCAAAGATTATGTGAACAAACAGAAGATGGTGAGAAAAATAAAAATAAATTAGATGTTCGCCAAAAAACACAAACACATTAGGTATAAACACTGGAGTTTTGTTCAAACTTACCTAAAAAATCTGGCCACCACATCATCGCGTATGGCCCCCCCACATACTGACCTTCGACCAACCTCGGGGGGGCCATCCTCAGGTAAGGCATCCTCTGGCTGCATTGGGACACCACTCCTTATGGCAATGTTGTGAAATATCCCACACAGGACCACAATTTTCGACACCATATCCGGCACATACATGAGCTCGCCACCAGAGCGGTGGAGGCATCTGAATCGGCCTTTTAAAAGGCCGATACAGCGCTCCACCACTTGCCTGGTGGCTGTAAGTGCGGAATTATACGCACTTTGTGGCCCTGGTGTGGGAGCCAAATAAGGAGTGAGCAGCCAGGACATGCAAGGGTATCCACTGTCTCCTGTGAACAAAAATAGACCACATCAGGAACACTGTGTATCAAGCTTAACATTGTTATGTACTAAAGGTCTCCACTTACCCAGAAGCCACGCATCACCAGCTTGTAGGTTGGTTAATTTCTGCCATATCCCTGATTGCCGGATGACGAAGGAGTCATGAGCACTTCCGGGTAATTTAGCATTCAGGGACAGGATCTGGAGGGAGGCATCACATACCACCATTACATTCAGGGAGTGATAGTGTTTCCTGTTTCTAAATATTGCCTCCAGCCGTGCTGGAGGCTGAAGTGGTATGTGAGTACCATCCACAACCCCTATGATGTGTGGGAAGCCAGCTATTTGGTAAAAATTGGCCTTGGCTACACTAAGGGCACCCATATCCAAAGGCATTTTAATAAAATGATGGAGGTGCTTGAAAAGTGCCTCCATCACTGCCCTCAGGATCCTGGAAAAGGAGGATTGGGAGATGCCCGCCACTATTCCCACCGTTGTTTGAAATGATCCTGAGGCACAGAAATGTAACACCGCCATAAATTGCGTCAGTGGTGGTATTGCTGTTGGACTGTCAATTTGCCGCTCAAGATCACTTTCTATTAATGAGAGAGTGTCTATGATGATTTTGGGAGGTAGACGGTAGCGTCTTAAAACCTCATCATCGGGCATTCCAAAAAGGGTGACACGTGTTCGAAATATCTGGGGCCTTGCATGCCTACGATGCCTACGCCTGGGACGAGTTTGAGGTTGGTCGTCTTCCGGGAGCAGGGCCAGAACAATTCGCCCCAGATCTACCTGAAATTCAAAGTTTACAATGTAAGGCTTTTGACCCACCCCAAAAGTAAGAAAAAACAACTTAGCTTTCTGATACCATCCATAGCTGCTTACATGCCGGGGTATTGTCATGATACGTATAAACTGTAAAAAAGCCAACAATGAGACTTCAAAAATTTAGAGGGTGTTTTTTTTGTTTAAAAATTGTTGCAAGCCAACACAGAAAATAGCGGAAAAACACATTTGGCCATCGATGAAAACGACATTGCACACCGTACGTCAAATAGGGTTCAAATGGACCCAAAAAATGGAAAAGGGAAAAGCAAAACTGGATTATATGATGAATAAGCCGTCAAAAATGCGGTAATTAAATCGCAAATGCAAGTCGCTACACCAACAGTCAAAAATGCGGTAATTAATTCGCAAATGCAAGTCACTACACCAACAGTCAAAAATGCGGTAATTAATTCGCAAATGCAAGTCACTACACCAACAGTCAAAAATGCGGTAATTAATTCGCAAATGCAAGTCACTACACCAACAGTCAAAAATGCGGTAATTAATTCGCAAATGCAAGTCACTACACCAACAGTCAAAAATGCGGTAATTAATTCGCAAATGCAAGTCGCTACACCAACAGTCAAAAATGCGGTAATTAAATCGCAAATGCAAGTCGCTACACCAACAGTCAAAAATGCGGTAATTAAATCGCAAATGCAAGTCGCTACACCAACAGTCAAAAATGCGGTAATTAATTCGCAAATGCAAGTCGCTACACCAACAGTCAAAAATGCGGTAATTAATTCGCAAATGCAAGTCGCTACACCAACAGTCAAAAATGCGGTAATTAAATCGCAAATGCAAGTCGCTACACCAACAGTCAAAAATGCGGTAATTAATTCGCAAATGCAAGTCGCTACACCAACAGTCAAAAATGCGGTAATTAATTCGCAAATGCAAGTCGCTACACCAACAGTCAAAAATGCGGTAATTAATTCGCAAATGCAAGTCACTACACCAACAGTCAAAAATGCGGTAATTAATTCGCAAATGCAAGTCGCTACACCAACAGTCAAAAATGCGGTAATTAATTCGCAAATGCAAGTCGCTACACCAACAGTCAAAAATGCGGTAATTAATTCGCAAATGCAAGTCGCTACACCAACAGTCAAAAATGCGGTAATTAAATCGCAAATGCAAGTCGCTACACCAACAGTCAAAAATGCGGTAATTAATTCGCAAATGCAAGTCGCTACACCAACAGTCAAAAATGCGGTAATTAATTCGCAAATGCAAGTCACTACACCAACAGTCAAAAATGCGGTAATTAATTCGCAAATGCAAGTCACTACACCAACAGTCAAAAATGCGGTAATTAATTCGCAAATGCAAGACAAAAAATGGACTTACCCAACTCGAATATATAAGATTTCCACAAAAAACTTCTTTGGGTCCGAAAACCAAAAAAAACTAAAAAAGATGAAATGAGTGTTAAACAAATTAACGAACCACAAAACAGAAGAATACACCAATTGGCCACAAATTTGAATGCACAAAACTTACCAAATCAGGAAAGGATGTGGAAAAAATGAAAAAAATGCGAACGGAAAAACCAAAGAAATGTAGCAAAAACAAACAAAAAACCAACTCTGCCAAATCCTCCAAACGCAAACAACCAAATCCAAACCACTTAACCGACAACACTCCAACAACCCCACCTCGACTCCACACACACCAAGCCATAAATAGTGTTTATTTTCCCGCACAAATTAAGGATGAATCATAGGGACGCACGATCAATGATGCGGCCGCAAACTAAGGACGCATGTATAAATACGTCACGAAATCACATAGAATTTCTGGATGATTTCATGCTGGAAGCAGAGACATGGCTTCAAACCAGGGAAACAATGGTCAAAATTGCGGCGGTAAGGCCTTCATGCATTTTGTGTCAATGATTCTTTTAAAACATAATATTGTGCAAGTTGTGAAGTGGCTAAATCTGCATATTTACCCAAATAGGTGAGGAGGATGACATGGAAGAGACTGCTGGCCCCAGTCAACCCGCCAAAGCTGGCAAAAAAAAAAGGCAGCCACATTTCACAAGCAAGGAGATGGAGGTTTTGATCCAGAAGTGCGTTGACATCCTGCCCCAGGCAGCCAGGAATATGAGCCAAAGCCAGAAGTGGAGAATGTGGGAGGAGGTCGCCGTTGCTGTCAATAGGGTGGGTGATTATGTCCGTCTAGCCCGGGATGTCAAACGGCGGTAAGTAAACACTTTCCCATCCTATAAACAAACCCCATTGTAAAAAAAAGGATAATGGTTCCAAATTCATTCCACAGATGGGCAGACTTCAAATATCGTCTCAAACAAAAACTTGCCGACAGGGCTAGGCATGCAAGGGGGACAGGTGGGGGTCCCACCCCTGTGTCATTGGAGTTGACAGACTTAGAAGAGATGGCACAGGGGTGTGTGCAGGCTGTGGAGGTGTTTGGCGTGTCCAACATGGATACGGACATGCCAGACTTTGCGGCTCCTCATGTTGGCCAAGGTAAGTCTTGTGATGTCACCAACTCAGAAATGCTATTGTGCCAATATGTAGATTCTAATGTGAGTCTTTTCTCCAATTTCCTAACAGAGACAGAGGCGGATGAGTCTGCTCCAGAGGGGAGCCTTGGGCGCAGAATTTCTGCTGGCTCTGCAGGGGAGGAACCAGTACATCCGGCTGAGGACCCTGCAGAAGCCAGTCCAGGGCGTGCCCCCTCGCAGGCAGTGGGCCTCCTCACAGAACTCAATTTTAAATCGGATTGCCATACGGAGATTCTGCAGAGGATGGACGCCAGTCTGATACGGGTGGCTGAGGCCCTGGAGCAAAATGCTGCGGCCAACGTGACCATTGGTCAGGCCCTGGCGGAAAATACCAGGGCCAACATCCGCATCGCCGATGCCCTGGAGCAGCTCGTTCGCCAGCACATGGTGGAGCCGACCTCCCTTCCTGCCGGAACATCCGGATCCTCCACCTCTGGCACAACATCAGCCAATCCTCCAAATGTGCCTAGCCCTGTGCCTAGTCCAGAGGCAACAACATCTGCCTCTGGACAGGCCAGCCCGATGGCATCCCGGACCCGGTCTGGCGCCCACCCTCACCCAGCCAAACGGGCGAGAAAACGGTGACAGCAATGGCGACTTTTCCCACACTCCTTCTGTGCTTGGCTCATATTCCTTTCTGGTCAAAACTTCCCTCTCCTTTCTTGTGAAATGTTTTTAAATTTTGTATTTACGCTTATGTTAGTAGTTATGTTATATTTTTTTTTGGATCAAATATCTTGGCCACAAAAAAAGGCAATACAATATTAGGCCAATTTGTTTGTGTGTAAACAATAAATTAAAAACAAAACACTGACATTGTATTGTGACATTATTGTACAAATGGGTTACATTTAATCCTGGCCTTAAACGCAAAAACTGACCCTCTTTAAAAAAAAAAAAAAGGCCTCTTTAAGGAACGTTTAAAAAATCACATAGCGATGCAAATTCCACAGTAAACCAAAAAAAAGGGGAGCTAATTAAAAGATGATGACATTATTGTTACAATAGGCCATAACCACCAAATTGTGGCCAAAATAAAACCCCAAAAATGTACGCTAATTGATTGTGTAATCATGACATTAGCAGCTCTGATTTCCACCTGCGTACGCTTTTGTGCTATCCCAATAAACTGCTTTCCAAACACATACCAAGCCGGATTTCAATCCAACACTAATTACTTTACTGACCAGCCGCGATTAATCGCTGCACCATCGTGGAGTCCCGGGACGGAGGAGAAGGCCATCGCCAATGTGGTCGAGTAATCCTGACCCTAAGCTGTGCGAGCATTTTGAAGGGAAAGCGGATGTTTCAGTGACGTATGAGACGGTCCGAACACATTTGACGTTCGCATCTGCTAATGTATGTACGCCCCAAAAACGCCTCGCCACGCCTGCGTTTTTTCATCTCCACCCCCGTCAACACCCAAAAACGCCCTGTTCTGTCAATCACATTTGACATGTCACTTCCTGTACGCTATTTTAGGAACGAGAGAAAAAAAGCTCGCAATCTGCCGTACGCACATGCGCAGTGTAACACCGACGCATGCGCGGTTAGTCAACATCGGAACGCAACGAGGGTACTGTTGTTAACGTGCGGCTCTGAATGAGGGCCAAGGTCTGTGTGCACAAATGTGTAGGTTGGAGGTGGAAATGGGTTTGGGTTAACGTTCATTCTGCGTGACATTTATGCATTATTATATGAGTCTATAACACCCATGAAAAATGCATCTGTCCCATGCAAGTTACGTTAGTACAGTTGGTTGGGCTGGAAGAGAAGGTGAATAGGTTACTTTTTAAATTGTATTTAATATTTACCATTTTATTTATGTTTTTACTATTTTATTTTCATTTGTACAATGGGTACATTATTGCTCAAAATGTATAATACTTTGTTCATAATATGACAATAGAGACAGAGAGGTTTTTATTTTCTTCTTTCAGAAATTCTATCTTTTAATGGTACTTTTCATTTCTGATACTTCTTCCTTTGGTAGACAGCTTGCAGTGAACGCCACCGAATTGTACATCAGCCTCTATACTGTCAATAAGGGCAGTAATATAATGGCAGACAAACTACATGTGCATTACATGTGCTATTGATCTCAATATCTGATTGATTATGTACCATACATAATATCACTTATGAAATCTTATGCACATGAATCTAAATATCTGCCACAAAATATTAGTTATATTGCTTTGAAAATAGCTATAATTAGCATAAGAATTAGCAAGTATTTTAACTAAATAAAAATCTGCATATGAAAGTATTATTTTTACATTGCTTCCAATGTATAGTCATTGAACTAGAGTATATAAAAATATTATTTTTACATTGCCACTGTTGTGTACTCGTTGAACTGGAGTACATTTAATATGTCCAGTAGCATCCCTTGCTGTTAGAATCTGTCCATTCATGCAGTATATCTGTGTGGTAGATCACCCCAGCTCAGTCGATCAGCTTTGTCATGTAACAGGGTTTCTGCATTAACCCTTTTCTGCCATGCAGCTTAAGTGGTTAATCAGTAACCATTCACACACTTGCACATTACCAGCACACAATAAGGGGATGTCCCTTGCCTTTCAGTAGATGTAATTGTCTCTATGTTTCTGTGAACGTTGACAAGTGTGTCTGCTGCTGCAGCTGAGGTGGGGGAGGGATTGCCTCACCTCCTGCTCACTGCTGCTCTCTCCTCCTGTTCCCATCTACATTTGAATCCTTAACGTATTTTCTTTTTTTCCCTCCTCCCTTTCTCCTTTCTCTTTCTGCCTTTTTCCTTCTCCCCTCCCCCCGGAGTTCTCTCTTTCCCTTCCTATGTGTTTGTCTTTGGCACTCTCACTACTCCCTCCATCTCCCCCCTCCTCTTTGGCACCTTCTTCCTTCTTCTATTCCGTCCCCCTTTTTTGGTTTTGATTTACCCTCTGTATTAGCTCGCCGGGCAACCCTGTTCACTGCTCACCCCTTAATGGCGGCATCTTCAGAGGAGGAGACTGATCGGCGACCCATCAGGAGAGTTCGGTCAAAAAGTGACACCCCTTATCTGGCAGAGGCAAGGATATCTCTGAACCTGCAGACAGGTAAGCAGAGTCTTCCACCCATGCCTCTTTGGAGCTGTCCACTCAGCCAGTGCTGACATGCTATACTGTACCCTCTCACACACTGTTCTAATGCTTCTTTGTGTCACCTCTTGGAACCAAATTTGTGAAATGTCCCAAAGCCGCCTTAAGGTTTCCAATGACATGTGTCTACTGGCATGTAAATAATCTATACGGAAAAGCGTTTTCTTTCCAGAGATTTTCTTTACATTCAAAGAAACAAACTTGTCCTGCCTACAATTAGTATCTGTTAATATGATTCTCTATATTTATAGTCAGTAAGAGGCCAGAATAATCCCCCAGGCTGCAGGTCACATGTCTTACAATACTGAGCTACATGTATTAATGCAATAAGGCATTAGCTGGAATAATATATGTAGAACACCAGGAAAGGGTTATTTGAGAATGCTTTGTGATATGTCATGAACGGGCACTGCTATGATTTCAGTAGGTGCTTAACGGAAGTGCTTTGAGAATGTAAATGAAGTGTTAAAACATAGTCTGTGATGTGTCATTATATTACTTACTGTATGTCATTGTTAAACCAATAGATCAGCTGCTGGCGCTGAACACAGAATACGTTCATATCAGTGACAGCTAAATCCCTGTTTCTGTTGTGTGGGTTTATTTAGACATTATCATGGCTTATATTAGTACTTCCTTTTTGATGGAAGTACAGTAGTTATTGTTAGGAAGACACTTTGTATAATCATATCTAACGCAGCTTACTACTATCCAATTCAACAATTCCTTGCTTACAGTATATCATATCTTCTCTTTCTCTCCCCTATTTCAATTAGCACAGTTTTGTTATAAAACAAAAATTACTTCCATATGCTATATGCTTTTTATTACTTCTATTATATATCAAGGTGTAATTTATACTTAATATTTCCTATCACTTGCTTGTAAACTAAATGCACATACAGAAGATATAAGAAGCAAGATAAAAAAGCATGGACATTATTACTCAAGAGAGTATCCAGCATATTAACCAGTGCTTACATATGTTTTTGTTTCTTTTAGAATATCTGAAAATGTGTGTTAATGTTTTTTGTTTTTTTAAAATAATGGTTATTTTCTTATAAAGGTACATATGTATTGTTGTGAGAGCAGAATGCAGAAATAAGCTACGTAAAAGGTTAATTTTTATCATAAAACTATTTTTAAATTTGCTGGATTGAATGAAAGGATGTGTTGCCATGGTGATTGGAGTGCTGTGGCTAGGACACAATTGCTCAAACAACAGTCAATCAAACCTGGAGTTTCGCATGTGTATGTTATATTGTTCATACAGTACATGCGATTATACTACAGAGAGTGACGCTGCTTTTAAATAGTTAAGACCCAATGCTGGATAAGAAGTGTACTCATTAAGCTGTGTAAAAAAGTGTTTCCCTATTATGTTATTCAGTTATAGCTGTTTTATTTGCCTGACTTCTAAATGATGTGTTGATTACTATGTTTTATGCTGCAATATGTCATTTGGTAACATATACACACATCACCAGTGTGCACATTACTTGTCGTGGTAATTAAAGTAGACATATTAAATGAAATCTTAAATTTGAGAATTGTTTTACGTTGCTATATTTCAGCCTACTATATTATAGTACAGAAGTTATGTTAATACATATAAAAACTCTTGTAAATTTTATCTGTAGAACACTTCAGTTTTCACATACTGTAATAGCATATAAGGTCAGTTTTGTTGTCAACTCTTCCATGATCATTACAAAAATGAGTGTTATTAGAAATAGTCCATAGCCTATTGTGAATTATTATGAATATTAGAAATCACCTCAAATTTCTTTAACCTGTATAAAAGCATTTGACCTACAATCTCATGCATTTATATTGCTTTAACATTGTTAAAGAATCCTCTGAACGTCTAATATTCACATAAGTTACTGTAGGGAGTACATTATGCCATACTGTATGTAATACCAGTGTTGGACTGGAGCATGGAGGGCCCACCAGGGGAATGTAGGGGTAGCGGCCCATGCTTACCTGGTATTACCAGCCACCACAGAGGCTTGGCCAACTATGGATACTACAGTGCTTCATCTGGGCCCCTTTATAAATATATATGGTAAATACTGATGCAGTATATTGTAGCAGATTTATAACAGCAATAATCTGTAGTAAATAACCCATATTTCTGGGAATGCAGTATAAAGTAACCTGTATAATAATAATAAACCACATGATGGTGATCCAGCCCACATTAGTGCACAGAACATGTGATTGTTGACCCCCATACTTACCAGCATATTTACCAAAATCCACATTTAAAATGCAGTTGTAGTGTGAAAATATTCCCCATAATCACAATGTGATAGTGCAAATTACCACCAGAATAAAGCATTATTTAGGTGACGGGACTGAGCTCCGGAGTAATCCCTGCCCTGGCGTAGAGTTGGAAGCAAAGTGATAGCTACTGCTATTATTTTGTTTCTGGTATGGACGCAGAGAGCCGAATGGGCATGTGCAGCTACTGGGTTGCACATGCACCAACATGGGCTGGCAAGAAGGGAAACGAAGGATCTTCTCCAGAAAAAAACACTATACTGTAGCCCAGAGGCTGCTATGAGCTATCGCCATCTGTAGCTTGGAAAATGTGACAGTTTAAAAAGCCCCATGTAAAATCTATTAGGGCTGTTTTTGGAAATGAAAATGGAGTGACCTTAGCAGATATCAGAGATATCATCTACGCTTCTCCCTTCTTAAATCTTAGAGATAATTTTTGTCTTGCTGGGATTTCTTGCAAATTCCCCTTGGTAAAGAAACCGCTAATACTCAATGACAACTGCATTAGGTTTAGTAAAGGCCAAATATGTGCAGCTGAAAACAAAACATTCAGTTGGGATGTAGTCAGAATTCTGGTGGTTAGGGTCCCCACAATCAGAATACTGCCTACAGAATCCCGACGGTCATCAGATTACCAACTCCGGAATCTCAACGTTCAGAATCCCGATGGTGAGTATTAGGGTTATGGTTAGGCACTAGGGGGAGGGTTAGGGCTAGGCTGTGAGATGGGACAGATGGGATTAGGCTGCGGGAAGGGACGGTTAGGGTTAGGCGCTAAAGGGAACATTTAGTGTTAGGGTGACGGTTAAAGTAAGAGTTAGAACACTTACTAACATACGTCAAGATTTTGACCGTCAAGATACTGGAGCAGGTATTGTGACCGTCAGGATTCTAACCTCCGGGATCCTGTACCCAACCTGATTCAATTTATAAGCTACCACTAGGATGACTTAATTGTATGTTGCATTCTATTTTATTTTTTTTTCAACTGCATTCATAGCTTGCAATATGCTATATTTAAAATGTTTCAAACAAGGAAACATTACATCTGTCAACCCAACTGCTAAATATTGATTTCCCAAAGCAGAGTGATGTAAAATAGTTTGGAGGGCACATTTATATTGTAAATAGTAATAACTGATGAGATCTGCAGACAATGCATTAGAGGGCATACAAACAGCCATCGAAACCCCAATTTGACCTGTCTGGCTTAATGTGCTGTTCATCTTTGCTCTCAGGTTTTCTTAATTTATAGCTATCTAGTGCAGTTCCCACATGTCCCACATTGCCAATTGAAGAATAAGTTAGGGAACAATTGTTCATATTGCTAGATGAGCTGAGCTGAACTTTGATGTGCCAATTCCATCTGCATATGGCCTGTGTATATGTATATAGCAAACTTACACTAAGAAGAAAACAAATATCTAGACTATGCTCAGCCGAGATATTCATATTTCCTCCACCATTGGGTGAGAGTGAGGATCATGGGCCTGATTCAGAGCCGGACGCAATTAGCGCTCGCTCGTCCACAAAATAGGGGTGGCTATTCAAATCAACCGTTCGCTCTTTGCGGTCTGTTCACGCCTCTAGGTCTGAACGAGCGAACCAAACTTGCGGTCGTTTTTTGAAAATATACGCCCCCTGGCCGCTCGCATCCTACGTCATGTCCGCTGTTTATTAGATTAATCGAGTACATCGACCAGGGTATGAACTGCTCGCTAATCTTGGGGTTGGTTTTTCCTACCACAATTTTGCGAGCAGTTCTGGCTATAAAATAACCCAGTGACGTGGTCAATGACGCTGCTGTTTTAATTATGCACATCCATAAAACGCCCGTTTTGACCTTTAAGCACGCCTGCGTTCGGATCTCCACTCCCCGTTTTCAAGCACCTTCCCCCGTTACCACCCACATACGCCTTTCTGTCACTCAAATTATCAGGCATTCGCTATTTTGCGAGCACATGAATTTCGGCCGCACTGACAGGTTCGCGCATGCGTATAACGATCCGTACGCATGCGCACTTGGGCAAACATCGCTCGGAGCGAACGAGCGGCCGCTTACGAGCGGCTCTGAATCAGACCCCATGTATGTAAATGTTAGCCAACTGGGCCGGTCACACAGGACAGAAAGGTGTCAAATAATCAGCTCTACACACACTGATGGGGCACATTCAATCCTCACACATCTTTGCAATGGACCAGTACTATTTATAGCTGATACTAAGTCACACCCCTTCCACTGGCAGCCAGTATCCTACTTTAATCACTTCTTCCCTGCTAGTGAATGAGTGCATAAGTGCAATGTCTTTGCAATCACTGTCAGGAACCATGTTTATTATGCCAAGGCTGACAGGAAACTAGAGGAGGGACAAACCACTTTGATTGGCAGGAGGGACAATCTTGGTGTAGTTTCCATAGAAATTAACCAAGCCACCCTGTCTATGCGTGCTCCTGCTCCACCAGGTAAGTGATGCTCTAATAGAGCAAATAGATTAAAATCCACCTTTAATAAATATACCCTTGGAGAGATGTAAAGTGGAGAGAGATAAAGTACCAACCAATCAGTTCCTAACTGTGATGTTACAAGCTGTGTTTGAAGAACGACAGTTAGGAGCTGATTGGTTGGTTCTTTATCTCTCTCCAGTTTATCACTCTCCATGGCTTAGTACATCTACCCTCTTGTGTATTATAAGGAATAAAACACCAACTAAGTAAATGTGTGATTTAGCCTCAGAAACATAACATCAATGTTGATCAGTTTCAGTGGCAAACGCAGGATTTCTAGAGGGGGGTTTCTAAATGCTTGATTTTAGAGCGAGTGTGGCCAGTCCATGAAGAGGACAGAATTAGTACTTATCCAGCTTTAATATGCGTCATACAATGTGTATTGTGTATCATAATTCCAGCATATACAGGATCATAGTAAGTCATTTGATGCGGCTGTAGGGCCATCCTGCCTGAGCTGAATGTTTTTATTTTAGATGTGAGAACCATTCCAGAGCATTGAAGCAAGTCCAGGATCCTGGAGGAGCAGCAGAAGAACCTAGCACTGCCCTGGACATATATGTACATATATGTACATATATGCTATAGAAGCAGTGCAACCCTAACAGTGCATGTTTTCCACATCTCCTAGTTGGTGCACAGGTTATTTATTACTGGCTGATACATGTTAAAAGATCCACAGGTGGTGCTAATTATTTCATTTGCGATACTGAGAAGAACATGCAGCACTAGTAAAATTCTATTATTTTACTATTTCTATTATGGTCATGGTATGTGCTGAGGAGGGGGGTTTCCAGGCAGATGGAAACCCCCCCCCTGTGTTTGCCTATGTGTTTTGATTGATTTTGAATAGATTAAAATCGACGTTTAATAAATATACCCCTTGGAGAGAGATAAAGTGGAGAGAGATAAAGTACCAACCAATCAGCTCCTAACTGTCACTTTACAGGCTGTGTTTGAAAAATGACAGTTAGGAGCTGATTGGTTGGTTCTTTACCTCTCTCTACTTTATCACTCTCCAATGCTTAGTACATCTACCCCCTTGTCTATTATAAGGAATAAAACACCAACTTACTATAATTTATAATGGATATTAGAAGTCACATCAGAGATCCAGTGGAACTCTTTGGTGACTTACTGTATAATCTCCTAATAATTGCAGTAGGTAATATAACATATTGTATACAGGATGTGACATATGAACTCTGGGCCTGATTCAGAGACATACGCTAACCCGATGGTTAGTGCACATATCCGATTGTTGGGGGACTGCGCATATGCAGCCCTCCATCTGCGAGTATGCTCGCAGTGTCTCCCAGCATCGTTTGGGGTTGGAGTGGGGGCATTGCTGGTCACTGTTCCTTTAAACGGGGGCGTGCCATCCCTGTTTTACATGAGGGACAAGATTAGGGTCTGCGAGGCAAGTTTTAGCTTACGCAGCCTTGCCAAAGAGACAACCATCGCAACCGATGGTCACGATGGTTGTGATGGTGATCCGAGGCAGCAATTATGGGCATTGCACTCAGGAATCTCTGATGCAGCAAGAAGGTGTCTATTTCCTACAGACACCTCCTACTGCATCTACATTTTGTTAGACACTACTGTACAGCCGCTTCTGTGCAGCTGTGCAATAATGTCCATCTCTAAATCTGGCATGTATTTTACAACTATATAAGTACAGCCTCCCCCCTTAATTTAAAGGGTGTACATCCAATTTTCTTTTTCACCCGCATATATAGTTAGACATTTTATAGTTGCCATCTTATTTAAAAACAGGATCTGAGCTTCCAAGTGTGAAATGCAACTAATGTTTTTGTAAACCAACAAAACGCAACAACATTTATATTAATGAACATGAACTAAGAAGGACATCTGATGCAGGATTAGGCTGTCTTGTGGCAGATTTCTCTTACTAAATATAAACATTATTTTCCCTATTTCACAATTAAATTTGTCACCAGTAAAAAAAGCAACAAAGGCAACAGAAACACTTGAATATTGATATTATGCTTTTAAAATGTACTATTTGGATTCAAGTTTAAATAAAAAGAAGATAAATGTCATAATTAATATTTACCATCCATTTTTAATACTTATGCTTCCTTTGCTATGTACCATGATGCTGTCATTAACAGCAAATAGAAAACATTCCAGCTCGCTGAAAATAACTTGTACAATGGTTTGTTATCGTTTGAAACTAATTCATGTTCAAAGTATTGTATTTCTCTGCTCTCTGATTTCACGTAGTACATTTGTAGAGTTGAGCTTAAGTACGTCTTGTGGATGGATCTTGCAGGTTATCGCACAGCGCATAATTTGGAGCCAAGTGCACACTTCTAGAAGAGATTCATTCATAGAGCCACTTTCAATATGATACTTTTTCACGGCCCGGACTTTCCACCTACTTTGCCTGTTCTGCAAAAGTATCGCGGCCGTCCCTGATTTACTGCGTATTCAATATGGAAGTACGTGAAAACGGGACCTGGCGAAACTGAAACAGGCGGAAAGTACTGTCATTTTTAGGGAAATCAGCATGATACCCCGCAAAAGATGCTCTGACATGGGGGTTAGCTATATTGCCCCCCCGATTTGGCTTCCTGAAGGTATTTGGTGATTTTAAACGGGCTCAATAGCTGTTAAATAGCATTTTTCTATACGTGGTGCAGAATAGTATTCTGGAGTATTTTTTCCAGAAAATAACATATCCCAACAAATTTGGGGTACTTGAAAATGGGGGTCAGCATATTTAAAAGTTGCTAAAGTGAAGTTGAAAAATCGTGAGAAATCCACCTGCCGCAAACACCTGCAATCAAAAAAACACTTGGGGCATACTTGGGGACTCCCCCAGAGTCAAGTTCGCTAGTTTTTAAGTTTGTACCCCAACATTTTTTTTTTGTTCCTTCTTCAAAGTAATTTTTTGGGGTGTCCTTAAGTATTTTTAAAAAATTTTTGGACACAGATTACCTTTGGGGGACTGTCTGAAGGCTGCACAGGGGTTCCCGCAACGTTGCTCCCCAAAACCCCAATTCTGCACTTTTTTCCGCCTCCCATTCATAGGCGATACTTTTTCGCCTATTACATTGCATTGACTCTCCGCCTAGGCGGAAAGTCTTTCAAGTTGAATACGGGGTAAAAGTCAAACAGGCGAAAATGACGTCATCGGCGAAAAGTTTACGCCAAAAACACGCGGAAACGGACTTCTCGTCTCAAATTGAATATGGCCCATAGTCGTACTCAACTCAGTCTCAAGTCCACTGAAGGGCTGTAATTGGGTGGTAATGGGCCATTTGCACATAGGCAAAGTTTAGCAGAGGCATGTCGGGCGAAATGCGGGTTATGTAGAGATTCGTGCAGACAAAGACTTATCTTTATCAAATGACACCAAAGATAGAGCTGGGGCAAATGCACTCTGATAATAATGACAAGTATATAACCAAGCGTATGGATAGGGGCAGTGTGATCACGTAAATGCGTGAAACTCTGCATATGGGCGAGTATATGCATTTTTCTCCATTCATTTGAGATTGAGTGTCAGCATTTCCAGAGGTTGAAATGATAATGGCAAAAATGTTATGGATTTAGGAGTTAAAGCAAATGTGACAATATTCTGGTCTTTTTGCAGATCTAAGCACACTTTTGATTACTTTTTTAAATGAGTGCTCTATCAGTTTTCTGCTATGCTTTATCTGTTGTTAGCTGGCAGCTGGTTCTAGGATCATCTGTGACTAAAATTATAAATGTGCATTTCTGATGGAGCATTATAAAGTAATGTAATCTAAAAACATACAGATAAGAAGAGAAAACAGTACCATTTTCATATATATTATGGGTTCCACATAAAATAGTTTCAATTGCCTGACATTGCACTAAATATAGAAGCTCTATTATTGCAACATTGGTCAGAATGTGTTAAAACGGGTGTAGTATGTAATACTGCCGGCCGCAAATTCTGGACAGTGGAAGCCCTGCAGGGGTGAAGATCCCGACAATGTATTTGGGTAGTACCTCTAATCCTACCCCCCCAACCCTAACCCTCACTTAGGGGTGCCTAACCCTAACCCCCTCCTTCCCCGCTGCCTAAACCTCTCCCGGGAGGTGCCTAACCCTAAACTCCCCCCGGGGTGCCTATAGATAACCCCCCCTTCCCCTAGCCTAAACCTAACCCTTCCGGGGTGGTGCCTAACCCTAAGTCCCCCCGGGAGCCCTAACACCTAACAGCGGCTGTCCGCACCCAGTGCCCGGCATACCTTCGTTCGGTATGCCAGGCATCGGGCTCCCGGCGTAGGTCTAATGACAGGCGTAGGGATTTCAACGCCTGTCATTAGTACCTTGCCGGGATTTGACAGTCAGGAAGCCGGCAGTCGGCATGTCGACCGTCGGTTTCCTGACTGCATCCCGTTAAAACGAATGTACTATAAAATCTTCTACCTTTGGGTTTGCTGCTTGTTCATCCACATTTATCCACATCTAGAGCTCTTCTAACTGGTGTCTCCACCAACAGATCTACTACTCTAAATATATTATGCTGGGTACACACCTGATCAATGGATTGGCCCGGCCGTCTGATGGGCCAACTGATCCACCAATTTGGTAAGTTATCTGCAGAAAAGATTGGTGCATATAGATTTACCAATTCGCCGCCCGATATACCTGGCCACAGGAACCGGAAGTGACATCATTGTTGACAATTCCTGCTGCCAATGTACGGGTGGCCAATGGGTCGCCTGTACATACAGGCAGATGCACTGATATATCTGCATGATATATTGACAAAGGCTGTGCTGCAGGGATGACCAGATATGTCTGTGAATGACGTCGTAGACAGACATATCTGGTGTACACACCCAGGGCTGGCAACAAAAATATTGGGGCCTGGTACAGTAATACCAATGCCCACCCCCCTCCTACCCCCGAATTTACCAATACATGAATAAAATAAAATCTGTAGAGGGAGAATTGGTGCTGCAGGCCTGCAGCTTGAGGTTGACAGTGCTGTACTGTCATTGTTCCCGGCCGGTGGCAATTACGTAATGATCGGCTGCAGTGAAGGGCCGCGGAAGAGGTGAGGGGCCAGCAGCCGGTGCAGCATTATGCCTAATGATGTTGCACGTTATGACGTCATTGGTATGCTCACTATACCATAACGGACTGTACTAAGTGAGGTGAATACCCAGGGGGTGTTGGTGGGGGCTTAATTATTTTCTTTTCTTTTTTTTTTGCATACTTGCGCCAGATGTGCTGCCAGCCCAGCCCGATGTACTCAGTTTATAAATAGTAGGCGCGACGACTCAATTTTGTGCCCCTGAAACTCAGGGCCCCTTTGCACCTCAGGGCCGGGGACGGGGGTACCCGTTGTACCCCCCTGACGCCGGGCCTGTACACACTCGCCAATGCACTACCAATATACAACTTGTCATTCGAAAGAGCGATAAATTTACAAGTGTGTACAAGACTTTAGACAGTATACTGTAGGACATGCATTCTGTTAAAGCAAACAGAGATTACCACTTGAAGTAAAGAAGGACATTCCACTTCTACTGCACAACTAGTGCGAATCAGTCCCAGGTCAACAGAAACTAAAAATCTTTGTTCATGCTGGTTGTTTTTTTTGTGATAATGAAACATTTTGTGATGTGTTTGTGCCGTCTACTGTAGTAAATGGTGCATGCAAGAATATTAAAAATGGAGCAATACACAATTGCGAGTACAGAATGGGAGAGAATACATTCAGACATTTTATTTTTCGTTCAATGATTCAGTATTATATTAGATTGTGTCATTTAAGAAAAAGTTACTGCTTCACTAGTGTTATCCTTATGGATGTAATGGACCTTTTCACAGGTAAAAATACATTTTCAGTTATACAGTAACTACATTATACTACATACTGTACTTACTGTTATAGTTCAAGAACACCAAATAACTGCCATAGACCTTAGTAAGGTAAAATATTATTTAAACTTCGTAAGCATTATTAGCCCTGCTGATTGGATTTAGAAAAGCTGAGTGGCTTTCACTGCTAAGCTTTATAAAGTCTATATATAAATATATATATAAATTAAATGTCCATCTGTTCAGCGTGGCTCTGTAAGGCTGAGGCCAGGGAATTACATTGGTCACTTATCTCTAGTGATCTCTGGACAGTCGACAACTTGGAAATAAATGGCTACATTTCTATAAGTGTTAGAACACACGCTATTCATTTTCAACCATTATTTTAAGATAAGGCATGTATTATAGAAATAAGGATAATGAGTAAGATAGTTGTGGGTGACTGGTCAAAGGTGGAGTTTCAATAGCCTGATTAATATAAAATATATTTCTTAGAAAACAGCACCAATTGCAATTATAGGGCCTATTTCAGCAAGGACTGCAGTTGCTATTATGCACACAGATGGACGATTGTTGCATGAACACTCCACTGCGATCAGGACTGCGATCGCAGTAGCTACGCAGACCCATCGCAGAGTGATTGGCAGGAAGTACCGTTCGGGGGTGGTGACAGGAGGGGAGGGGGGTGGCATACCGGAAGGTTAGCAATTCCTGAGTAAGGTCAGAGCTTATGCAAGTGTGCGTGAGGCTGCGACGGTACTCCATGTTACCAATGGTTTCGCAGTCTTGCTAAGTATTACGGATATGTGTAAGGTAAGGTGTGCATCCTTATGTTGTGCTGTGACAGCATAGCGATCAAACTGAATTAGCATATCATTGCAGTGAGACTGCGTGCGTAATTGCAGCCGTGATCGCAGTTGCGATCCGTACTGAATCAGTATGGAATGGATACTATAAGGACCAGAGCCTGACTTACCCATGGCAAGATGTTTGCTGGTGAACCCCCCGCCCCGTCCCCTGTCCCACGTATGGGATTTTGAAAAGGGGTGTGGCCTCACAGAAGGGGGTGTGGTCTTGCTACGCTGTGCTCCCCTTCCCTCATTGTGCTGTGCTCCCATCCCATTCAGCCTCATGCCCCCCTTATGTCTCTCCAGACCCAGCCCAGCATCTGTTTTCTTGTATACAAATATTTATGATAAAACACTTACCTTTTTTTTCAACTTTATGCTTCTTCTGTCTCCTCCAGGGCACTCCTTTTCAGGTTCATGATGTTCCTCTCTGTGTCAGGTTCCTTTCGGCCAACCGCCATTACAAGCCTCAAGCTATCTTCTCTAATTAGCGTAGTGCTCTCCCCTCACTGCACAACACCCCTCACCTATCACAGGTCAGCACCCATCTCCCAGCACAAATCAGAGCACCTCTCTCCCAGCACATCACCCCTCACCCAGCACAGATCACAGTACATCACCCATTACAGCACCCATCACCCAGCACTGCACAGATCACAGTACAGCACCCCTTTCCCAGCACAGCACGGATCATAGCACAGCACCACTTACCCAGCACAGTCAGCACCCCATTTTCAGCACAGCACTCCTGGACTCATTAATTATGCACAGGTTTCCCATCACTTTCAGCACCATGTATCCAGTAGAGCACCCATGGCCTCTTTAATTATGCACCCCTTTCCCAGCACAGTGAGCAAAGCACATCACCCCTGCCTCTTTAATTTATGCACTCACCCCTTTCCCAGCACAGCACACCTCAGTCATTCAGCACCCCTGGCCAGGCTAACCTATCTCTACACCCAGCACCCCACCCCTTTGCCAGCACCCAAGTCACAGGCTGCCCTAGTCAGATCCAGGCTCCAGTATAACCCTCTGGCCCCAGTGCCCCCTGTCCCAGCTTAGAGCTCAGCTTCAGGTTATCAGATAACCTAGTTAAGAGACTCTCGGGCCCATTTATTAATGATCACATTTTGCAATGCGATCAGGGCATGCAGTACCGCCCCTGATCGCATTGTATTATCCGGGACATGCAGGGAGACGGGCTCCAAAACTAGCCCGTCCCTGCGATGTCTCTGGAGGGCGGTCGGGGCTTCTGCGCATGCGCAGTCCCGCGGACTGCACATGAGCGTCGCCCATTCCCGGCGGAGGGATCTGGCAGATGTGCTGATATGCGGTGCTGATATGCGGTGAATCCACATAGACTAAAGCGGCCAACGCTATCTTTAGATAGCGTTAGCTGCTGGGGCCAATATCAGGAATGCGAAGCATTCCCGATATTGACACATTTTGCAGCATCGCATCCCAATAGAAACCTATGGGGGATGCGGCTGCCGGCGGCAATGGAGGGATCGCAGCAGGTATCAGAGATAGCTGCTGCGGTCCCTCCTTCATACATCCGGGGGATACTAAGTATTTGAGGTAAACCCCCGAAAACATGTGTTTTCGGGAAATTTACCTCAAATTCACTTTGATAAATGGGCCCCAGAAAGACAGTAACTCACACTCTTTTCCTGGGAGCTGAGCTCCGATCACAGTAACCAACGGGGGCAGCGGGTAGGTAGATGAAAGCCAATGGCGCCATTGCAGCTGTTAGGGCCGGCTCTGCAAACAGGTAGTTGGTATGCGCTGTCACAGCTGAGCTGCAGAGCCGCAAGGATGCTCCTAAGGAAGCCGCAGATGCCCTAGGCATTTGCCTAAAATGCCTAGGGCCAGCTCTGTTGTTGACCATAAGACACTGGCATCTGTTTCCTCATTTTTTGAACAGAATTGTGGATCATAGTCTGAAATGAGAAATTGTGGATTCACATACTTAGTACAGACATTATCACCAAGCTCCTAGTTTCCTTTCAGTCATTCAACTTCGGTGAACTTTAAATAGTAGTCTATTACTACTATATAGTTCTGCCAAGGTCTTCCTAGAAGATTGTTTGGTAGCAATGGCACTTTGGTTTAAAGTTTTATGTGTGTGTTACAGATCCTTGCTCATTTCCTACAGTGTTCAATTCCCAATGACCTTTGTGGCTATGTTCCAGTATTCCGTTTGTCATTGCTGATGATAACTGATTCTATTACCATTTAAAAGAATTACATTCCCTTCTCTAATGTCATCTCAGAAGTTCTAGTAGTCTTGTTACTGCTTCCTTCTTTATGGCCAGCCATTCCATGTTGTATCCGAATTGCATCATCAGGTTTCATTGTCTTTTGCTGTCTGCGGATCCTCATCGCTCCGTCCGGTCCCTCTGGTAATGCTGCCCTCCATCTTCTCTCTAATGCAGGGGTGGGGAACCTTTTTTCTGCCAAGGGCCGTTTTGATTTTTAGAAAATCATTCGGGGGCCATACAAAATTATTAACTTAAACACGTTATTAACTCACCCTTAATGCGATGGCTGTAAGTAACTGCTTCTCTTTAGTATGTTGCCAGGCAGAGTCTGGAGGGGCAGTCCCTATGGATGTGTGACAGGCAGATTGATAAGGCAGCCCTGGGGTCCTCTCAGTCCTAACCAGCCTGATGACAGCACTGACTGTACTCACCCCCTGCTGTGCCACCACTGCCTGCTTACCCGCACTGTTAGGGTGAGACCCTGCACGCCATTGCACAAACCAGCTCAATGGCAGCCATATGACAGCCCTGATTCCCCCCCCCCCTTTGTGCGCTGCCTGCCTGTCGCCACTGATGGGGAGAGAGCCCTGCATGCCACTCAATGACAGCCCTAACACCCTGATCCCCCCCTGTGCTACCTGCCGCCCCTGATAGGGAGAGAGCCCCTGCACTAATCCGCCCGATGACAGCCCTGACACCCTCCACCGCTGCGCTACCTCCCGTCGCTGATAGCCGATGACAGCCCTGACACACACACCGTCCCCCCGCTGTGCTGCCTGCCGCCGCTGATAGCGCAGTGGGGGGAAGGAGTGTGTCAGGGCTCTCATTGGCTACCAGCCGCCAATGACAATCCTGACATCCCCTCTCCCCCGCTGCGCTATCTGCCGCTGATGACAATCCTGACATCCCCGCTCTCCCGCTGCACTACCTGCCCCCGCTGACAGCAGCTACACTACGCTGATTCCGCTTCTGCCGCTGACAGCCGGCCGGCCGGGCCGGATGATTTCACCTTGCGGGCCGTATACGGCCCGTGGGCCGGAGGTTCCCCACCCTGCTCTAATGGGACACTTTACTCCTGCTGCTCTGGTCTACCGAGGCTCTTCACAGCCTGTCTTCAAGCTGCGCATGCGAAGAGTCTTGGAAGACTGGAGCAGCAGGAAAAAAGTCTCACACTTCCGGAAGCTGTCTCCGCTGCAAGAGAATCAAACCTCAAATCAGTAACAATATTTTGGATTGTATCACTCTATAAGTGAATGTGTAATTAGATTGGTATGTTCATTTGGGAAATATTGAGTGTTATAATTGTGGTATTATTAAATCTGGATCCAGAGCTGTCCGCAAAGTTCATACAAGCTTTGTATAGATTTGGCAGGGTTCTCAACGCAAGCGATTTAGGCACTTCATTGTATGAGGTTCCTGTTTTATAGTGTAGGTAACAAATATAAATGAGGATGTAATATTTACGGTATGCAGTCGGGAAGCCGGCGGACCTAATCCCGACAGCCGGCTTCCTGACTGTCATATCCCAGCAAGGGTCTAAAGACAGGCATCGATATGCCGACGCCTGTCATTAGACATACGCCGGGAGCCCGACGCCCGGTATCCCGATCGAAGGGACGCCGGGCACCGAGCGTGGATAGCCGCGGGGGAAGGGTTGGATTTAGGGTTACCGGGGGGACTTAGGGTTAGGCACCCCCCCAGGAGGTTAGGTTTAGGCTAGGGGAAGGGGGGGTAGCGTTAGGCACCCCCGGGGGGGACTTAGGGTTAGGCGCCCCCCCTGGGGACTTAGGTTTAGGCGGTGGGGAAGGGGGGGTTAGGTTAGGTTTAGGCACTTAGAGGGGGGATTAGGGTTAGGCACTGGGGGGAAGGTTAGGGTTAGGCACCCCTAAGGGAGGGTTAGGGTTAGGGGGTAGAAATAGGTTAGTATATACTTACCTTTGACTATCAGGATTTTATCCTCTGCCGGAATGCCGCTGTCGGGATTCCAACCGCCGGTGTTTCCTAAGTAAGGCCCTCATTCAGAGCCACTCGTAAGCGGCAGCTCGTTCGCTCCGAGCGATGTTTGCCAAACTGCGCATGCGTACGGATCGTTATACGCATGCGCGAACCAGTCAGTGCGGCCGAAATTCATGTGCTCGCAAAATAGCGAATGCCTGCTAATTTGAGTGACAGGATGAGGCGTATGTGGGTGGTAACAGGGGAAGGTGCTTGAAAACGGGGAGTGGAAATCAGAACGCAGGCGTGCTTAAAGGTCAAAACGGGCGTTTTATGGGTGTGCATATTTAAAACAGCAGCGTCATTGACCACGTCACTGGGTTTTTTTTAGCCAGAACTGCTCGCAAAATTGTGGTAGCAAAAACCAACCACAAGAATAGCGAGCAGCTCATACCCTGGTCGATGTACTCGATTAATCTAATAAATAGCGGACATGACGTAGGATGCGAGCGGCCAGGGGGCGTAGTTTCCCAAAAAACGACCGCATGTTTTGTTCGCTCGTTCAGACCTAGAGGCGTAAACAGACCGCAAACAGCGAACGGTTCATTTGAATAGCCACACCTATTTTCTGGACGAGCGAGCGCAAATAGCGACCGGCTCTGAATCAGGGCCTAAGTGCATAATGTAAACTATAAACCTATTTACAAAGGTATATCTTTTCTTGTTCTTCTTTGTTGCTTCCACTCAGCTAGGATTCATGTAAAGACATTTTATAATGACGTTCTCTATGTACTTTTTATTACAGCCTAGACATCTGTTACCAGACATAATGGCATTGTTTGCATAAGAAATGCTAACTATGCGTACAATTAGGCCACACTACACACTATTATCTATAGTAATGCTAGCAGTAAATGTATGTAGAAGTCATAAGCAGGCTTTCACATAGGGAATACACATTAATATTGTATCACATTGTGTGCTCATTTGCATATCATTAGCCAAAATGCTAGTTGTGAGCTGCTAGGTCAACACATTACCTATGACACTGTACTAATTTAGATTAACCTACATGCTATGATATGTATATTTGCTAAATTTATTTTGTTTTATTGTGGCAAGTTAGAAAATAAGTGGAATATAAAATAAATGATCAAATCTGATCATTAAATCAGAGATAAAAGGTAATGCCACTCATAAACTACTGTATTTCACCTCATTATAAAAAGTATTATGGGTACTACAGTGTTCTGGAATAACTCTTAACATTTGAAATTAGACTTTTGTCCCAAATTAAATTTAAAGCTCAGAAATATACTGTTTCTGCCATTTGACACTGAACTAACTTAGCAACATCTGCTGAAGTGGTGGCACTGAATATTTCCAAGATTACAGATGCTGCTAGGAAACAAAAAGTCAGTTATTTACAATATATTTAACTGTCAAATGTCAGCAATAGTGTGTTTCTGCAGTTTGAACACAGGGCCTGATTTAGACCCGCTCGCAAGCGGGTCGATGGTTGTGCATTGCGCGCGCCGCGCGTGCCTGAGCCCCGTAGCGAGTGAGAAATTCACTCGCTCCGGGGCTCGCTACAAACGGGGTGGCTATCGATGTTGATCGACAGCTCGCCCTGTTTTGTAGGCGGGGTGGGGGGGTGGCAGGACAACTGGAGGCCTGCCAAAGGAACGCCTGCCGTTTGTGGGCGGCCCTACTGACATCACCAGTGATGTCAGTAGTGAGCTTCCGGCTCTAATAGAGCCGGAAGCTCACTGGGGCTTGCGGCAGATGAGACCCTACCACAAGGGTCTCGTCGCAAGACCGATGGTCGCGACCATCGCAACCATCACCTGGCTGCTCGCAAAAGCTGTGGGTGGTCACCCACAGCTTAGCGAGCGGCCAGGAAGCCGTTTTTTTTTTTTTAAAAGCGGCCGCCCTGATTCAGAGCGAGCGCTCGCTTCTTGCGAGCAGCTCTGAATCAGGCCCACAATTCAGGCATATTACTGAAGGTATTTTTGGTTGTAACTAAGCAACAGAAGTTTCACCAGATGTAATTTCAAAGGGTGACTGGGCTTAAACACCTGGACGGGGTATGTTATATGAATGGGAACTTTTAAGAGAATCTGGGAACAAAAAAATGTGCTCCTTATATACACATGATAGAACATTTCTCTGCACCGGGTTCCCGCACCCTTCCGATCTCTGCACTTGGTAACGGCACCCCTCCGTACGCTGCACCCCTCCAATCGCTGCCTCTGGTCCCCGCACCCCTGATTCTTGCACATGTCCCTGCACAAGTTTATTCATTTTGTCACACTCTTTAAAAAAAATTTGCTCAGTATTTGCAAAATGGTCGCGATGCTCGCTTAAATTTTTGCTGCAAAATGTATGCGGGCAATTAAATATGCCCCTTCAAGTCACCTTAATACGAGAAAAGTACTCGTTATTATATTAAATTGAATTAATCTCATCAGGGCCAGATTTAAAATACATTTCAGGAGTCTGCAAACCTTTACTATTATTATTTCCATGTATTACATATAGTGGAGCCCTTGTACTGCACACACTACCACCACTACTAGCATAACTTCTAAGAACTTAAAAACATTCATGAATTATAGTTTGATAATGATGTGTTTCTGTGAGGATATTTCATACCTCCCAATATTTATTTTTTTTCCACCTTGGATAAAAATGGGATGTGTTTTTTAAAAACCAATCCACTTCCCAAAAAACACCCTCTAATTGCCACGAGCACCAGAGACACATGCCTACGGAGCGTGCTCGCTGACCATGGTTATGCAGTGAGCAGGTACTAGACTTTATGGTGCCCCGTGCCAGAAAGAGCATTGGCACCCCCCTCCCCCATTTATTAGATAGGGACATAAGACGTACACCTGAAAAAGAGGCGTGGCATGACGGGGAAGGGGCGTGACAAATATGATTTGTCCTGTATGATGATGAAGTGGTACTCATCCCGTTGAATCATGGACGCAGTGATGAGACACAATAATTATGCAGTATAACTCAACAGCTCTAGAGGTAGGAGAGTGCTGGTGAAGCTGCACAAGCAGGACAGCAGTGCACAAGCCTGGAGCCGGCAGTGTAGATCACCGACTGAAGGTATAGAAAGAGTGCTGCTTGTAGTGTATATGCAGCAAATATCAGCGGCAGGGAAGTCCATGTATGTATCCTGCATCGGCAGCTGAACTCACCGGCAAGGACACTTGAGGTGTGCTGGTTACACCTGGGTTGGGAATCGGAGGCTGTGTTCAGGGCTGTGGAACAGATAACTGTGTGTGTTAAATAAAAGAGGATGTGACTGAAGGTGCTTGGGGAATTGGCCAGATGTAGGGGGAGTCGGCCAGAGAGGAGATAGGGGAGGCCAGGACATGCTGGGGATAATAGAAGGCTGCAAGTGAGAATGATTATACACAAAAAATGTACAGACCCGAACAGAGCCCCATGGCACATGTCGCACCACCCTAGTTACCGCCCTGGCAGGTACGTATCTCAATCAGGACAAGCCGGACTGTCTTGCCTAAACCAGAGCATTTGGTATGGTATTTGATCATAAAACACTCCAGTATGCAGAATAAAAATAGTTTACGGATGATTGTATAGGCAAGAGTAATAACGTTACTCTAAAACTAATTAATGTCCAATTGCAGGAGGAGGAATGTAAATATGTTCAATGATTATAAGCTAAAGTATTTTCTTTTTTCATATTGTAATTTCTTATGAATAAATCTAGGATTTTGGTAAATCCTATCAGCAGAAAGCCAGTAAGCGGCAGTCGGAGGAGATTAAAAGTACCAATTTTCAGATCAATCTACTATGTATTGAAAAATACGAAAATTGACATGTTTTCCATTTTGGCATCTGTGAAAAAAAAACAGTTAATGTCTTATTTAAAAAAAAATGTGTTTACTGTATTTAAAAATAAGTCTAATACGAAGCTACAGCTGGTGACTTAGCATATCTAGGAAAGGTTACAGATAATTCATTTTTATTTCATTTTGCCATTGTAATTAATACAAACTGTTTTCTATACAGTATATTTTAATTTAGCAGTTTATTACATAGGACTTTGCATGTAAATTGCAGTATATAACAGGCATTAAAATATATGATGGTGAAGTATGTTAAAATAAGTTTGATATATTGTCCCTATTAACTAGCACAGCACTAATTTCTCAGGTAGTTTATTCTAGTGAAGGGGGGATTCCAAGTTGGATTCCGTCCTTTGTATAAATTAGGTGTGTGGTCACAGACACACCTGGGTGCGTGCAGCTTCTTCTTACAGTATATACTTTTTTTGTGCTTATTTGGAGCTGTTGGTACTGTTCTGATAATTATTTAGTGCTTAATCAAGTGGAACATAAAATAAGTTTGTGCTTTTAAAAATTAATTTCACAATTATTAAACTGTCAATCCCTACACAGATACATTCAATAATTTTCACAAATAAGGATGTAGTCTAGATTCGTGTAATGTCTATTATAGTTTTAGTGTGCATGTAAAGTATAATAGATAATTGCTCTTGTAAGTTAATTTCCAAATAGCTTTTTAGACATGTTAGTATTTGATAATGGTTCTATTGCATTATGTGGTATGACTTTTAACATCATTCTACATTAAACACTACAATGTTTAATGAATGGTAGATCTACAACACTATGATGCGGTATATTAATTTAAAGCACTGTTTATGCAGGGTGGTGCGTCTGCAATATATAAAAGGCTATCTGTGGAAGCAGCTTGCAGCACTCAGCCTTCTGGCACAAGTACTCTGTAGCACTGAGAAAATGTGCTACCTGGTATTTATTAGTAAAACAGATGAGAACATTATGTTGCACTTTCAATTTACTTGAATATCTCCAGCTGTTTTTAGTGTAACTAATCAGAGATCTGTTGAAAAAAGATGAATTCCCCACTTAATCCATACCCCAGTGCCCAGCTGACTGCATTCATCTCCACCATCTCTATGGCTTTGTGATACATGTACATGAAGAGCCTCCCTAAGCACTACTGCAGTCTTTGTTATGTCACATAGCTGTTTTGGGGGGTTCCACACAAAAGGTCAGTATCCCCTGGATGTAAAAAGGAGGGCACATAGCAGTTATCTCTGGTATCTGCCACAGTCCCTTTTATTTCCCACCTCAAAAGCAATTTTCATTATCACGTTCTAAGTTGGGGTGCAATTATTACATCACAACCGATTGATGATAGATAGCCACATAGAGGACCTCATTCAGAGTCGGTCGAAGCAGCCGCACGTTCGTACGCCACCGATGTTCGCTATACTGCGCATGCGTAAAGTTCGCAATGCGCGTGCGCAAACTAGCCGCTACGATCAGAAATTTCTCTCTCCTTGAACACAGCCAGGTCAGTAGTTTGAGTGACATATTGAGGCGTTTGTGGGTGGTAACAGGGGAAGGTGCTTGAAAACGGGGGAGTGGAGATCTGAACGCAGGCGTGCCTAATTATGCGAACAGCGTTTTATGGGAGTGCATACGGTTTATGGGAGTGCATAATTAACAAAGTAGCGTCATGGCACATGTGACATGGGAGGTTTTTACACTGACATGAGCTTAAGAGAGGGTATGGTCAACCTTAAGCTCTACGACAGTTCCGATGGTTCCCGATGGTCTCGATTAATCCTTATATGCCCGGAGATGACGTGCAATGCGTACGAGAAGGGGGCGTATTTTTTTTGAATACTGACCGCTTCCTCCCCTTGGTCGGCCAGCTACCGATCCAAACTTAGGGACGCAACTTGCGAGGGAATCATTTGCATATCCGGCCCCTTTTCCCGTACGAACGTGCGGCCGCTTCGACCACCTCTGAATGAGGTCCAGAGTCTTTAATACAATCAGCTCATGATTATATTTTAAACTGATGGTCATATCTATCAATATTCTTAGGGTTTAAACTTTAAACCAATGTTTCATGTTCATTTTTTGCATTTATGTTATAAACAAAGGTTAAATAACAAGCTATGCGATGATTATAAACCTTTTTTTATGTGGCTGGCATTAGGTGTGATGAGGATGGCACTGCTGCAAGAAGAATGTGACAGTATCTTGCATTGCTATTCTGCTCTAGTACTTGCTGTTAGTGAGGGTTGTGCTGTTTGTGGCACTATTTGTTATGGGCTGTCTGGTGGAAGGATACACCGGAACAAGTTACTTACTCATTAGTGTAATGTATGTGTTCTGTTCTCTAAGTCAGGTTGTTGTTACATGCTGTTATCCAGGAAAGAGTCACACAGTGTTTGCACTAATGTGAGTGTGGAGCCAGTGGTGGAACTAGCGGCGGTGCAGCCGGTGCCTTACATCGGGGCCCGCTGTGGTGCAGGGGCCCATAGCCGCCTGCATCCAACAGGGCCGCTGCACCCGCCGCCAGTGTCCCCCAGGCCCCACAGTATTTAAGTGTAGTGCGGACCGCAGTGAGAGCAGTTCGCACTACACAGTAACAAACACACTGCCGCCAGCGGTGGCTGTGTGTTTGCTATAGAAGCCAGTGAGAGTCAGACAGACTCTCATTGGCTGCTGCGTCCATGGAGGGAGCTAGGCTGGAGCTCACTCATAAGCTCCGCATTCCGGCTCCCGCAGTGGGTGATGGGAGAGACGTCATGATGTCGCTCCCATCGTGCAGAGCGGGATTACAGAGGAGTTGACGGCGGCTGGCGCAGGAGCGGGGATTTAGGTAAATGTGGGGTTTTTTGTGTGTGTATGTTGTCTTATATATGTAGGGGGGGCACTGTATAAGGGGCACAACGCCACTGCATAGGGGGGACCACTACTGGGGCACTGTATATTGGGCATTGTATAGGGAGAACTACTACTGAGGGCAATGCATGGGGGGGACCACTACTGGGGGCACTACATAGGGGGGACTACAACTGGGGGCAATGCATAAGGGGGACTACTACTGGGGGCAATGCATAGGGGGACCACTTCTGAGGGCACTGTATAAGGGGAACTGCTGGGAGCACTGCATAGGGGGGACCACTACTGGGGGCACTGCATAGGGGGACCACTAATGGGGGCACTGTATATGGGACACTACTGGGTCACTACTGGGGGCACTGCATAGGGGGACCACTTCTGAGGGCACTGTGTAAGGGGAATTACTGGGAGCACTGCATAGGGGGGACCACTACTGGGGGCACTGCATAGGGTGACCACTACTGGGGGCACTGTATATGGGTCACTACTGAGGGCACTGTATAAGGGGCACTGCATAGGGGGACCACTACTGGGGGTACTGCATAGGGGGGCCCAAAGCATATTCTTGCACCTGGGCCCACCACTCTCTAGTTCCACCACTGTGTGGAGCAATACATTTCTACATCACTTAACGGATTTAACAAGGGAGACTCCACATCTCCAGCGCTGTTGAAGCTGGTGCGAGTGTAAACCTATGATGATGATAAGTAGCAGACCAAGTGTGTGGATTGTGGGCACGCAACGATGTGTACAACTCTCTACACATTTATTTCTATGCACATAGGGCCTGATTCAGAGCCGCTCGTAAGCAAGCGCTCGTTCGCTCTGAGTGATGTTGGCACAACTGCACATACGTATGGGTCGTAATGCGCATGCACAAACCAGTCATTGCGGTCCGAAATCGTGCACTCGTAAAACAACGAGGGGCTGCTAATTTGACTGACAGAATGTACGGTTTGTGGGTGGTAACAGGGGAAGGTGCTTGAAAACAGGGGAGTGGAGATCCGAACGCAGGCGTGCCTAACGGTCAAAACGGCGTTTAATGGGAGTGCATAATTAGTAAAGGAGCGTCATCGACCACGTCACTTGGTTGTCTTTTAGCCTGAACTGTTCGCAGTGATAGCGGGAAGTAAAACCTACCACAAGCACTGCGAGCAGTTCAGATGCCGTTTGATGTTCCCGATTAATCTAATAAATAACGGAGATGACGTGTGATGCTAACGGCAAAGGGGCGTCTTTACAAAATAGCGAGCGCATTTTTCGGACGCTCGCTCAGACATAGAGGCGTCAACACACCACAAAAAGCGAGTGCTCAATTTAAATATCCAGCCCCTTTTTAAGAACGAGCATCCGCAAATAGCGTCCGGGTCTGAATCAGGCCCATAGTGTGGGAGCATCTGTAAAACAACCGTTGCCCTTAGGCGGCACTGACCGCATTCACAGGAAACTGTGGGCCAGATTCAGAGCCGCTCGCTCGCGTTGTGCATTTGCAAGTGGCCCGATGTTCTGCATATGCACATGCGCATGCATCGTTCTGCACGTGTGCGAACTACACAATGCGATCGCATCCCTCTCGCTTGCTCAGCAAAGGCAGCCCAGGGTAATGAGTGACAGGAGAGGCTGTTTGTGGGTGGTTACAGGGGCAGGACACTAATAACGGGGGGTTGGAAATGCGAACGCAGGTGTGCCTCAGTGTTTCAACGCCGTTTTAGAGGCATGCATAATTAACAGGCAGCGTCATAGTACACGTCCACAGGCCTAAGGTCTGTTTGTGCCCACGGACCTAGTGCCCGATCCCTAGTGGGACTAGATGAAGATAGTGGTGGCCCAGGGCACCTACTCATTTAGTTGGAAGAGTCTGTAGTAGGGAGCTTCTTAATGCTCTTTTCCCTTCCACCACTACAGATCTTTCCAGTAATTTGGCTTCACCCACCACCGACTGCCGCCGTCCTCAACGCTCTGCCGATTCATGCACCGCTGGAACTCTTCTGTCTTCCAGCAATCCTTCTCGTTGGACTGACTCGCCCCGCACTGTGGCATGTAATATAAGATGCCACGATGGGGCGGAGCTATGATGGTGTGAGCCATGATTGGCTCGCCACAGCTGGCTCTGACTGCCTGCCAGTTGGCAAGCCATGATTTAGTCACTGCCTGCGCCAATTTCAAACTTCTGCGATTGTATTGGACAGCTCAATTCCTCTCAGATGCAAGCTGGTCCATGCCAGCGCCATTCTGAAATTCCATGGATGATCTGAGACAAGACTGTGTTCAATACAGTATAACTGAACCGCAGATAAGCACACTTTTTTTTAAAAGAAGTCATTTGGATTCACTGTAAAGGGTTACTGTCGTCTATATCCCTGCTATCTCCAGGGCTCATTGGACTTCTGCATCCAATGGGCTGGAAGACAGAGAGGAGGTGGGGGTGTGGAGGGTGAAGGGGGGCCATGTCTATTTCATCTGTAATATCTGATCGTAGATATGGAAAGGTGTAATTGAATGTGTTTATGGAGAGTGTGGTTACGCAATATGTAATTAAGGGCCTGTTTCAGAGGATGACACAGTTGTAGCCACTATTTTGATTTTTTGCAGAGTCACAATGGTGATAATATGCAAATGCTAGTTTCAGCCTCCCTTTGTGCATTAGCATGTTCCGGACTGTGCCAGCCCTGAGACGCCCACCTTGAATGTCTGTAACTGCACCAGTGCTTCTGAACACTCCACCATCAGCGCAGCATCGCATCCACCATTGATATTTGCACCAGCCTCCAGCTGGTGCAGTCTCCCCTTCTAAACTCTGGCTAAACATGAACTCTGTGGCTTTAGCTCAGCACAGACGCATTCACTAACTTGCCCATGACACTCCCATAACTCCAATCAGATGGCCTTTTTTTTGCGTACACTTCAGGCCACTACCTAGGATCAACCATGGTTTTGCCTTACTGGCTCTAATGCCAGCGACTCTATATACAACAGTGGACTCCGCGTACACTCAGGGGAACACATGCGCCATAGCAGTTTTCAGGACTTCTTACGCATGCGCAGTAGCAATAATCACTCAATTGCGCAAATATCAGCATTGCATCCACCTCTTAATCAGGCCCTGCGTGTCATTGATCATTTTTATATACTGATATTACAGTACAGTAATGTGGGCTCATATCCAGCCATGAGAATACATTTATTTTATATATAAACTTACCATATTAACCCATCTGTAACTCATATACAGAATATCATATATCCTCATTTACACAGCACTGATTCTTTTATGCTGCACTAATCATTTGTGGGCTTTTCATTTTCTGTGCTGTCTCCAAACATTTTGCCCCATAAATGCTACATATAGAAATATATTTTGGAATAGTTTCAAATCTTTCCTTACATTGATCCCATTATTCCCCTTGGTATATTTAGTTATAACGTAAATTCTGTCCATTTGTGTCACTGTATATTATAGAATATATTTACTTACATAAGTAACATTTCCATATAAAAGGGTAAGCAGAACCTATTATCATGTGCTTTTTATTCTTCTAATTATTATTATTAGATTAAATGACACATCTTCTTTCAAACACGTGGTTTCCATTAAATATATTAGTCGAAAGCAGAGATATTGGTCAATTTACAATGCTGCCTGCGAACTTTAGTTTAAAAGATACAATCTTACCTAGCCTCCTGTGCTGTGTAGATACTTCATAGCAGCCTTCAAACTTAATTATGTGTTATCTTCCCTGCAGTGATTAGCTCTTTGTGGGGTGGCTACAAACACTGGCTGCTGCAACCAGATTACAGGCAGTTAGGTGTCATCAGGGCAAGAGATGCAGATACCGTTTAGTGCTGCTAATGGGTGTCTTCATGCAGTGGATTATGGAATTTAAGAGAGAGTGCTGTCACTGCAACTCATCCTATGGCATATTGTGTAAGAGGCACTACTGTGTGGCATAATGTGTAAGGGGCACTATTGTATGTGTGGCATAGCATGAATATAGCGTGAATAATGGGCATTACTGTGTGGCATAATGTGAATAAGGGACACTACTGTGTTGTGTAATGTGAATAAGGTTGCACTGTTCGGTGTAATTTGAATTGGGGCTCTATTGTGTGGCCATGCCCCTTCCCCATGAGACCATGCCCCTTTTTTTAAAAGGCGCTTGCTGTCCCAATTTAAAATATGGGGAGGGGAGCGCCAATGCTCTTTCTGGCACAGGGTACCAAAATGTCTAGTTACGGCTCTGTGCGAGTCATTTGAATAAAGATGTATTGGATGATATCTGGCAGCTGATCTTCAAAGTGACAAGTTGTGCTCCTGGAAATATTTTTTCTTAACAAGATAGAAGAAAAGGCGTCTGCTTGGTGTATTACTTTAGTGAACACATGAAAATTAAATGTGCACACATAAAGGTAGATCCATGCCAAAATTATGAAAGAGATGGTTTTATCTCATTAACTTTGTGGTGAGCATATATGTTTTCTCCTACTCTATGGACATTTTGTCACAGCTTATCTATATGGATAGATATGAATAACCAATGTATATCAAGACAAATGTATTTACCAAAATTAGAGAAAAACATTATGCATGCATTAAAAATTATTTAAAAAAAAGTTTATCTGGTTGGAACCCTAAGGATCAATTCCAACTCGTTTAGAAAGTGTCCAAATGGCAATCCCCAATGCTTTTCATTCTGTCAAGACTTCATCTGGGGGAACTGATGATTAAGTCTTCACAGGATGAAATGCACCCGCCTTCCCCTCCCATTCTCCTACTCCAGATCTAGGGAGTCGCAAGTGCAGGTTGCTCTGCATATATTATTTATACATTATTAGGGTCATATGCATTAGTGGTTCTCAACCTAAACTAATAGTACCCCCAAGGGTAGGATTGTCACCTCTCTGGGATTACCCGGACAGTCAGGAAATTAGGACATCTGTCCAGAGTCAAGAGTTAAAATGGCACGACACTCGTGAGAGGACAGAGCCGGCCCTAAGCATAGGAAAACTAAGCAAATGCCTAGGGCAATTGGAATGCCTAGGGTCATCCAAGCCCGACTAGGGCCGGCGGAGGTTTGGGGCAGGCACTGAGGCACGGGGCACCTACTGCCGGCTGGGGGAGCTGCTACTGCCACTGCACAGCTCCACTGTTTGCTGCTGCCGGGCCCGATCGGAGCTGTCAGCTGAATGCCAATCGGGGGCTGGCAGCATCAAACAGTGAACAGGCAAGCAGCGACAGAACAGCCAGCGGTGGGGGTGGGGCACCTGGACGGCGGAGCTCTGCTAGTATTAAGGCGGCCGCGATCGGGGCTCCGATCTGGCAGCAGTTACAGCAGGCAGCTCCCAGCCAGCAAAAGCGTACTGTTGTTGCAGGAACAAACAGGTCCAAGGAGGCTAGAGCAGAGTAGCAGACTCTGCACAGTGGGGGCAGTGGGCACTGGGCATCAACAAAAATGGGCACTGGTCTCTGGAGGAGGGCTGCTGCGCAAGCCCAGCTGCAGCAGCTTCTCCTCCCACTGGCCTTTGCAGCCTACCAGCTCCACCCCTACAAAACGCAGTGAGGAGGATTCATCAGGAGCTGCAAAACAGCAGGGGCGGACGCATAGGCAGGCAGCCAGTCAGTTTTAAAAATTAAGTGACTATGCTATAAAAATGTTTTGATTAAAGTCAGTGCAGCATGTAGTGAGCGGTGCTGAGCTGATTGCTGTGAGGGGTGCTGGCGCTGTGTGCTGGCTGGGTGAGGGGTGATTGGTGATGAGTGTTGGGTGTGGCTGTGATCTGTGCTGCTGGGTGAGGGGTGCTGTGCTGGGAGAGGGCAGAGGGATTCTGTATGAGGGCTGCTGTGCTGGGTGATGATTGCTGTGTAGAAGTGGGGTGATGGGTGTTGTTGGCTGCCTCTGTGGTTCTGGGTGACGGGTGCTGTGCTGGGAGACAGAGAGAGGGGTGCTGGGTCATAGGTGGAACTAGCAGCCAATACATTGCACCGACCTGGGCACGCTGCAATGAAGGGGCCCGCAGCAGGCAGCAGTATAATAAGCCTGCCTGACTCATTTTACGCCGTTCACCTCAGCGCCACGAGCTGTAAAATGCCTGAATAGTTGTATATTTTGTGCATTTAGCATGTGTTTCTTAAACGATAAAAAATAAACCATAAACCAGTGTGTTATTTTTGGTGTTTGTGTATAAACACTAAGCTTGGTGGTGGTATTATCTGCTAGGGGGCACCAACAAAAATCTTGTCTAGGGCATCAAATTGCTTAGGGCCAGCTCTTATTAGGGACCATTGTTGAGGGTGGGCTTTGTGCCTATTCTATTTCTTACCTTGCATTCTTTTCAATCATAATCCCTAGCAAACAATGCCTTTAAACATTCTGGGGAAAATTCTACAGTTTTTAAGTGCTTTAACTAATAGGCACGAGAGCCATGGGGGGACACATTTCTGCTCGCAGCCTCCTGTGGTGGGCGAGCAGCCTCCTGTGATGGATGAGCAGCCTCTTGTGATGGGCGAGCAGAAATGTGTGAACAGTCCGTGGTTTGGGCGCTCTAACCAGGACTTTGGATGGGTTAAGCCGATTTGCACTGTACTTTTGGGCACTACAAGTGCAATAATTAATGGCGCCCAAAACAATTGAATTGCTCCATCGGGCAGCCATTAATTATCACAGGCCTAAGAACATTTGAATTCCCCCCTCTGTGTCAATGTATAATAACATTAAGTAAAACTTATTTGGTAAAGGTGGAGTTTTATAAAAAGAAAGTTCAATAATAATATTAGCCCAAGTCAGTCACTCAACATGTCATCAGTCATGCTTATATTATATAGTTGGATATGAGAAATTGATATAATCTCTGATGTACAGTATACTGACAGAGTAGTTAAGTAAAATACTTGTCCGGTAAACAATAGCTAAACAGCTGAAATACGAGACTGCAGATGATCAGAAACTCCTGAACAGTTTACAGGTTTCTCCAACTGGCTTTGGCTTTAAGTGTTCCCATGCACACTACATACTTTAGCACAATGAATTAACTGTTGCTGTCCCAACTGGGTACATACACTACTTGACTTTTGAATTGAAAGATTGTTGAACCTCTACATATGTACTGGTTCCACTGTGACACTCAGTTTCCACAAAATAGCACAGTAACAGCATGGCACAGGCGTGCATAAATTAGCCACTGAGATATAATATGCAGCTTGAGTACTAGACTTGTAATTTCTGCAGCAGGTCAGATCTGCTGTAATTCTGTGTGAAGGGCTGATGTTACTTGATGTTATCGATGTATACGCAGGAATGCAAGGTATTACGGATGTGAGATAGCTTTAGTGGGCGTCTCTATGCTGGCTTTGCAACGGCTTTGAGATTGCATTCATTATCATATTTCTCCGCGGACCCCCGTGCGTAATCGCAGCTGGGATCGCAATAGCATTCCATGCTGAATCAGGCCCTTGTGGATCCATTTATCCTAATACAATGCACCCAGTAACTGTTCTACCTACTCACATATGAATGATAGTTAGCTCACTAATACTATTTTTGCATCAAAGTGCCGGGTCTGATCCGGGAGTTTGAACACTGGGCCTGATTCAGCTTTGGGAATAGTGTGAGTATAAGCACTTAACTGTATACCTGGACAAACCATGTTACAATGCAAGGGGTGTAAATACATACATTTCTTTGCATGTAGTGTAAATACTGGCTGCTTTTGTATGTAACCAACAAATACTGCACAGCTTTATTATTACACTGCACTTTAGATGTCAGTTTGGACACCTCCCTCCCAAATCTAAATCTCTGCACATTTTAAAATATGCCCCACCTGCAGTGCAGTATGGTTTCACCAAGATTATCAGTTAAGTGCTAAATCTCACTCTATTTCCAAAGCTGAATCAGGCCCACTGTTCCAACCCGGATCAGGCCTGGCACAGAACACGGCAACGACATAGGATATTCCCAAGTCGGCGCCGTTCACACCGGAGCCAGGTGTACAGTGACCCGGTTCTTCCAGCGTTGCTATGGATGCTTAGAGATGGTAGCATGTGGCATGATCCGGGTCATCATGACCCAGATCGTGCCGTTTACACTGCAGGGTAGCACGGGAACGACCCGTGGCCAACCCTGCAAATTACCCGGGTGGATCCATTTACACTGACAAAAATCACATCAACACTGATGCGCATCAACCCGGGATTTTTATGTCAGTGTAAAAGGAGTATAACTGTATAGACCTACCACATAGTGCAAGAACATTTTACACATAAATATATGCACCAAACGTTTCCAGTTGCACTTGGTATGCTTTGGTGTGAAATTAATTAATTTTAGAGGTATGTTTTTTTTCAACAAGGACAATGCTGTGTTTTTATTATAGGCAAGCCTTCTACATAATTATAATGATGGATTGTACAGTTGTGGCAGATTGTAAAACATCCTGCCAAGTATCTCTCCAACTCTTGAGCTTTGTGGGTATCCAATACTTTAATAAATAGATTTTAAAAATACTTTAATTACCATTTTAGACACATTTCCATGCAAGAACATTTTTAATGTTTTACTTAGCATGTTATATTTATAAGAAGATGTTATAAAATAATTGCTTCATATGTTTTAATTAAAGTGAAAGTTTTTGGTTTAGTTCCCTATAACACAGCTTGTCTCAAAAAGCAAAGGTGATGGAGGATTTTGGTGCAGAGAGAGGGGAAGACATTGTTGATGCATGGTAATGATTATTAACCCTCGGCCAACTCATCATCTGTGCATGCCTATCAGTATATGACCATTCAGGACAGCCAAATATGGAGAGTGGAAATGTGCCTCTCTTTCCTCTTGGCCTTAATGTCTAACCCCAATGAACCCATGGAATTTTATACTGGCTATTTTAAACATTTCATCATGTATTCTTTGCCTTAATACTTAGACCCCAAAAGACCAATGTAAATTATACTGGCTATTCGCTGGAGATAAATATTTCATTCTTTACTCATTGCCTTAATACCTAGACCCCAATGAACCCATTGCATTACATACTGGCTATTGATACATATTTCATTTTTACTTCTTTTATTTTACTGCTTTTTTTTAGCTTGTATATTACATTTATTGTAGTTTTATAGTTAATTAGCAAAAGCTCTTTTAAATGCTCTGTTTAATATAATCACAGCAGAACATACTGTCTTTACACAGTTGAGTGCATATACTATTAATCTACTAAAAGATAAGGAATGGCTTGTTCTCTCTTATCTGATGAAATGTAGATTTCATTTGCAGAGCTATCGGCAACGAGTTATGATCAGATTTCTCAGAAGGTAATTGGTACAAAGTTGGCACAGTCTGTTCTGTTCAGGCCATTCCATAAAACAACAACAAATAAAATAGCTGTTTTAAAAGAGGACTATATAAGAAAAATAAAGCGTATATTGATTGGTTCATTTAGCATGAAATGAAGCATTGCTTTGTCTAATTTATTTACATTAAGGTTTTGCATTACCTATAGTATAAATAAGTTTCTTCTATTACTTTACACTGATGCATGGTCTGCAACCAATTATGTTATTAGTAGCCCCACTACTACCTGCACAATAACAGATGATACTCTAGTCATATGATCTTTTACCGGTACTTCCGTATCTTTGCGGCCCAACCAGGAAATGCTATTCTGCCCCTTGGGGGCTCGCTGCGCTCGCCACATGGATTTATTCCCCCTCCATGCCCACTTGGATGGTAGGGAATGACGTTGGATGGTAGAGAATGACGTTGGACACTGGCTCATCTTTACGCTAATGACCGTCATTCCCTACCATCCAACGTCATTCCCTACCATCCAAGTGGGCATGGAGAGGGAATAAATCCATGTGGCGAGCGAAGCAAGCCACCATGCCTGCAGCAAGGCGAGCGCAGCGAGCCTGCAAGGGGCCGAATAGTATTTCCTGGTTACGCTACTTACGTATCTTCACTATTCAATGAAGATACGTAAGTAGCATAACCAGGGGGCCGAAAAGATACGGAAGTACCCTTTTACCTATGTTGCAGTAAGCATTCAACTATTAGTGGGTAATCCCTCTAGAGTAGGGGTGAACAACCTTTATTAGTCTGCGGGCCGCATTGGGAGATTGCACTCTATTGCTTAAATATACATGTACATACAATTTACTAATGCAGCATGCTTAAAACAGAGGTGCGTGCATTGCCACAAAGAAGCAGTGTGCTACTACTGTGGGTGTGGCCATGCCATGCATCAACACATTATGCTTATTTCCCTATTGCAACACATTTGCCCTCCCCATCCACCAATAGCAATATATTCTCTGGTAGCAACACCATCACAACCAAATAACAAAACATCCTCCTGCACTGTCACTACTTACTGTCAATCCTCCCACACCCACTACTGTCAAGCCAATGCTAACACACGCATTCAACCCTGTTCTTCATCCATTGTCCACCAGCTTATGTGTCTTTCCCAGGCTCCTCTGTTCTATCTGGCCAAACCACCAAAACAATATTGCAGGCAAATAAGAAAATATATTTGTTGTCTTCTGGGCGGCCCAGTGAATTGGCTGGCACCACTCATAAATGTTTGGAAATGGTGAACTGCTCCCTTGCCCCTCCTCATTCTGACACCCCTGACCTTATGGAGACTGAGAAAGCTTCTTGGCTTTTGCTCTGTAAAGACAAACAGCATGGCAGCTAATCTAATTGATTGCCAGGATGCCTGTCACTGCATGTCTCTGCCAAGTCCTGACCCAGTGAGTAAATCACCCCCCCCCCCCCCTCAACACCGGATGAAGGAAAAAGAAAATAGTGCAAAAAAATTGTATTTGAGGAAAAAAAAACACCTCCAGGGTTGTGGCTCTGTATGAGGCTCCCCCAAATGTACTCATACAGTCTGCCATTTAGGGAGAAATTGGGGCTGATAGTGTAGGGGGTGTGCATGCTCGCATGGCACTGGCCACACCCACACAGCGCTGGTCACAGCTCCTCCACTACTCACAATAGACCTTTGATCAGCCCCAGGCCCATGTGGCCCATAACCTGCCAGACAGTGCTCAGAGGGTTGATCTAAAACCTATCAACCTGAAGAAACAAAGCAAAAGAGAATGATGATAACCAAGATTCTTCTTAAAATCTGCCACAAAGTTTTAAATTAAGAAAACTCAACTGTATACGTCATTTACTAGGGGAAGAGATGGCACCAGGATGTACTATGGGAAGAAGTCAAGCCCGCGGAGGCAGTGTGATGCCCTGGGCAATATTCTGCAGGGAATCCTTGCATCCTGGCATTCATGTGGATATGTCTTTGACACGTACCGCCTACCTAAATATTGTTGCAGACCAAGTATACCCCATCATGGCAAAGGTATTCCCTTATGGCAGTGGCTTCCTTCAGCAGGATAATGCGCCTGGCCACACTGCAAAAATTGTTCAGGAATGGTTTGAGGAACATGACAAAGAGTTTAAGGTGAGTTCAAGGCCTCCAAATTCCCCAGATATCAATCCGATCGAGCATCTGTGGGATGTGCTGGAAAGAAAAAGTCCATGCCAAGGAGGCCCCTCCTCACAACTTGCTAACGTCTTGATGCCAGATACCACAGGACACCTTCAGAGGTCTTGTGGGGTTCTTTTATATTAATCAAAATAATAATTTTGTAAGATCTGTCCCGTCTCTGACATGCATGTGCAGTAGGAGACAGGACTCATGCCCCAATAGTACAGATCTAGCCCAGGTGGAGGTGGAGGACCTGGACAGCTTCAGAGATGGGGTGGAGCAGGAGATAGGGGCGGGGCTGGACAGAGCAGGGGACGTACTGGAGGCGAGGAAAGTCTGAGGTGACCCGGCATATGCCGGGTCCCTTTACTAGTTACTTTATATGTTCATAGCTTAATTAAAAAGAAAGAATATTGGCTACCAACTGTAAACAACTTGGTAACCCATTTTTGGGGAGATCAGTGGTTTGTTAGTAAATATGTAGGAGTAAAAAAATAATTTAAAAAATTCATCAAATTCCTAAAGGTCGATGTAGAATTGTACGGAAGTTGGCTGTAAGTGGCCCCGGATTGCGTACATGAACTACAGTAACTGCAGATATCCAGTCTATACGCTCGATTTCATAGCCGTCTTCGCGAATGGACTGAGGGATAAAGGCTGACATGGCCACACATCACGGGGGCGTAGACACGTATCATGGGAGCGTGCCCCATCTAAACATGCCGGCCGAGCACATCGCTAGGAGGTGGAGCTGCTCGGCCAGGCCTTCAGACAGCTGCACTAGCCCATGCAAAAGTTATGTCTGCAAACAGAGCTAATTCTGCATACACACAACTCTGCATAGCCTGCAAATTCCTCAACCTGTCTTTGACACTCACTTGCTAAACTTTCCCTACGTTCGATTGCTCAGTTACCACCCAGGTACTGTATGCCCCTTCATCCTCAAATGGTGATTCGATCATTAGAATAAATAGCTACGATCCAGCATTGGCTGTAGTTGCATATACCTGGCTCTGGAGAATGTACAATGCAAAAACACACAGGAATAAAACTTACTTGCAATCAAGTCTGCATTATGGGCCTGATTCAGCACAGATCGCAGCTGCGTAATCGCACACAATGAAGCTGCATAAATATGCAAATGTCTGCTACCGCTCATTCAGAATAGAGACTGCCCTCTCACATCCGTAATACCTCGCAGTCCTGCATATGCTTCATCACGCACAATTACAGCAGGTCTGACCTGTCTCAGAATGTGCAAGTCTCGTCGCACGCAGTGAGTACTCAAGCTGCGTAGGCAGTCGCAGTGGCTACTTTATGCACGCCCATGCAACAGTGTTCAAACGGACAGGCACGCCTGCGTTTCTGCAAGTACTCCCCCGTCACCACCCCCAAACGCTCATGGCCTGTCACTCACTCTGCGATGGATTCCACAGTGCGTCCATAAATGCAGTGCAATCCCTGCAACGCGAGGTGTGGTGCATGCGCAGTACGCAACAATCGGACCATCTGCGTACGCGGTTGCAATTGCGATCCATACTGAATCAGGCCCAATCTCCACTATTTTGTTTACTGTTGTTTTTGTATCACCTTAGCCTAACTTTTTGTAAAAACATCTTGAAGTGGGCATATATAAAAATACCAAAAACTTACAAATTACCATTATGGGTATAGCTCACAAATCTCTTTTTGTTTTGCTAATCAGTCCCATAAAATCAATCAGCAAATCCACCGATAAATTATTTTACATATTTGTAAAGCAGCTAAACAACAAATAAAGAAACAATGAAAAACACTTACACAGCCACAAATGAATGTGGTTATATCTCGCATTTCATACTGTACATGGGGGAATTCAATTTAGGTGCAAGTTTGCAAAAGGCATTAAACTCGCACACTTCGTCTTAAATTTGCACACTTTTCATGCACACACAATTCAATTAGAAATTCCAGTTTGACCTACTTGCAGCGGGAGTGCGATTTTTTCCAAAAAGCGAACAGGAAGAATAGCATAAAAAAGTGGGGAGACCTTCCTGTACCCCAAAAAAGTGACAATCTTGTTATATAGAAGACTGTAAGTGGAAAGTACTGTATGCTTTTAAAATGTGTCAAATGGCTGATTTGTACATTTAATAAAGTAAAATAATGTAAAAGGCTGTAGAATTTCATTTAATTACAAAGGAATTGAATGGAAAAAGCTAAAAAAAAAAGTAGAAAAAAGAGGCTTTTGGGTTAATTTGAGGTTAATTTGACTTTAAAAAATGTAAAAGATTTATAAAAAAACAATTATCTTTCATTGAAATAAAAACTTTCATTAAATTTGGGGTGCATTATTTAGCTAAAAAGCTTATTTTTGGGTAATTTAAGGCCTTTTTTTTTGTAACCCCAAAGATGACATGTAATTATTGGCCCAATGAAGCTAATTGAAAAAGTTAGTCATTGGGGAAGAGGGCTTCCAAAGGGTTCAGTAGCAAGTCCCGATATTTTTACCTTAAACTAAAGATTTTCGCAACCTCTTCACTTGCACAGGGGGGGGCTGCGAACAAGAAAAAGGCAAATTTATTCTGAAAAAGAAATGTGAGTTTGTAATTTAATTGTACCCTAAACCTAACCCCAACCAAAGTACTTACCGTCGGGATGCCGACTGTCGGTATATTGACTGGATCGCTTTTGAAGTGCATTACATTATAGCCAATGGGACCATGTTCTGAAAATCTACACTTTAAAAAGCTTGGTAAAAAAAAGAGGCCAGACCGCAACCACCATTGAGAATAGTGGAGACTGCATTGTGGAAACTCCAGTCCTCATCATTTAAGTAAAAATGGGCTTGATAATAATCTTATATATGTTTAGTTACTATGGGGCCTATTCATCATTACATAATTATCACTAGTGATAATTATGTTTTAAACTCGCTGTGAGTTTAAAAGAAGTTTTGGAGGCACTCATCATGCCTCCCTAATAAAAGTATCACTTCCAAAAGTCTGCTCTTTTTGCGGAGTCATCTTTCGGAAAAGTGATACCTTTCCCCTGCAGCTGAGGTATCCATAAGGACTTCCTTACGGCTGCATGTCTCCCCTTCAAGCCCCCAGCCACCAGTGTCCGTTCCGGCCCTCCTTCCACCCGCTGGCACTGGTGCCTGTCCCAACCACCCTTCACTCCCGCGGCAACTGGTGTCCTTCCCCTCCCCTCGTGGTGTGTCCTGCCCCCTCCCCCCCCCGCTAGGCTATTTAACACTCCTCCATTTGTGTCCATCCCTGCCTGCCCCCCTTTCCTCCACGGCCGCTGTTGTCCGTCGCCCCTCCCCCCCCAGGGCTCCACTGCCTCAATCTCCCCTCGTAGCCACCACCGCGCAAGCTTCCCCTGGTGCTTCTGCAGCACAAGCTCCAGCCAGCACCCGTTCAGAAGAACCCAGGACTCGGGAGCCAGTGACACCCAGAGACGCCTGAGGTAAGTACACAGCAGGTTGCACAAGCTGTCTGCAGTGCAGACACAGCAGGGAGGGATCTGAATAGATCCCTCGGCTGTGGTTGCCATGTAAATGCTCACAGACTGCCGTGTTAACAGCATCCTGTGAAGATTATCAGGGGCTGAACGCCATCTCAGAGTGGGGTTCAGTAACACCATCAAGTTCCAAAAAAAAATGCTTTTTCGGAACTTGACTAATAGCCCTGACACTTATTTTTTACAACAGTATGTGAAAATGTTAATTTTCACCTGCTTTTGTAAAAAATAAGTGATGATGAATAGGCCCCTAAATGTGCTGGAAGGTTAATGCTAAATATTTGGGGCCTATTCATCATCGAAGGCTGTATGGTCTCCAATGATGAAGTTTAGAACTCTCTGCGAGGGATACTCTAGTATCCAACTCGCAGCGGGGAAAACCTGACACCGGAGTAATTCATCATTGCTCCGGTGAGAGGACAACTGCTCTGAAAAGCTGTTGTCCCCGTGGAAAGTACCACAGCTACTTCTGTAGCTGCGTTACTTACCTGCTCCCATAACCCCGGAAACGCATGCGTAACCTCGGGTCACGCATGCGCACATTTGCCGGGGAGCTGGTGAGGAGGCGGCAGAGGGATCCGCCCGGATCCCTCTTCGCATCCCCGGAACTCCTTCCCATAGGAAGGAGCGGGATCCGAGAACAAGCGCTGTCTGAAGATGGAGCTTGTTCTCGGCAGCAAACTCTGAAAACTTTCAGTTTTCGGAGTTTGCTGAATACCAAGGGGGGATCCGACAGGACCCCTAAGGATTAATGGCCCGGTAACTTAAAAATGCAGAAATTAGAGTTTCCGCATGGTTACCGAGCCATTTAACGTTTGATGAATAGGCCCCTTTGTTTGGTCTGGTATGTACAATAATATTATTTTATGTTCGGTATACAGTATTTAGGCTGTGCTTGTTTACTCATCCATACAAATGTTTGGAAACTGTTTTAATGTTGATTATTGTCTTCTAAGTAGTAGCATTTGAAGGGATCCTGTCAAGATGCTGGACGTCAGGATAACGACGCCGGAATCCCGACCGCCGGCATCCCGAAGGTAAGTATGCAAGTTAGGGTTAGGCTGGGGATGGGGGCATCAGGCACCAACCGGGGAGGGTCAGGGTTAGGCACCAACGGGGAAAGTTAGGGTTAGGCACCACCAGGGGAGGGTTAAGGGGGGAGATGGGAAGGGTTAGGCTACTTACAGGCCCCTGTTGGGATATTCACCATCAGGATGCTGCTGTAGGTCTTCTGACCGCCGGCATCCCGTCCGCCGGTAAATCATTCCGATTCCCATTTGAATTGCCTAGAGCAGGCATGTCAAACATGCGGCCCGAATAAACATTTTGTGAGGCCCGACAGTGAGGGCCCACATATATATAATATGCGGCCCACACCCCTGCCACGATCGGGCAGTGTTTACTTTATTTATAGCTGGCAACTGAAGCCTCTGATCGCTTCAGAGGTCAGCGTTCCCAGTGATGCAGCGCGCAGGTGACGTCATGACATCACCCGCATCTCTCGCGATGAGAGTAGCCCGCGCCTGCCACTCTGGATCTAATTAGATCCAGTCAGTGCACAAATTTAGGGGGCATTGCATAAGGGGCACTACTACAGGGGGCACTGCATTGGTTTTATTAATAATAAACCTTTCAAAATTGCATATAAGACTCTTTTTTTTTTTTCTGCGGCCTACACACTCTTAAGACCTTGAATATTCGGCCCAGTTGGTATTTTGAGTTTGACATACCTGGCCTAGAGCATACTGTACTTGACAACTCTCTCTGATTGTCAGGGAGATTCCCTGAAATGCTTTTTCAATAGTAGACAAGTATGGCCTAGAGTACTTTTGAAAATGTTGTAATTTTAATTATATGGATGTTTCTTATAAATTATAAAATGAAAGCTTTCTAAGTTTAATTTCCATTGCTATTTTGATGAGGATTGTGGAAATATTTACATTGTAAAAATGGTTACATGGTTTAGGGAGTATGATACCAGGCTGACTTTTAATGGAAAGGGTGGTTCCATATATCTGATGCATCTGATTAGAAAGCTACAGTCATGGTTTTCCCTAAATTAATTGTAATGACTATTTTGTTGGGCACATTGTAATTTTTCCTGTATGTGTTTGTGGTTTACATGTAAGCTGGGTATGAAACTTATGTAATCATCTGATGGAAACTTTGCAGCTGGTATTGGCAAAAATATACTGTCAACAATTGTTTTTGGATCTTTGCAAAGAATAGGAAAGCCTGAGATGAGCGTATGATGAGTGTAATATAAGATGGGTTTACCTGGAGGAAAGAAGGGTTCCTCCTGATGGGTATTGAGATGAAAGCTAAAACTAATATTTTACTGGCATTCAATTTTTATTATCTGAATAAAATATTACCATAAAAAAATTCTCTGCATCAGATAATATTAAAATGTTGATTTTTTTTTCTTATTAATTTTATGTACCATGCTACAGTATATAATTTCTAATGTTTGTAAATGAATGTCTACCACAAATTCTAAATGTATGTAATAAGTGAGGTCATATTTGTTGTGACTCTGTTGCAATTTTTTGGTGATTATTTCAAAGTCTTGCCCTAAGCATATGAAGTGAAAGATTTTAGTCTATGTTACAGAATGCAGTTGTGCAACTTGATGTTGCCTTTGAAGTGAGTTCCTTCACCTAAGGGATGGTGACCCAAAATTACTTCTTTGCTGTTTATAATACGTCTCTTCAATGATTTAGCAAAAGCTATTCTTTAATATGAACATGTAAAAAAAATAAACGTTATTGCATAATAGTTATATTTTAATAAATGTAACTCACTTGCAACCAAACTACATAATAAAACCAAGAGATGATAAAAATGATGTCACGGTTTTGGTGTATGTGTGCACGTCGGACTTAATGTACACAACGTGCAACTCCAACTGAAATTTACTTTAAAAAAAAAATACTAACTCTGCCCACTGCACTTGTAGTCTCTACTCTCCTTAGATGCTTTATCACTGCAGCCGCATGTCTAAAGGATTGAAGCCGAGAAAGACGCGCTTCTTTTACAAACTAGGAATGGCCATTAAATAGTGGCAACTTTGCTGCTGTCGCAACATGTAGTTATTTAGTAAGCATGCACGGTGGAAGCAGTTAATTTTTGCATGCACAAATTATCTTTTTTGCGGACACCGCATTCGGGTGTCTGCAACTAAATGGACTTAATCAAACATCAAATGAGCATTGGAAACAAGCAGGCGATGATGGCAACCATCTCAATCTTGGCATCTAATGAAAAAAACATTTTCTTAGAGTTGCGAACATCGATGGTTGCCAACCATTAGTTTCCAATGTCCCTCACTCCCACACATTCTTTACTGTCTCTGACATACACACCTTACACTGATTCTGGCCAGTACTATGCAAAACATACCTCAGTCAGTTATTGCTTCAGCATGAAATGCAGCAGAAAGATACACACTGAGATGTGTTTGAAATTGGATAAGCATGCCTATCTCCCATAACCAGTGCCAGATTAAGGTCTTCAGGGGCCTAGAGCTGAAATCTATGAAGGGCCTATTGTGTACTGTCGCAGGGGGTGTGACTACTGATATGGGGGTGTGACCAGTGATGTAGGGGCATGGTCTGTGTCGTGGGGTGTGGCTAGCATCATGGAGCATAGCTACCCATTGCAATATAGGATCTCTAAAGGATTGGTTGGTCACTGATGCACTTGTTGTACTGCTATATCTCCTGAAGAAGGTCTATGTAGGACTGAAACGTTGAGATGATATTGGTATTTGTGAGGATTAAAATTTGATACCTTTAATTGCGGAAAGCTGGTGAGTGCCCCTCTTTTTCTCTATATTATGGACTTTCCATGTGACACCCCAGTACATTGCAAGACCTGGATGATGTGAGAGCGGCCATGGATAATCATATTTATATATATAGATATAAACACATATGTACTATATATATATATTATATATATATATACACTCTTTTTTTTATTATTACACACCCACACATAGGACCTCATTCAGAGTCGGTCGTTGCAGCCGCACGATCGTACGCTACCGATGTTCGCTAAACTGCGCATGCGTAAAGTTCGCAATGCGCGTGCGCATACTAGCGGCTACGATCAGAAATTTCTCTCTCCTTGAACACAGCCAGGTCGGTAGTTTGAGTGACAGGATGAGGCGTTTGTGGGTGGTAACAGGGGAAGGTGCTTGAAAACGGGGGAGTGGAGATCCGAACGCAGGCGTGCCTAATTATGCGAATGGCGTTTTATGGGAGTGCATAATTAACAAAGTAGTGTCATGGCACACGTGACATGGGAGGTTTTACACTGACATGATTGTAGAGCTTAAGAGAGGGTAAGGTCAACCTTAAGCTCTACGACCAGTTCCGATGCTCGCGATTAATCCTTATATGGCCGGAGATGATGTGTAATGCGTACGAGATGGGGGCGTTTTTTTAGCGATCCGACCGCTTCCTCCCCTTGGTCGGCCATCTAACGATCCGACCTTAGGGACGCAACATGCGTGTGCATCATTTGTATATCCGGCCCCTTTTCCTGTACGACCGTGCGGCAGCAACGACCGACTCTGAATGAGGTCCATAGTGTGTACATATATATATATATATATATATATATATATATATATATATATACACACACACTGACAATAGCGTTTACTAACACTGAAACGTTGATTACATCCGATTGTCTATGCCTGCTATTGCGCCGAGTGCCACACCTTACTCTACTGCATGTTTTCCTTTTGTTGTAAGGGCACCGGCCAATGTGTATGCTGTTTGTGAAAAAAAATAGCAGCAAGGCGGGCGGCACTCTTCGGATTTCTATAAACAGATCGCCAGATTACATTGACGAAAAATGTAATTAAACATTTGAAACTTTGGAATCATGGAGCCATAGTGTGGTGATATGTTTATAGAAATCCGCAGAGGAGTGCCGTCCGCCTTGCTGCTATATATATATATATATATATATGCACACACACACACATATAGTTTATATATAGTATATTTATCCACACCCAGTATATTTAAATATATATATATATATATACATACATACACACACACACAGTATATTTAGAGCCGTTCGTAAGCGGCCGCTCGTTCGTTCTGACCGATGTTCGCACATCTGCGCATGCATACGGATTGTAATACGCATGCGTGAACCAGTCAGTGCGGCCCAAATCGTTTGTTCACTAAATAGCGAATGCCTGCTATTTTGAGTGACAGAAGGAGGCGTATGTGGGTGGTAACAGGGGAAGGTGCTTGAAAACGGGGAGTGGAGATCAGAACGCAGGCGTGCTTAAAGGTCAAAACGGGCGTTTTAAGGGAGTGCATAATTAATCCACCAGCGTCATTGACCACGTCACTTGGTTTTTTTTAACTCAGAACTGCTCGCAAAATAGCGGTTGAAAAAACCAACCACAAGAATAGCGAGCAGTTCATACGCTATTCGATGTACTCGATTAATCTACTAAATAGTGGACATGACGTATGGTGCGAGCGGCAAGGGGGCGTATTTTACAAAATTACAACCGCAAGTTTTGTTTGCTCGTTCAGACTTAGAGGCGTGAACAGACCGCAAAGAGCGAACGGTTCATTTGAATAGCCACCCCTTGTTTTTGAACGAACGACCGCAAATAGCGAGCGGCTCTGAATGAGGGCCATATAGTGTATGTGTTTATATATTATATATACTGTGTGTGTATATAAATATATGTGCAGTTTATATGTATATATATATATATATATATCACATATATATTTTATATATATATATATATATATATATATACACACACAGTTTATATGTATGTATATATACTGTGCACACATTATATATTTATAAACACACTTTTTAAAGAATATTTAATATTATATAAGATATGTATATGTATCGATATGCATACATATCAATACATATACCACTACACTGCAGCAGCCTGGTATTAAGGAATGAAAACCAGCAGCTCACCTTGGGGACTAAAAAAAAACACACCCTGCTGCAGATAGTGCTGCTGCTGTCAGTGTCACCAGCCATGGAGGATCTGGAGCTGTGAGCCTGTGTGACTGAGGTGCCAGTAGTCGGTGCGCGTCCGGGGGTGGGGTGTGGTCGGCCCTCAGGGTGAGGACGCGGTGCGGTGGTGGTGGCGGGCGGGACCTATGTGACGTCACACGCAGTGACATCACATGATGGGTAGGCTCCGCCGGCTGTTACTAGTGCTGGGAGGGCTGGAAAAGCCCAGCCCACCATTGCGCTGCCCTTGCAGTATGGGTTTCCACCGGCGTTCAGGTGTTATGTCACGTGTCACAGCCGCGACCGGCAGGGGGGGGTGTTATGCAGGGCCAGGGGGGCGTGGACGGCCCTGAGGCTGCTGCAGAGGGAGAAAAAAATTCCTTTCTGCAGCAGCAGACACGCATCAGAGGGCTGTGGGCCTATTCTGATTCTAGGCCTGGAGCTGTAGCTCCATCAGCCCCATTACTAATCCGGCCCTGCCCATAACCATTCCTCCTCTGCTCATTAAACCTTCACCCATGACCATACCACCTCAGCCCACACATTGCTGTCTGCTAGGGATGGCAAGATGGTTATCAAATAGTGTTGGTAGTACCGCCATTGCAACATGTCTTATGATGGCTATTAGCCATCACAAAGTAGGCATTTGATGGTTTAACACTCAATGGTTCTTTATGTGCATTCACATTGGAAGCAGTAAATACGCGCAAGCCTAAAGGAGCTGTGCTGACGACACAGCTGAATTGATGTATTTAAACATTGGATGAGCATTTGATACAAGCATGCGATGGGGGCAGCTATCGCAATCCCAGCATAGAACAGAAAAACTATTTCCATCGGTTCCGGAGCTCCACGACTACCTCCCGCCTTTTATGCAGTCTAAAAGAAAACCCACCAGACATTACAGTTGTCAAAATAAAGTTATTTATTATAATAAAAAAACATGGTGTTATAAACTTTACTCCCAGACTGAGCTAGGGCAGTAGGGTACAAATGGTAAAAAACTTTTATAGTGTGATCCCATAAACTTTATTTTTGGACCCCTAATTATCAAGAATACAGTATATTACCTTGGGAACCTAGGCCCTCATTCAGAGCCGTTCGCTATTTGCGGTCGTTCGTTTAAAAACAAGGGGTGGCTATTCAAATGATCCGTACGCACATTGCAGTCTGTTCACACCTCTAAGTCTGAACGAACAAGCAAAACATACGCTCGTTTATTTGTTAAAAACGCCCCCTGGCCGCTCGCATCCTACGTCATGTCCGCTATTTATTAGATTAATCGAGTACATCGACAAGGGTATGAACTGCTCGCTATTCTTGTGGTTGGTGTTTGCTACCACAAATTTGCGAGCAGTTCTGGCTCTAAAATAACCCAGTGACGTGATCAATGACGCTGCTGTTTTAAATATACACACCCATAAAACGCCCGTTTTGACCTTTAAGCACGCCTGCGTTCGGATCTCCACTCCCCATTTTCAAGCACCTTCCCCTGTTACCACCCACATACGCCTCATTCTGTCACTCAAAATAGCAGGCACTCGCTATATAGCGTACAAACGATTTTCGGCCGCACTGACTGGTTCGCGCATGCGTACTAAAAAGCGTACGCATGCGCAGATGTGCAAACATCGCTCGGAACGAGCGTACTGCCGCTAACGAGCGGCTCTGAATGAGGGCCCTAACCTTTTGGGTTTCCTTTCCAGAAATAGGGAACATTAAATTGTGATCTCAGCTAAGAAAGCTTGATGATCACTGTTTTAGATGCCCAAACTAAAGAGAGTATCAATATGAATACCCCAGATCCAGCTCTGTTCTGCAAAATATGGACATGCATAAATTATATTCATGTCAGATAACAGTCTAGGAAAACTATAACACTGCATAGTAATGAGAATAAAATAGATAGTTACAAATGTAGATTCATTTAACAAAACAAATCAATGATGCATATTAAACAGATGAAGAACATGCTTGAATAACACTAAACATATTACTGTTTGTTGAGTGTTAATCCCCGGAAAACATGTATAGCTGTTATTAATTATAAGAGAAGTCTTCTTTCATTAACGTTGAATAAATAGCATTCTCTATTACTCTGATTGCTTTGATTAGCCAGTTGTAATTGTCAATTGCTTACTTAATAAAAATGCTGATTGTATTAATAGAATATGAAGGTAAGTTGCATAGAAAATTTCCATGTTTAGTCATCTGGGAGTCTTCAACATATTTAATTATGTGAGGATTACCAGCAATGTCATGCACACAGCATAGCATTTCAGATTTGTTTTTTCATGACAAGTTGGAACAATTGGTCTTAAATTCCGAGTGTAAAATGTATTTCTGGGTAATGGAAAGCTACCATGTAATTTTGGTGTAACGTGCATTTACCTGTACAGCATTGTCATAATTATACTGCTACTAAATACAAATATTAAGCTTATCTTTTGTAGTGTTTCAGTGCTTTTTATGTGTTTTTTAACCTCAGACCTGACTACATTGTAATTGATGTATATTACCCAAAGCATGGCTTGTATCAAATAAAGGATTACTTCTATTTCACAGTAGGCTGACATTAATACCACAGTAAGGTTAGCTGAAAAATGCGATGTAGTGTAGATGTAGAGCTGCATGCAGGGTTTCTATTTTATGTTGGATTTGGAGGAAAACAATCAAGAGCTGCAGTCATCCCTGAGGCTTCCCCACACACTTTTGAACAACTCCCCTTCATTATGGCTTGACACTTCATGTATCATGTACCGGGAAACCCTACTTCTCAAACCTCAATCTGTCCACCAGCTCAATAACTCTGAATATGAAGTCTCTAGAGGAACCCTTTACTTGCTACATGAGGAATAGGCAGATACATAGGGCTGGGTAGACAATAATGAAGGATGTTGTCAAAGAAAAAATTAAAAGACATTTAGGGGTACATTTACTAAGATTGGGGGTCTATTAAGTAGTGATGTTGCCCATAGCAACCAATCAGATTCCAGGTATTATCTTCTAGAAGGTGCTAGATAAATGAGAAGTAGAATCTGATTGGTTGCTATGGGCAACATCACTTCTTAAATAGAACTCCCATCTTAGTAAATTTACCCCTTAGTATCTCCCCCAATCTTTCACTTCACTTAGAGCTAGCACAAGGCTGTCTCTAGATGCCTTTGTCCAACTTTCACACCCAGCTCTGGGCTTATTCAGCAAATCTGGTGTCTGTACCTCTCATATGAGGTGACTATGAAGTCGTACATCCTTTATACTTTGCTTTACATGTCTTCTATAAGCAGAAGAAAAAATTCTAACTGAACAGTTGCATTTGATAAGTCAGTTCTCCTACCCCGAAAGATTTTCTCCACTGGAAACTAATGAAGCAAAATTCCCCTCCACCTGGACTGTGTTTTGGTGATATAACCTGCACATTGTTATGGCAATGCCTGACAACACTGACATGTTTTCCCACTAGGATTTCCAACAGTCATTTGTGTGAAAGAGGATGTAGTCAACATCCCGACAGAACGGTCACAATACCGACATTGGCCTCCCAATTGTCAGAATCCCAACAGATTGCAGATGAAACTGTTAGGGTCAGGGGGAGACTTATGGTGCATACACATGGTCCAACTTAAAAGAATGATATAAACGATATCATTATCGTTTGATTGTTTATATCGTTCTTTTTTTCAAACCCTCTAATGACCAAAAGATGGTCGATGTACGGTCATCACCCGTGCATGAAGGCCAACCTGGTCGATATCAACCAGGTTAGGATCGTTAAGTCATTAGGGGGTTGGTGCATGTTGCTGGATGTTCGATATCGAACATCCAGCACATGCAGGACAATCAGACAAGGATATCTGATCATTATCTGATCAACACGTGTGTACGGGCCATTAGAGTTAGGGGTAGGGTTAGGGATGGCATTAGGGAGTGTTAGGGTTAGGTAGCGGGATGGGAGGGTTAGGGTTAGGCTGTGGGAGGGGTGGATTACGGTTAGGGGGAGGGTTATGGTAAGGGTTACAATACTTACAAATCTGGCCGTCGGGATCCCGTACCCAACACTGTGAAAGACCAAGACATCTCCTAGTCAACAGTGGTGAAAACCACATTAATTTTCTACATTATTTCAAGGAAAGATATTAAGAACATATAAATTGCTAATCCTTAACTGTACTATCAGGAGCTAATTGCAGATATAGGGGTCAATCCAATTAGCCGTGAAAGGTGCAAGTTGCAATTGCCACGGCATTAAAATGCAAGCAATGGCATTGCAGCCCGCTCCCAGGACCCCTTGCAGCCCGCTCCCAGCCTGAATTCGCTAATTTTTGCTCTCAGCTCTATGCGATCAGTTTTGAGCAAATTCAGACTGCTGTAAAGCGCGGCTCCTGCCGCACTGACTCATACCCACGATACATTCGCGGCTCATTGGATTGACCCCATAAAAAAATTTTCAGACTTACTGGGACTTGAACATTTGGATGACCCTGCATAAAATTTACAAAAACACATAAAAAACCACACATGCAAACCCCTTCCCTTCTAAATGCCCTCTATAAATAGCGAATGCTGCTATTTTGAGTGACAGGAGGAGGCGTATGTGGGTGGTAACAGGGGAAGGTGCTTGAAAACGGGGAGTGGAGATCCGAACGCAGGCGTGCTTAAAGGTCAAAATGGGCGTTTTATGGGTGTGCATAATTAATACAGCAGCGTCATTGACCACGTCACTGGGTTATTTTATAGTCAGAACTGCTCGCAAGATTGCGGTAGGAAAAACCAACCACAAGAATAGCGAGCAGTTCATACGCTGGTTGATGTACTCGATTAATCTAATAAATAGCGGACATGACGTAGGATGCGAGCGGCTAGGGGGCGTAGTTTTCCAAAAAACGACCGCATGTTTGGTTCACTCGTTCAGACCTAGAGGCGTGAACAGACCACAAAGAGCGAACGGTTCATTTGAATAGCCACCCCTTTTTTCTGAACGAGCGAGCGCAAATAGCGTCCGGCTCTGAATGAGGTCGAAAGTACCAAGCAATCAGCTTCCGTCATTTGTCTAGAACAGCCTTTAATGACAGCTAGAAGCTGATTGGTTGGTACTTTGGGCTTCATTCAGATGCGGCCGTACTGTCTACGACCGCACGGCCGCCTCGATGTTTGTCCAGTGCGCATGCGCACGAGGGAGCCGGCTCCTTCGTGCGCATGCGTGAGACCCGCTATGACCGACAGCGCCGGTCGTAGCGGGTCTCTTTCCAAAGGGGGCGAGCTGTCGATGTTGATTGACAGCTCGCCCCGTTTGGAAGGCGGGCCGGGGGGGTGGCAGCCCAAACGGAGGCGTTCCCATGGGAACGCCTGCCATTTGGGGGAGGCCCCACTGACATCACTAGTGATGTCAGTGGAGAGCTTCCGGCTCTGACAGAGCCAGAAGCTCTCCGGGGCTTACGACAAGTGAGACCCTACCCTAGGGTCTCGTCGTAAGCACCGATGGTCGCGATGGTCTATGACCATCGCGACCATCACCCGAGCGGTCGTTAGAGCTGTGGGTGTAAACCCACAGCCTAACGACCGAAACAGAGGCGGCCGGTCAGGATGCAAGCGGCCGCCCAGTTTCTGAGCGACCGCTTGCATCCTCCGACTGCCTCTGAATGAGGGCCTTTATCTCACTCCAGTTATCTCTCTCCAAGATTTGATAAATCTCCCCCTATGTGTTTGCTGTGTAATTTTGAGTCTGACTTGTCAAGTTAATTAGCATAGGCTCATAATTCATGAAAAATTGCTTTAATAGAGCCGATAAAATGTCTATTGTGGTTACATTATCAGCATATCCAGTGTTATTTGCTTTATTAAAATGATTTGCTGGATGATTAAGTAATGTTGTTCTAAGATATGTTGTGTTTAAACTGTGGATGCTTCTCATAGTATTGATTGGAAAGCTTAGTCTGACTATACCAACCAAAATTTGCATAAGAGAAAATTATACTTATTTAGAAATAGGATTTACTATTGTAATAGAAACCTAGTGTAAAACCTGAGACAGCAACGGCTCACAACCTCACTTTCACAGGAGGCTCCCAGATAAATGTGATAAAATATAGCAAAAATGGTTACAGTGTCCTTCTTAACCTGTGTTCTCCTATGTACAGTATCTATTATAAGTGTTAAAATAATGTGTACTGCCTAGTTGTGATTGTACCTCATATAAATGTTCTAACATATGCTATCCTGCTCCTCCTGGTTTTATTTATTTATTGATATATATATATATAGTAATTTTTTTATTAACTGGAATCAAATAAATCATTGTGCAAAAGAAAAATAGATTAAAGGGATTGACCAATTATACTGTGTTCCGAAATGCTGCTCCTTAAACTAAATAAAGAGAACATCTGCAATGTTTTACATACATGTTTATAAATAAAGAGAAGACTTTACCAGGAACCCCAAGTCTCCAGAAATCATACAGTATCCCTTGGGATGACCAAGGTACCACCTGTCAATTTCTTATTACACAATAGTTCCCTTCACTAAACAATACTGATAAAAGTGACCTGGGTGATAAATTTAACAATACAACTGGAACCTGACAAGCGGCTAAATCAGTGGTTCCCAATCCTTTTGGTGCCGTGATACACCAACCAAAACAAATTTAATACATTTTTTGAAACACCAATGATGTTGTGTAAATAAAATCTATTTTCGTGTATTATTCCCTCTATTGTTTTTGTATAGTGTATCTGTTTTCTCTCTGGTGTCTACCTGGCTTAGTTACTTAATTATGCTTTGTCATGGTTCCCAGACCTTCATTCTACAGCACTGGTGTGTAAATAATAGCTTAAAAAGTTGTTCATTCCTAAAGAATGTCATTTAAACTATTAGTTAACATCTTGAGAAATAAATAAATCTGTTATTAATTATATGACAAATAAAACCCAAGGAGATTTCATACAGAAATATCAACAGAGGTACTGTACAGTACTCTAGTAATTGGGTAGAAATACTAAACTTATTTTTGTTAAGTCAGTAGCATGAAAACTTTGGATGTTGCCAAATCAACTTGCCAATTATACATCTTGGTTAAAATATTACCGTCATTTAATGATTAGAAACCTGCAAGAAGTGTTATTTATGGGGACTTTCTCTTCTATTTCCTTGGCACAACATCTAATCTGACAACTACTAAATGTTAAATACTGTACTTTATGTATAGTGATTAACATACTGTAATGCTCCTTATTCAGGCTTTGTGAAACCTCAGCAGTATCTCAGCTAGTGTATAGCTGCTGCCTGTGTGCAGAGTGAATGATGCCAGTGCCAGCTAGGAGTACACTGCAGCTCTGTAGGATTGCAGAAAGATAAGAGCATTGCTCAGAGAGGGCTTATCACATCCCTCTCCTCTCCGCATATGCTTCCTCCTCATCCTGGTGCAGGTGGCTGGGCAGTGAGCACCAGTTAAAGTATGACTAGAGGCTTGTTGGGAGATCACCTCAGGTAAAAGCCTAGTATCATTCCATTAATCACTCCAATAGCTCTTGCGTGCTGCTGTGCTTTGCAAACTATTTTTGTTTTGTCATACTGATACTGTATGCCCATAAATGTATATTTGTTTCAGAAATGTGGGCATATAAACTATATTAACTTTTGAATGCTTAACGCCTACAAACAAAGTTATTTTGCTGAAACATTACAGTAATGGTTAAAAATAACTAATGCCTTAGTTCTGTGCGTCATAGCTTGGTGAAAAGGAACACATTACTAAGGAGCTGCCAATCAGCTTTGCTCATGCCAAGGCAATGCTTGAAATATTGTGCCCAAAATACATTTTACAGGGCTTTGAGTGCTGAGATCATCTTTGTAGGTTATCACTATGCAGGGCTGTACTTGGTGTCACAACTACTAAGGCATGCACAAAATAGAATTGCCTGATTGTATTGAATCAAGTATCACTGGCAACTACAAAAGCTATACTTACTCCCACTCTGAATGTTTGATCTGTTCAATAGTAAACGAGACAGGGATGTATTGTTAACATATGAGTCATTAGGGTAAGCAGTGGAAAGCTTGCTTGAAATAGATGGATTTGATTATATTTTTTATTGCAATTAAGAACAACCGCCTGTTAGCATTACAACACAGATCAATGTAACGTGACCAGAAACCTCAAATACCCACATTCCCTACTTAATGTGTGCTTGTAGTGCAAACGTTCTACTCAATCATGAATGGGGGAAAAGAGTACTTTCAGCAGTTTAGACAGTCATGTAACAATCAAAAGAAAATCAATTCAGGTATATCATATATATATATATATATATATATATATATATATATATAGTGATTTAAAGTGAGGCAGCCAGATTTACATTGTTGCTGTGACCATGTGTTGTAAAGAGGATCGAAGCTTAGTCTGACAATTATTGCACCTCACTCCAGGCAGTTAATATCCAACAGCAATATTTGAATATCTCTAATATATTGTCTTCTCTGGGTGAAAGATAGCTGTGTGCCTGCATTGCAGTAGGCAATGCAGTAATGCATACTGCTTAAGTCACACAGCTGTGGAGCAGGGTTTCTCTTTGCCTGGGACATAAAGATGCATTAGAATTTGCTTAGTGGCCCACTGTATTGGGTTTTCTTGAAAAATGTATTTCCTTTTAATTAGTTTTACAGGTGGCTATAAATTAATTACATTAGGAATTTTGGAGCTTGTATAAATGGGATATACAGTCAGTATGCCGGCGGACGGAATGCAGGCTGTTGAAATCCCGGCATCGAAATCCCGACATGGGACTAAACATATAGATGTGCCTACATACATCTATCTTCCGTGTGCTACAAGTCGCACCACACAGTGCGGGAGCTCAGTGTAGCTCGGTAGCGTAAAGCATCTTTGCGTGCGTCTTTTTACCTTCAAATGCGTCTTATTCACACAGTGATGCAAATAGATAGCACAAGCAGCTTCTGCTGATTAAAATGATATGCAACATGCCTACATTCTGTGTGCAACTGCGGGTGTAACTGCATGCTAATCATCACTACAGTGTTACAGTCATCGCAGGTATAGCGGGGCGCCTTAGCTGTTAGTTGCGGAGGGGGGGTAAGATTTAGGCACCACGAGGTGGTTAGAGTTAGGCTTTGTGGGGGGAGGTTAGCGTCATGCACCACTGAGGGGGGTTAGGGTTAGCACCACTGGGGGGGGTGTTAGGGTCAGGGCCAGCAACAGAAATCTTGGAGCCCTGTACACTGTCTCTGGGGGCCCCAGCTTCTCATCATCACCCCGATCCCGCACATCCCTCCCCTGCATGTGTAATATGTGAAGCATGATAATGTTAACTGAAAGATATGCCAGCCTTTAAATAAAGTAAAAATACACTATGACTTACCACACTGTCTCTCTGTCACTGATGATGCAGGCTGTAGTTCTTGTCTGCCGTCTCTTGCAAGGTCTTCTTGATGGCAGTGCTGTGGATGCCTCAGGGATAGGAGGGATGGTGTCTGCAGCCAGCAATCCTCAGTCGTCAGCCCCTCATCACCTTCCCCAAATTCAGCCTCTCATCACCGTCCTCAGCCCAGAAGCCCCCATCACCTTTCTCCAGTCCCCATCCTCAGTTCCCAGCCCCTATCACCTTCTTCCATCCCCAGCCCCTTTCACCTCCCTCAATCCCCAGGCACCATCACCTTCGTCAGCGTCCAGCCTGTCATCTTCTGCCCCCAGCCCGTTGCCTTCTACACCCAGCCCCTATCACCGTCCTCTGCCCCCAGCCTCTATCTTCCTCTGCCCCCTTCACCTTCCTCCATCCCCAGGCACCATCACCTTCATCTGCGACCTATGACGTCACGCTGCCGCGTTGCAGATTTAAAGATCATGCCCGACTCAGGCCGCAGCTGAGACACCTGGAAGAGCCCAGCGCTGCCTGGGCCAGGTTACAAGGGGGCTGGATGGCAGCTATGGGTCCCGTTGGCCGCGGCTGGTACAGTGAGTCTGCGGCCTCGTTTTATGCCTGTCTGAACCTCAGGGCCCCTTTGAACCTTGGGGCCCTGTACGGGTGTCCCCTTAGTCCCTCCTGTCGCTGGGCCTGGTTAGGGTTAGGCACTAAGGGGGAACGGTTAGGTTTAGGCACCAAGAATAAAGGGTTAGGTTTAGGCACTAACGGGGAGAGTTAGGGTGCGGGGTGGGGAGGGTTAGGGCTAGGGTGCAAGAAGGGAGGGTTAGCAGGAGAAGGGGGGAGGGTTAACATACTTACACGACCCCTTTCGGGATACCGAGCATCGGGATGCCGCTGTCTGCATTTTGACAGAAGGCATCCTGACTGCCGGTTGTTCATACCGATTCCGTATAAATACATACAGTAATGTCAAAACATGACTGCTAATAAAAAAAACTGTTAATATTACACAATAGGTTTTAAAAGGGAAAGTGATCCTGGGGTCACATCATAAAAAACCTGGCGTACCATGAACTTTCTGTTTTGCAAAACAGAAAACTGTCATTTTAAAAACAAAAGTGTGTCAGCAAGATACAATACAACCAATATGTTGCAGCCTTTCATATGTCTGTAACTTTGACTGTCAGCATTATACACTACAATCAATATGTTGAAGCCTTTCATATTCGGGGTCTACTTATTAAGTTGAAAAAAGCCCTTTCTTTTTCACTTTTTTTTTCTATTTACCTTAACACCAAAGAAACCGGAGATTTCTCTGGTGCCCCACTGCTTACCTCCTCCCCCATAAACCTCTGTGGGGGTGGAGGCCTACTGCTTTTCTATACATTACTGGGTCATACCATCTTGCGATCACGTTACCCTATACACATGCACACCGCAGGAACTCCTTGCCGGCTACTGTACAATGAACTGACGGTGAGGAACCCTTATATAGCTGCAGTGGGGATTTCACTGGGGATGTCTAGGTGTCATGGACAGATATCAACTATTTTTTGTACTCTGCACATTATTTGTTAATATGGTTGATTATAATATGAATAGTACAATATGTCAGACTTACAGGCCAGCTGAAATATAATATTGTAGTGGGGAGCCCACAGCATTACACCTGCAGTATTTATCTTTCAAAGGTTATACTTTCTAATACTAAACAACAGCAAGTGCAGAATGTGAACACACACACATACTATATATATATATATATATATATATATATATATATATATATATTTCCACACACTCATACACTCGTAGGGTCTGTTCAGTTGAGCATATTTTCAGTATGTCTTTGACTACCGAAACTACAATAATTTTAAGTCAGTAGGCCCTATTTACTGCAATCGACATTTTAAATGCAGTTGTATTGTGATATTTTTGCCTAAATTCACATTGCGGATTTAGGAAATATCACAGGAATTTATCAATTCATGCAATAAAGCTCTATCCCTGTGAATAAAGCTCTATCACTGCAGTTCTCTCTCAGATTCGTTAAGTCAATAAAGTCCCGCTTCACGTACAAAACTCAGACCATGATCATCTGCTGCAGCGTAAAGTTTTTCATAATATTTGAAGAATTACTCAAAAATATCTCTAGGTCTCGAAACTAGCCACCTAACATGGAATTAAGGGATATAATCCATTTGGTGCTGATTGAGATTGAGAATGGACCATGTTAGCTAAAGGAGTTCCAGGCCTGGTGCTACAATGGGAGTAATGATTTATTTGATAATCCAGGTACTTCTGGGCCTATATGGTGAACAATGACTTGTAAATCATCATAACATCAGCATAGGTCTGTCTAATGGTATATGTGTTGTCTAAAAGCATTGCAGCATAAACCTTCAAATTGTCAGACCATCTCCACGACGGCAGGTCTTGTGAAGCGTTCCGGTATTAGTACCTACCAAAAGTGGTCCAAGGGAGGACAATCAGTGGGTGCCCAAGGCTCATTGATGCTTGTGGGGAGCAAAAGCTAGCCAATTTGGTCTTATCCCACAGAAGAGCTCCTGCAGCACAAATTGATGAAAAACTTAATCAAGCCAAGTACTTTATTTTATAACTTCCACATTACTACAATGTATCGGCGAAATTACAACGCAAAAACAAACAACCCAATAAAATACTTAAAATACCACAAAATAACAATTTAAGCTAACAATCACAGATGGGAAAAAAAACTGTTCCATAGTCTACTGGTACGGCACTTAAGACACCTGTACCATTTCTTTGATGGCAACAAAGAGAAGAGAGAGTGGCATGGATGGCATGTATCAGCAATGATCTTATTTTCTTTAATTAAACTCTTATTATTATTTATTTATTTATTACCAGTAATTTATATAGCGCACACATATTCTGCAACACTTTACAGAGAATATTTGGCCATTCACATCCGTCCCTGCCCCAATGGAGCTTACAAACTATGGGGGTCATTCAGACCCGCTCGCGAGCGGCAGTACGCTCGCAAGCGGGTCGATGTTCCCCACTGTGCATGCGCACGACAGAGGGAGCTCCGTCGTGCGCATGCGCGAGACCCGTGGAGCGACGGGCTTTCCATCGCTCCAGGTCTCGCACCAAAGGGGGCGTGCTGTCGATGTTGATTGACAGCACGCCCCCTTTGGTGGGCGTGCTGGGGGTGTGCCTGCCAGACGGAAGCGTTCCCATGGGAACGCCTACCGTCTGAAGCCGGCCCCACTGACATCACTAGTGATGTCAGTGGGAGTGATTTTGGCTCTGATAGAGCCAAAATCACTCCAGGGCTTGTGGCAGGGAGACCCTACCGCAGGGTCTCCTTCGCAAGTCCGATGGTCGCGATGGTCAAGACCATCGCGACCATCTTTTTGGCCACTCGCATATGGTGTGGGTGGTCAGCCACAGCTATACGAGTGGCCAGGAGACCGCTCCATTTTCATGGAGGAGGACCCTGATTCAGAGCGAGCACTCTGGTCAGAGCGTTCAGCTCTGAATCAGGCCCTATATTCCCTACCACATGCTCACACACACACACGCACACTAGGGGTAATTTTATCAAAATTAGCGTCCAACTTTGACAGAGACTGACCAGTAATTCTCTCAGCCATTTTAACTACCCTATCTAAGGAACTATGGGCCCGATTCAGACCCGGACGCTAAGCCGGGGATGCACTTTATGGGCAATTGTCGCCCGTCTGCGCATGCGCGAACCAGTCATTGCGATCGGGAATTGTGCACTCTTTACACAAAGACTGAGCGCTACTTTGAGTGACAGATAGTGCCGTTTGTGGGTGGTAACAGGGGAAGGTGCTTGTGAACAGGGGAGTGGTGCTGCAAACACAGGCGTGTCTAGGCGTCAAAACTGAGTTTTATGGGTGTGAATAATTAGCATGGAAGCGTCATTGTACACGTCACTTGGTTGTATTTCAGCCTACAGTGATCATAGTGCTTGCGGTGGAGTAGTGTCTACCTCAAGCGCTGTGTGCTGCTCCGATGGCTCTCAATGGTTCCGATTGTTCATACACTTCCTGGAGATGACGTGTGTTAATTAAGAAAGGTGGGTGTCTTTATACCGGCGAGCGCTCGCTCTCCCGTCACTAAGACATAGAGGCCGTCCTTACACCAGACCAGTGGTGTAACTAGGGTATTTGGAGCCCAGGGCAAATGTAATAATGGAACCCTCCCCCCCCCCTACTATGTGCGCGCGCCGAAGGCGTGGGCGGTGAAAATGGGCGTGGTCACTTAAAAATGGGGCGTGTCAACATGACACACGCCTTTATTGTCACATTACTTTCCATATGCACTTTAACCCCAGTAGTGCCCCTTATACAGTACCCCCAGTATGCAATGTCCCCAGTTGTGGTCCCTCTTATGCAGGCCCATAGTAGTGCCCCTTATACAGTACCCCCAGTAGTGGTCCCCCTTAAGCAGCCCCCCATTAGTTCCCCTTATACAGTACCCCCAGTATGCAATGCCCCAGTACTGGTCCCCCTTATGCAGCCCCTCATTAGTTCCCCTTATTCAGTGCCTTCAGTAGTGGTCCCCCTTATACAGTGCCCCCTGTAGTGGTCCTCCATATTTAGTGCCCCCAGTAGTGGTCCCCCCAGTGCAGTGCCCCTAGTAGTAAGCCCCTTATATAGTGCCCCCAGCATTAGTTCCCCCCATGCAGTGCCCCCAGTAGTGGTCCACCTTATGCAAGCTCCCAGCAGTGATCCCCCTATACAGGGCCCCCTGTAGTGGTCCTCCCTATTTAGTGCCCCCAGTAGTGGTCCCCTAGTAGTAAGCCCCTTAAATAGTGCCACCAGTAGTAGTCCCCCCCCAGTAGACGTTCCCCCTCCTGATGCAGTGCCCCCTGGAGTAGCTCCCCCCAGTAATGGTGCCCCCAGTAGTAGCTCCCCCACCAGTGATGGTGCCCCCAGTAGTGGCTCCCCCCCCCAGTAATGGTGTCCCCAGTAGTAGTAGCTCCCCCCAGTAATAGTGTCCCCAGTAGTAGCAGCCCCCCAGTAATAGTGTCCCCAGTAGTAGCAGCCCCCCCAGTAATAGTGTCCCCAGTAGTAGCAGCCCTCCCGTAATAGTGTCCCCAGTAGTAGCAGCCCCCCGCAGTGATAGTGTCCCCAGTAGTAGTAGCCCCCTCAGTAATGGTGTCCCCAGTAATAGTAGCCCCCCAAGTGATAGTGTCCTCAGTAGTAGTAGTGTCCCCAGTAATGGTGTCCCCAGTAGTAGTAGCCCCCCGAATAATGATGTCCCAGTAGTAGCAGCCCCCCCATTGATAGTGTTCCCAGTAGTAGTAGCCCCCTGAGTAATGGTGTCCCCAGTAGTAGCAGCCCCCCCATTGATAGTATTCCCAGTAGTAGTAGCCCCCTGAGTAATGGTGTCCCCAGTAGTAGTAGCCCCCCCAGTAATAGTGTCCCCAGTAGTAGCAGCCCCCGCAGTGATAGTGTCCCCAGTAGTTGCAGCCCCCCAGTAAGTGTCCCCAGTAGTAGTAGCCCCCCGAGTAATGGTGTCCCCAGTAGTAGCAGCCCCCCCAGTAATAGTGTCCCCAGTAGTAGCAGCCCCCGCAGTGATAGTGTCCCCAGTAGATGCACCCCCCCAGTAATAGTGTCCCCAGTAGTAGCAGCCCCCCCAAGTGATAGTATCCCCAGTAGTAGCAGCCCCCTCAAGTGAGTGTCCCCAGTAGTAGTAGCCCCCCGAGTAATAGTGTCCCCAGTAGTAGTAGCCCCCGCAGTGATAGTGTCCCCAGTAGTTGCAGCCTCCTCAGTAATAGTGTCCCCAGTAGTAGTAGCCCCCTCAGTAATGGTGTCCCCAGTAATAGTAGCCCCCCAAGTGATAGTGTCCCCAGTAGTAGTAGTGTCCCCAGTAGTAGTAGTCCCCCGAATAATGATGTCCCCAGTAGTAGCAGCCCCCCATTGATAGTGTTCCCAGTAGTAGTAGCCCCCCGAATAATGATGTCCCCAGTAGTAGCAGCCCCCCCATTGATAGTGTTCCCAGTAGTAGTAGCCCCCTGAGTAATGGTGTCCCCAGTAGTAGCAGCCCCCCCAGTAATAGTGTCCCCAGTAGTAGCAGCCCCCGCAGTGATAGTGTCCCCAGTAGTTGCAGCCCCCCCAGTAAGTGTCCCCAGTAGTAGTAGCCCCCCGAGTAATGGTGTCCCCAGTAGTAGCAGCCCCCCCAGTAATAGTGTCCCCAGTAGTAGCAGCCCCCGCAGTGATAGTGTCCCCAGTAGATGCACCCCCCCAGTAATAGTGTCCCCAGTAGTAGCAGTCCCCCCAAGTGATAGTGTCCCCAGTAGTAGCAGCCCCCTCAAGTGAGTGTCCCCAGTAGTAGTAGCCCCCCGAGTAATAGTGTCCCCAGTAGTAGTAGCCCCCGCAGTGATAGTGTCCCCAGTAGTTGCAGCCTCCTCAGTAATAGTGTCCCCAGTAGTAGTAGCCCCCCAAGTAATAGTGTCCACAGTAGTAGTAGCCCCCCCAGTAATAGTGTCCCCAGTAGTTGCAGCTCCCCAGTAATAGTGTCCCCAGTAGTAGTAGCCCCCCGAGTAATAGTGTCCCAAGTAGTAGCAGCCCCCCAAGTGATAGTGTCCCCAGTAGTAGTAGCCACCCCCCCATCCCCCCGTAGTACAGACACGCAAGTTACAAAAACAAAATAAAAAAAATACACTTACCTGAATCCACGATCCTGCTCCGGACACCGCTCCCGCCGCCGCACGTCAGTCCTCCCAGGCTGGGGCGCTCTGCATTATGGGAGAGACGTCATCACGGCATGACGTCCCTCCCATTACCCACTGCAGGAGCCGAGAGGGAGCCGGCTCTTGCAGTGGGTGTGCAGCAGTCAATGAGAGTCTACCTGACTCTCATTGGCTGCTGATTCACACACATCTCCGGCAGCGCTGGCAGGGGATGTGTGTGCGGCAGCAGCAAATGAGAGTCTGTCTGACTCTCATTGGCTGCTGAATAACACACACATCACTGCCGTGCTGGCGGCGATGTGTGTGTTAGCACAGTCGGAGCCCGCCTGCCACCCTCCTCCTGGCGCTATTGGGCAAGCGCTCAGGGGGAGGGAAGGGGCTCAGGTGTGCAGCACAGGACCGGCACTGGAAGCCTAGTGCCGGTCCTGTGTAAATGTGTAGCGCTGACCACACTCACTGCGGTCGGCGCTACACTGGCTAACTAGGGCGGGCTGGTACCGTGGCCGGCGGCACCCCCCGCGCCGCCGGTCCCACGGCACCCAGGGCATATACCCCGCTCGCCCTGCCCTAGTTACGCCACTGCACCAGACAGTGTGATAGCGGAATTTGCATAACCAGACCCTTTTGGCAGCGAGAGGGCACAGCTTAGCGTCCGGGTCTGAATCGACCCCTATGGTCAGAGCATTTATAATTTCCATACCACACAATTATGGAATATGTTTAGAGAGGCTGTCCTCCGACACGATTGACATCACAATCTTTTTCTTTATTACTTTTCTGGAAACTGGGCGACGCTGTAAGTCTCTTCTTACCATTTAGTAAATAAACCCTGTGTTGTACACAGAATAAACTAATCATATATCTAATATAAGAATAAATTAACGTATATATGAATCACTATCGCAAGAACAATTTTTTTTAAGAATGAAAATGTATGCAAATTTAAAACATAATACAAAACTAAGCACAATTAAATGATGTACAATAGAAATGGGACTGTAAAAAAAATCATCTACCTATATAGGGCCTAAATCAGAAATGTACGCAATAGTCATTTTTTAAAGCAGATCGAGAGATTGTTTGCCATTGCGCATGCGTATAAGTCGCAGCGCACACAAGCAACGATTATCTTGTGATTCCGCAAGCACCCTTTTGCAAAGTGAGTGACAGGTAGTCAGTGTTTGGGGAGGTAACAGGGGGTTGATTAGAAAAATGCAGGTGTATCTTACTGTTTAAATGCGGTCACATGGGCGTGCATAAATTAGCCATTGCGATTTCCTAAACAGCATGCGAGCCCTCCACGTATCAGGAGAGCCGCTGTATTTGAGACAGGTCAGACCTGCCGCAAGAGCTCTATAGCTGGTCGATGTGCGTTGATGTTACAGATTTTTATGCTGGTACGCAACGTAGGCTGTGACACTGTAACGTAGCATTTTGCATGCAGATACACCCGCAGCTGAACGAACAGGGGACTTTATTTTATATAGAGAGAGATATAGTCCCCGGTTTAGGGGTCTCTCACTATTCAATACAGCATTGGTTGAGGAAGGTTTAGGTGAACCATTCATCTGTGACAAAAGGGAGTAGAGCAGTCACGATTTTTGTAAAGCAAGTGACAGAAAAAATTCTTGCACCAAGCTGCTGTATTAGTGCTGGCTAGGGTTCTGAAACAGTGCCCTGTTGTCTAGCAGCAGCCTAGAGCAGGGAGGAAGTTAGAAACTGAGCAGGGTCACGTCTTGGGCAGACAGAGAGGAAGAGACAACCTCCAATGAATCCATGAAGATGCCCTGTTTCAGACACAGTAGCCAGGAAGGAGCCAGGGAAGGCATAGCTATTATGAATGTAATAAAAACAAGCAACAATTGGAACACCATTGAATAATTTAGATTCAATGATGGCAAACATCGGACTGCCACCATCAAATGGTAAAAACACTACCATCGAAACAAAAACATTGATGGTTAGTAACCATCGGGCTCCAAAGTCCATCCCTACGTTGAACCTGCAGGCAGTATCCGGCTACCACTCCTCCACCGTGAAATGCTCCCTCTCCAGCTTGATGGTCCTACTCAGTCACACTCCCTCAGTGACCAAGAGGCACCTCCCATGAAAGATAGCTCTTTTCTCGGACAGGGGCACTCAACACGAAGCCCAGGAAATACAGGGTACATTGTACAAAGAGAACATAGCTCATCACCATGTACGGCAGCTGGGGAGTGGTGCGCATGGAGGCTGCGCAAATATGCACAGGTGTCCCATCCCCAGGGACATGTTGCTGATAATGCTTACGGTAGCTGCAATACAAATCTCTCATCCATGATCCTCCTGCCCATCCCAGCACATCCCAGTGGCCAGACCCCAGCTATCTGCAGAACCGCAGCAGTGGTGGTTGTGGTGACACTGGTGAGGTGCAGGGGGCAGGAATAAGAAGCAGGAGACTGTTATGAGATGTAGGGGGCTGTGGTGACATGGCATAGGTTGATATGAGATGCAGGGGGCTGTGATGAGATTAATTTGCTCCCATGCGTAGCCAGGGTGGGTTACTAGCTTGTTATAATTTAGAGATTCATCATAGATTCTGTTATAAACAGGTTTTTATTGCATAAAACATTAGCAAAAGCAACGGGCCTGATTCAGAGTTGTATGCAGTTCACACAGCAGCTGCTTCTTTGGACTGTAAAAGCAGCAGGAGGCAACAGTAGTAGAAAGACCTCAGGTTACTAAAGATGGTCGTGTATTCCCTACCCACAAATGGCATGCTGCAACCGTCGTCGCAGACACAGATCTGCACATGCGCAGCACAGATCCTGCACATGCGCAGCACAGATCCTGCACATGTGCAGCACAGATCCTGAACACGTGCAGCACAGATCCTGCACGTCCGCAGCACAGATCATGCACGTGCGCAGCACAGATCCTGCACGTGCGCAGCACAGATCCTGCACGTGCGCAGCACAGATCCTGCACGTGCCCAGCACAGATCCTGCACATGCACAGCACAGATCCTGCACATGCGCAGATTGCAAACATTGGAGATGTACGGAAACCATCGGGTTTGTGTACAACTCTGAATCAGGTCCAATGTTCGCTATCCATTTCTATGTATATATTAATCACTGTAACTGTAATTGTAAATACATTAGAAAAACGCAGTATACATGTAATATAAAGTATAGACAAATCTAGAGCCTTGTGGTGCTGTTGCAATATAATGTATTATGTAAGGTTGCTAATAAGAACAAAAATGTATTCAGGTCTCCTGCAATCCATTTCTGGCACAATTACTTTGTATGTCAGTAACCATGTGAAAATCAGTAGGCAGCATTAAACCTAATATGCACAGTCTGCTCTGAAGATTCATTCATTAATCATCGGTAATTAAGACAAATACATAGATACAATGAGCAGACAAGCACCAAAGTGTATCAATTAAAGAAAGAATGTCATCACCCCCATCTTTGTAAATGAAGACTAAAAACAAAGACTCACAGTGCTTGCTGATTATGTGAAGTTATATGCTGAGGAGATATCTGCTTCTGTTATAAACAGAGTGACCATATTTGCTAGGACTAAAAAGATTGAAACAAGTGAAACAATGTTGGATTAAGATGATCTTGTCCCTGTCATGGGTCCCCATCCCACATGAAGGTCTCACTACATATCAGATGTACCTGCCTCAACTGGTTCTGCCGTATGCTGCACTATTCTGGTCCTGGATCCCAATTACACTTTAAGCAAATTATGCCCCCAACACTTTGTCTTCTTTTCACATCTTTATCCTAGAAATCCGACATGGGGTTTCCCCTATTTTCCAATAGATGCAGTAATATCTGTCAAACACACACTATCTTGGCACAGCCCATAATAAAATGTGGTGCACAATGGAATTGTCCTTGGAAATATGTTGTATATTACAAAGAACTTGCACAGTTTAACAAACCAAGCACTTCAGCAACAGGGACTCCCACTTTTGTGTCTGAAGTGCTTGGTTTGCTTGGGCCCCCACAAAACAAGCTACCAATGGGCTTAAGGTGGCTAACAGCATTGTTAATTATCTCTACACTGCGAAAATGTAATTATCATTCTCATCCTCCTCACCCTCATCAGTGTTAACATCATCACACAATATTAGCTCATCCCCACTGGAATCCACCATTACAGAAGTGTCTACTTTGTTGTATTTGGCGGCAAAGGTCTTCCTCATAGAATTTGTAGTTTATATTTATGAAAATGTTTCCACATTTTGAGAAAGTAGACTCCTATGCCGATCGCTCACAAGGTTCCCGGCTGTGCTAAACACTATTTCTGAGTACACACTAGAGGGTGGGCAGCTTAAGTACGCCAAAGTTTGTTTGTAGAAGAGGCTCCAAATTGCCTTGTTTTCTCCCAGTAATCAAAAGACCTGTGTGACATGCTAATTTGTACATTGTCATCAAAATAACCCTCCACCATTCTATTGATGCATAGTGTATCAGATTGAATCACGGTAGAGGTGTCCATAATTGTGGGCAATTTTGACTCATCTTACTCTTGGAAAAAGTCAATTTTTCCTTGCAGCAGCATTTACAGGAGAAACTGAAGCAGGAGACGTTGTTGTGTCATGTGCCAATTGAGCTGACAACTTGCTGGCTCCTTCAGTTTCTCTAGCTGCTTTCAGGGTTTAATTAAGGGAATCACCTGACACAAGCTAGCAGTGCCTGAACTCCCTTCATTAGTTACTACATCAAATGGCGCTTCAGTTGCTTGCATAAAACAGAGTATTCTCCAGTGTGCTGGACTAGAGTACATTCCCCCTCCACTCCCTAATGATTTAAATTTTTTAACACAGTGCCTGAACACACAACAGAGTGCCACATAGCGCTCATAGTAATGGAATCCTAATAATGGTATTGTCACAAAGCAGTGGCGACCAGGTCTCCCCGGCCGCGCTCTGTCTCACCTGTCCTGCAGGTTAAGGATATCCAGATTTGCATACAAGCTGCAGCATGTGTCTGTGTTGCTGGATTCCCTTCCAGGCTGATTATGTACATGAGAGTCTCTCTGTCTGTGAGATCTGCAGATTCTTGATTACAGCAGAGTTTGCAGTTGAGATGGTATTGCTGGATCTGAACTGCAGGGGCTAAATGACACAAATCACGCCATTTAGCCCCGCCCCTTCCTCGCAGACCCACAAATTCCCCATTAAATCTCCCCATTCTGCCCGCTTCACTAGGAAGTGGGCAGGATGTGAGAGATCTGCCTACACTTCCGGGGGTGCGAGGGGCTACCCAAAAAATCTGGAGCCTCCCGCGACTTCCGGGAGTGTAGGCAAGTATGGGATCAGGTGATTAGCCAAATGCCAACCAGAAGCCAGTCTGCATTATACATTCAGACAATCCCTGGACTGCCAGGGGTATATAGGGAGCTCCTTTAACACTCACAAACTGCCAGTGTTTTGTTCTCTTTTGAGCAACTCTGATATTTATCTCTCTGCAGCGAGTATCCAACTTCAAGACTATCTGCAGTGACCACCTCCAGCACTCCCTGGCTTCAGAGGATATCTGTAAGTTCCTGAATAACTTGCTCTATCCCAGTGTCTGCTCAGCAATTCTTGAATAGCTGATTCTATCCCAGCATCAGCTGAAGCCTGACAAATCCTGTATAGATGGTTCAATTTCAGTATCTACTCGACAGTTCCTGTATAGCTGGTTCAATCCCAGTACCTGCTCAGCAGTTCTTGTATAGCTGGTTCCATTCTAGCATCTGCTCAAACCTGTCAAATCCTGAGTAGCTGGTTCAATTCCAGTATCTGCTCAGCAGTACCTGTATAGCTGGTTCAATCCCAGTATCTGCTCAGCTGTTCCTGAATAGCTGATTTCTCCAGCATCTGCAAATATTACTGCTCGTCTGTGAAACCTGTTATAGTTCTTCGTTATTCATATGTACCTCACTATCCCCAAGAGAGCATTAAGAAGAATTAAATCAAACTTCCTAGTTTCTGCCCAAGTCTCACCAACCCAATTCCAGCTACTCCACCTAGTCGGAATCCACAGACTAACACACCCATGACAGGTATTTTTTTTAACACAGTGCCTGAACACACAACACAGCGCCAGACAATGACGTTACATTGCATAAACATACAACATTTTAATTTTTAATATTTTTTAACACAATGCTTGAACACACAACACAGTGCCTCATAGCACTTTTAGTTATGGCACCCTAATGGCTATTTTTTTAACACCGTGCACACAACAGTGGCTTATTTAAAACATTTTTAACACAGTACCTAAAGAACACACAGTGTAGTCCTAATGGCTTTTTTTTACATAGTACTTGAACACACTATTTTTAGTAGCACTGTGCCCCTTTATCACAGTGCTCCTATTGGCTTTTTTTAACACAGTGCCTTCCTGAACGCACAGCACATTGTTTTATATTAACACAGGGCCTGATTCAGCACGGATCGCTATTGTGATCGAAGCTGCGAAAATATGCTAATGTCTGCCTTCTCACATCCGTAAACCTCGCAGTCCTGCGTAAACATTGGTAACATCGGAGAACATCGGCCCCTCACACACAATTACCTGTCTTTGAAAGTCTTGTCGCACGCAGTGAGTACTCAAGCTTGGGTATGCCATCGCAGTGGCTAATTTATGCACTCCCAAGTAACAGAGTTCAAATGGACAGGCACGCCCCGTCACCACCCTTAAATGCTGATGTCCCATCCCTCGATCTGCAATGGCTTTGTATCTGCATAAGTGATCGCAGTGCAATCGCAATGCTAACTCATGCACGCGCACTGCGGTGCATACGCATGTGCAGTACACACCATTTGCCGATCTGCGTACGCTGTTGCAGTTGTGATCCTTAATGAATCAGGCCCAAAGTTAGATGGGTTCACTTGTACTAGTAACTGTGACTACCAACTGACTGGCTGGGCATGTAAGAGGCATATGGGGGTATGATGGGCATGTAAGAGGCATATGGGGGATATGATGGGCATGTAAGAGCCATGTGGGAAGCTCTGATGGCATGTGGGGTGGAATTCTAAAAGCATATATGGGGCATGTGGTAATGTCTGATGACATATGGAGTGGCTCTAATTGCATGTGTGGGTGGGGTCTGATGGTATGTGGGGTATGTGACAAGGTCTGATAACATGTGGAGGGTCAGATGGTCATGTAAGGAGCATGTGGGGAGGTTTGAGGGGAAAGTAAGGGGCATGTGGGTAGCATGTGAGGTCTGATAGCAAGACCTGTTGGCCACCCATGTACTAGGTGTTCTCTCTGCAAACCTAAAGAAGCAAAGAGGGATGGCTATGAATTGGATGTTAGATAATTTTTATTGTATTTTTTGCCAAGCCATTCATCCATTCACTGAAAGTTAGGAATGAGTAAGTGTTATACAGTGGCATATGAGAATACAATGTATAAAGGTTGTTTCAGCCGGGTGCCATGCCCTACCCGATTTTAAAATGGGAAAATGCGCCTTGCCCTTATGGAGGCACTCTGCTTATCACAGCCAGACGATGGCGGGCCCGCAACACCCTGCCTCCCACTGTACCTTTACCTGTCCCCATCATCCCCAGTGTCCAGGGGGGGGAGTTGGGGGGGGCTCTTGCAGAGGGTGAATAGATGCCGTGTACATGTGCACAGCACCTATCACAGTGTTTCGGGAGAGCTTGGGGGCAGCCCCGCATCTTAGTGAGTGCTGGGCACGCCCCCTAGAGTGATGGAATTGCGGGCGTGATGTAAGGTCCCTCCACGTGAGCCCCGACCACTTTTCGGACACATGCACAGAAGTGCCCTCTCTCTTGGTTAGTGCCCTGCTGAATCAAGAGCCTGTAGCTGTGAATCCATAGGGAATCAGGCCCTTTGTTAGAAGATATACTGCTCAGCGTTGTTCATTCGAGCCAGGTGTCTTCCACCGCATGGAGTATTGAGGCTTGTTGTATATGACACATCTGTATGCCTTTACTGCAGTCCCAAAAGACAGCAATGGGGAATGATTTAGGAAATAATAGAAGTATCTGCTGTGGTACCATCATAATAATTTTCATAAAAACAGCTGACAAGAGCCTTTAAAAATGTAAATTTTCGGAGGACTGGGTGTGAAAATTGTTTAATAAATATGCCCTCTAATCTGAGAAGCACTTCAGGATATTGTCAGACACCTGTCAGAGATGTGATAATGCTGTTAGCACTGCTTTGCTAAGGGGGCAAATGCAATTCTTATTTTGTTTTATGTTTTTTTGCTTGTAGGAAACACACTTCCTGTTTTTGCATATAGCACACATACATGCAGCTAATAATTAGAATTAAGCCAGATCATGCTCCCATGTCAGCTCTAATTCTAAGAGCACATTCTTAGTATGTGACCCCCTCCGCAGTAATACAACCTTGCCTTGAGGTGCAGATTTGGGGTGGGGATTACTTTCTACTGATGTTGCATGTCTAACCTACCCTAGTCTGTCTTTTCCACATCAGTAGTTTCAGTCTTTGAATCTGTACTAGTTTTATGTCGGAAATGTTTCTTCCTATTGTTTTTGTTTTTACATTTGTTTAGATTAATTGTTTAATAAACAGAGAATTTATAACAAAGAAAAACCCCATCCAGAGCCTGCTCATTATGACATTGATTTGTGCCCAACAAACAGGTCACAGTCATTAAGGGAACATTCTGGATTGTATTATCAAATTCTACAGCAGATTATTAGCTGTCTGCGAGCTGAATACAGAATGGGAGTTGTGCATCTCAACAAGAAACACTATAACATGAGCAAAGCTACAAAACATGTCTGTAGCAGAATATATGTTGTGTTTTGAATTAAGTTAAAATCCTGACTGTGACCATGTGAAATGAAATTGGCATCATGGTAAAAGACAAAAGTGTGATTGAAGTCACTTCTCTTTATGCAAATGCATCCAATACTAAATCTATACTAGTGATGCATCAACGCCTGGATTATCCAAATACTCATTTGCTTTTTTGGCAACCAACCTACTTATTTTTAACATATTTCTGAATTCAGCAGAATCACTTGTAAAGAGAACCGATATTCAACTGAATCCTAAAACATGTATATATCTAATCCGACATCTAATCTGCAGGATATTGTTTTGTTACATAAAAAGGAAATTGATCCTGAGTAGGCTGAATTGTATGCTGACTTTTAATGAATCCCCTCTATAAGAGTCACAGAAGCACCATCCCTGTCGGATATGGGGGCACCTCTATGCCTGATATGAAATATGCAGATCCATCATGATGCAATTCAATGTGAATTGCATCATCCAGAATTGCATCATCCAGCCACTACGCTGCCCACTTCACTCAGAAAATGGGCAGCACATGGGAGATGGGCCAGCTCTGTCAGAAGTTCGGGAGAGCCTTAGAGCAGGATTAAGCCTTCAAGGGGTCCGAGACACTTAAGACAAGGGTGTCTTACGGTGTAAAATGTATACATACATATATGTTGTATGTGTATGTAGTACACATAAATAACCCCAAGGCCAAATAATGTATCTTTGAGAAAACTTTTGGGACACTTTTGTAGACTTCTGTGGCTTACGATTTAGTGATGAAGTCACCGAATTAAGACCAATTCAGTGTTTTTGATCCTAATTCAGTGACTACATCACTACGAATACATGCTTTCAGGGGGGATTGGGAACTTAAAGTGGCCCTGATAATATTTTTAGAAGTGGCCTCATGTAGGCGCATACTTGCCGACAATCAGCTCCAGCCTTCCGGGAGGGAGCTGATTGTCGGCTAACAGTGGGGGGGCGGGGGCGGTCATTGTGGGCGGAGCCAGGGGCGGGCCAGCCAGTTGGTAATAATAATTAACCCTATCGATGGTCTACAGCAGTGCACCCCTAACAGTGCATGTTTTCCACATCTCCTAGTTGGTGCACAGGTATATTTATTTACTGGCTGACACATTTTAAAAGATCACAGGTGTTGCTAATCATTTCATTTGTGATACTGAGAAGATCATGCAGCACTAGTAACATTTTATTATATTATTATATTATTATTTCTATTGTGGTCATGATATGTGCTGTCGAGGAGGGTTTCCAGGCAGACGGAAACCCCCCTGCATTTGCCTATGGGTAAACAATACTGTACCCAGAGGTAGAGCCTTTACAGACTAGTCTTTTGATGACCTATGTGACTGGCATCTCTGTGACTTTAATCAGAACAACAGGGATCTCTCTGTTGTTGTTAAAGTCCAACTCTCCAGAAGTCAAATGAATGCTGAGTGTTGTAGTCCCACAATACCTGATGTAGAATATTTACTAAAATATATACAGTAATAAAATATACAATAGAGTACATGACCTAAGCAGCTATACATGAACAAAAAGCAGCACACCAGTGATCAGTATGTAATTGTAAGCAGCAATAAATAATTATATAAAGGGTGTGATGGGGTGCAGCAGCCTTGCTGGCAGGACACAGCATGAGTGACTGACAGGAGGGTGCACCATGGCTGCACTAAGTTCTGCAGGAACTACTGTATGCATGATAATAACTCAATATAAGATGCCCCGAGAGTGATGCTAGAGACCTGTTACCTGCTGTAGAAGCCCCCAGGCTGATGCAAGGGACCCCCTGCCACATAATACAGAAGAGTTGTGACAAGGGCCCCCTACCCACCTAAAGACACTGAATGAATAGCGGGGTCTGTACCTTGCAGGTTCTGCACATTGATGTTACTGATTATCAGTTCTCACTGAACCACTCCAAATTGTGTCAGGCCAGTGATCGTGGGAGTGGGGTTCACTCCAGAGGAGAAAATGCACCCATGATGGAGAGAAATCCTGACAAGTTCACAATGGTTTTTAGAAGTGAGTTTTAAAAGTGATGTTGCTCATAGCAACCAATCAGATTCTAGCTATTATCTTCTAGAAGGTGCTAGTTAAATGTTAAGTAGAATCTGACTGGTTGCTATGGGCAACATCACTTTTAAAACTCACTTCTAAAACTTCTCACTTAAATTTACCCCTAAGAGTATATCATGATTAATCACAGCAGATATGATAATGAGGTACTCAGAAAGGATGTTTCCCAGAAGTCCCTCTAAATGTCCTGGCAATTGATGAATAGGGCGATTAAGAAGAACCCTGCAATGGTCCCTTGCATCTGCTTGTCATGTTTCAAGTGGATACTCTTGTTCCATAGCTTTTATAACGAGTATAAACTCCAAACTCCCATCAGTAGTACACATTTGCAGCCCTTATAGCCTTGATCTAGTGCACATAAGTTCCTTCATATGTTTATCATCACCTCAAAGCATCCCCCTATCCCCTTCAATGCGGGGTCTATGCAAGGGTGGCAACAGAAATTTTGGAGCCTGGTACACCCCCATTCTCCTAGGAACAGAACGGTCGGCTTGAGACTTTTCTTACCTATATTGTGGTTTCTCAGCAACGGGGAACCTCTGAAGAAATTGATCCTCCCTGGGTAGATGGTAACCTCTGTTGGCATTCACTATTCATGTAGGCGATTACATGGTCCAGAAGACATCTGTTTGCATAGGAATATAACCAATGTCATCATCATACAACAGAGGTAATATGGGTTTTTATATACCAGTGTCTTAATGAAGATTATTGTGCCCCAGCCTTTTGCTGCTAATTTTAAAAGTTGTGGAATATCATCAGTCCCCCACCCCCACGTCTCTTCATCTGTCTCATCCCACCTTGTCACTCCAGCTGCCTCAGCTTCCCACGTGTCTCTCAAGCATCCTCAGCTCCCCCACTCCCACCCAGTGACGGTCTATAGGTTTCAGCTCCCAAACTGTGTCTCTCCATGGATTCCCTGTGTCTCTCCATGGTCTTCCTCCGCTCCCCATACCCCTGTGTTTCTCAATTTTCTCCCTCGGCTTCTAACCTGTGTCATTCCATGTCCTCATTCAGATCCCCCTCCCCCCTTGTCTCTCTCCATGGCCTCAGCTCCCCCACCCCCTTGTTGCTCTATGGCTCCCCCTGTGTATCTCCTTGGCCTCAGCTCCCCCCACCCCCTGTGTATCTCCTTGGCTTCAGCTCCCCCCGTGTATCTCCATGGTCTCAGCTCCCACCCAGTGTCTTTCCATAGCCTTCACCTCCCAACTGGTGTCTCTCCATGGCCTTCAGTTTCCACTTGGTGTCTCTCCATGGCCTTCAACTCCTACCATGTCCCTCTCCATGGCCTCCAAGCTTCTACCCCGTCTTTCTCCATGGCCTCCAAACTTCTACCCCGTCTTTCTCCATGGCCTTCAGCTCACACCCTGTCTCTCTCCATGGTCTCCCTCAGCTCCCCACACTGCCCTGTGTCTCTCCATGGCCACAGCTCCCCCCCCACCCCTTGTGTGATATAAATGGTATGTAAAGGGAAAAAGGTAAAGGAAAACTCTAAGCACTGGTACCAAAATGCACTATAGATATTGGATAAGGCAGATATGACTCCACTTATTAGAAAAATCACTAAAGGAGTTATATATCCCAGAAGATGGTAGGAAAAAGGAGGTGCACCCTTGAGAGTAAAATATAACTATAAGGAGAAAAGAAAAGTACTCTCTTGTGTAGGGGCACAATATCCGCCTATATAAGTTAAAACTTAACTTTTAATAGATAATAAATAGTGAGACAGGGACTAACAAGACTTCAACAACATAAAACAAATTATAGACTTAATATCCAATATGTACAGGAGAGGGTTGTCAATGACCGTCCTGTGTAAAATTATAGAATAGTACAATAATTAGTGACCATTCTATATAGGGTTCTCAGGTGATAATTGAAAGCATTTACAGCATTAAGAAATTGATTGTTATAAACAGACTATAAAGATAGTCATTAATATGTGCTGTTATCATTGCTGTTTATAATTGATTTAATAGGTGAATATATATATGAAAAATACAAAAATAAATTAACAGATAATTTCTGGAATAAAGACTGGGCCAATCAACCGCCATATTAATATAGATGACCAGACAATGATGTACTAGGTCAAGATGTAGTATCAGCGTTATATATCAAGATACAATATATCAGAAATACTAATGATATAAACTGATACTAATAAACACGTGACATACAAGTAGATAGAAATATGATTTAAATCAAGCACAATAAACCTGAATAACAAACAAAGAATCTCTCACTATAGACGAGAGAGGAAAATGTGACCAAGTCTTATGTGTGCATATATATATATACACACTGTGTGGAATTAAAATAGAGCCATCACATGGGTCTTAACAGTATTGACTCTTTGTATGCAAAACATATATACAGTCATTGGTAAGACAATTAATTTAAATCACTGTAGACAAGGCAAAATACATGTGGCCAGATCTTATGTGTGCAGTTATACACACCATGTGAAGTTAAATAGAAACCCGCACATGGGTCTAAAATGCTGATGACCCTTAAAGTAAAGTACATATCAGACAATTAGTGAAGCCATCAATTAATGGACCACATGAGTGGTTAATACAATATCTATCACATATAAATGTAAGTAAAGATAAAGATACCTCTCACTTAAGGTAAGGAGATAAATGGCTTCTGTATCTCATGTACCGAAGTATTGAATGGGATATGAGCGGACTCACCGCATGTACCATGAGGGTATGAAATAATGTGATGGTGGATAAGCACTAATTCCCCTGTATATCCACCTTGGCTGGATATATAATTGCCAGTATAATGGTGGAATACCAGGGGAGTGAGAGATATCCAGAAACAATGTGAGGAACAGTGAGTAAAGGCAGTGTTTAAAACCAACTCCGTTGGATCTAAAGGATAATTGGTTGCTGTAGGCTGCTATAGAGTATTAGTAATAGATGGCACTTACAGCACTATGAAAAAAGTAAAGAGGAGAGGACTCTATGATCAGCTGCTAGGTTTAGTTCTCTGTATAGGCGTAGGATAAGGGTGGTTTGTATAACCATTATATATATATATATATATATATATTATATATAATTGATAGTAATCTGCGTACAAACGCACACTAACCTCAAGACCGTTGGCTGCACATGTTCCTGCGCTGACACTGGATGCAATTTATATATATTTATTACATTAGAAATGATCAGTTCCTGCATTTCACCATTAATATGTATTATTCATCTACTATATCTTTCTATATTCATATAACATTTTCATATGACAGTTATATATTTATGTACTATTTACTATTAGCTTACCTTACATTGTAAGATGTACAATTTTCAGATGCTGCTTATAGTTGACAGTTCTCTACAAAGCACTGCCCTTTCTACCAAAGCTGAATGACATCACAAAGGCTGTTTATTTTGTAAGCAAGTCACATGATTAACATGCTGAGGTGAAAAAAACATAATGTCTGCATTTTATTATTGATATTTACCTATTTATAATCTACTGTATCTGTCTAACATTTAGGTTCAAAATAAGATTACAGTACATAATACATATTAACAGATATACTTGACAGTTCTATAGTAAGTCACATGATTAGCTAATTGAGTTCATAAATCATATTCTACCTGTATTTCATAACTTCTATCTATCTATCTATCTATCTATCTATCTATCTATCTGTCATGTAGGTTAAATAAACTTCTATTAAAATGTGAAAATACATATTAGAAGATACAGTTGCTAACTAACAGTCCAATAGCAAGTCACATGACCAGTAATGAGGTGATAAATCATATTCTACCTGCATTTCACAATTAATATATATATTATCTATCTATATATCCTATGTAGCTATAGTCATCTAACATTTTCATATACCAATTAGGGTTAAATAAGCTTACCTTACTATGTAACATGTCATATCAGCAGATACAGTTGATATCTGACAGTTCTCTACAAAGCAGTGACCTTTCTAACATAGTTTAGTGACATCACAAAGGCTGTTTATTATGTAAGCAAGTAACATGAACAGCATACTGTGTTGAAAAATCATATTATGCCTGCATTTTACCATTGCTATCTATTTATAATATACAGTATCTATCTATCTATCTATCTATCTATCTATCTATCTATCTATCTATCTATCTATATAACATTAGGTTAAATAGGCTTATATTACAATTTGAAAATACTTATTAGGAGATACAGTTGCTCACTAGAACAGCCCAAGGAGACTGTTGCTGCTGCTGCTTCTTATCAGTGGTAGCAACTTCCCTGCTCCCACCGCAGCCCAGCACAAAGGCTGCTACTACTGACAGTTAAGGGAGGGACGGGGAGGAGCCACTAGCAGATGTGACCTCTCCTAACAGCGGCACTACTAGTGAGTGCTATTTCCAGTACTGTGACAATGCAGTGACTGTACTGCTGCTCCTGAAAAGTCATGTCTGTTGAAGGCTTCTCCTGTCAATGTGTGCTGTGCAATGTGGGCACCCCTGGAACAATGGTATTCTAAGCATACACCTACATGGCCTATTCCCAGGACCGGCTCTGACTGTATCTAAAGGTGCGTACACACTGGGCGATAAAGTGGACGACTGAACGATAACGATATCGTTATCGTTCACTCGTCCACTTTATCGTCCATTTTTAAGCCCAAAAAGATGAACGATAACGACGACGCGCGTTCCCGCGGGTCGTTCGTCATCATCGTTCATCGGGCTGACATGCAGGCCAACCTGACGATCTCGTCAGGTTGCTGCATGTCAGGGAATGGGGGAGAGATCCCGGCGCTGAACGATATCACTAATGATATCGTTCAGCGGCTGTGCTCAATGTCATAAACGACATTGAGCACAGCCTGCCGGGGACTCACTAGACGATATCGCTCAGGGAGCATATCGCCTAGTGTGTATGCACCTTTATGGGTCAAGGTAGCTAGCCCAGGCTGCATGTCACAGCAGTTGACTCTAAACACTATGGAGCCTGATTCTGAGTCGGAAGTCCAAATGCGGATGAATCTCCTGGATATCTGCAAACTGTGCATTCCCCATAGAAAGCAATCACATACCGCGGATGTGCCATACATTGCATATGCACACAGACAGAGGATAAAAGTGTGGACAGTGTGATCCATCCATCAGCAGCTCTGTCTTTTTTAGTGAACTGTACGTTTCTTGGGGCCAACTAGGTTGTTACTATGCAGACGCACAGAACAGATGCATCCCAGACCCATCGGACTGCTGTGGGCATGTATGCTGACTTCCCTGCTCATTTGGGGCATGCGTACAGAGATGGGACACATGTTTGTGACAGGTCTTTTACACCCAACTGGAGTGATGTGAAGGCTGCTGACAGAAAATTGTGTAGCTGGCAGGCTGGTGCTGCCAGACGGAAAAGTGAAACCCACCTGTGATTGCCACCTTAGATTTATTTAAGTACATACATTATTCTTCACCAGGAAGAGACATTTGGGATGGGGCTGGTTGTGTTTAGTTGACCCCTACAGTATGTCAGCTTCAAAGAAATCATACAGAACCAAACCAATTTGGTGAGTCAACAGACAGATTAGAGAAATTGTATTGGGGTAGTGTTCTTATTAATCACTGAAATATTATCGATGTTATCATGCTAAGTGAGCTGTTTGTTGTCTCTTTTATTTGTCAATAAATTGACATGTATACGATGTTTACCAATAAAGCAAAGTTCTTTCCTTTCATGATTTTTTTTCCAATAAAATAGCCGTGTTGTCAGACACATTATGCGCACTGACCTTAAACCAATGTATTTTATGGTTGAACAAACTGTAAGTATTGATTTCTGCCTTCAAAGCATCCTAATATAAGCAGAGTGAGGGTTGATACTTATGTGGTCCAGGTCAGGGAATGATTTAGTTAAAATGTCACTGCCTAACAAGGGAAACAAGTGAACATGAAGTGTTTTGTTTTCTGAACACTAACAGACTACAGCTTGTTCTCGCTGCACTGAGTGTAACTGTTATTCTGTGTGTATTACAGTGCCTCTGTGTCGGACATCCATTATACAGCAACTAATGGTAAAGACAATGTACTATGCCAAACTAAAGGAGCCCTAGAGGCTCAAACACCAAATTAGAATTTACAGCATACAGAAGAACTAAATGTATAAAATTAGCAACAAAACAGTAACTGAGTTACATTCATACATATTACAATAGGTTTAACAAATGGGTTAATGCAGGGGTATTCAATGTGCTGCCCTCCAGCTGCTGTGGAATTACACATTCCAGCATACTCTGCCACAGTTTTGCTATTAGGACATGCTACAACTGTGGCAAGGCATGCTGGGATCTGTAGTTCCACTGCAGCTGGGCTACTTGTTGACTGCCTCTGGGTTAGTGTGTTCAACACGAGTTTGGCGGTCAGGATGCCGGCCATCAGAATACTGACGGTGGCATTCCGACAGTCAGAATCTCAACGCCCAAAGGTAAGTAGGCTAACCTTAGCCCCTAACCCTCCCCCTAACCCACTTCTCCCTCTAACCCACTTTTCCCCCTAACCCACCTTTGCCGCAGCCTAACTCTAACTCTCCCCTCCCGAAGCCTAATCCTAACCCCACTCAGCCTAACCCTCCGTAGCCTAACCATAACCCTCCCCCTAGTGCCTAAACCTAAAATGAACCCTCCCCCTAACCCTAATACTTACCGTCGGAATGCCAGCGGTCTACATCCAATTCAAAACATATTGTTATTGTTAATCTAGCTGCCTGGTAAAGGATGGCCCAACAATTTTAACAGGGTAACACCAAGGAAGTAGTCTTATGGCAGCTATTATTGGGTCACTAATACAGGAGAGCAAGACAGTTTGTAATACTGTGTAGAATGCAGGGGCAGAACTATGGGAGACAATGGAGGCGCCTGCTGCCGGGCTCCAGCACTGAAGGGGCACCTCCTCCATTGCCCACAATATATTCACCCCACTTAGGGCTGTAACTATGTACTCGGAGTGTACTGTCACGGTCACCCAATACATGGCACCTCTTCCCGGCACCTGAGAAGCCACCATATACTAGTGGAGAGCTCCATGTCAGACCATCAGCTGCCACCTCTGTCTATCTATAGCCTGTCCCTGCTAATTGGTGTCGCAGCTTCTTCTGTGAGGTGTGACATGTCTGACACCCCCCTCACCCACAACTCTCTGCCTCACTCCTCCCTGGCGACAGCCCTAGCCGCTCAGACCCATGCATCGGTCCTGGCACATCCCCTCACCAACAACTTCCCATCCCACTCCTCCCTGGGGACAGCCCAAGCCGTGGACCCGTGCAGCAGTCCCAGTGCCCCCCACACCCACAACTCTCCGTCCCACTCCTCCCTGGTGGCAACCCTAGCCGCAGAGCTGGGCAGCAGAGTCCTGAGTGGCTGGCCCGAGGATAAGCGCGGCTGCAGATCTTCCAGGAGCTGCATGTCAACAAAGATGCATCGAGCGGAGCTGCAGCTAAGAGAGCTTGGTAGACGGGGGCCTGTGGCACCAACAACTGAGTCTGTGTGGCAGATCTTTGGTGGAACAACTTTCCGGCATGTGATGCAGTTGGCAGTAGACTGGGCATTTTGTGATTTGTAGTAAAAACTCAGACCTCAAAGCCACCACATTAGATGGTTTTCCCCTCCATCAGGGGTATCAGGTGGGCTCCTCACCCCACATCAGGTGGTTTTCCCCTCCATCAGGGGTATCAGGAGGGCTTCCCACCCCACATCAGGTGGCTTTCGCCTCCATCAGGGGTATCAGTAGGGCTTCCCACCCCACATCAGGTGGCTTTCGCCTGCATCAGGAGGACTCTGAGCCTCATGCTAATTGCACCATACAGGTCACTATCTTATCTGTGATTAATGCATACAGACGTGTCCACATCCTGTACATCCTATCCTCCGTGCGACACGCGTGAGCTCTGAGCATCTTTTTGTGCTAATTTTTCCCTTCAAATGCATCTTATTAGCACAGAAGTAGCTTCTGCTGACTAAAATGATCTGCGGCATGCCTATATTCTGTGTGCAACTGCGGGTGTATCTGCTTGCAAAATTCTACATTACAATGTCAGTGGCTGTGACGGGGTGGTGTTTTTAGCACCAAATTATAACTTGCCTCCAGGCGTTTGGGATGAACTTAAGCTACTGGTAGAATGAATACTGTCTGTACAGTAGTCCTGCTATTAATATGTAACTAGTGGTTTACCATGACTTTCTAAGGTTGAAATTCCACAAGTCCAAAATAAGACTCATACATACATGTATATTGTTGTGTGTTTCTAACTTCTGTAGTCCTTTACTTGTGTTCATAGACACCAATTCTCAGTGTTAGTCTGTGACTGCTAATGTCAGTTAATTTATAGCTTCTGTTTGCAGGAAGCGCAGGTCTTTCATGTGCCGAAGCATCAATCCTTAGCATCTGCTACAACATGTGTCCTCTTATTTATAATTGAGGAGTGACTAGATATATGCACACAAAACAGGTTGTGTAATATTAGTTTATATTCCATTATTTAAAGTGGATTACTAATTGTACATATTGAAGTCTAACTATTAATTCAAATTATCATTGTGAACTAATTAATAAAATTTTTCTCTGTAGGCTTTTACAACTGAATAAACAATAGTGTGGACATAGCTAGCTTGCTGAGGTGTTTGGCTAGATCTTGTCCTCAGTATCATCTGCTGGATACAGCTGTCTCAGTATAGTCTCCATAAGTCACTCTCATTAAAAAAAATGTCACTGCAGATTCACAATAGAAATTAATCTCTGTCAGTTATTTGTTCACCCCCACAAAAATGAGCTCTGTATTGTAACTGGCGTTATTAGATTTAATTATATTGTGTATAATTTAGCTTATGGTGAACTGTTAAACCTGTACAATCTTATACAGATGGTCCCCCACCCAAAAAAAAACATATATTGTAGTGGGTTATACATTGTTATCTGCATGGAATGATTGATTCCAGTTGTAGACATTCAAAACCAATGTAATAATATTAGTAAGATCTACTCATATTTACTAAACATCAACAACTGCTCAGAAGGATGAACATGCACTACAATAACCGCTATGGTTGCTTCAATATTTGTAATGCGATTGTTATTCATTTAAAATGCTGTTTCAACTTGTAAAGATATATAATATGAATTGCATTTCACATACAGAATTAGGGTAATAGTAAGCTATTTACTAATGAAAATAGGGACAATTCCAGGAACATGTCTTTAAAACGTGGGCCTGTCTGTGGAAATTAGAGATAGTTGACAACTATACCAAGTCCGTTTAGTATGTTTGTTTTTCTTTATAGTTAGTGAATGTACGGTACTCTGATTGCCTGCCTGCATCGTCACTGTAACCCCTAATAGGAATCTACCATTGTCAACATGTCAATGATTTCTTTCAGTTATGAGTACACTGAGGCCAGTGGCTGTCTGAAAGTATAACTAAACTAAAGGTGCCCACACACATGGCAATCTGCACACGATCAGCCGATGTGCACGATTTGTGTACGATTTCCCTTGAAACTCTCCCCGGCAGCTCTGCACATGATCTGCACACAATTTGGTGTCCAATCTTCATACGATCTCTCCTGCATCCAGACTTTCACAGTGCATCGCCTCCTAGATTGTCAGATCTGCCCTACTGCACGGCACATCTGACGATGCTATGTGCGACCAGCGGGGACGCGCAACGCATCGTGACCGTGAGTGGGGACTCACGATTTACTCAGGATTTGGCCATATTTTACACGATCTGTCGTTCCAATGTGTCGGAATCGGCCAGATCGGGTAAAATATTGCTATGTGTGTGGCCAGCATAACACAAAGGGCAGATTTCAAAGGGCTGTAGTATACTAAAATAGCCTGATTTAGCATTTACTATTGCCCTTTAAAATCCATCGATCAAAGCCGCTGATCATCATCAGCTTTGAAAATTTGCTGGATAGTAAATCTATCCCTAAGCCGGATCCTTAGTTGCCTGTATGTTACTATCCTGATGTAACATTGATTTCAAAAACCTATTGGAATAATTACATGGAGGGAAAGGGTTCCATAGACACATTCCCTTGCAGTGCAATTCTTTCCAATAGAAGAGGGGAGACTTGAACTTTTAGATGCTCCAACTAATAAACACGGACATTTACGATATATAAAATTACTCTTTTTTTATGTGGGTTTTTTTATTATAGCGCTAACGTTTAAAGTACAAGGAAATTACATGTACAATTACATATATCCCAGGTGTGCATTTCTGATGCTGGTGACCCTTTAAGTAATAAACCTGTTAGAGACTGAGAGCTTTGTATCTGATGACCAGCCTGAGGAGACAGTTACAAGTAGAGGCAGAGCAATGTATTGCTCTTCTGTGGGTTACAGGCTGATTTGCCTGTTCAGTATGATTGCTATTTTTTGAGGAAAGAGGAATACAGGCCTAGCTATTAGAACTAAGTGAATTCCTGAATGACTGTTACCTCTCTTATTGAATTACTTAGTAGCCAACCATTAATTCCGCATTCCTTCCAAATTGTTCCTGTTTTGTACCAAATATATCTGAACTTATGAATTGACTTGAATATACCCTTTCATTTGCTCCCAAAATGATCTGTTTGGCCCATGAATTTAAAATGTCATTGACGTAAGCTTTGTATTGTGAGTAGCCAGGTACAGAATGTTTTATTAAGAACACAATAAAAACTATATCTTTCTATAATAAACTTTGAGAGCAACTTTGTCAATATGGGGCTTATGTCACGTGTTTGATTTTTTTTCTGTTTACGCTAAGGAGAAACGTAGAAGGTCATGCACACAAGAATTACTTTCTTTACCTCCACGTGGGTCTCAGTTGCTTCCTATTCCGAGTTAGGGAATTTAAATTGTGTTTTCTACATAACATATAAAGTAGCATAATCATAATTTTGGACAGCAAGCATAGCACACTACTGCTTTAGTATTGGTTATATAGCAAATTAATATGTATTTGACTCATCATATAGGTCCCAAAGTACAGGGTTGTGTGTTTTATTCTGTTTACTAGAGCATAGCAGAGGTTGTTTGCCTTAAGCACCAGTGTCACTAAATTACCAATAAAATGATAATACAGATATTGCGCCATGGTAGAGCAAAGTATGACATCATAGCCTAAGGGCAAATTGCCTTTCTGCCTCTCTCAAAACATTCGCTGCCATGATGCTTCATTGTAGTTCCAGCAAGAAAGGAAACTCATACATTAAATGAGTGAATATGTTTCTTGTGCATGCATTATGCAGCACGTGTTTTATAGATGTTCAAAGTTTACGTCATCTATGTAATCACTTATCTAAATAATAACCTACAATTTCAGGGAATGCATTTAAAAATATTACAGAGAAGCACTGTGCGACTTTATTGAAAGTGACAAGTAATCAGGACCCATCCAGTGTTACCAATAAAACAGCTTTTGTACCATACAGGCAGATGTGCTGAGGGGTTGCTATGCACACAAATATCTGTAAAATAAAAACATACAAATAAACGTAATAAATTTAAATAAAATAAAACTAATATTGGGAATATTTGTATTTCATAACATTTTATTAGGAAAATGCAACTTTCACATTTATTTATTAACACATGGGGGGTATATGTAATAGGCTGTGGACTACAAGCATCGGTAAGTCCCATGCAAGACTGCCTGATGTTTTAAATTAGCAGTCATTTAAAAGACAAAGCCAGGTTGATTTTACCTTTTAAATGACTACTACTTTAAAACACAAGACTCACCAATGCTTGAAGTGTACAGGTTACTTCATATACCCCATGGTGTGTATAACACATTATTAGAGTATATTTGGGTCCCAGTAGGGTAATGCAACATTTGCATTTACCATACACACTGTCAAACTGAATCTCTATGTTATTGTGGGACTTAGGTGTACACATTTGTAAGCCTCACATACAGTAGTAATATTGCTGATTCCCAGTTGGCCACCATTCCCTAAGAATCCCTAGAGTCCCTAATGCGACTCAGCAGACAGAAGTTTTATGAATATTTGTGACAGCAAAATCCATCAAGCTCTAAATGAAGCACATTGGGACCTGCAGCTTAACAAATAAACACATATGTACTGTAGGTTAGCTCAAAAACATGTAGTTAATTTTCTTTTTTATTTATTAAACCAAATGCTTTGTTGGATCACACTACCAAAACATTACTTGTATAATGAATATACTTTTCTCTTGTGATAAACTTGCATCTGTTCCAAGTCACACAAACCTGTTAGTGTACTGCACCGACCTTGATAAATTGGCTGTAGCTTTTTTGTAATGAAAAGATGGAGCCATGCTTAGAAAAAGACATGTCAGCAGGAGGACATATATGTACTGTAGTATGCCTGGAGCTGGCATTTAAAAAAATGTTTTATTGTTTTTGTTCTAGTCCGCCCCCCGCCCCCCCTCTTTGTAAAAAAAAAAATTATAGCTTTATAATTGCTGGACCATTTAAGACAATGGGCAAAATTTACTAAGCGGCGGTTTGACGGCGGTTTCTATTCTATTCTAAACCCCGGCAGTTTGGTGGCGGTTTCTATTCTATTTTAAGCCCCGGGGGTTTAGTGGCGGATTCTATTCTAAACCCTGGGGGTTTGGTTTTGCAGCAGTTTCTAAATGACAGACATGTTCTAAAAATGTGTTTTGACTGTGGTTTGGCGGCGGTTTTGCTAGCTGCAGATTTACTAAGGCCAAAACCACTGCAAAACTGCCATCAAAACACATTTTAGAATAGAACAGAACAGGGCTGTCATTTAGAAAATGCTGCAAAACCGCCACCAAACCCCCGGTGTTTAGAATAGAATAGAAACCACCACCAACCCCCCGGGGTTTAGAATAGCATAGAAACCGCCACCAAACAGCCGGGGTTCAGAATAGAATAGAAACCGCCGTCAAACCGCCGCTTAGTAAATTTTGCCCAATGTGTTTAGTCATTTATATTAACCTGAAGAAAAAAAATATTTACTTAAATATACAATGTAGCATTTATTGAAAATGGATCACTGCTGATACTACAAATGTTAAATATATTGTGTATTATGAGACAAATATACGGCTATTGTGAGATAGTGAGCATCCCGCTACTTACACACACAAAAATGATAACATGTATTATTACAGTATTATGATATTATTAGTAAAGTTGTAGGTTATTGTGTCTGTGAAATGAATATAGACTAAGGTGAAGAGGCCATGTGGTTAATAAGGTGGGTAGGAGATCTATATAAATAATGTAGCGCACTTTGCTATCTATAACACTTAGTAGAGAAATAAGAATGTAACCCACTCAGTCAGCAGCAGTGAATGCATTCATTAATGAACTCATATTACTCCAGGCAAGATACTTAATTACTCACCACTGTAAATGAGTGCAGGTTATAAGGCTTAATTATAAAATGACAAAATACTTTTTTTTGCACAGCTAGGGCAGAACTACTGTTGTAGAAATACAAGCAATACAGCTTCCCCAATACAGAGGTTGTAATGGACCTATGACCTGACCTATGAATCAGACCTTTGTTTTTTACTAATACACAGAGAAAACACAGAGGGGTATGTTTACTAAAGTGCAGGATTTTAGAAGTGGAGCTGTTGCCTATAGACGATTTGCAATGTGCACTTCAAAATCACCAAACTTCCTTATGTACTCCTATTGACCAAAACATACTACATGCACTGGAAGCCACAGAAACTCTTTAAAAAAAGGCTGGCATACATCCAAGCAAATTAAAAGGGTTTTTTGTGTAGAGATGTGCGCGGACTCCCATGTTTTGGTCCGTCATCATTGTGCTTTGCAAAACCACCCTCAAGTGTTTTGTTTCGGATTTAGTTTTACAATCGATTTTGCCTTTCGTAAATCCCCGATTTGCAAATCACACAGAAAATCATCTATAAATACACCAAAAAGCCAAAATCGACCGTTAGTAAATATATCTAAATTGTAATCTAAATTGCAGTGTAAAAATAAAGCTGTCCAGCATTTGTGGGCTACCTGTAAAAGCAGCCAGTATTTACCTGTCATGCAAGAAAATAAATATATTTGTACCCCTTGCCTTGCAACATGGACTTCTTGCTCTTTTTGATTTACTGCCAACTAAGAATCAGGCCCATTATCACAGTGCCCTAGTTTTCATTTCCAGAAACAGAACTATACTATTACAGTACTACAATACTTTGATTAGTAGTATACAAAACCTAATCCAGTTTAATCAGGTTGTAAATATTGCAGTTTGGGATGGAAAATATTCTGTTCATATCATTGGCTTTAAGAAACATCTTTTTTGTTATTTCATTAATACAAATTTTGTATCATTTGAGACAAAATTTCTAGCATTGAGATAACTAATTAGCCAACGGCCATAGAAGCTCTTACAGAATCATGGACAGGGCTGGGGTAAAAGCTGGAAGGTATCAGAATAAGATAGAGATTAGTAATCATTCTCTTTTGGGCAACTGCAAACATAGAATCACCCTACAGTACAGTAGAAGGTTTTGACTTTATATCAGCAACCTCACATAGATTATTATCCCCTTATTAATAGTAATTTATGTACATTTTAAGATTTAATCTGCTAGTCAGGGGTATACTTACTAAAGTGCAAGTTTTTAGAAGTGGAGATGTTGCTCATAGCAACCAATCAGATTCTACTTAACGTTTATCTAGCAATTTTTAGAAGATAATAGCTAGAATCTGATTGGTTGCTATGGGCAACATCTCCACTTCTGAAAACCCACACTTTGGTAATTATACCCCTATTCTATTCTCCTTCAGATCATTGTATCATTTTATATGCCTTTTGGGTTGGAAAACAAGTATGGTTTTTTAACTCTATACAAGTAAAAAGTAACAAAAAAATCAATACAAAATTGATAATTTACATTCAGCACTGTGGAGGTGTCCAAAAGAATATAAACCCATCTCTTTTGAAAACGTGTTTGCTGTTTATAGATGATATATTGAAGTTATTGCACTTTTGTTTTTTGGTATTTTTTTTTTACCTTTCTTATATTTGGACCACAACTACATGTGGAATTTATGGAGATTGAGCGCTGAATGTAAATTACCAATTCTATTAATAGCTGTATGTAGGCAGAAAACAAGGGAAAAAGATAATTACCAATGATTTGCATTAAACACATCTAATTTATCATGGGATTACTGCTTTAAAGTATACGGCCACTTTATGAGAGATTTTTGTTAAATTGTTAAATGTTTATAATAGAACCAAACGGTGTATTTTGTGACTATGCCACAACTATTCATTCATTAGATTAGGGGAAGATGTATCAAGCAGTGTAAAGAATGAGAAGTGGACAAGTGAAGTTGCCCATAGCAACCAATCAGCTCTGGGGTAGAATTTATCAAGTACATTCTATAAAATTATAGGTAGAAGTTGATTGGTTGCTAGAATGTAAGCTATCACGAGCAAGGCCCTCTTCCCTTATGTGCTTGTTCTTCCCTTACTTATATTATTTATTATTATTATTATTTCTTTATTTATTACCAGTTATTTATATAGCACACACATATTCCGCAGCACTTTACAGAAAATATTTGGCCATTCACATCAGTGCCTGCCCCAATGGAGCTTACAATCTATAGTCCTTACCACATGCTCACACACACTAGGGTTAATTTTTTTTTCTGGGAACAAATTAGCCTACCAGTATAGTTTTGGAGTGTGGGAGGAAACCGGAGTACCCGGAGGAAACCCACGCAAGCACAGGGAGAATATACAAACTCCACACAGTTAGGGACAAGGTGGGAATCAAACCCATAACCTCAGTTGTTGTGAGGCAGTAATGCTAATCATTACACTGTCTGTGCTGCACTGCTGTGCATCTACTCCCCACTGCTTTCAACAGCATCTTTCCCTTGGTTTCTGCTGCCCTGGTGCTTATTTGAGTACTATGAATGCTGATTCGGCAATGTCCTTGTCTTGTAATATTTTGTACTGTAAGTCACTTTATTCTTGTTTGTTCATTCTGTTTATGTACTTTGTAAGGCACTGCAGACCCCTTGTGGCACAATATAAATAAAGAATAATAATAATACATAAATATTTTTTTTTTTTTATTTTATTTCAGCCATGAAACTGTCTGAAAATGTGTCTACAATTACATTAAAAAATATAATGAATGGGGACTGGTTACAAAAGTATCCTTTTAGGTCAGGTCACGCAGCCGATAGGGTTGTATGAATTAGAGCAATATTAAAGAAAAAGTGATATTCTGCTCTGTTCTCATCAGTCAGTGGTTGATGAGAGGCACAATACACCCAAATAAGCATGAAAGAACACTGAGGAGTGATTACACTTAAATAGTCATTACCTACACTAACAATAATATAGGTTGCCTTTCATTTGTATCCAGTGAAAGACACACTAATAGGCATGAACACTACTACTATTACATGTAGGAGTTGATATATTGTATAAATATACTGATGAATGGATACCTTTTAAATGTATTTACATTCAAAAAGAATCGTTATGCAAACAAAGATGCATTTCTGTGATTAAGAAGAGATAATGGTAGGCATCCTGAATTAGAAATAAATTATGATAAATATACAATGAGATGTCAATTTCCAAGTAGCCCCATAATTATAGGGGAAATAACTGTCAAAATAAGAGTTGTACAACAATACCCTCCTATGATGAATGTGTTGTATTCACAAGATTTTTTCCTTTCATTCATTCCTAGAGAAACGTGAAATCAGACAGTAAAACACAAATATATTTTTCATATTTACCCAGATATAGGTAATGTATACATGATCATTGTTGTGAATGGGGCATTCAGTGTAGTAGACCTCCATATAGACAACTTTGGTTTCTCTTTTTACTAAGAGTAGAAACATTTATTGCAGGAAATGTAAATATTACACTATGGGAAACCCTCTTGACACAATGCAAGTTGTGGTACATAGTGGAAACCCCCTGACGTGCTGTAGAAGACAATTTCACGCTTGCTTCACCTGGCTTTACTGTAACCTTTGAAAAGACTCTTCCCTAAGAAATCCTATTATTGGATATAACTGCTGCTGAGGCTTGGCTCAACATTAGGCACCTTGCTTCAGGGCCATCAACAGATGGTTTTATTAGTATTATCATAAAGCACTAGGAACATTTCACCAATTTTGACCCAGAGCATTTACGTACGGAAAATGCTTCGCTAGATAATGGCTAGTTAATACGACGGAATCGGTTAATTAAATATGTGTGTGAAAGATAAGCGGCTAAGCCACAACCTTTTATGGTTTTGGTGGATTTTTTTATTGTAACATTTTGCCAATTTGTAAGTGCGATGATATATTTGGCCATGGACTCTGAAGCAAAATAGACCGTTTCCTGGGGGTATTGCAAGCTGAGCCCCTATAGATGCAAATGCTAATGCACTGTTACTCCGCCTCACCGTCTCCCAACCTCCTGCCAATCAGCGGCTGCTGGCAGCTCTCGTGGAAAGCAGAGACAAGAGGCATTGCTTTCGAGGTGCAAACCCAGGCGCTGATTGGCTGAGAGTTGCAAGCCTGGAATCGACGTGTTGGAGAAAGTAGGTGAGGGAAGAGCGCCCCCTATGGCAGCAGCCTCATGTGTTGTGCTGCCCACGCGCCCTTCCTCATTATGTAATAGCTACGTCACGCAGCCAGGCGGCCAATCAGGAGCCGAACACTGCAGAACATAAACAGTGTCTGCACATAGCTAGTGCCATGGGAGAGCACAGACCACCAGTAGTGCGTGAGAACAGCAGCCGACAATGGTCACCCCTATCCCGCTTCCCCCGGTTCACTGTGCCAGCTCTATGTTCTGGTAGTTTTCTTGACATGTTATGGTTCTTGTCAATTTTTTTTTTCCATCAAATTGTATACAGTTTCATTCCAAATTCTGTAATTTAATACTGATTGAAATCCGTCGCAAAAGAATCACATTATTATCTTAATTAGTCTTTGAGATATTCAAATTCAAAGAGTGTTAAAGATAAGGGACTAAGCAAATTATATATATAAGTTTGTGACCCTTAGTCCACTATTATTTAATGAAAACATCTGTAAGGTCACTAATTTTTATGAAATTCTACATAAACAAGCAGTAGTGACTTTTTCCAGGGGTCATTTAGGGTTGCCATTTCAGAAAAAAGCCCAAAATAAAATCTAAAGTCAAGTTTTACAGGTAATTATTTATAAAGTCGCCCATTACCATCCGTTGGGGTAACAAAACATTATAATGTCAGGTAGGTATTTACACACATCAAAAATTGAATGTAACCTACATCTATAAAGCTTGATCAATTTAGTTTATTTGTTTATCTCCACATTCATAAAACAAATGTCTTATATAAGTTGGGAAAAATGAGCAACACATTGGGAACAATTTAGTTTTACCATATTGTTAGTGAGGTCCACATTTTCTGCTAAATAGATTTTAAGCACATATTAAACTAACAGCATAAGGGGCACTGCATTAGGGGCTCTAATACAGGGGGCATTGCATAATGGGCACAACTACAGGGGAATTGCATAATGGGCTCTAATACAGGGGGCATTTAATAATTGGCTCTAATACAGGGAGCATTGCATAATGGACACAACTACAGGAGGAACTGCATAATAGGAACAACTACAGGTGCACTGCATAATGGGCTCTAATACAGGGGGGATTGCAGGGCCAGCTCCAGGGGTTGGAGAACCCTGTGCCGGCTCTCTACAGTGTGCTCCAACCGAAAATGGGGGTGTGGCCTAATTACAGTAGGTCACGCCCCCTAGGTGACGTTATTTGGAGGTGTGCCCGCATGGCACGCCTCCAAATAACGTCACTAGCTGGGCTTCCCCCAGCCCTCTCCCGTCACTGAATGGATGACGCACGCATGCGCGCAGCATCGATTCGGGGTCCGGCACCGGCGCACAGCTGGGTGGTGTGGGTCCCCAACCTCCCAATTTGACCACCCGCGTGGGACAGTACTGAACTGCTGAAATCAGGATGTTGGGGAGGGGTGCGCCCTCTATGGGTGGCGCCCCTGTTCGACCGCACTGGTCGAACACCCCTAAAGCTGGCCCTGGGGGATTGTATAATGGGCACAACTACAGGGTAATTGCATAAGGAGCACAGCTACTGGGGACATTGCATAGTGGGTACAACTTCAGGGCAATTGCATAAGGAGCACAGCTACTGGGGGCATTGCATAATGGGCTCAACTACAGGGGACATTGCATAAGGGGCACAACTACAGGGGGCATTGCATAAGGGGCACTACTACTGAGGGCATTGCATAAGGAGCACTATTACAGTGGTCATTGTATAAGGGGCACTACTGTTGGCATTGTGTATAAGTGGCACTACTGTATGTCGTAAAGTGAATAAGGGACATTACTATGTGGTGTATGGGAATAAGATTGTGCTGCTGTGAGGCGTAATTTGAATTGGGGTTACTATGTGTGATTTTGGCAGGACAGACCCCACGCCCCTTGCTGCAAGGTCACGCCCCCTTTTTGCATACCACTCCCCCATTTTTAGGCTCGGTTGATCACAAAAGGTTTTATCTTTCTTTTTAAAAGTAGATCACCGAGTCCAAAAGTCTGGCCACCCCCTGCTTGCATGAACCTAGCCCTGCCAAAATGCACAGGTAATATGTCCTGACCACTTTGTTGCTGGTCTGTAATGACAACATTATATCTCATGACAGTCCGTGGCAGAAGCAAAAGATGCATCACACAGGCTTCTTTTCAGCCTTGCATAAATAAATAAGAAATAGCTCAAGGCAGCACACACATTAATCTTAAACTCCAGACTACATATTAAGGTCTCTTTAAAATAAGATTTCTTTCTAAAAGGTTAACAGTGGTTTACACAATACGCTTGTCATTACTGCCATGTAATAGTATTGAAATGCAGGAGGAGCAAAGGGAAATATCAGGAAATAATGAAAGGAAACAGTTTTTTACTGGTCTTTATTAAGATATGTATGTGGCAGCCCGTTAATGACATGTGACAACAGAAGCAACATAAGAGCAAGTAACATAACCATTTTTTGTTTTGTTAAATGATTGGAGGCTGACACTTTATTGCTATTCATTTTATTGCGAGCTAGTGTAATAGCTTTTGAACTGAATATAATCAATTACCTGCCAGTGCGTGTCTACAGCCATATTGAGTTGATATATTAAGTGATTTTGTCTATGTTACGTGCACTGATGTTACTGATGTATTATTAGGTGAATTTAAATGTGGCTTTTTCTTACAGTAGTTTGTGAAATTGTGAAATATATCTCGTCTATTAAATACAGATTTATAATTATGGGAGAGAGATAATTTATTACACAGTTTGCTCTATTTTATCAAATTATGTTATTAGTTACATCAAGTAGAACCTTGCAATTAAAATGTTTTAAAATTTAAATTGATCAAATAATTTTACCTATTTGTTTGTAATATTCATATTTTGGATATACATAAACATGTATTCAGTATATGTTGGTGTAATCCATACAGAAAATCAAACAGTATGTACAGGATGGCTCTTTCCAGGGTTATTCTGATTTATTATTTTTTGCTCTTCAGATTTTCCCTTTAGCCTGGTACTGTAGGTGCTCTAAAGAATAAATGCAATACAATTATAAACAAAAAGAAAAAAATGACTATTGACACACACTTTTTAGTCACAATTAACATTCTTAAAGCTAAATGCAAAATATCCTATTTATTTAAGTGAAAATGGCTTTTGAAAAAATTCTGAAAGTGGCCCCATGTCGACGAGACCAAATCAAATGTAGATGGGGTTATAAAGCTGTCAAAGTGCTATACAAAGAGCATTCATGTGACCACCATACATTACAAAGATCATCCATGTGACTGCCATACAAATAAATTCAATGTCCATGTGATCACCATACAGTACATACAGCATTCTAGTGACCACCATCCAGTAAAGTGAGCATACAGTACAGTACTATTGACCTCTATGCAGTACTGAGAGCTTTCCAGTGACTGGCATACAGTATCCCATGCCTGTTAATGCTGTTAATCATATGTTGTAATCAGTCACTGATTCATTACTATATTTAAATCAAAGTAAATTTACTCTTCCATGTTGGTTTAGCCTTTTTTACCAAATTGTACACAGTTTTTTTTGGGGTGTAGTAAGTATTACCGCCGGCCGCATGGTTCAAATCCCGACAGCGGAAGTCGGCAGGGTGGAGATCCCAATCGCTAATTAAGGTAAGTGCTGCTAACCCTACTCCCTACCCTAACCCTCCCTTAGGGGTGCCTAACCCAGTGGTTCCCAAACTGTGCGCCGTGGCACCCTGGGGTGCCTCGGGACACTTGCAGTGGTGCCTCAGGTTGGTGGTTCAGCACCAAATCAAATTTATGGTCAATGTAATGTAAATATGTGGGCAAACAGAAGTACAAACATGTCCCCCACCACATAACTGAGCCTAAGGATGACAGTTAAGCACAAATTTACTATTTTACTTAATTTTTTTCTGAATTTCTTAATAACAAACTTAAACTTAGGGGTGCCTTGAAAACAATGCCGATACTCTAGGGCGCCATGATTCAAAAAAGTTTGGGAACCACTGGCCTAACCCTAACCTCCCCCTCTAGTGCCTAACCCTAACCCCCCCTCTAAGTGCCTAAACCTAACCCCCCCTTCCCTGCAGCCTAAACCTAAGTCTCCCGGAGAGGTGCCTAACCCTAACCTCCCCCCCTAGTGCCTAACCCTAACCCCCTTCTAAGTGCCTAAGCCTAACCCCCTTCTAAATGCCTAAACCTAACCCCCCCTTCCCCGCAGCCTAAACCGGAGTCTCTCGGGGAGGTGCCTAACCCTAACCTCCCCCCGGGGGTACCTAACCCTAACCCCCCCTTCCCCTAGCCTAAGCCTAACCCTCCCGGGGGTGATGCCTACCCCTAAGTCTCCCTGGGAGCCCTAAAACCTAACCCTCCCCCCCTGCGGCTGTCCGCACCAGGCGCCCGGCTTAACTTCGTTCGGGCTCCTGGCATAGGTCTAATGACAGGCACCAGGATTTCAACGCCTGTCATTAGTACCTTGCCGGGATTAGACAGTCGGGAAGCCGGTGGTCGGCATTTAGACCGTCGGCTTCCTGACTACATCCCTTTTTTTATTATGTTTTTATCTCTTCTCTTTGTAGCCATTGTAGTTTTTCACCTTAGGGTGCTTACAATAGAAAACCCTAAAACAGATGCACCCCCATGATGACATGACTAGTTATAACTGGGAGACTCTAATAGTACTAATGACTAATTATTGTGCAAAAAGTGGATAAATGCAGCTCCAAACACTAATTTCAATGGGAAACAAAACTTACACAACTTACCTTAAAGTGCTGGTGCAGATTTCTGTCAGTCCTGGATAGCAGAGCCGTAACTAGACTTTTTGGTGCCCTGTGCCAGAGAGATCATTGGATCTCAACCCCCATTTTTTAAATAGGGACATAAGATAGTGCACCTGAAAAAGGGTCATGGCCTCATGGGGAAGGGCCAGGGAAGAGATAGGGGAGGCCAGGAGATGCTGGGGATAAAAGAAGAGGAAGCTACAAGTGAGAATGATAATAAACAGAAAACTGGCAGGCCCAAACATTGCCCCCTGCCCTGGCACGGGTCGCACTACCCTAGTTATGGCCCTGCTGGATAGTGTGCCCCTGGATGGGGGATGCCACTGATCCTCCTGACAACTTACAGTTCAGGTCCGAACTTAGCAGTAGGTAGCAGTTGCCTTGATTTAGACTCTCTCAGGTGGCATCGGACGCAGGTGGACAATATTTTCAGTCTGCCCAAACAAATTTAGTTGCAGAGAGAAGCCATTTCAGTGGCCTGAAGGGTAACAAGGGCGTGGCTAGCCAGACGCGGGCGTCTCGTGATTAGCAATGGCGACTTTTACCGCTCTTTCATCTGTTGTCCTGGAACCATTAATATTTTTATTACACATTGCTCAAGTTCACACAGGCAGAAGAATCCACAACTGTATCATGGTACAGATAGCCCATCACCCATGCTAGAGAAAAATGACAGTTTCAGAATTTATACTTAATCACATCAGTCAAGTGTGATACATAAGCATAGAGGTAAAATATTGCCGCTAAGATTGAAGAGAATGGTTGTCATGGAGACATCATGAATAATCATTATAGGAATAGTACCACAAGAATAGCATAGTATATTCTAATACAGGCACACTAAAGGGGAAATTATGGTAAACAATGGGAATAGTTAAGAGTCTTGATGCTTTTAATCAACTTCCTGTCACAAAAGATAAAGGATTTGTTTTAGCAAGTGAAGAGTTAGTGCCGCAGAGACTAAAGCTGGCCACACACTAGACCAACTTACATCCAAGCCAACTTGTTAATTGGTTTGAATGAAAATCTGGTAACGGATGGGAGTAACTGTTGATCAGCAATTTTCTCCTAAATGCCATAATACAGATGAAAATGGTCGTCAGACAAGTTTGTTAAATGTTTGATCTAAACAATTTGTTCAACACCAGTTTTTGTCCATTTTCTGGCATTTGGGAGCAAATTGCTGATTGTCATTTTCTTTCATCCTTACCACATTTTCATTCCAACCAATCAACAAGTTGGCTGGTTGGACAGATAATTTTTAGATGTGTGGCCAGCTTTACAGACCCCCCAGATTTCACCAGGGACCACTGAAAGGTGTATGGGTTTCCCTGCTAGACGCCCTATGGTCATGGCCCTCTATCTTCTCCCTTCACATAACTAGCTGGGAGCAGAGCTCAGATTGGACATCATTGTACAAAATCAGAATCCAAGGGATAGTCAAACATAACCAAAGACCAGGGTCTCACGCACAGATTCAGAATCGAAGTACACAGGCAAAAAGATGAAAGTAACTGGCACTGGTGCAATGTCAGGAGACAACCCGGAACTTGTACACAGACAGCAACTGGTATAAACAACTATAGCAGGAGCAAGGCAAAGGGACCTAAAGTTGGAAGCATGCACCCACCGCTAGAGGGAGACCACTGTATGGAGAGCAGCCAAGGAAAAACATAGCAAAGAGGAGTCTGCATGGCAGTCAGCAAAGAGAAAACAAATAGCCAGCAGCACATAGCAAGAGGCAGATCGACACCGCCAAATTCAGTAAGTAGGAGCCAAATGCCGATTTCTGACACTGCCAAAAGTTAGATAATGGGTTGAAGTGCCTTTTAAAATTACACCCTTGTGTCTGTTATATCCATAGTATGGGTTTGCTATGAGTGTTCGACAATCAAAATGCCTACACTCTTAGCAAACCCATACTATGCATATGACAGGCACAAGAGTGTATTTTTAAAAAGCACTTCAACCCATAATTCAACTTTATGTGTGAGGTCCGTGATACCAACTTATTACTAATGCATCATGGTTTGAAGCATCATGTTTGAAGTTGTAAAGCCGACACTTTTAAAATGCTTTAATGAGCAATATTAACAGGCTGGTATGACGGCTTCAACCTGACACTGTTCCCGTTCTGAGTGTCAACATTTTGATTGGAACTGCATACAGCATAGCATACTATAGCATTTGGTGCCACTATCTACAATAGCGACAAGAAATAGTATTGAACTCAGCATTTTAAATCAAGGCGCTGAAAGCTGCAGGGTCTCCTCCAGGGCCGGCTCCAGGGGTCTGAGCGCCCTGTGCCGGCCCGGAATTGTGCGCCCTGAAATGCCACGTGCGACCGAAATTGGGGGCATGGCCTCATTACCATAGGCCACGCCCCTAAGTGACGTTATTTGGAGGCGTGTCCGCATGGCACTCCTCCAAATAACATCATGCTGGGGGTAAAGCCCAGCCCTCCGTCACTGGCTGGGCTTCTCCCAGCCCTCTGCATCCATTCACAATCCGGGAGTCCGGCACCGCCGCACGGCTGCGGCGGTGGGGGTCCCCAACCTCCCGATTTGACCACCCGTGGGCCACTTCGGCCCACGGGTGGAACAGCGGAAATCGGGATGTGCACCCTCTATGGGTGGCGCCCCTGTTCAACCGCACTGGTCTCCTCTACTGCTTCCCTCTGTCAGATAACTGGCCATGACATGGAATCATTAACACTCACAGGTATCACGACAGCATTAGGATCAGACTTGTGGCATTCCTCAAATAAAAATAGGTGCATCATGTAGGCAACATAATGTGTCAGTAAAACCACAGCTGCATTTAATTTCCAAATTATAGTTACATAAATTTTTAAACAGATATATTAACTGAAATATAGGGCTTTGCAGGAAGCAGATATATTTATTTATCAGAAGTTAAATAAGTATCAAGATGCTAAAGCGACATATAACAAGTCTCAACATCGTACCAGGAATCTGTCTTTTTTTTCTTTTTCTTATCAGTTACCTTAATTTGGCAGCCACTGTGTCTGTAGGATCACTGCAATTTCAAGGTAGATGTCACCACCAAATGTCACAAACCACAAGTCTTCTAACTTTTTGAACAGTGTATTCCGAGCTTAGATCAGAACCATTAGCTTCCAATCAGCTATACTGTGTATATGTGTCAGCCAAGAGTTCTGAGTCATATTATCAACAGTATGAGTAAAAAGCCACAGTAATCTGGATACAGCCCTCCCTGAATGTACTGTGACCATCAGCTTACTTCAGGACAACCATAGTCTCAACTGGGTGAGATTGGTTTTTAAATCAGGCCTACAAATATGTTGTTAAAACACATGAGACTCAAAATATGGTCATAGTGAATAATTAAAGTCACCAGGTGTTAGAAGGTTCTACTTCTGTCTGGCAAGCCAATTATGGAACAGCCTTAACATAGTGAGAGTGATACATCAGACCCCTGGGATTTCTCCATGTTTTTGTGTTTAAGCACCAGCTATACTCCTGTGTTAGTGTGCGTGTATATGGAAAAACACAATTGATTTTGAAATCTTATTTTTCATGATTATTATTAAATTATCAACTAAATCAGGCATATGGATTACATCCCTAAAAAGGAACTTTTTTACTTACATATTTGGTTTACAATACTGTATATATATATATATATATATATATATATATGTAGGGATTTTAATTAAATTAGATTAAATTAATTTCATATTAACACATACCAACCAATCTACGTTACTGTATAGGAAAAATATACCTTTACATAGGCTTGCCATGTCATCCCTTTCATTTGGGACACATGAATTGCACAGATTCTGTATCTGGCTGACTTCAAGGGCTAAATGTAATAGCTTGCGATCTTCAGCTGCTGCGGGGATTTATGTGAGTCTCCCTGTATTTTTAAAGTGGCAATGACTTTAAAGGCTGCTTTAAAAATATGGGGAGACTCGCATTAATCCCGCAGCAGCTGAAGATCGCAAGCTATTACATTTAGCCTCAAATCTCCATTTCACCTGGTTTTGATCAGCCACAGAACCTGTGTAATTCACGTGTCCCAAATTAAAGGGATGATATGGCAAACCTACATAAGTTTTATAGTACTTACCATAATGTGAAAATATCCAGGAACCTTATACAGTTTGAAAGTGATTTTCACATGTTGTGTGTCAGAACTCTCTGCTGATACACTTCACAATACAATGCTATAGATTTTTTGTCAACTCATCTATGATAAATGTTCAGCTTACAGAGAATACAGGATAAGAACAAAGTTACTGAAGCGAGACACTGTGATGATCATAAGAACTTTCTTACCTAACTTACTTGGTATTGGTATTGCTATAAATACTGAAAATCATTGACTATATTTTAAGAACTTATTGTACTGTGCATCCTTTATATAGTCATATATGTAGTCATTACCAGTACATTATTTTGGGCGCAGTATCGGTATTTGCTGGGCACCGTGCATCATTCGTCCTTGCCCCCTCACTGCATTTTACACAAGTCACGGGTCTATGGGGAGAGGGCAGGGCAAAAATGATGCAGTTCTCATAGAATTGCACCATGCTGGCCCCACCCACTCTCCACAGACCCATGGATCACAGCATTGCTCCGTAAGGGGAGAAGGGCTACGATCATCAGCTGCAGGTCTGTGGACACTGTAGGTGTTCATAAATAGCATCTACAGGCTGACATTAAGTGGTCTATTTATCATTGACAGTAATAGTAAACATTTTTTGGTGATACGTATCACCATGATAGAAAATGTATCACAGAAATGTACTAAAAATGTTCAATGAGGCAGTAATGCTCAGCTCCCTGGTGATACCGGTGATACTGGTCACCAGCAGTAAAAAGCAGCTTATCACTGCGCTGGCCAGTCCTGGGCTCTTATGCTCATGCACAGCTCATAAGTATTTTATAGAAGTACACAATAGCTCCAAATAGTAACATCTGCTTCTATCGTGTCAGGTGCAAATTTGTGTATACAATTAAGACCCACAATAACAAAGATATGTGACTTGACTGTCAAGGGCCGGATTAACAATGGGGCGGATGGAGTTACAGCTCCAGGCCTCCCATTGAAAATAGGCCCACAGGATACAAGGACTGCAGTGCAGACAGGAAAAAAAAAGATTTTTTTTTCCTGTCACCACCGACAGCCCAGCTGACTCACTCACCTCCCAGCTCACTCACTTACTGGCCGCCCGAAGCTGAGCCCATTGTCACCCCCAACCCCTCCTCTCGGCTGCTCGACCTAAGCCCCGCCCACTTCTGGCCGCCGAAGCCCCGCCCCTATGTGCCTTAAGCTCCGCCTCCTGTACGTCCTACTGCAGAGCTGTGTCCTGTGACTGTGCACCAGACCAATCGCCTAGTTCAGGAGGGAAGGCACTTCAGCCCAGCATGTCACATTCCACAGGTCAGTGTAATGTTTGGCCCCTGTGTACAATTTATGTATGTTTTGTATATATATTTATTTACATGGCTATATATATGTGTGTGTTAAATTAGGTGGGTACAGGAGCATATAATGTATAAATATGTATATTGGCCCACTAACATGCTCCTGATGGCTGTAGAAGCTCCAGCGCGGCTTCCGGGTCCCAGCAGTCATGACCTCTGCTGCTCCTGCCTTCCGATGAGTATTACCCCCATCCCTAAACCTAATCCCTACCCCTCCCTGTAGTGCGTAACCCACTCCTCCCCCTGCAGCCTAACCCTAACCTTCCCCTAGTGCCTAATGCCCCGGCACAGCCTAACCCTAATCCCTACCTCTAACCCCCCCTATAGGGCCTAACCTTAGCCACGCCCCCCCAATCTAACTGTAACCTCCCCTAATGCCTAACCCTCCGTGCAGTGTCTAAACCTATCCTCCTCCCCCGCAGCCTAGCCTTAACCTTCCCCTAGGTCAGGGATGGGGAACCTCAGGTCTGGGGGCCGTATAAGGCCCGCGGGGTCATTTGGTCTGGCCCTCTGAACTTTTCTCTGCTAGTCTCATCTGGTTACCAGGGTGCCTAGAATAGTACCCTGCAGCCAGAATCGATGCACCAGTGCCACCAGGAGCCCTTACAGCTCCCTGGAAAATCCTTAGGATGCCCCGGGCATAGCTGTAATCGCCAGGGATTGTGGCCCCGCCTCATGTAATGTCACATGGAGGGAGCGTGGCCTGCACCTGGGCCGCGAATAATGTTATAAAATGGCCCTTGGCAGAGAAAAGGTTCTCTTGCCCTAGGGCCTAACCGGAGTCGGTATGAAATACCGCCGGCCGCATGGACGGCGGTTTGATTCCCGGCAGCGCCTGGCCGACAAAAGCAGAGTTCCCGGCAGCAGAAGCCCGACAGCGCTGGAAATCCCGATCGTCGCTAAGGTAAGTATAAACTAACCTAACCCTAACCCTCCTTAGGCGTGCCTAACCCTAACCTCCCCCCCAAAGTGCCTAACCCTAATCCCCCCTCTAAGTGCCTAACCCTAACCCCCCCTTCCTCGCTGCCTAAACCTAAGTCCCCCGGGGGGGTGCCTAACCTTAAGTCACCCCCGGGGGTGCCTAACCCTAACCCTCCCTCTCCCTAGCCTAACCCTAACCCTCCCCCCCCTGTGGCTGTCCGCTCGCGGCGCCCGGCATCCCTTCGATCGGGATGCCAGGCGCCTGTCTCCCGGCGTCGGGGAAATGACAGGCGTCTAGATATAGACGCCCGGCATTTCACCCTCGCCGGGATATGACAGTCGGGAAGATGGCTGTCGGTATTAAGGCAGCCGGTTTCCCGATTGTATACCGGCCTAACCCCCCCCCCCCCCACACACACACACACAGTCATGTTTAAATTAACTTTAATATCAACATAATGAATATTGACATTATGACTGTCGGCTTGTATAAAACACACTAGAATACATTTAAGTAATCAACGTCTCAGAACTTGTATTCATTATTTCGTCAGGATTAGCAAAATGACAAATACAAGTTCTGAAACATTGCTTACATAAACGGGTCAGTGTGTTTTATACAAGCCGTCCAGAGTGTCACACACACAATCAGCTGGCTCCAGAGTGTCTCACACAAACACACACACACAAACAGCTGGCTCCAGAGCGCCCTGTGCCAGCACTGCCCCTTAACCACATGACATCATGCTGTCGTGTAGAGGGGCCTGGGCCACCGGCACCTGGAAGTGCAACACTGCCCAGAGCATCCGGAGGAGGCTGCAAAGACTGCAGGGTGTCTGTCTGGGCAGTACTGCAGCAGTGATACTGGCTGCAGGGTGCAAGCACCCTGCTAGCCAGTAACAAAGGCCATGGGGTAGCGATGGTGCTGCAAACAGAGCCCTGCGCTCTGTGCAGCATCACCGGTCGCATACCTGCAGTTATGGCACTGTATGCAGTCAAAACACACCCACAGCACAGGCCACACCCCTATGTAAATCACAGCTACACCACACTAGTCACAACCCCACATCACCAGTCACACTGCTGCAGCGCTGGTCACACCCCCTGCAGCGGCACACAATAGGCCCTTCATAAATTTCAGCTCCAGGCCCATGTGGACATTAATCTGGCACTGACTTGACAATGGTAGTAGTAAATGTTGAAGTCACAATACAGTATTTGTACGCTATATACGAGGTTAATCCAGAAAGTGGAGACTGCATATTCCCACCGCGCAGGTCATTCACCCTCCACAACTTAGGGTATCCCTAACCTGTTTTCTAAGTGCTCTGTGAGGGGCGTGTGTTGTTAAAATGAACCCTACGATACAAAATCCCTCTAATTGTGAAGTGAGGAGTGTTATTCAATTCCTGACTGCGCAGAAAGAGAGGTTATCGTCAAATAAAGCAGGTGTACGGTGACGTGAGAAAGTGGTGTGAAATGTTCCATAATGGATGAACAAACCTGCATGACGAAGATTGACTGGGACCCTCATCTATTGTTACAGTTTTGGTCCAATGGACTGGAGGCAGCAGAGTACAAAAAAGAGTGCAGGCTCGGTTCTACTCGGTTCCGTTCGGTTTTTTTTACCGAAACTTATTGGGTTTCAGCTGTCACGAGTTTTGGATAGCCAATAAGATTCGGTAAAAAAAAACGAACGGAACCAAGTAGAACCGAGCCTGCACTACGCTTGTGGACAGATATGATCAATACTTAAATGAAAAAGGTGACTACAGTATGTGGAAAAATAGACAAAGGTATTCTGTATTCAAATAAAAAAATATATTACAGCCAAACAGTATTTACTTTTTAGATTACCTCATAATAATGTAATGAGGTGTCATGCACAAACGAGTGAATTTTATTAATGAAATTAAATTTAAATGTTTATATAAAACTAGCTGGTATACACGGCGTTGCCCGGGTTGAAGACTGGACCCTGAAGTACACCTGCAGCCTTCATTTTTTACATTGTCCTTGCCTATAACCTGGATAACTCTGCAAATTAGTAGTAAATGACAGTGCAGGCAGGCGTATTCTCATACCGTTTGTAATGGGGTATATCAGGAGCAGACTGACTTACACAGAAATCAGTATAGCTCCCAAAATCACTTGAGTTTCAGAAATCACTGCAAAACAGAGAGGGTGATTCAGCTGCAGACGGATATGCTATCGCAGCTGCTAACATGTTAGCAGCTGCGATAACTGTAATGGTATTGCAGCAGGAGGCTTCATACTTGGTCTATGCATTACTATGCAGCAGGTATTGTAGCAGGAGGCTTCATACTTCCTCTATGCATTACTGATCTGAACTGCATGCAAGGCAGTGGCGTCCCTCCATGAGGTGAAACTCGGAGCGGGTAGTGGCGGAGAGGCTAGTTGTGTGTGCAGCAAAGCCGCGTGTTGGCAAAAAAAGGGGGCATGACCTAGCAGGACAGGGTGCATGGCTTCGTGGGTAGGTGGCGTGCTGCTTGCTGTTTCATAGACCCATAATGCACATGCGCGATACGGGTCAGACGCATGCGCAGATTCCCGTAATCTGGGATCTACATGATCCCTGTCACTGCAACCGTAGCTGAATCACCCCATGAAATCACTCTGCAGACCAACATTGAAGACCATGTTTAGAGGGCAGACAGAATCGGACCCGTCCGGAGTGGTGCTGTGTGGCTGCGATCAATCTTCCCTGCTGTTTGTAATCTCCATATGCTAAGGTTTGCCACTATAAAAGATTGTGGATTGATTATGCTGTCTGCCACACTCTGAATGTATTGGGTGCTGAGCTGTTCATGAGCCTGCCAGGCACTCTGCTAAGACCCTCAGGCAGCTGCTGTAAGATGAGACAGTGAGTGAAATGCTAATAATGCACACTGTTTAATGTCAAAGTTTATCATTGCAAACACAGAGGATTGACTAACTCCATATTTCATGAGTGCAGCTGTTGGAAAAGTGATATAACACAGCACTTTGGAAGAGATGAGAGTGTGTCTGTGGTTGTATGAAGCCAGCCCCAGAACCTGTGTAATTTAAGAGTATCCCAGTTTTATAGGATTGTGTGACAGTATGTGGCCCTGACAAAGTTCAAACCTAGACAAAAGCCTAATCCTGGTCAAACTGCACCACCATGCCAAATTTGGTGGAGATAGGTGCAAAACTATGGCCGTGCATAAAAGACAGACAGACACACACGTGCACACTCACGCACACACACACATTTTCTCACTTATGATATAGATGTAATTAAATAAAAACTACTCAACATCTGTTGATTTCCCCTCTGGTAATCTGCTTTCCTGTTGTGGTCGAATGGAAATGTCAAGTTACAGTATGTGAACAGATGGACTTTACCTAATAAAATATAGTCGGTAATGATTCAATTACTGGAACTGGAGAGGTCACTACTCTGCAGACCAACATTGAAGACCATGTTTAGAGGGCAGACAGAATCGGACCCGTCCGGAGTGGTGCTGTGTGGCTGCGATCAATCTCCCCTGCTGTTTGTAATCTCCATATGCTAAGGTTTGCCACTATAAAAGATTGTGGATTGATTATGCTGTCTGCCACACTCTGAATGTATTGAGTGCTGAGCTGTTCATGAGCCTGCCAGGCACTCTGCTAAGACCCTCAGGCAGCTGCTGTAAGATGAGACAGTGAGTGAAATGCTAATAATGCACACTGTTTAATGTCAAAGTTTATCATTGCAAACACAGAGGGTTGACTAACTCCATATTTCATGAGTGCAGCTGTTGGAAAAGTGATATAACACAGCACTTTGGAAGAGATGAGAGTGTGTCTGTGGGTGTATGAAGCCAGCCCCAGAACCTGTGTAATTTAAGAGTCTCCCAGTTTTATAGGATTGTGTGACCCTGACGAAGTTCAAACCTAGACAAAAGCCTAATCCTGGTCAAACTGCACCACCATGCCAAATTTGGTGGAGATAGGTGCAAAACTATGGCCGTGCATAAAAGACAGACAGACACACATGCGCACACGCACGCACACACACACATTTTCTCACTTATGATATAGATGTAATTAAATAAAAACGACTCAACATCTGTTGATTTCCCCTCTGGTAATCTGCTTTCCTGTTGTAGTCGAATGGAAATGTCAAGTTACAGTATGTGAACAGATGGACTTTACCTAATAAAATATAGTCGGTAATGATTCAAGTACTGGAACTGGAGAGGTCACTACTCAATTAGCCAATCAGGAGTAGCTAAATTGTGCTGCTGATATACGCTATCATCATTATTTCATATAGTTATGCCAGCCTTCCATCACCCACAAAAGATTGCTTTAACACGCCCATTACTTTATTCAGCTTATTCTTGTGCTTGCTCCCCTCTGTATACCCTAGTGTCACATCTCCAGGAGGAATGCTATATACAGATATAAATATGGCCGGATTATAGGTGGGCGGCAGGGGCGGTCATCCTCAGGCGCCCACACACTTTCCCCGGCCACATCCCCCGATGAACTCATTTTTTAATTCTTTTAATGGAGCCGTCTTCCGCAGCCCGTGATTAAGCCCCACCCCTCCTGTTATTTGGCCCCACCCCCTTTTCAAAGACTGCGACCTGGGTCCTGGTACAACTTTTGCTGCTGCTGCCTCAATGCCTCTGACATCAGGAGATATAAGAAGATAAGTAATGCATATGTGTATCTGTGTGTATATAGACATTTGTTGCCCAGGGGCCCCAACAGACCTTAATCCGGCCCTGGATATAAATTAGGAGTAATGAAAGATAACACAATCTCAATATACCAGGGATAAGATGGTCACCGAGTATAGGTCCAAAATATGTATAGACAGACTCACAGGTATTACACTTAATAGACCAGTACTGGCTATGGATAGAACATGCCCTTCTAGTCTGACGTGCACACAAAGTGGCTGTATTTGTGGGTAATCGTGGAAGTTTGATTTACTACCTTATGCTAATGTGAGAATGCATTCAGCTAAAATGGGGGTTAGTTTTTCTGCAAACGGGAAGCCGTGCCAACTATTGATTTTACGCCGGCTGCTGTAATCATCATCATTAGTATCTGCACTGGCACTAGTCCCATAGAAACAGGCTTCCCTTCCCCGTACGCATGATTTTAGATACACACCCATGGCACTCCCACTAGTATTGGCAGTCTGTGCGATATTATTACCGTCCATTTCCCACCACCAGTAAGGTCCAATTTCACAAATGAAAAACAGATCTGGTCAAGTTCCGTCTGACTCAAAATAGGACAGGCCTACAGAAAAATGTGTCAATTTGCAAATGCGTTGTACGCAAATACTCGCTAATTGTGTTCGCGCACTGAAATCCATCTGACTCAGAATTAGCCCCATAGCAGTTGCTGCTTTCACGCCCAACAATCATTTCATCTAATGAAAGTTTTCAGCAGTGTAATCACTAGGGGTGAGCGGGTTCAGATTTCTGAAATCCGAACCCCCCCGAGCCCCCCCGATCCGAGTCAGATCCGAGTCAGGCTCGACTTTTCCCGCCTGACGGATCTGAAATCGAGGCAAAACGTCATCATCCCGCCTTCCGGGTCTCGCGGGTTTTGGATCCTATATAAGGTACCCGCGTCGGCGCCATTTTCTCACTCGGCTGTGGACAGTGAAGAGGGAGGGTGGGAGTTAGGGTTGGCTGGGCTGTGTAGTGTAGTGTAGTGTAGTGCAGAGTAGTGTTGTGCTGTGCTGTGCTGTGCTGCGCTGCGCTGTGCTGCTGTTGTCCACTACTTCAAAGTCCATAGGGGCTGGCTGTGTTGTGCTGTGCTGCTGTTGTTAATAGGGGCTGTCCACTACTTCAAAGTCCATAGGGGCTGGCTGGACTGTGTTGTGCAGTCAGTTCTCCATAGGGGCTGTGTCCACTCCAAAGTCCTGTGCAGTGTCCCAGTCCTAAAGGGGTGCTGTAGTGTTGTCCAGGGGGTGCTCTGTCCATCAGGGGTGCTCCCCCCAAGTGCTAAAAAAAAATATTTTTTGTGTGTTTGTGAATTGTGTGCGCAGTAGCCGCACGTGCATCAACAAAGTAGTGCCAAGCGTGCGCCTGTGTCATAAGTAAAGGGCCGGCTGGCTTGACCGTTAAAGGGTGCTGTAACCCCCAAAGTACACTCCAGTCCAAACCAAAAAAAAAATATTTTCTGTGTTTGTGAATTGTGTGCGCAGTAGCCGCACGTGCATCAGCAAAGGAGCAGCGCCAAGCATGCGCTTGTGTCTCATAAGTAAAGGGCCGGCTGGCTCATTTCTTAAAGGGTGGTGTAACCCATAAAGTGCACTACTCTCCAGCAAAAATAAAAAAATATTTTCTGTGTTTGTGTGCGCCTTAGCCGCACGTATATATCAAATCGATATAACATAAATGGAGGACCAAACTTTCTCCAATAAAAATAAAATAGAGAAAGATCAAGAACCACTTCCTCCTAGTGCTGAAGCTGCTCCCACTAGTCATGACATAGACGATAACATGCCATCAACGTCGTCTGCCAAGGCCGATGCCCAATGTCATAGTAGAAACCACATACAATCCCAAATGACAAAGTTCAGGAAAATGACCTTGAAAAAAACATTGAAATCATCTGAAGAGAAATGTAAACTTGCCAATATGCCATTTATGACACGAAGTGGCAAGGAACGGCTAAGGTCTTTCCCTATGACTAGTGTGTGTCATACTAGTATGACTAGTATGCTCATGACTAGTGGTTCAGCTTCACATGACGATGGAAGCCCTCCTCCCGCTAAAAAAATCAAACGAGTTAAGCTGGCAAAAGCACAGCAAAGAACTGTGCGTTCTAAGAAGATATCACAGATCCCCAAGGAGAGTCCAAGTGTGGTGGTGGTTGCGATGCCTGACCTTCCCAGCACTGGACGGGAAGAGGTGGCTCTTTCCACCATTTGCATGCCCCCTGCAAGTGCTGAAAGGAGCACCCACAGTCCACTTGCTCATATGCAAATTGAAGATGTCACTGTTGAAGTACAACAGGATGAGGATACTGGTGTAGCTGGCGCTGAGGAGGATTCTGATGGTTATGTGGTTTGTTTAAATCAGGCTCCGGGGGAGACAGTTGTTGTCCGTGGGATGAAAAAGCCCATCACGGTCATGCCTGGGCAGAAGACCAAACATTCCACCTCTTTGGTCTGGCAATATTTCTATCCAAATCCGGACAACAACTGTCTTGCCATATGTACCATATGTAAACGTGGAATAAGTAGGGGTAGGGACGTTAACCACCTAGGAACATCCTCCCTTATACGGCACCTGCAGCGCGTTCATAATAAGTTACTGTCAAGTTCAGAAACTTTGGCTAAGACCGTAAGCAGTCCAGGGACACCTAAATCCCGTTTTCCTGTTGTATCCAAGCGCCTGCAAACCACACCGTCAACTCCCTCCTCGTCAATTTCCTCCTTAGTCAGGATCGGAAGTAGTCCTGCAGGCCATGTCACTGGCATGACTGACTCTCCTATCTGGGATTCCTCCGGAGGATCCTGCATTGCTACGCCTCCTGCTGCCGCTGCTGCTGTTGCTGCTGTTGCTGCTGCTGGGAGTCGTCCATCATCCCAGAGAGGAAGTAGGAACACCACTACTTTTACTAAACAATTGACCCTCCAACAGTCCTTTAAGTATGACAGCAGTCATCCTGTAGCAAAACATATAACTGAGGCCTTGACTGCTATGTTGGTGTTAGACGTGCGTCCGGTATCCGCCATTAATGCAGTGGGATTTAGACAATTGATGGAGGTAGTGTGTCCCCGGTTCCAAATCCCGTCTAGATTCCACTTCACTAGGCAGGCGATACCGAAACTGTACAGAAACGTCAACAAAAGTGTCCTCAGTGTCCTGAAAAATGCTGTTGTACCCAATGTCCACTTAACCACGGACATGTGGACAAGTGGAACAGGGCAGACTAAGGACTATATGACTGTGACAGCCCACTGGGTAGATGTATCACCTTACGCAGCAACAGCAGCAGAGTCACCAGTAGCAGCATCTCAGAAACGCCAGCTCGTTCCAAGGCAGGCTACGCTGTGTATCACCGGTTTCAGTAAGAGGCACACCGCCGGCAACCTCTTAGAGAAACTGAGGGAAATCATCGCCCAGTGGCTTACCCCACTTAGACTCTCCTGGGGATTTGTGATATCTGACAACGCCACCAATATTGTGCGGGCATTACATCTGGGCAAATTCCATAACGTCCCATGTTTTGCTCACACAATAAACTTGGTGGTGCAGAATTTTCTGAAAAGCGACAGGGACGTGCAGGAGACGCTTTGGGTGGCCCGAAAAATTTATGGCCACTTTCGCCATTCAGCGACTGCGTGCCGAAGACTGGAGCGCCAGCAAACACTCTTGAACCTGCCCCACCATCATCTGAAGCAAGAGGTTGTGACGCGGTGGAACTCAACCCTCTCTATGCTTCAGAGGATGGAGGAGCAGCAAAAGGCCATTCAAGCCTATACATCCACCTATGACATAGGCAAAGGAGGGGGTATGCACCTGACTCAAGCACAGTGGAGAATGATTTCCGTATTGTGCAAGGTTCTCCAGCCCTTCGAACTTGCCACACGTGAAGTCAGTTCAGACACTGCAAGCTTGAGTCAGGTCATTCCCCTCATCAGGCTTTTGCAGAAGGAGCTGGAGAAATTGAAGGAGGAGCTAAGACAGAGCGATTCCGCTCGGCATGTGGGACTTGTGGATGAAGCCCTTCTTTCGCTTTGCCAGGATTCCAGGGTGGTCAATCTGTTGAAATCAGACCACTACATTTTTTCCACCGTGCTCGATCCTAGGTTTAAAGCCTATGTGGTGTCTCTCTTACGGCCGACACAAGCCTGCAGAGGTGCAAAGACCTGCTGGTGAAAACACTATCAGCTGAAGCGGAACGTGACACGTCAACAGCTCCTTCTTCATTTTCTCCCGCAACTGGGGCTGCCAGGAAAAAACTTAGGTATCCTAAGCAACCCGCTGGCGGTGATGCAGGGCAGGCAGGACCAAGTTTAGACATCTGGTCGGGACTGAAGGACCTGGCAACAATTTCTGACATGTCTACTGTCACTGCATATGATACTGTCACCATTGACAGAATGGTGGAGGATTACATCGGTGACAGCATCCAAGTAGGCATGTCAGACAGTCCGTACCTGTACTGGCAGGAAAAAGAGGCAATTTGGAGGCCCCTGTACAAACTGGCTCTATTTTACCTGAGTTGCCCCCCCTCCAATGTGTACTCCGAAAGAGTGTTTAGTGCAGCCGGGAACCTTGTCAGCGAAAGGCGTAGGAGGTTGCTTCCACAAAATGTGGAGAAGATGATGTTCATAAAAATGAATTATCAACTCTTCCAGGGAGACCTGCCTCCAGAACGTACAGAGGGACCTGTGGTGGTGGATTCCAGCGGGGATGAGTTAATACTCTGTGAGGATGAGGATGTACACAAAACTGAAGAGGGTGAGGAATCGGTGGATGAGGATGAGGACGACATCTTGCCTCCATAGAGCTAGTTTGTGCAGGGACAGATTAATTGCCAGCTTGTTTTGTGGGGGCCCAAACGAACCAATCATTTCAGCCACAGTCGTGTGGCAGACCCTGGCGCTGAAATGATTGGTTTGTTAAAGTGTGCATGTCCTGTTTATACAACATAAGGGTGGGTGGGAGGGCCCAAGGATAATTCCATCTTGCACCTCTTTTTTTTCTTTGAATTATGTACTGTTTGGGGCCTAGTTTTTCAAACTGCCATCCTGTCTGCCACTGCAGTGTCACTCCTAGATGGGCCATGTGTTTGTGCCGCCCACTCGTGTCGCTTAGCATAGTCATCCATCTACCTCGGTGCAACCTTTTGGACATAAAAACACTATTGTGAGGTGTGAGGTGTTCAGAATAGACTGGAAATGAGTGGAAATTAAGGTTTTTGAGGTAAATAATAGCATAGGAGCAGAAAAATCAACACATTCTGTGATTTTAGCTGTTTTTATGCTTTTTTAAAAAAAAATACAGATCCAAAACACAAAACCCTGAACCCAAAACACCGAAGGGTGGTTTTGGCAAAACCAATCCAGATCCAAAACACGAAGAAAGATCCAGATCCAAAACCAAAACACAAAACACGAAAAATGGCCGGTGCACACCCCTAGTAATCACTGAAGGGTATATTTACTAAGCAGTGTTAGGAGACAGAGTGAAAAGTGATAAGGTGCCAGCCAATCAGCTCCTAACTGCCATCTCACAGGCTGTGTTTGAAAAATGACAGTTGGGAGCTGATTGGCTGGCACCTTATCACTTTTCACTCTGTCTCCCAACACTGCTTAGTAAATAGACCCCTGAGTCTATAAAGCACTAGAGAAGCCGGGTTAGATATAGGTTTCCAGCGGTCGGGATGCCGCCGGTCAGAATACCGGCAGCAGCATCTCGACAGTCAGAGTCCCAACACCCTTAGGTAAGTATATTACCACTAACCCCTACCCTAACCCTCCCTCCCTGATGCCTAAACCTTACGTCCCCCCTAGTGCCTAAAACTAACCTCCCTCTCCCCGCACCCTAAACCGAACCCTCCCCCCTTAGTACCTAACCCTTCCCCTAATGCCTAACCTTAAACTTAACCGCTGACACTCCCCTTTGGGATGCCGGCAATCGGGATACTGGAGCCGGGATCCCGATGCCCAACACAAATCACAGTAACAAACATGTGCACACAATACTCGAACTGCAGTTCCTGGAAAACGTAGGGTTTATAAGAAAACTGGTAAAAATACAGCTAAAACGCCTGTATGCTTACACATGACATGCAAAAATAAGTTGTTATAGTAAGTATAGTTTTATTTGAATGCAGAATTTCCATAAGTAAAAGTATTTTTAATATTAATATTAAAAATACTTTTACTTATGGACATTCTGCATTCAAATAAAACTATACTTACTATAAAAGCCACCAATCCCCAACACTATAGAACATCTCTGAGGAGAATCATATCTAATGTGTGGGAGTAAACGACAATTGGCCATTTGTACCAAAAAGCTGGAGAACGGATAAAAACAGACCTTCAGACAATCAAATGGATTTAATCATCTTAGCTTCATTAATGTTTTGTCTGTTTTCCGGCGTTTGGGATCAAAATAATAGCCGATTATCTTCCTCTACTACATTACCAGGTTTTTGTTCCAACCAGCCAACTAGTTGGTTGGCTGGAAAGGTAATTTTTAGGTGTGTGGCCAGCTTCAATAAACTGTACATCCCCCAGCACTGCTATAAGAACATATTTATATTTATTTATGCAAGAGAAGTAAATAACATTGTATATCATATTAATATTTATTTAATAATTAACATGTTTAATATAATACGGTATGACTGAGCATGTTTTCTTAAAGCCTCTCATTCATCCAGTTTGTCTAGAAAATACATTTATGCAAGGACTGACAGGACAGGGGGAAGGAGGGGACAACGTGGAGTACCTGGACCATTATCTTCCCTAAGGCCAAGTGAGGACTTAATCTGTCTCTGAGACTTGATGCATAATAATGCTGGACTTTAATAAGCACAATATCCTATAATTTCCTTACTGGTATAGCTTTACAATTCAACAACTGTGACTGCAAATGAATGAGTCTTTTAATTAATCTCAGGAAGAACTTTTAACATGTTCTGCCATCTAGTGGCCAGTGAACATATTTTATTTATTTATGTATTTATTTGCAAATGATTTTAATTAAATACTAACACCATATCACACCATGAAGAAAAAAAAAAGGAAAATCAGTGAATCAGAATATGACACATACAACAAATCAGCAAGGCAAATATGACATATGCTGAACCATAAACAAGTCATGCCGTTTGGTTAGTATTTTTTTTATAAACACATAAATCAAAAACTTTCAAGAAGTGGGGAAAGTAAAAAAGGGGGAAAAAATAAAAGGAAAGGAAAAAAAAAAATTTCCAGGGTATAGGATAGCACTACCATATAGTAGTTGTGAGAGAAAAATAAGATTATAGCTAAAACTAGACCTACCTGCCACAAGCAACCGAGTTGACAACTATTCTTATATCTCTATATGCCTTCAACCCAAACCCCTACATAGTGACTTATAGTGTTCAGATTCTTTATAAGTCAGTCATGGGTATCTTATCTTTGTAAAGTCCTGGTGAGTGTTCGACAAAGACAATATAAGGTCATCCATAGACATCTAATGATCTAAGCAAGCACACCATTCAGTCATAGTTTGTATAGAAATTGATCTCCAGTGTACTGGAATAACTGCCTTTGAGGCACCCAGTATGTGCCTAAGTAGTGTCTTTTTGTATTGTGCCTGAGGTCTCCATAAAAGAGTTAGATTTCAGGTCTTCCTGAAAAATGAGACTGTCTGTTTCTATCACCTTATTCCAAAAGGGCCAGAGGAGAGAACATTCCCACCATATATGCAAAGGTGATCCTACTGCTATATTGAATCTCCAACAAATGTTTGGGACTCCAGGATACATTTTAGCTAGTAAGCTGGGGCAGCGATAACAGCGGGAAAGAATGTTATAATGCGTTTCCATCACCAACATATTTGAGGAACTAGAGAATGTATTTTTGAAGATCCCTTGCCAGTCATTCTCTCCCACTAAACCAGGGTGGGGGAACCTCAGGCCCGGGGGCCGTATAAGGCCCCCGGAATCATTTGGTCTGGCCCTCTGAGCTTTTCTCTGCTAGCCTCATCTGGCTAGCAGGGTGCCTAGAATGGCACCCTGCAGCCATAATCTATGCAGCAGTTCCACCTGGAGCATCCTTAGGATGGTCACACGCTTCTGATGGTCACACTGCTGCCCTTACATCTCCCCGAAGTATCATTCGGATGCTCCTGGCATTGCTGTAATCACTGAAAATTGTGGCCCCGCCCCATGTGATGTCACATGGAGGGGGCGTGGCCTGCTCCAGGCCCACATATAAAGTTATATATATCAAAATGGCCCTTGGCAGAAAAAAGGTTCCCCACCCCTGCACTAAACCTTGTAAGTCCGTCTCCCAGTCACGTGTAAATTTGGGTCTAGTGGAAAAGGTGTGATCTACCAGAATTTTATAAATAGAAGGGGTATGATTGGGAAGTGCACGTTTTCAAACAGAGTAGTAACCTGTGGAGGGGCCTAGACTCAGAAGAAAATGTTTAATCTAAAGATATTTCCATATCTCTTTATTGGGTAGGCCCCAATTCACTTGAAATGCAGGAAAAGTCAGGACACTCGATGCCTCTAGTAATTGGCTCATTTTAGTGATTCCCTGTGAACGCCAAACCTGGAATGCATTACTCGGAACTCCCGGGGGGAAGCTACGGTTCCCGAATAATGGGTTGTGAGGGGAAGGGGTGGGTGAGAGAAGTGGTTGAATAGTAGAATCCAACAAGGGGTGGAATATTGATGGGAAAGTTGAGAGCCAAGGCTCACATGCGTCCAATCTATAAAATTTAAGATGAACCTATGAGTGTATAAAAGTATTAGTGTATTTGTGCCATCCAATAGTTAAAAATCCTTTCCCAAATTAATTTTAATAAGTAATTTTATACCAGTACTAGTAAATTGTTTGGTTGTTGTCATTGAACACAAGTTTATTGTACTTGGCCATGTGCAGTTACGTAAGAGAAGGCGTTGTCCTACATTGTATACAAATATGCACTGTCCAATGCCCTTGGATGATCAGTGCTCATTACCAGTTTCATGAACAAAAGCAAAGCAATAGCTCTAGGCTGTTTTGTTAGTCCTACTTACCTCCAGGTGCAGTCCTGCTTACCAGCAGATGCTCCTTTTTCCTTCTGTATTTTTGTTAGTGAAAACTATTTATGCTGTTAGATAGCATTATCACATTGGCCCCGCATCGATCGCCTACTTTCACTTAGGTGCCGGGAGTTGTGGGGTTGGGTGCGCAGGTGACGGACGGTTCGGGAGATTTTCCCTCTCGCGACCGGTCGGAAGCCTCCCTGGCCAAGTAGGCAAGTAACACTTTAACAGAGGAGACCGTGGCAGACAAATAACTGTTTATCAATAAAGTTTGAGGGGTGGGAGAGCCCTATCTCATAACTTTTATACTGTGCACAGCTCCTCAGATCAATATTATGTAGAATAAAAATGTTTTTTTTTGTTTCACAAAAATCCATCAAATACTCACTATTTATTCTTTTTTATTATACCAACATGCTCTCTCAGTCAATATCTGAATAGAAATTGATGGAATTAACCTTTTTACGGCTTCTAGAGAGAAATTTATAGGTGTTCATGATGTATTTAGTACCAATAAGACCTATGACTGTTGTGATAGCAGCTCCTTTATCTATCAAAAGGAGGCTAAATGATGTCTGCCTTTCTTATCAAAGTGTCAGTATATTAATCTTACATCGCGCCAGGCTGTTATGTGAGGTTAAGCTTCTTACAGTAACAGTACGCTATAGCTATATACATTTGAGACTAACAAGAAAGCACATTTCGTAAAGATTACATGTATATAAATATAAAGTGCATACTGGTCTACTCTACCGTAATGCTGGGAGGCTCCCGAAAATCCTCCTGGCTGCCCAGGAAAGTGGGCAAGCCTCCAGACCGACCGCCACCTACCCGCATAACCCTGGAACCCCACCCACACCTCTATGGGTGTATGGCATATTTGCCAACTTTGCAGAACTCCTCCCCAATAGCAGCTTGGAGAGGAGATTCTGCAAACATCTTTGGCGGCGGAGCTGGACTGTAGACATCATTAGGCCCCGCCCTACCACAGGAAAATACCGAAATTCACGGGTCCGCAAGGAGGGGGCTAAATGTCACGATTTGCATCATTTTAGCCCAGCCCCCTCCCGACAGACCTGTACATTTCTTAGGAAAATCTCCCCATCCTGCCCACTTCATTGGGAAGTGGGCAGGATGCGGGAGATCTGCCTACACTTTCGGGGTTGTGGGGGGCTACCCGAAAAACCGCGAGTCTTCCACGACTTCTAGGAGTGTAGGCAAGTATGGGGTATGAGTGATGACGCAATTGTGTGGTCACGCCCCCGCTCCGGCCCTAATGCCGCGTCATGTCCCCGCCATGCCCACTTATGCAGCACCATTCCCCCTCACTGTGCTGAGGGGGCAGCCAGAATGTCGGCAAGTATGATAGAGTGTAATTAGAACTCTTAAATAGCTGAATAGTCAGTATACTATACAACTCATCATCTTCATTGTTTATTTATAAAGCACCACAAATCTCTGCTGCGCCATACAGTTGGTATAACAAATCATACAAAAATCAAATCATACAGCACAATGAAATATGAGGTTGACATAGAAGCTGACATGAGAATATAGAGAAGGCCCTGCTTATATAACCTTACAATTAATCTTCACCTTGTTCATGTTTTACACCATAACATGAATGTAATTGGTGGATATTATTGATTAAGCTGTCAAATATGAACAAAGAAGTTAAACGGCCCTCTTCATTGCCATATACGCAACTTTGGCTGTGCCTGACAGACTCTGTGTTACGGACACAAACAAACATACATTTGCATTATTAATAGAGATGAGCGGGTTCAGATATCAGAGATCCGTACCCACCCGAATTTGCAGATCTGAGTCGGATCTAAGCCGGCTCGGGTTTTCCCACCTGAATTGGATCCCAAGACGAGGAAAAACGTCCTCATCCCACTATCGGATTCTCGCGGGTTTTGGATTGTATAAAAGGGCCCGCTGACTACCACTCTGTTAAATAACCGTGTACAAGAACTTGGCATGCTCCTGACTACCTCTCTGCTGAAATACCGTGTACCATTCCATGTCTTGCTCCTTACTACTGCTCTGCTGTATTACCATGTACCAGACCATGGCATGCTCTTGACTACTGCTCTGCTGATTTACCATGTACAAGGCCATGGCTTTCTCCTTACTACCGCTCTGCTGTATTACCATGTACCAGACCATGGCATGCTCCTGACTACCTCTCTGCTGAAATACCGTGTACCATTCCATGTCTTGCTCCTTACTACTGCTCTGCTGTATTACCATGTACCAGACCATGGCATGCTCCTGACTACTGCTCTGCTGATTTACCATGTACAAGGCCATAGCATGCTCCTGACTACCGCTCTGCTGAATTACAGTGTAACAGACCATGGCTTTCTCATGATCACTGCTCTGCAGAAGTACCATGTACCAGACTAAGATTTACTGTTGATCACATTTAATTTACATTTTATTTTATGATTCTCCCGCTTACCATCGGATTTATAAGTTCACTAGCTGATAAACCCTGTTTCACCCGGGAAGACCTTAAATATTTACTATTTCCATTTCCATCTTACCACTCCAGTAACACATTAATCCTTCACCTCTATAGTAATGCATCCCCTCCCTCACATTTGACATTCCCCTCTCTCACCTGTGTAGAAATACAATCCCTCCCTCACACCTGTAGTAACTTATTCTCCTCCCTCACCTCTGGAGTAACACATTATCCCTGCTCACCCCTGTAGTAACACATTCTCCTCCCTTGCCCGTGTTGTAACCCATTCTCTTCCCTTACACTATAGTAACACATTTGACATCCCCTCCCTCACCTGTGTAGAAACAGATTCCCCTCCCATACCTGTGGAGTAACTCATTCCCTTACCTCATCTATAGTAAAACATTCCCCTACCTCATCTGTGTAGTAACACATTCCCTTCCCTCACTATTCAAGTAGGGGAGACACACCTACTGCCAGTGATGTTTGGCAGCACTTGGGATGACAGTTGGTGTTTGAATATTGAACTGTGCTGCAGCCATGATGAGACAGTCAGGACATTGCACAGGGGGAGGAAACATTTTAGCCCTTTTCACCCTCTAATGGTGCGTACACACTGGGCGATTAAAGTGGACGACTGAATGATAACGATATCGTTATCGTTCAGTCGTCCACTTTATCGTCCATTTTTAACACAAAAAAGATGAACGATGACGACGCGCGTTCCCGCGGGTCGTTCGTCATCCTCGTTCATCGGGCTGACATGCAGGCCAACCTGACGACCTCGTCAGGTTGCTGCATGTCAGGGAATGGGTGAGAGAGCCCGGCGCTGAACGATATCGCTAATGATATTGTTCAGCGGCTGTGCTCAATGTCATGAACGACATTGAGCACAGCCTGCCGGGGACACACTAGACGATATCGCTCAGGGAGCATATCGTCTAGTGTGTATGCACCTTTAGGAGTCGATTTCAAAACATCCCTTCTTAGTGGGTACCTATGTCATAGAAGGCATATTCTCCCCAATTTTCTTGTTTCAGTCAGGACATTTCATTTTATATAGGTATATAGATTGTTAGCCTATCAATAGACTCCAGCACAACAGAACAACAGTGTGATGAGCTCAGTTATAACCTAACTAATTAACCAATATGCCAACCAGCCTATAGTGTATAAAGGACAATTCTTTTAAACAGTCTCACAACGAAATACATAAGATTCTATTACTGATTATGTCATTTTTAATTTGTTGTTTCTTACCATCCAATAAATGCATTATTGGAACATTGTCTGTGTGTTGAACTACTTTCATTATCCTCACATCCAATCTCTCCCACTTAGCATTCATACTCACTCTACATAATCACCTCACAATCTTATCACACTATTCTCAAACATCATTACATAACTTCATAGAGTGCTGGGTATTACCGCCAACCCCCTTTTTCTTTACAAATAGATGTTGGACACCACACCAGCAGCCCCGAACAAGTTTTTGTGCACAGTATTAGACTACTGTTTACACTACAACCTGTGTACCAGACTTGTTTTGAATGCAAAGTTGACCATTGATTTAGATGAAATCTGCACCAACAGAGCGGCAGCACTCCAGTATAAACAGCACACGTTTCAATGCTTTATTGCATATATATATATATATATATATTTATATATATATATATATATATATACCTGCCTCTGTGTGCTGTTTATACTGGAGTACTGGAGTGCTGCCGCTCTGCTGTTTGTATTTTGGAAGTTGTACACTTACTGGGAGTGCCACCCGGGAGGATTATTTATATATATACTTATCATGTTAGCCATTGGTATTCATCACTAGCATTTTATGTTCTAAATAAGGCAATAGAGTGTGATACTGAGGGGTACGGATTACTCCAAAGGTGCGTATCCACTTGCCGATAGAGGAGCGACAGTACAATTACAACATTGTAACCGTACAGTCGTTCCTCATCCTGTATAGTGCCTACACTTAACAATAACAATGTCGTTGTCGTTCAATTCGCTCATTTTAATGGCCTAGTGGATACGCACCTTAAGGCCTCTGGGGGCTTGGCTCTTCTCAATCTTCGTATATACTATTTGAATCACATAGGGGTGAATTTAATAAGAATTTGTTTTTAACTTCTAAACATAATCTCTGGACATTGCTGGAACATTTTACAATCAAACCCCAAATTTACTAATCAGCGTATCTGACTGTATTTACAGTTAATGGTGATACTCAGCGATTTCTGTCATGTGTGAGATCAGTCAATTTGTCCCGTTTACAATAGACTCTGCTGACACATCAAAGCATGATGCCGCTGACAGTGGTGATAATGGTTAAGTGCTGATTGGCTAAGAGTTGGACACTCTCAGCCAATCAGCGGACGATTTCTATGGCAGCATCCACAGAATGGCTGAGAGTGTCCTACTTTTTTGGGTCCCCACTTTCTGAGGATTTCCAGCCTTAGGCTGACCAGTTTGAAGCTGGATTTACTTTATGGCAGGGGGACCCAATGCTGTGTGTCTCCCTGCTATAGTGTAAGCCCCCTGGCTGGTTCAACTCGCTACTGGTTACTGGAAAATAGGGAGGACCCCACGCTTGTTTTTCCACCAATTTTACAGTACCAGACCAGGCTCAGGTGTGATTTTGATCAATTTGTCAAACACAATTCTTCTAATACATCCGTGATTTGTATTTGTGTCCATGTAAATGTTATGATGTTTGGCCTGATGGTGTATTGAACCATATTGGTGTGTTAAGTCATGTTTCACCTGTGATTTGCCATCGAATTGCCCTTTAGTAAATATCTGATTAGCAAAATCTCACCGAAATCTCAGAAAACCACCAAATCGACCAAATAGTAAAATTACCGCTTAGTGTGTTGGTTGTCACCTCAGAGAGACACTACACTACACAGGCTTCTTGACTGAGCAGACAGGGTCCCCACTTACTTCATTACAATTTTTACTACATATACATGTACTGGTTTGGCTCCATTGTTCCATCAGACTGTTTTCGTATGTACTTCTGTACTATATGTGAGGAGTGATGTTCCTTTATGGTTTAATAGTGCCTATATGGACTTATGGAGCTGGGCACACTTAGCAATGATCCTATCTGGCTATTATATGGCATCTCCTCTGTGGGACAGCTTTACCTATATGGTATTACTATTTTTAAATCGTTTGCACAGCTACAAGCTGAATATGGCCTCCTGCACATTGCCTTTATAGATACCTACAGCTTCGCCATGCTGTCTGTGCTCAGTTCATGAGCGGCTACTTGCCCCTTTCACATTCCCCTCTAAAGTCCAAGTCTCTTTTGTATACTCTGAATTTAATACCTGCTACTTACCAGATGTACTGTACTCCTCAGTTTATAATTAAAGAGGGAGGTGGTTTTGGGTCACCTGTCTGATGAAGATTGCAAGCATGTCCTTGGCTCAATTAAAGACACTAGCCCTTGTGTTCGATACCAGCAAATACAGTATTATATCCTGCATAGGGTGTATCGTACTCCCCTATACTTATTCCAAATGGGTTTACATTCTACCTTAGTCGTTCTAAACTTGGGGCCTTGAACTCTGGGTTTTGGCACCTTCTATTGGATTATCCTGGTATCTTTGATTTTTTGTCTTGTGTCTGGGCTGATAATCAGGTAATTGATCCTAAGCTCCCCTCGTTAGATCCTAATATCTGTTTATTTGGCCTTGGCTTGGAGGAACAATATAACAAAATACTCCACAAATATACTCTTGGGGGTATATTAACTAAAGGTCGGTGTTAATCATTCTAAGATTTCTGTGTTTCTGGGGCTAAATCACACATTTACTAATACTTAAAGAAAAAATAATAATTTGTCTGTTAGTTTAAATAAATCAAAATCGATATACACCTAGGTCTCTCCATCCTTGCTAAAGTCATTATTGCCAGGACTTGGGGCTTTATTCAGAGGCGGCCGTACGGTCTGCGACCTCACGGCCGCCTCGATGTTTGTCTAGTGCGCATGCGCACGAGGGAGCCGGCTCCTTCGTGCGAATGCGTGAGACCTGCTACGACCGACAGCGCCGGTCGTAGTGGGTCTCTTTCCAAAGGGGGCGAGCTGTCGATGTTGATTGACAGCTCGCCCCGTTTGGAAGGCGGGCCGGGGGGTGGCAGCCCAAACGGAGGCGTTCCCATGGGAACGCCTGTCGTTTGGGGGAGGCCCCACTGACATCACTAGTGATATCAGTGGAGAGCTTCCGGCTCTGACAGAGCCAGAAGCTCTCCGGGGCTTACGACAAGTGAGACCCTACCCTAGGGACTCATCGTAAGCCCCGATGGTCGCAATGGTCAATGACCATCGCGACCATCACCCTAGCGGTCGTTAGAGCTGTGGGTGTTAACCCACAGCCTAACGACCAAAACAGAGGCGCCGGTCAGGATGCAAGTGGCCGCCCAGTTTCTGAGCGACCGCTTGCATCCTCCGACCGCCTCTGAATGAGGGCCTTGGTTCGGTTCAGAAACCCACTTTTTTTTAAATGGAGAGCCCTTGTCAATGAGGTTTCCAACCATGAACAGTATCTATATACTCACAGGTATGCTCTCTCAAAGTACGGTATTCAATTGTTATAGCGCACCCGATCTCCCGTCTAAAGTGACGGGAGATCGCAGTGCGCTATTCAATTGTTGCAGATTTTGTGCTGATTGCGCCCATAGTGGTCGGATTTAGCTTGGTGCTTTCCCAAACTCCGTGAAAAGCTTTCTCAAAAGTAGGCAAGTATGCCCAGTGGCCTGTGTGCAAGGGCCTTTGCAATTGTCAGCTTCTAAGCTCAAATAAGGTCCGATTCAGAGTTGTACGTCAGCCACAATTAAACTCGCATTTATATGCATGGATCTAAAAATGCAGACATTCGCCCCTATGCCTGGTGCAAGAGATCTGTCTGATACCAGAAGCAGGGGCAGTTTAAGAGAGGAAGGGAGCTTGTGTGCAGCCTCCGTGAGAGCCCCCTCCTCTCCAGCAGCATTGTAGACTCTGGCTTTGTGTCAGCATCTACTTCAGGTCTGCAGGCCTTCTGTACTGCCTGCTGGCTGCCTTTCGAAGCTATAGTAATAGAGCGGTCAACCTATATTGCGAGAAGAGCCTGAGGCGGCGCGCCAAATCCGGAGGTGGCAGAGCGGGTCCGTGTCCTGTAGGAAAGGTAGGTGAAGCACTGCTCCCCCAGTGGCCAGGCCGCCAATCCCCCGCTGCCACCACCTGTCCCCCGCTGCTGCCACCAGTCCCCTGCTGCTGCCACCAGTCCCTCACTGTGCAGGAGCCAGCAGCAGGTGCTTGCGGGGAGAGGGGAGGGGTTGTGTTGTGAATGAGGGCTGTGAGGGGCTGTGCTGAGGGGTGCTGTGCAGTGAGGGGCTGTGATGAAGGGGGCTGTGTTATGGGCTGTGGTGTGAAGGGCTGTGATGAGGGGGCCTGTGCTGTGAGGAGCTATGATGAGACGACCTATACTCTCTGATGCTGTGAGGGGGTGTGCTGAGATGGCTACGTTGTGTGGAGAGGAGTCTGTGCTGTGAGGGGCTTAAATGAGGGGGGCTGTACTGTACAAGGGCACTGAGATGAGAGGGACTGTGCTGTGAGGGGGCTGTGCTGTATAGGGGGGCTGTGCCTATCCGGGGGACTGTGCTATCCGGGGGACTGATGTTTGGGGCTGTGATGAGGGGGGAGCTGTGCTGTGAGAGGCTTTGATGAGGAGGGCTGTACTGTGAGGGGCTGAGCTTTTTGAAGTAGTAATCCTGCCTACTTTGGTGTCGGTTTCACCTACAGTTGATTTTGCGCCGCCCACATGAGGCCGCTTCTAGACATTTTTCCAGGGTCACTTTTATTTCCCAATCCGCCCCTGGACATGTCAACATATTCCATATGTCAACAGTTTAGATGTCAACATCATAACTTTCGACATTCTGAAATTATGAATGTCAACATAGTGAACTTCAGCATACCTACTGCAAACCGCCCGCTGATATGTTATTGCTGATGTCTGTTTCTTTTATTACATTTATTGTTTTAACTTATATCTGTGATTAAAGGAAATGTGCGGCCCTTGTGAAGGTTAGAGGCCCTAGAAGTCTATCAGGTTGTCTATCACTGCATTTTAGGGCATACTTGCATACACAAGCACAGCATATACATACTACATACATACACACACTTAGTAACAGGAATTATGCACATATTAATACACAAAACAATACTAATACAGACTTTCATTCATACACTGGCATATATACACAAATAAATAATTTTACCAGTAACATTCTACAGTATTCTCCATTATACCAATTCTACAGTTACACGGTCTAACCACATGGTGTCAGAAATGTAAAAGATTGTAATAACTGCCTTTATCTCTTTGGAAGGCGAATTTAGATTACTCTCCAAAGCAGACGTCTGTAAGAAAAACTGTTTTGAACATGAGGAGTAGAAAATATGGAACATATTATTTGGAATGCAAAACTAGTACAGTAAAATTGTTAACACGCTGCGTCAACGAGTCCAAAATCTGTAAACATGAATACTCTCAGCCTTCTTAAGGAGAAGACAGGAAGAAATGGATTACATAATGTTCCAAATATAAAACAAACCAACTCATACAACTTAATGTATACATCGCCGTGGAGGAGAACAAAACAGAGACTGTTCCTGGGGCATGAAGTTCTAAAGCTATCACAGTGATCCGCTTGGCTGCTGTTTGATATTCTATGCTGTTTGCTCACCACCACAGCAGATGTGAAGCTCACGTGAACAGATGTGCTGAAGATATATCATGCAGAGCTGCTGTGCCAGGTACACTCCTCTCTCTGAATGTTAGGAGAATCTTGTTAAAGGGCCTTTATCAGAATTTTTACCACTGCAGCCATAAAAAAGGAAGAACTAAAGCATTTTGTTGCGTTACACAATGATCATGCGGTGATGTTATTTTTTGTACTTTCTCAGTCAGTAATAAAACTTTTAACGGTACAAAATCTATAAAACGATATAAAAATAAATAGAAAACTAGCATGTCAAGCTGACATTTCAGTATAGAGTAGAGGTTCCCAAACGTGGTCCTCAAGGCTCCCCAACAGTTCAGGTTTTAGAGATGTCCATGGTTGAGCACAGGTGACCTAATTAGTACCTCAATCAATTTGATTTAACACCTGTGCACAAACATGGATATCTCTAAACCCTGAACTGTTGGGGAGCCTTGAGGACCGCGTTTGGGAACATCTGGGAGAGAGTAAGATACGCTGGATTGCCATTGGGAAACAGAAATATACAAATGCATTGATACAATGCTGACAAGACATGATAATGGTGTCTTTGCCTTTCAAGTTAATGATGTGCTATGTACCAATCAGGGTATATAAGACAACCTTTTGTTTCTGACATGTCACCTTCAAAAATATTAATAACCTTCTCAGGACATTATGATGTGCTGCTATGTATAGTACACCAGTCACAAATAGCACCTGGAATAGATTAGAGGAAAGCAAGTCTTTATTCTGTTCTGAATTTCACTGGGCTAAGGATACTGTAGTTGCTGCCCTTAGAATTGTAGTTTTCAGTTAATTTAGAAAGGAATGCATGTAATCATAGAGTACTACAGAAAACGTGACTAATCATGTAGTATTACAGAACATAACATATTCCATTTGTTTATATGAAGAAAGCTGTAACTATGGGCAAATTCAGAGCTGTACGCAAGTCCACCCTGTGCATGCTCCATAGCCAAGCAACCATGGGCGATTTTGAGTTGTACGTCTCTGTAATAACTCTACCTGCAGCTGAATATGTGGATCTGGGTGGTGACTGGGTATTGAATGAGGTTGTGTCGTGGGTGTGTAGGTGGAACCTTATCAATGGCGTATCTATAATGGATGCAGAGTGTGCAGTGCACACAGGCCCAGGGGGAGCCCACACCGCACTCCCTGCACCCGTATAATTATACTCTCCGAAGCATTGTAGCCATTTTCCCGGTGATTTGCGCATTTGCATTAGAGAAGTCTCTGGGAACATAGAGTGGGTGCCATGTTCTTGGAGGCCTGCGGACCCGGAGTAGATACTGGCACAAAGCCAGAGTCTACAACGCTGCTGGAGAGGAGGGGGCTCGCATGGAGGCTGCACACAAGTTCCCTTTCCTTGTTAAACTGCCCCTGCTTCTGATATCAGACAGAGCTCTTGCACCAGGCATAGGGCTGGCATAGGGGTGAATGTCTGCATTTAGATCTATGCACGTAAATGCAAGTTTAACTGTGGCTGACGTACAACTCTGAATCGGACCTTATTTGAGCTTAGAAGCTGACAACTGTAAAGGCCCTTAACCAGTTCCCCTTGAATTGCTGGTGGTCAAGGTCAGGTGGCTTAATTGACTGTGAACATGGCCAAAACTTTCAAGGAGGGGACCTGTGAGATTGTGGAATGAAGTGGTTAGGTCAAGTTATGGGGTATTAGTTCTAAAAAATTTATTTAGAAATACAGGAAATATATTTCTTATATGCCATGGTAACAGCAGACAACACATTCACTAAGACGTCAGTCCATGATCCTAATGGGAACACATCACCATTCAGTTCTGGTAGAAAAGATATTAACGTTAGAAAAGCTATGAGGAATTGTTGCCACCTATTGCCTACTACATGTCTAAATGGTTACGGTAAGGGGCATGTTCAATTAGCCACAAAAAATATTATGACACAAACTTGAATTTGTTTCAAAATTTTACACTCAAAAAAATCACGTGCCATCCTATTGCTCCTGATTGTCACACGCTCAAAATAATAAGTGTCACATCAGTCAGGTAAAGCGTAGAAAGTATTGCAATATATATAATCTGGCACCTGGGCGAGGCATTTCAAAATTGATAATAGTCAAGAAATAAAATAAACCTGACTTACCGAATATAGTTGTATACAATTCTGTCAGCATACAGATCCCGTTTTTCTCTTCTATTTTTAGCATACTGCATGTGTGTTGGGGCCTGCACACACAACTTAGAGGAATTACCAGTGATTCAGAGTCATACCACCACTTGTGACTTAGTGGCTGTAACTGGGTGGTAATGGGTTATTCGCATGTAGGATAAGTTTGGGGTGGGCGTGTTGATGGAATTGAGGGCTACCCAGAGATGAGCATATGCAGAGATCCATCCGGCTTCATTCTGAGCTTTGCATCAAAGATAGGGCTGGTACAAATGAGTGTTGATGATGACTACTTTCTACAGAGGATAGTTGGGTTCGCATAGATCGTAGGGGGCGGGACTTGGCAATGGTGATGGGGCTTAGCGCCGGGGGCGTAGCAGCGGCGGCCGGTCGGCGCATGCACGGGGCACTTGTCACGTTATTTTTTTGCGAAAATAACGTGACTAGTGTGCGGAGGGGATTCGCAGGGACAGAGCTTTCTCGCAAGTTCTGTCCCTGCAAGGGATTTGTAGTAAATCCCTGTGATATTGCCTGAATTCACAATGTGAGTTTACGCGGTAGTATCACACTACAATCTGCATTACCAATGCGGATTGTAGTAAAGAGAGCCCTTATAGAGATATAATGTTGCTTGTGCTGATGCGCTCAATTAAGTCTCTGGACTCTTGTCCGCTTTATTTAAATGCTGAGGTAGTGTTATCACAAAAATATCTAATGTCCTCGTTTATACTCACTGTCCTTAGATGTCAGGCTTGTAGCGTATTGGTCGGCGGCAAGCGGGAGCCTCACCAAGTTATTTGCGCTGCCACACAGCCTTACTGGGGAGAAGTGAACTCACACCCTGTGGTTATGTAAGAAGCTGTTTGTATCATCAGGCAACAGACCTGCAGTGTTGAAGCTGGCGGCAGAGAAAATCCGACAGGTAATCACGCTGTTAGGGAACCTCGCTCACAAGCTGACTTATCGTGGCTGGCCGACAAGCACAAATTGACAGTGCTCCAACTGTCGTGCAATGACAGAGTGAGTGTAACACGCCAGGCCAGGCGGGTCATCCAGATGGACAATAGTCCGCATTAATATAGTCCCATAAATGGCGGTGAGAGAATACAGAGCACGGTGCAACCTGCTTCTTGAAAAAGCCGTGGTATACGGAGAAATGCGTTGAAGGTACAGGTGCTGTTTCCATTGCACTGTGCTCTGTATTCTCTCACGGCCATTGGATTGAGTTTATGGGACAATATTAATGCGGACTATTGTCCATCTGGATGACCCACCTGGTCTGGCGTGTTACACTCACTCTGTCATTGCACGACAGTTGGAGCACTGTCAATTTGTGATTGTCTGCCAGCAACGATAAGTCAGCTTGGACACAGAATCACCAATTAGATCACCTACCTAGGATGCCTGGTGGGTGATTTGCATCAGACATGCACTCTACACTGCCCTGATTAAATATACAGTAGGATTCAGGAGTTGTTTCATACAGAAGGGGGTGAGGATGTCATGGAGGTGTAGCCACATCTCTTCCAGAGATGCTACATAGACACTACAGGGCACGCTGTGGCCATGTCTCCAAAGTACCAGTGCTTGATATGTTACTTGGCGACCCAGGCTACAGATATGCAGTTGAAGTACTGTGTTGGCCTACTTTGAATGGATTTTGGACTGCGTTGCAAATAATACACTCTAGATGTTTGACAGTTACCTTGTGTGACATATTCCAGATGACCTTGAGAAATGATTATTTTATTACATGATTTACTCTTTATTCTAGACCATAGGGGTCCCAATATTAAGTGCCCCGAGCCCCACAGGGACTTAATTCAGCTCTGACAGAATGTCTGGTACAGTGTTTCCCAACTCCAGTCCTCAGTATCACAAGTCAAATAATTAGCCCCACCTATATAGATCTTTTAAAAAGTGTCAGCCAGTAAAGGCTATACCTGTGTACACACTGGGAGATCTAGAAAATATTTCCATGGTTAGGGATTTCAGAGGACCTCAGTTGGGAAACACTAGTCTAGCACATATAGGGCCTCATGCAGAGTTGGACCTACATCTGTTTTACTACAGTACACAAAATGCATGCGCATACGTCCATATGCAGATTTTGTTGCACCTTGCACTTCCACTGGTCCAAGGTAAGGGTATGTTTAGATTTAGTTTGCTTAATGGAGACTGAAAGAGAACTGAACACAGACACATATGTGCACTAACAGGACTATATATAAAACCTAAGAATCAGCATGGTTTAGTTACAAATAGGCATAAAAAAATATAAATTATTTCTTAAATTCTCCATTATTGCATGGGATAGAATGGAAATATGCTTAAACCAAACATGTATGTAGTGATACCTTCTAGCACAGTACACATATTTCTACTTCAGGGTCCATAGGGTATCCACAGGATACCTTGGGGTATAGGCGATGGCGGCAGACATCCAGGCACCACAGAGTTAAATTTTCAGCCTCCCAGGATGCACTGGGGTCCCTCACCTATACCCCGCCCCCGAGCCTCAGGCCACTCAGTTTTCGTAGGTGCCTGGCCGGACCAGTCGCACCGTACAGAGGGGGGTCTTTTTAAGGCCCCTGAATATTTCTTCGCAGCTGTGGCTGCACAACTAGAGTGCTCCAGCATAGGACAGTCAGTATTGACGTCCATGCTGTCACTCCTACACCCCGCCGGTACCAGAACGCCGGTACCGATCCGGGGATGCTGGTAGGTAGCTGGGGTCACAGCTAGCGGTGATCCCCGGCTACCTGGACTGTGGCCGGATGCACGGGGAACAAGGTAAGCGGCGGGGTCCCGCGGTGGGCACCCGCCGGTAACACAGTCCTGTTTGGTCCCCAGGCAGGGGGCTCCCTGGGGACCGGCTGCGCGTGGGGCCAGGTACTGATCCTGCGCCTTCCACTAGACCACCAGGGACAGCAGGCCGCAGCATGTGCGGTACAGCGCGGCGTCCCAGGGGTTAATAGCACGCCAGGGGAGAACGCCTTCCCTGTCTCACAGCCGGCGTCTCCCCCGCTGCACAGTGCCATGCCACAGCGGTCTGAGCGGGCTGTGTCAGCGCTCCTCCCCCGGGCCCGCCTCCTCTCTGCTCCTCGGTGGCCATTTTCTCACTACATGTGCTGGGGATGGCAAACGCTGCTGGAAGCTGATACAGATGCCATTGCGGTCCGGGTCCCCCGCATACCTCTCCTTCAATTAAGGTCAGTGTATGCAGCACTGTTTCCTACCAGGCTCTGGTCTGTGTAGTTGATCGCAGTGCTTGTAATGCAGGATGTTATCTGTGCATTGTATGTGACTTAAATGCTAGCGCTGTTTGCCTGTACTTTCATTTCTGACTGTCAGCCTTTTCCTATCCCTGTTCTTCTGCTACAGCCCTTGCGGTGCGGTGTCGCAGGGTGTTTATTACCTCACAGTAAACGTGGTTTTTCTGTGTGGGAGGTCACATACGCTCCGTTCACAATCCTCATGTCGGAAAGTGAACGAGGATATCCTCTTCCAGCTATAATGTACTGATATCATGTGCAGTTAGCGGAGGGATATGTAGACGCTGAGGGTTTATGGAGGGCATGTTGTATTATATATCATGCCCCATTTCTGTCACTGTGCCTGCACAAAAAGGGACCGCCCTCGGCTGGCTAAGATGCTTACAGCCTTTGTGGGCAATGCTCCCTGCGTTTCCCCATAGGGGTTATCGCAGCCTGTGGTGGTCTCATCACATGCAGGACAGTTGATGGTACCCCAGTGTATCCTGCTTTTCGCCCCCCCAGGTCTCGCAGGAGCCTGTGTGGGTGAATTTATTGTCCAAATGGTATAGCACCTGATGGACGTTTTACAGGGGGAGTCACCATTTCGGCCTTCTAAACGGCCTTTCGGGTCTCAGACGGGTAAAGACATGACGTCTGATGACGGTGACATTATTGACTTTTTCAGACACAAGCCCCTTAGTGCAAAGGAGGCGTAGTCTGGGTCTAAAGTCTATATACCTGGCCTTCTACGGGCAGTCCGTGCGGCTTTGGTTATTACATATCCCCCGTGGCTAAATCCAAATATGCCTTCTTTAAGGATAAGGGTGTTGCCACTGTAATTCCTCTATCTGGTCAGGTGGATCATTTAGAGGAGGCGTGGAAATTCCGGGTAAGCGGTTCTAGCCTCAAAAACGGTTGACCTTTTGCATACCCTTTTTGCGGATAATTACATTTCCAAATGGGAGTTACCTTTACGGGTAGATTCTCATGTTACACGCCTAGTGAGGAGTGTTACGTGGCCCATGCCCTCCAGGTCCTCTTTGAAAGAGGTTCCAGATTGCAAGGTGCAAATATATCTAAAATCCAATATTCCCTTGCTGGAGGGGCTTCCAGGCCGGCTATGGCCGTGTGCTGGGGGGCCAGAGCCATGGAACACTGAGTAGGTAACTGGATCTCTGCACACTGACTCTCCAGCAGAGCAGGTGGATAGTGGCAAATTCTCAGAGACTTTGCCACGTTCATAATGAGATGGTCTTACATATAGCCTACTCCTTTCCAGAATCTCCTCGGCAGCAGTAGCGGCTTGCCGCTCCCTGTGGTTGCGCTCTTGGATAGCGGACGCAGATTCCATTTGGAATGCTTTGCCTTTAACGGGACAAGTCCTGTTTGGCCCTCGTCTGGACACAATTGTGGCCCTGCAGGCAGCAGCTACGTCTGCGTTTCTGCCATCGGCTACAGTCCCATCAGGGTCTGGGACTTTGTCTTTTCGGCCCTGTGAGGCCAGGGTAAGTCTGAAATACAGCTTTCCAAGACAGTCAGTAGCCAGGAAATCTGCTCAGCCATAAGAACAGGCTTAGAGTACAAGACATCCTACTCCCAAGTTGGACTATAAGCCTTCAGCCTCACGGGACGGGCCTCCTCTCGGGAGCCCCCAGAGTTGGAGGCCGGCTTCTCCAGTTCGCCCAGTGCTGGTGTCTGACCACCACGGACACTGGGGTAAGAGAAGTATTTTCTTGAAGGTATGTCCTCTCTTCCCGGTAAAAGCCTCCCAGACGGTTTTTCGTTACAGGTCTTCTGTCAATTCAGGACAAGGCCCTGTAATTTTTGAGGGTGTTACACTCTATGCTCCAGGCAGGAGTTATAGTACCTATTCCGTTGCCCCAAAGGGGAACGAGGTATTACTCCATCCTCTTTCTGGTACAGACACCCAATGGGGCTTACCAGGACATTCTCAACCTCGAATCCTTCAACAAATTCTTAAGGGTTCCTCGGTTCGGGAAAGGGACCCTGCATTCCATCATTCAATGGAGCCTGGGAATTTTGTGGTGTTGTTGGATATATTCAGGGTGACTACCTGAATATCCCTCTTATCTTAGCACACCAGTGTTTTCCTCAGGTTTGCAGTGGTCGATAAGCGTTTCCAGTTTCTGGCATTGCCCCTTGGTCTGGCCTCCGCGCCTCACGGTTTACCAGGGTCATGGTAGTTATGGCAGCCCACCTGCGGATGCAGGGGGTCCGCTTGTTACCCTATCCGAGTGACCTCCTGTTGTTACCACGGTCTCCAGAGATACTTCAGTGCCATATGCAACGGATAATATCTGTGTTGCTACGTTAGGGCTGACTGATAAACTGGAAATGGTCCTCTCTGATTCTTCACAGAGGATGCTCCATATCCCAACATCTGAGGATCGTTGTGATTGAGGAAAAGATCTCTGCAGGCAACTGCGTACCTTTGCCTGTAATGCAGAGTCGCCGAGTGTCTATTCACTTGGCTATGTGGTTCCTGGGTTCCAGGATGTCGCTGTTCGACATGGTGGAGTACCCAGCTTCACTCTAAAGAACTTGATCCTCTCCGGATGGGATGGGTTGCCCCATAGGATAAAGTCAATAGGCTTTCCCCGGAGGTTTGTCTCTCTCTGGCCTGGTGGCTGCAGAAAGCTCACCTAAACAAGGAGCACCCCCTTTGGGATTGCGGACAGGGTCCTTCTGACGACGGACGCCAGTATCCGTGGCTGGGAAGCAGTGACGGATCCACACTTGTTCCAGGGCAGGTGGACACCAGTAGTTTTTGCGCTTCCCATAAACATCTGAGAACTCTGAGCAGTATTCAAGGTTCTCCAGCATGCAGGACAGGTCCTCCACGGAAATACCGTGCAGGTACAGTCTGACAATGCCATCATGATGGCTTATGTAAGCCACCTAGGAGGTTCCCGAAGTCAGGCGACCCTAACAGTGGTGTCCCGAATTCTGGCTTGGGTGGAAGGCTATATCCCTGCCGTCATCGGCAGTGTTCATTCAGGAATCCTCCGATGGAAAGCAGGCTTTCTCAGCCGTCAAGACGTGCATTCAGGGAAATGTCCGCTTTATCAGGAGGTGTTCAATCTTCTGGTGAACAAGTGGAGCCTTTCAGAGATGAGACTCTTCTGATAGACGTAGGTAGGTCCAGTGGACCTTCCAAGTTGTGTACCTCGTCCCTCCGTTATCCCTTCTTCCTCCAGTAATAGCAAGAAGGAGGCACGCTCCTGCTGATAGCTCCAGCGTAGGCCAGATGGCACTATTACTCAGATCTTCGGAACCTCTCAGTTAACACTCCGAAGCTGTTGCCTCTACGCCCGGACCTATTGTCTCAGGATCCTGGCTGATACCCAGACCTGGGTTGTCTGTCCTTGACGGTGTGACGGTGGAGACTGCCCTCTTAAGGTCTAGGAGTTTTTCCAGCTCTATAGTTAACAGGGGCTCTGTCCATGCTAAGAGCTCGGAAGTTTTTATCTGCAAGAATTTACCATTAGGTATGGTATACTTTCTTTCAGGTGTCGCCCTAGAGGCTAGGCTCCTCGGGTATTCCGGATATCCACAGGTTGGCTTTCCTACAGGTGGGCTTAGATAACGGTCATCGCCTTGCTTACTTGAAGGTGCAGGTTTCTGCCCTGTTAGTATGGTATCAGTGTAGGATTGCTACTCTTCCTGATGTCCGCACCTTTGTGCAGGGTGTACGTTATATTCAGCATCCCTTTGTTCCACCTGTGGCTCCTTGGGATTTGGCTGTGGTCCTTAGGGCTCTCTGAGGACCGCCATTTGATCCACTGGGCTCAGTGGATTTCAAATGGCTTACGGCTAGGACTGTATTCCTTCTGGCTCTTAATTTGGCCAGTAGGATCTCAGAATGGGAGGCTCTGTCATGTAGACCTCCCTTTTTCTCATCTTTCCTAGGAACAGGGCAGTGCTTGCCTTTACTTCCCCAGTCCTGTCTGCTGGTGAGGCCTATTTGGCTGTGGTACGGGCGCTAAGAATTTAAGTTGACCGTACCAGTCCATTTAGGAAATCAGACTCTCGGTTTTGTCCTTTCTGATTTCCATAAAAAGGGTTGGCCTGCCACTACGCTAACTTTGGCAGGATGGATTCACAGGTCTTCCTGTTCCATCCTCTATTAAAGCTCTTCCACTAGGTCTGTGGGTCCTTCGTGGGCAGCTCAACGTGGCGCCTCAGCGGTGATTGGCAGCCATGTGGTCATCTGTCCATATTTTTGTAAGGTATTATGCTTTTGATACCTTCGCCTCTCAGGATGCTTCCTTTCGGCGGCGGATTCTCCTTACAGCACAGGAGCGTCCCCACCCTTAAAGGATACTGCTTTGGGACATCCCCAAGGTATCCTGTGGATACCCTATGGACCCTGAAGTAGAAAATATGAGATATGGTAAGAACTTACCCTTGTTATCTCTATTTCTACGAAGTCCATAGGGTTCCACAGGACTCCCGCCCTGTCGCACCTGTACTGCAGATGGGCTTTGATCTGGTCACCGGTTTCTCCGTCTCCTTCTGGTGAGAATGTGATTCTTGTGTGTTTCAGACTGTCTTCTCTCTCTTTTTTGCTCCTGCTCCGGCCTATGGCTTGTTACGAAACTGAGTGGCCTGAGGCTCGGGGGCGGGGTATAGGAGAGGGACCCCAGTGCATCCTGGGAGGCTGAAAATTTAACTCTGTGGTGCCTGGATGTTTGCCGCCATCGCCTATACCCCAAGGTATCCTGTGGAACCCTATGGACTTCGTAGAAATAGAGATAACAAGGGTAAGTTCTTACCATATCTCATATTTTTCCAATTCCTATCACCAATATGAATTTTAATATTGCAGTTAAATAAATTCATTCTTTGATAAGGGGAAAAAATAGTTAATTTAAGGACATACATCTGGTTGTAATTTTAGCCATTATTATTCACACTTTAGTAGGTTTATTTATTATTCTGATTAAGAAACCATTATACAATTTATAACACTGTGGCCTTAAGTTTTTTTATACCCATTTGGGGGTAACAATAAAAATATATAAATACTTCCCAAGAGATATGATAACATATTAATATGCAATAAACCTATTATGGCCAAATTTTTATCCACATTTTTATTAACAGATACAATGTACTAAGCAACATCTGCTGTACATACCAAAAAGAAATAAAGCTGGGATTGGAATAATACTGAACTTGTAAATATGCTGCCCATAATTTTATTACTATAGGATTATTACTACATTTGAATTGTTATTATGATGAATTAATCTTTATAAAGCTTAACCTGCTTAGCAGCAATCTAAGTATGTACACCCAATTTGACCGAAGGGTTTTTAAGGGTATTCATTTTCATTTATATTTGGAACATTTTGTCAAAAAGGGATCAGATGTCATCCAAAAATGAGCATAGCCTAATGTATATCATATTCCACTCATTTTGTGCTTTATATGTACATAGTAGACCTAATGTGTCTCAATCTTTCCTGGACTGTTTAGATCGCACTGACATTAATATGCACTGTGTGCCCCAATACACGTCTGCACAAACTTCATCTGTAACATTGAGATTAAGCCATTTGTTTTAGGACATAAGATTCAAGTCTGATCATTTTCCATTTACACAGACTCCAGAAATTGGAGGACACACACAGCTCAATTTAACAAAGCTCATTTATCTTACAGAACTTGCATTAACCCTGTCCAGCTTTCCTTTCTAACACCCAGCATGGAACCATTTCTTCAAATAACCTCTAATGTGGCTGTAATAGCTATTGTGGTACAAAATTACCACTTCGCTATTTTTGTTGGAATATAGCTTAATGGTTTGGTAATGTTGCTGTAATTACTGCAATGTGATGTATTTTTTTCATGGAGGCATGAATTATCTTTTGGAAGCAGAAAGCTAACAAAGTCCGGTTCCTGAAGTGTGGAAATTACCATTGGCAGGGAATTGTTTACTTTCTGAGTGTGTTGTAAATTAGTATAGAACAAATTAAATGGTTTTCAAGGGTACTGAATACATAAGATATAAAACAATGAGTATCTGTGCACATTTGGCCAAGTTATGTATATACATAATCCTAGCTAATAGAGAAACATGCCATCCAGAATTATAGTTTTTGCCCCTCCAGGAGTGCCATGGAAAATATTGTTTGCACTAGATCAGTTAGACTTATACCCTTTTCACACTTGCTGCAATAATGTGAAGCCGCAGCTACCTGGGTTACTGTGCAGTGTGAATGGGCCAGGTTGAAATAAGGTGGGTCAAGAGACCCCGGCACTTCAACACTGGTTCAACTCGGCTTGCGATGCATTGTGAACGGGTAACCAGGGTCGATGCGACCTAGGTCCCGTCCACAGTTTAGGAAGAGCCGACCTTTGGAGATGATCTAATCTCCAAGTACCGGCTCGGCACATGGTGGTAGTGACGTCATCGACCTGGCAATAAGCTGGGTAGGGATGCCAGTATGAAAGGGGTTACAGCCGGGTCGCACCCTGGATGAACGCGTGAACAACATCACGGGTGCAACCCGGCATTGCAATGTGAAAAGGGTATTAGTTAGGAGGGAGTATATTCTGTTTTATTCTGTTTCTAATATTGTGGGCTGAGGGCAATATCTATCTTAGAAAATGGACAAAGTAATTAACATAAAGTCATTATTAACAATTGACAGACCGTTACATGTCAGCCTTTGTGCAGCAATTGTCTGCAGAACACAGATCTTATTGTTTGATTTTTTTCTCTAAACTTGACATTATGATTAATCCTAAGGATATGAGACAGATTATTTTAACATTGGGTAGTAGCCAGAAATAGGGCATCTTTTTTTGGGGGGGTGAAGGAGATTCACCATATATGCTTGGGTCTCTGCATAGACATATGGAATTCAGGGTGCGCCATAGCAGAGAGCAGACCTAGTAGTCTCCACATTGGTATTCTTATATTACTCCTGCCAGTTATCTTTTGATACAGTATGAAAGTGATTCATTTTTAATGTTAACAATTTACTTCAAGGATGAAACTTACATCTATGAAACCTACCATGGACTGGTGACACTGCACCAATTCAATGTACAGTACTGTATGTAGTGATTTTATGTTAAGCAATCCTGTAAAGGGGATCTAGTCAAAATCCCGACAGTCGTTTAGAATGGTGGTGCCGAAATCCCAACACTTGTCAGAATCCCGGCGGCGCCATCCCAACGGTAAGTATTGGGGTTAGGGGGAAGGCTAGGGTAAGGGGTTAGGGTTAGGCACTAGGGGGAGGGTTAGGGTTAGTCACTAAGGGGGAGGGCTAGGTTTAGGGTGCGGGAAGGGGGAGGTTAGGTTTAGGCACTATGGGGGGAGGGTTAGGTGTAGGCACCAGGGAGGGAGGGTTAGGGGTAGGGAGAGGGGGAGGGTTAAGATACTGACCGACAAGTGTCGGAATCCTAACCCTGTCAGAATGCAGGCATTGGGATTCTTAACCGCTGGGATCCCAAATGCTGGCATCCCGTACCCAACCCATATTTTACCAATATTATGCATTATTGGTAAAATACAAATGCCCATTATTCAACGATTAGTAACCGCTGCAAGAGAAAGAAGATAGGTATAAAGATTTGGCATTGAGAGATGATTTAAAAAAGTCTTCATTGCACATACTGTAGAATATTGAAAACCTGTGCAGCTGGTACCCAGCAAATGGGGACCAGATCCGCCACCATGGTATCGGTGGTGGCACCGGCCGCAACGTCCTAGTTACAGCCCTGGCCTTGGGCTTTATCACCTGAGGATATTCAATTAGATTCCCATTTTTCACCCGAACCCCATTTTAACAAGTGTTAAAAAGGGGCGTTAATGCATAGAGGTGTCTAGGTACTAAGCCTTGGAGAGAGAGAAAGTGGATTGAGATAAAGTACCAGCCAATCAACTCCTAACTGTCATTTTTCAAACACAGCCTGTAAAGTGACAGGAGCTGATTGGTTGGAACTTTATCTATCTCCAAGGCATAGTACATAGACCCCAGAGTCCGTGAAAAGTTCACTGACCTATGCGTTAACTGAGTGTTATTACCAGTGGCAGATTTTGCCAATGAGCTGTGGGCAGGGCTGTAGCTAGGGTAGTGCGGCCGGTGCCATCGTACAGGGCACCACAGGTCAGGGGGCGCTGTTTGGGCCTGTCAAATTTCTGTTTATTATCATTTCTGCTTGTAGCTTCCTCTTATTTCATCCCCAGCATTTCCTGGCTTCCCCTATCTCTTCCATGGCCCTTTTTTGGGTGCATTATGTCCCTTTGAAAAATGAGGGGGGCGCCAATGCTCTTTCTGGCACAGGGCACCAAAAAGTCTAGTTATGGCTCTGTCTGTGGGACTGCAGTAAAATCCGCCACTTCAGTGAGCCAGCTGCAGTCTGTGACTGCGCTGGCTAAACTGTGACTGGAGGTGGCTAGCGCCATCTGCCAGTCACGCACAGGACAGGCAGCCCCAGGGAGAGGTGTCTCCTCCCCCTGGGACTGCCAGTCAAGGCTGCAATTAGCAGAGAGCCCTTTCGGGCAGCCCTACATGGCTTCTCGGGGCTGCAGTCAATGCAGTCCCCAGAAGCCGGTGTTATGTGCATGCGCTGTGCTACCGGCGCTCTTGCGCATGCTTTGATCTAGGCGCCTGCCAGATCCATTGCGCAGGCAGTGGGACCCGGCTGGCCAGACCAACAGCAGCCGTAGTCCCCCTCAATTAAGACGGTAGGAGCCATTGCTGGTTATCACCAGTTAACTGCATACTTATCAGGAATTTCTGTTCAGTTCTCATGAGACCATACTTACCAACTTTGTGAAAATACTTTCCGGGAGCAACCCAAAGACCTGCCACTGCAGGCCGGTCCGGGGGGTGGGGCCATACTGGTAGCGTAATGAGGCCCCGCACCATTCCCCGTAAAATTTTGCGATTCACAGGCCCGCGACGAAGGAGTGGGGCTAAATTACGCAAATCTCATTGTTTAGCCCTGCCCCCTCATTACGGTCCAGCGAATTCCCCATTAAATCTCCCCACCATGCCTGCTTCACTAGGAAGAGGGTAGGATGCAGGAGATCTGCCTTCCGGGGGTGCAGTGGGCTACCTGAAAAATTGTGAGTCTCCCGCGATTTCCGGGAGTGTAGGCAAGTATGCATGAGATCCGAAAAGAAATTACCGTTAAGTCGGGCTAATTGAATAGCCCTCGGCAATCAATTACCACCTGTTAACGGGGCTACTTGAATTCCACCCACTGCATAAGACTATTTCTTACCTATGTTTTCCTCTGTACTAAGCAAAGCACTTTTTGAGGTTAGAGTACCTTTAAGATGTAAAATATCTTCCAGCTACTAAAGGGTTTTTAATTCCTCTATGACCTCAGAATGCTTTTATTGCACTTAAAAATTCACAACATGCAGCTCATTGTGCGGATAATTGCAAGTAATCATCTTCCTTCTCTGTAAACACATGTAGTTTAAAAGTATTGCATTTCTTTTGACCAGCTCAAATGCATACACAATTAGCTTTAATGACAATACACTTACAAGCGAATCCAGCTGCTTTAAGCGTGCATGTTCAGAAAAGCTCCGGCCAGAATACCAATTTACCTATACCAATTTAGTTTCACATTTTCTTTTTAAACTTTTTATTTCCAACGTACACAAAAAATAAATAATACATAAAGTACAAGAACAGTTTTTTCCAATAACATGAAACAGTTTTTCAATAAGAGATTAATGATCCCTAAGTATTACTATTATTTACAGACTAGTTAGAGATTTGTTGATGTATCTAGTTATATTATATATTATAGTTATGTTTAGTTATTTTAAAATCTGCTCGTTTGTTTTATTTTTTTTCATTATATGTTATTGTTCCTGCCTCAAAATATGTTTGAGGCTTTTTTTATGTGTGGGGTACAGAATTGTAATTATTATACTTAATGTCCAGACACACACATACCTTTACCCACTTTGATCTCTGCTGCTAGCACATTGTACAACTGTTTGTTGCAATTTGTCCATAACTACTGTTTATTTTTTTTTAAACCTAGTTGATATGATGGCGCCCTGTACCATAAGATGAAATGCAATTAAAACTCAAGTGGTTGCTATGTACAGTGATGCATACTAACTAAACAAATTTGCTAAAACATATAATGGGGACTAAAAGGGATATACAATAGATGATAGTGTTTAAACATTAAGGGGCTTAAAAGTAAGTACAATTCTTATGTATATCCCACACAAAACAATAGACTTATCTTATTTAATTTTTCAAACAAACAAATGAGTACCCTTATCTCTGCCCTGGACTCCACTGCCTCAGCTGTTGCCTCCGTCAGACCATACCCTAATCTTGGCATGCCAAACTCACTCACATCTAAAAATGCTCTTGTACTGCTAAGCAGCACTGGAGGAAGTTGTGCTTTCACTGCAACTTCCTCCACTTCAAATATATCCTCTCTTAGTAGTTTTGCACTATCTCTCTCTAAACAATCTAATTTTAAGTCTCACATCTCCTTCCAGTCTTCCAATTCCTGCCTCCTATTCACCACCTTCAATACCCTCCTCTACTTCTACCCAGAAAAGAACCCCAGCCACTAACAAAAACTCTAAAATGTATATATAAATTGTTACAATTACAAAAGTATGATCTAATGTAACACCGTCTAGAGGATGGTATTTGTAGTGTTAAAGCTTGCTTCCTGTTGTAGTAATTACATTCCTGAGACCCTGGGAATCAGTTTTCAGGTAAAGGAGGGGCTGGAGAAATAGACACGCAGGGGTGGGAAGACTGGGTGTGTAGAAGGCAGATAAGATAAAGGAGGGGGGAGGAAGAACAAAGGGATAGAGAACAAGAATTTGGGAGAGTGCAGACATCTTTGGGGAGAGTCAGAGCTGGAAGCAGAAATGTAGCCATCATGCTCCCCTGGCAGGGGGAGATTGGCGGGGCTGTGGTGGCTGCCACGATGCCCATCTAACGCCAAAGGAGAGAGAGGTCTGGAGTGAGACCACTGAGATAAAGTCTGTGAGAGACCACAGAGCTGGAATATTGCAGCATGAGCAGCCCAGTGAAGTGTTTAGCACCCATGAGAGGGGTAAGAGATGTTAGTATATGTGTTGGAGAGATGGGAAAGAGGAATTTCCCAGGAGCTTTATTGTTAAGGGAACAAGAGGAGTCCCTTATGCATAAAAACCCCTCAGCAGCCATTAAAGGGGGGGTCACTGTGGTAGCAGTGTGGCTATAGGAGCCATTCCTGTATGATAGGGATGTGCTACAGCTGAGAGTTTGATAGCTGCAATAAAAAAGTCTGTATATTGCTGTCCCATGTGAAAGAGAAGGGGAGCAGAGAGAGGCAGACCTGGGTATGAGATACTCTGTATATTGTTTTAGAAGAGACAAAGAAGAGGCAGAGTGCAAAAGAAGTTATGTGACATGTGTGTGAAGCTGTGGGACTACAGGCACCAGCCAGCATAGGGCCAGGTGGACCTGCATGTATGAAGTGGAGAACTACAGGCACCAGCCAGCATAGGGCAAAAGTGGACCTGTGTGTCTTAAAATGCAAAGCATTCATTGTGACTGTGCTTACAGACTGTCCTGGTGAAGAAGAGTGTGATGTAATGTAAGCATGTCCATAAGATTGTCATATACCATCTGACATGCCAAGTATATGAGCTGGAGGGAGAGGAGAAGCTGCTATAACCATATTCTTGTCATGTAAAGTCATGTGCAGGAGGAGAGAAATAAAGTGGTATATTTTTATAAGAGAAGGTCTGGCGCCCAAGTTATTCAACAAGAACTGTTGCTGCATGTGGCTATACCTGTATCTATATGTGTGACTGTTATAAAGCCTGCATGGGCAGGGACCCCCTTCTCAGGTATTGCCCACACCCTAAAGAGCTCGCCTGAGGCAATAGGAGGTGTATCACTCCAAATGCACCTATGTACCACACCGCACACTGAAGGGGGGTTACACTAATAATCCATTGATTACTCAGAAAGTGTAAATAATCACAGCAGCATGTTCCAAACTGGGATTCGTGCAAGAATTTCAAAGGAATAAAATAAAAAACAAGATAATACCTGATGAGGAACATACGAATGATAACTACACTAATCAGATGCACATATGTACTGCTGGAGACTTTTACACACCACTGTCACAGCTGGGGTGTACCACTATTTGTGATTGCTACAGCAGCATCTCTTTACCCCTGTGTGTATTCAACACCTCCACTAGAGCCGTATCCATTCCAGCCGTCTCCATTCCACTGCCGTGGTTGGGGCCTATTGGTGCTGGAGCACTTTACATGTGCATGCTGTGGTCTTAGCGGCTTTTACATCCACTGAGCAGCGCTGTGTCACGTGGTCGCCACTACGTATGTGCTGGACCGAGGAGAGTGTCATTCAGCCAAAGGACATTCTGGTAACTAAACATCCACTCTAATTGTACCCAGGAGCAGACTGTTTTTATTACCACTCATTACTACTGGCTACAGTTGCTTATGGGACTGATTAGTTCCTTCTATATACTGAGAGGCACCCTATGCAAAGCATATTTCTATATATTTTTTTTTTGTGAAGCTCCACTTTTTGATTATAGTTTATCTGAATTTGTTACAGTTGCAAATCTAATCATAAGATCATTTTTTTATCAGGATCAGCTGTGTTTTACATATGTTTTAGATATATTTTATTTTTCAAGTTTGCATGCATTTGTACGATACTGTACATGTTCACTTGATTAGTTTGGGTATTAATTGTATATGACATTCATTCTACATTATTAAATACACGTTTCCATTTTTTAAATATAGTGTATATCGTATTATCTGCCATATCAGATGTGGTGTTTTCATTTCTGTTTCTTCCTCTGCTTCTGCCCCGGCTCCTTCCTCTGCACAATCAACTTTGACACCCATGTCACATATGAGATTCATGCTATCCACCAGGACATCTGCCTTCAGACTTCTACTGCCTAATCCCTACATGTCTACAACTGCCTGTCTACCTTGTCCTACTTCACCTCTGTATAGAATTTCTTGCAAAGGCAAGAGGAGAAGACTCTTTTTGGGGGGCACTCTTTAAATATATTAATTGAAATTACGAAAATATTAAAATGTAACTTTTATTACTATACCTTTCAAATATATAATATGGTGTAATATGTATTCACCTATTTGCAATCTTAAAAAATATTTCAGTATGGTTGGTATTGACATATCATACCGATGAAAAAGGCAGAAATATAGTGATAGATCTTAGCTATATTAATGATATCTTGCAACAGTTTCTGCATATACCAAAACAGGAACTTTCTTCCAGACACAATTCACCTACTTCACTTCTACCACTAGGGTTAAAGTCAAGACCCTTCTCTCCCTCCACCTGCCCCATTGACGCCATTTCCTCTCACCTGCTGCAACCTAGCAGCCCACCTCTTCAGCCTGCCCTTCTCATCCAGTTCCCTCACCTCCTCCTTCAAACATGCACTCTAATCACCCATCCACACTCATCTCCTCAACCCTCACTTGACCCAATCTCTAACTCATGCCTCTTTCTTTCCATGTGCCTCCAAGATCCTTGAGCAGCTTGTCTATCATTGTTTCACCACTTTACTCTCCTCCATCTCTCTCCTAGACCCACTTCAGTATGTTTTTTTGTTCCTTGCACTCCACATAAACTGCCCTTACTAAGGTTCTTCTTACAGTCAAATACAATGGTAATTTCTCTCTACTTGTCCTTCTTACCTTGTCTGCTGACTTTGATACTGTGAACCACTGTCACTTTCAATCCTTCCACTCTTTCAGTTTCCACTCATGATTAAGCTTCTACCTCTCTCACCATTCCTATGTCTTTTCCATTGGCTTTACATCTCTATCTCTCCCTCTATGCATTGGTGTCCTACAAGCTCCTACCTTGGCCCTTTCTCTTCTCAATTTTTGTCTCCTCGTTTGGAGGTCTTATCAGCTATTTCTGCTTTCAGTACCATCTCTATACTTCTGACACCCAGATTTACCTATCCTTCCCTGACCTCTCTCCTTCCATCCTAACTTGTGTCTCTGTCTCTCTGTTTTCTCCTCTTAGATGTCCCATAATATTCTCAAACTCAATAAATCCAAAATGGAACTCATTGTCCTCTGTCTCAGCTTCCTGGGGGTCCTTCTTGATGGCTTACTCTTCTTCACTTCCTACATCAACTCTATCTCAAAATCATCCTGCTTCAACCTTAACATCAGACACTTTTTCAAGACGGATGCCACCAAAACCTTCACCAACGCACTTGTGATTTTTCTGCATAGAATACTGTATTCTCCTCCTATTTGGCTTTCCTCACATCCACCTCTCACCACTTCAATCTTCAATCTATCATTAATGCTGCGTTCCATCTCATGTACCTCTCCTCTGCTAATTGCTTCATTGACTCCCCCTCTGTCTTAGACTACAACTCAAACTCCTCACCCTCACTTATAAAGCCTATAAACACTCTATACCCTTCTACATCTCCCACCCCATTTATTGTCCACACTCCCTCTTACTCACTCTACATCTCCACCAACTGGTGCCTTACCTCATCTCACTCCCCCATCCAACATTTCTCCTGTGCTGCCCTACTGCTCTGGAACTCACTTTCTCGCCCCCTATCAGATTCTTTACCAGAATCCACATACGTCACTCACCTCTTCATAAAAGCCTATCATCTCATAGCTAATTACTCAGCCCCCACTTATTACACACTATTCCAGTGCACTCTGCTTGTTCCATCCCTCACTCTTATGGGTATATTTACTAAAGTGAGTGTTTTTAGAAGTGGAGATGTTGCCCATAGCAACCAATCAGATTCTAGCTATTATCTTCTAGAAGGTGCTAGTTAAATGCTAGTTAGGATCTGATTGGTTGCTATGGGCAACATCTCCATTTCTGAAAACTCTCTCTTTAGTAAATCAACCCCTTAGACTGTAGGCCCTCGTGGGCACAACCCTCCTTGTACTTTCTTGCTTGCACTATCTCGGCCACCAGTGCAACTTTCTTCCCTGGACTTTCACCAGCGACACTGATCCTGTCTTTCCCCCTACTTTTGAGTACAAGATAATTACATACTGATTATTTTGATACTGTTATTATCATATATATTGATTTGTAATTGTGTTTTTAATCTCTGTATGGCTCCTATGTACTGATATATACTACTACTACTACTACTACTACTAATAATAATAATAATAATATGTTTAGCTAGAAGATGCAAGCTACAGCACAAATGCCTTTTCCTGATGTCATGTGGCTATTTTACATAGTTACACCCATTTATACCAGAGGAATGTGAAAATGGCAGAATGTCTCTTGTATTTCTCCAACATGCAACAAAAAGATTGTGTTTGAATAAGATACTTAAATACGCTTCAGGAGATGGAGATTGTGTTTTGTCGGAAATGTTCCAAGTCAATTGGTGGCCCTAAAGCTTTATTCCCCCCCCCCCGCCCCCCCCCCCCCCCCCCATTCCCAGAAAGAAGATGTTTTAAAAATAAAAGGTTAATATAATTTCATACAGATTAATACTTGGATGGAGATAACGTAATGGATATTATGCCCATTGTATTTACTTGGTAACTAATTTGGAGTAAGCTTTGGTCTGTCTGTCTGTCTGTCTGACTGAAAAAGTGTGCACTAAAAAGAGAAAAGTGAAAGAGAATATAGCATATCATATGTGAATGGCTTTGCCAGAGCCTAAAACAAGGGAATGTGCCTTTAACCACATTATTCCACTTAATTGTTTTTCCTTCTTTACTCTTTCTGTTCCAGTCACAGTGGTATAATTAGTTATCTAGTATAATCCATATTGAAAACCAAATGTAGAATACAAATGCATATCATCCCCTACATAAAAACAAGTGCCAGAGCAGGAACAATGGAACATGGGTTATGGAGAGGTCGAAGGTGGACGAAACTGAACTGAACTTGTTATACTGTATACAGTAGTGCAGGGTAAACCAGTATACAACAATAGCATGACCAGTATAGGATAAACCTGTTAATTGCCCTGTCTTCAGGATTAGCTCCAATGTGTTGTAGTTGAGGTGAATGGATGCCTGTAAGGTATTTAGGAGTTCCTCATTTCTAAACATGGATCTTTTTTGCACATTTGGCTAGTATAATAAAAGTAGGATGGGAGAATGGAGCATCCTAGGTAAGTAAAACTCCAGGGCTTAATTTTGTAAGTGGCAGTGGTATCCCACAGGCATTTCACCTCCTCAGTGGGTCTTTTAACACTTGGTGCATGCAAATGCAAATTTGCAGATTTGCTCGATTATGCCAGCTTTGCCTACCAGTGCCTGGATAGGTGGCATGACAAAGTCCTAGTGACGAAACACGTATGGGGGTGGCTTGGCGTGTTTTTTATTGCTTACAGCATATTCAGCATCCAGGGTAACAGGTTACTGTCGTGTATATATATATATATATATATATATATATAGTATATAATTTTCCCTCTGCCTCCTCATTCCTCTACCTGTTAATATTGTAAACATATTCCACAATTATTTACTTACTTACTTTTCTGAATTGTCACTCTCCAGTGTATAAATATACCTTGATGTCTTGCACTTTTTGGCCCATACCATACAGTATCTCAATCTCTCCTATTTTACCAGCCTACACTGTCTAAACTCTTACAACAGAATCACCCCTTCTTCACATAGTTAAATACTCACCATTTCTCTACCTTTACCTTTAATCCATATCAGTTGTGTAACACCAATATTTTCACATATGTAACCCCACTTTATTTTATTTATTTATGTAATTATTACATTTAGCTTTTACAGTTATTGCCAATATAATCTAATTCACATTGTCCATCCCTATTTCCTCTATCCTTTATAATTAATCCTCTTGTATTTTGTTAGTACATACCCCTATTTTAATCCTGTGTATTTATAAACTAATTATCTGAATTTATTTCTTTATGGTGCATACACAGGTCTGTCAGATGAACGATGAATGACTTTTACCAACGATTTGAACGATTTTACAAATGATTTGAATGGTTGAACGATTTCAGAAAGTATTAAAATGAATGAAATCGTCCAAATCTGACTGCAAACATATCAGATGTCAGATATCGTTATCTGACATCAGAAATTAACAATTGAACGATTTTTAAAATCGTTATCGTTCAGATCTGACACAAAATCTGACCATGTATATGCACCATTACTGTGTGAAATGGAAAACAAAACAGCTTAAAGATAAAAACTGCCCAGGGCAAGTCATGAAACACTAATCTGCCACTTCTCTGCAACTATAGTCCTTATTGTTTCAGCCTTTAAGGAAATGGCAAAGATGTTCAGCACCGAGAAACCAATTGTGCACTATGATTACTAACAGTAAAGTAACCTGGGTTCAGTTTCCTTGCTTATGTAAACTGCAGCAGATTTTATCTTGGCACCGAGATATTCACGTGGGGATTAAGTAAAATAGAAAACAGATGCGAATGAGCATGAAGATCAACACCGCCAGCCAGATATCTTTTAGCAGATTGAAGTTACACTTAGCATACTTGGGCACACAAGATGAGATCAATACATTGTCAGAACAAAAGGTAGCTAGCAGATCCTGAGCAGAGAGAAATCTATTCCAGAAGTTGGTTGAAGGGGATACAGAGTTTCAAATATGTAAGTGCTGACTTTGTAAGGAACTGAATAATGTTTCCAGCTCAATATGTAGTGTAAAAACTGCTGTGCATTTATTAAGATACTCATACAATGCATGAACTAAAACAAACAATAAAATAGTATTTACATTAATATATAATCTAGTTTAAATAACTGGTATCAGTAGTAGTAGCACCCTCCTTTCTTGAATCTCCACCTTTGCCAATTAACTGAAAAGTGTTAGAGCATCACTGTCATCCATAGCATCTATAGATATGTAACCAGTGTGACACCTGATCGGATTGGATGTGGGTCCAGGCCATCAAATGCTAAGTTACCACTTAACTGGCAATTTTGTTTTCCTCCAAAAAAAACCCACACTTTTTATGTTATCATTGAATTGGATCAAGAACATCTATTTTAAAACTTATCCAACATGATTTTATAAAAAAAATAAATATATATATATATATATATATACACACACACACACATATATATATATATATATATATATACATACACATATTTTTTTGAAACCCATAACATTAACATGGATTTTTTATATCGGACAATTGATGTTAGGAACATTGCGACCATCACGACTTTCATTTCCCCAGCGGATAATAAATGAAAACTATATAACTATATATTAAGTGGCACATGGGGAGGGGGAGTAACCAATACAATGCCTAAGGGCAACCAAGCCCGCATAGGACCGGCAGAGGTCTGGGCCAGGCATGGCCGGGGCACCTGCTACTGGCTGGGCAGAGACTATGGCAGCTGCTACTGTCACTGTGCAGCGTCCATGATCAGAGCTCAGCTGACAGCTCCGATCAGGCCTGTCAGCAGCAAAATAGTGAGCAGGCAGCGGTGGTTTGCAGGGACAGGGCACCCGGTGACGGCTAGTGGTTAGCACGGGTGATGTGCTGGGAGGGGTGCTGTGACAGGGGTGCTGGGTGAGGGGTACAGTGCTGGGAGAAGAGTGCTGTGCTCTATGCTGGGTGAGGGGTGCTGGGAGTGCAGCACAAGGGGGGAAGGGGCCACAGCACAGTGAGACCACGCCCCTTCTATGAGGCCACACGCTTTTTCAGAATCCCATGGGGGGGCACTTCCCAAAATCTTGCCTAGGGCACTAATTTGGCTAGGCCGGCTCTGGGATCCATTGACACTGGGGGTGGGGGCTCTGCCACTGAGATCTATTACGCAAAACACCCCCTAGGTATTTTTTTTAAAAAAAATGTCTAAATATATTTTTAAAAAGACATTCTAGACTTCTAAACATCAATTTCTGTCCAGTTTTTGGGGGAAGAAATTACAGTTAAGTGGTTGATCATGCACCGGTGAGTTAGTGTATTTTACTGGATCAGTAATTATCCCACTTGCTTCCACAGACAGAAATTCTTGAGGACTGGAGATGGGAACCACCAATCTAGAGCTTCCTCCCAAAGTTACTGTGAGGATCAATGCTGACTAAATGGATGAGGAAAGGAATGATAGGGACAGTGGGTCTCATTCAGACCCGGTCGCAAACGCCGATGTGCTCGCAACCGGGTCGATGCGCGAGACCAGGGTAGCGATGGGCACTCCGTCGCTAGGGGTCTCGTAGCAGACGGAGCGAGCTGTCGATGTTGAGTGACAGCTCGCCCCGTTTGCTGGGCGGGCCCGGCCAAACGGAGGCGTTCCAGACGGAACGGTTGCCATTTGGGGGCTGCCCCACTGACATCATTGATGATGTCAGTGGGGAACTTCCTGCTCAAACAGAGCAGGAAGTTCCCTGGGGCTTACGAGAGCCCAGACCCAACCTTAGGGTCTGGTAGTAAGCCCCGATGGTCGCGATGGTGATGACCATCGACCAGCACCCTGGTCGGTTGCTAGAGCTGTGGGTGGTAACCCATAGCCTAGCGATCGACCAGAAGGCGGCACTTAAAAAATAAGTACCCGCCTTCATTCAGAGCGATCGCTTGCAGCAAGCGATCGACTCTGAATGAGGTCCAGTGTGTGACAAAAGATAATATTAAATGTAATTTTGAATATTAGACATGGTGCTTTAGATTATGTCAAATCCTTGCTCAGAAATACCCCTGAATCCAAGCACTCCAGATCATAAATCCCATCCCATATATCATAATATTGCAATTCATGCATATTAATATGAAAAGTTGCTTACATCTATAAAAGCCTGCTTGGCCAGGTTTATTGGTAAAGCTAGATTTAAGACTTTACATAATCAGGATTTCAGAAGAGGATTTGGCTATTGTCAAAACTAGCCTAAATGGTAGGCCTGGGATTTTCAGTCTGATTGTGATATTTATTATAGTTTGATCCTTGAATTTCCATATCATATATGATGTTAAGCAGTTTAATAAAAATTTACTTTGAGAGAGCATGCTACATATTTTATATGAAGTGAGTTTGCTGCAGAAGTTGCAGTGATACAATCACAGCGGTCAATTCAATTAGTGGCGATGTACTCCTGCACATCCTGCACATCCTGAGCTATTCGGCTGCACACAGATTCGCCTGTTATGGTATGTTACGCTGAAGGCTACTAGTTCTCCTGGGCACTTCTATGGCGTGCAAGGAAAAAAAACTAACAATGTTGCATTGCGGCTAAGCTGCTAACTGAATTGTTCTTCAGCACTGTGTTTGTAAATCTGCTTTTTACAGAATTTATGTGTTATGAGGAGAGATGTGACTATGGGCCTGATTCAGAGCCGGATGCAATTAGCGCTCGCTCGTCCAGAAAATAGGGGTGGCTATTCAAATGAACCGTTCGCTGTTTGCGGTCTGTTCACGCCTCTAGGTCTGAACGAGCGTACAAAACTTGCGGTCGTTTTTTAGGAAACTACGCCCCCTGGCCGCTCGCATCCTACGTCATGTCCGCTATTTATTAGATTAATCGAGTACATCGAACAGGGTATGAACTGCTCGCTATTCTTGTGGTTGGTTTTTGCTACCACAATTTTACAAGCAGTTCTGGCTATAAAATAACCCAGTTACGTGGTCAATGATGCTGCTGTTTTAAATATGCACACCCATAAACGCCCGTTTTGACCTTTAAGCACGCCTGCGATCGGATCTCCACTCCCCGTTTTCAAGCACCTTCCCCTGTTACCACCCACATACGCCTCTTTCTGTCACTCAAATTAGCAGGCATTCGCTATTTTGCGAGCACATGAATTTCGGCCGCACTGACTGGTTTGCGCATGCGTATAACGATCCGTACGCATGCGCAGTTGGGCAAACATCGCTCAGAGCGAACGAGCTGCCGCTTACGAGTGGCTCTGAATCAGGCCCTATGACAGTGACTTCATTCTGCTTAGTGGTTAAATGTAGGACACATAAGGACATACTTCTAGCAAGATTTAAAAGGAACGTCTAAGGGCCTGATTCACTATGTATCGCAATACTGCATACGCACGCAGTTCAACTGCGATAGCAAGCCAAACCACTGCGATCGCAATGCAAACTCAGCACTACATAAGGACGCCCACTTTACCATACGCACATCTGTAATACTTAGCAGAATAGCTAAATCATTGGTACAATCGAGTACCATCGGACCCATACGCACACTTGCACAAGCCCTGACCTTACTCAGAAATTGCTAACAGCCATGCACGCTATGAGACCTCAGGCTCCGTATGGCTTTGCAGTGGATAATTTATGCATGCCCATGCAACGGCGTGCAAATGCACTGGCATGCCTGTGTTCAGCTGACCACCCCCCATCATGACCCACAATCGGCACTTCCTGTCAATCATTCTGCGATAGGACTGCACAGTCCTGATTGCAGCGACCGGTTCGAGCAACAAGCTGCCGACTGCGTGCGTATTAGCAACTGCGATTCAAGCTGAATCAGGCCCTAAGTCTGTCATCCATTCAGTGCACAACGTTTGGCACAGCTTGGAAGCCAGGGCCTGATTCAGCAAGGAACGCAGTTGCTAATATCTACGCAATCGGTCGATTAATTTGCACTGTGCATGTGTATGCATTGCAGCGCGCTTGTGTTGAGCCAGATGCTGTGGTCAGAATTGCGTACACTGAGGCTACGCAGACGAACGACCGAGTGATTGACAGGAAGTGCCATTTGTGGGTGGTGATGGGAGGTGGCCGTGTGAACGCAGGTGTGTCAGTGCATTTCAATGCCGTTGCATGGGCATGCATAAATTATCCACTGCGATACCAGACACCTCCTGAGGCCTCATAGCGTGTGCAGAAGTTAGCAATTCCTGAGTGAGGTCTGGGCTTCCTTAACTGTGCGTCTGGGTCTGATGTTACTTGATTTACCGATTTTTTTCGCTGTGTTGTCCTAGTATAGGGATGTGAGTAAGGGGAAGTGGGCATCCTTATGTCAGGCTGCATACGCAATGTGAATGCAAATATTTAAATATCACCGCTGATATTAGCAACGCAGTGCGTATAAGCAGAATAGTGGTCCATGCTGAATCAGGCCCTCAGTTTCTCGCTACGTCACTAAACGCAGTTTGTCCTTGATGTAGGACAGTGCCTATAAAGGAGCCACCTTAGGCAGCTCTCTCATGCAACAAGTTTTGTGGGACAGCAAAACATAGAGAATTTATTTTATACTGTAAAATATTTACTTACTAAAAAAAAGTATAAACCTTTTTGTTAAGCTTATTGTTATATCAATAAATTAGGTCTAATATTACTGATTATTGATAATACTGTTCATATATGTATGGTAAAGTATTCAAGGTTTCTAGAAATGTCTGGCACTAAGAGGGAGAAGGGTATAACTTCATTTGACACAGCAGAATGGCTTGACAGACAAGAAACAAAGGATTACAAACAAAATGTTACATAAAAGAGTTTCCAATGTATTAAACAATAAACACATTCATAATAATAACAACACACATTTGTACTTTCCATGCAACTAAATAAGCTTCATTCTCTGTAATATACATTGTTGCCACTTAAATATGTGGCAGTGTATAGCATGTTGTGGTACACTGAGAGGGTCACACAAACCCATACTCCTGGGACAGGAAAATTATCTGAATAAATTATCTGAATAAATGAATTAATGCAGTCAGGAGCAATCTAATTGGGTGATTCAGAATAGGATGGAATTGCAAAGCCACACACAAGCAGCTTTGCAATTCCGTCCTTGCTAATATGTTAATACGCCTCCTGCATGAATTAATGACCCTGGCTGTGTCCTTAGACACAGCATCAGATCAACTGCATGATTCTTTGCTGGCTGAGTGACCATGGGGTCAAGCAAGCTGGCCGTCACAGATGAGCGAAAGAATCTCAGTCAGCCGACGGAGATCCTGGTCTCTGTCTTCCCCCTCAAAGCCCGTGACACGCCTCCACTTTGGGAAATGTAGGCCGTTGCCGCCCCCGCCCAGAAACGGCAGCATACTGTCAATCACTGACAGTCTGCTGTTGGATTGCATGCAATCACGTAGACCCGTACTGCACATGCACAGTACAGGTCCAGCGCCTGCGCAGATTCCCGACCATTGGGGCTCTGCGTTCGGCATTGCACTTACGTGCAATGCTGAATCAGGCCCCAAGTCACTACCTTTTGGTTCTGCAATAAAGGTAGGGTATGATGGCTTTAAGTACCAGTACCAAGACCACACTTCCACCTAAGGATTTATAGCACAAAAGTGAACATGCACTATAGATATTAGACAGGTGCTTGAGTTACTCTTCTTGGAGCACCTTATTAGTAGTCTGCTTTCTATATGACACTGATTTGGTTCATAATATTCTGTTCAATTAAAATAATCTACATTTGAATATGTTTATTATCCATATTTCAGTAGGCATCACAGAATACTTGGAGTATAAAGGAAAGTTTATATTGTCCTTGTGATTGTGATGTTAGTTTATCTAGGTTGTGAATCATTCCTGAAATAGCTGCTAAAGAAACATTCTGGACACGCATAATGACACTGACTGAGCTTCTTTTTAGTTACATCTGAATGAGTTCATTTTAAGCTGGACTTAATGATTTGCCCTTAATAACCTGAAGCCATATGCTCTCAGACCTACCAGCAATTATACATTGTGACAATAAGGCACATATGCTTAGCAATTCTAGGACTCATCTACAAAGCCAGATTCCCACAGAGCATGATCATTGGTGGCCATACATCATTTAATGGCACATACCAATAAATCTTATGTTCTCAAATCTACAGTATGCCTTTTTGAGATATTGCACAGCACGGAAACATTGTAAACTAATACACATACATGTGTATAGATAGGAAAGTCTAACAGCTGTTGGGTCAATGCTTGTTAATTAAATTTTATAATATATCCGTTTTCCCCCTGATTGTGTTGGTGCAAATCCCACTCTGCTACTAAATGAGGGCGTGATTATACTCACTTCTTTCTGGAAAATGTACAATACCAAGGGTGTATGCTTTTTAGCAATACTCCTTTCAGGCAGAGAAAAGGACCCAGTAATTTGCCGGGCAAGCTGGGTCAAGCCGGGTCCTTTTTTCTGTGTGAAAGGGTCAACCCAGGTCGAAATTCCCGGGACTTCGACCCTGGTCGCTACCAGAGTTATTCCCGGGTCCGACCTGGATAGCCTCCTATGTAAAAGGTATGACCCGGGTGACGATGAATGGATGAGGAAGATAGTGAATGCTCCCGCAAACTCCGAAAATATTATATTTTTGGAGCGTGATGAATTTAGGTCCCCATACTAGTGTATTGGGATAGCGGGACAGACTGGGGCTGAAAGGTAAGCAGAGATATCAGTGATAACTCCTGCATTACCTCTATAATGAATAGCCCCGATCCTTAATTTCTACAAACGTATGTGAAAATTTAAATTTTCACCTGCTTTTGTAGAAATTAAGTGATGATTAATAGACCCCCAGGTGAGTACAAAAAGCATATTATATCCAAATTTGAATAAACATATCATGGAAATTGTAGGGCATCATTCCTTTCCCCCAGTTTATCAGTTTTTGCTGGTAATCACAGAACATAATCAAATTATTTCAATAGATATTCATGCTATAATGCTGCATAGATGTTTCAGTACAATTTGTAGCAACATCTGATGGTCAGGGCCACACCTTCTGTTCATGAAGATTGTACGATTGTTACTAGGTTTATGCTGACATACTGAAGAGTACTATCGTATATGATGGAAATAACTTATTCCCTTATGAAATAATAAATTTTATTGAGAAAAATGTCCACATTAAACTGTCGTACTATCTTCCACCAATCTAAATAGTCAGCTAACATTTAACCATTATCCATTACAATCAGTCCATTATAGAATGCTTAGTTCACACAGTGTAATTGCTAATTATTTTAGAGCTTGGTTAATAGAGTGCTTTATGTGAGGCTGGATACCGCATTGGGAAAGAAGATCCCAATTATGTTTCTCTGCTGGACAAAGCTAAAATGACTGTGTAACTTTCCAACTGGAGCTCTAGATCTTCACATATCATGTCATGACATTTGAAACTAATGTATTTACCAGGCATTTCTGTGGACTTAGGGCGTTTAAGCAATTATATCACTATTTCAAACAGTATTACTGTCTCTAACAAATAGTAACTGGATGACATCATTCCTGGGCATTCTGCTCTCTGGGGCAAATGTTTAGGTTTCCCATATCCCTATTTATCAGGAACGTCCAATTTTTTTACTCTGATAATCTGTAATTTTAAATGGTTATTTTCACAAGGCTCTGACACATTATGTAGGTGACGAATAGGATTCTAGAGGATTTTAAGTTATTTTTTTATGTACATACTGTACACAGAACACAAGTGCGGATTTACAGGGCTTCTATTATTTATGCTCCCATTTCCAATTCCTTTATAGAACACCTTATTTGTATAGTACACACTAATACCCCTTTTTATGTGCATCAACCTGAGATTTTTGTCTAGGTAAATGGATACACCCGGGTCCAGGGACCTGGGGATCCAACTTGAGTACTTTGCAGGTTGGCCACGGGTCGTTCCTATGGCACCCTGTAGTGTAACGGCGCAATCCGGGTCATGATAACCCGGATCGTGCCGCATGCCGTTCCATTGGCCAGCTCCAGGCACTCGGAGATGACATCACCTCCAAGCGTCCACTGCAACGCCGAAGAGCCAAGTCACTGTAGACCCAGCTCTGGTGTGAACGGGGCAGACTCGGGAATATCCTGGGTCAGCGCCGCAATGTGAAAGGGGTTAGTTCCGGGTTCTGATCCGGACTGGAACACTGCTCCAATCTCCGGGTCAGACCCGCAATTTTGGTATGAAAGTGGTACAACTGTACTTACCTCATAACCAAGGTCTTTATCTACCGAGGATCTATTGAGGTTAGCAATCGTTAGGCCTTTATATATGTAGAATGGCTATTCAGTCCTGGACCTGGGGATGAGAAAATGGCAGGGGAGGCATTCTTCTCCTTTATACATCACTACCTTCATGTTTTTATTATTTTACATCTTAATATACAGCTATTTAACAAATAATAACATTTAGTCATGGGCTCAGTTTGGACATTCTACACAGTAGCTTGGTTAAATAATTTAGGTACAGTGGCAGTTAGAACAATGGAGTACTCAGACAGCAGGGTATAAGGGGCACGGGGCAGCGTAAATGTAAATCCAGGTCTGACAGTTTTCTATAAGTACAATGAATCAGATATGTTAGATTAGTATTAGTGGAAATAAGAAAGATCACTGTAAGACAGGATGTAGTTTTGTTTTGCATGTTAGGCTCTTTTAATGAACAGATGGAAGCAAATAATTAAGGTTGGTATAATCCCACTGCTGTTCCTAATACTCTATGAAAGAAATCTGCTATGGTTCTGCTATGAGAGAAATCTGCTTTGGTTTTCTATAAAGCCACCTCCAAATTATTAGAATTAGTGGGTGACACAGACATGACTTTCCAGGTGTTACCCAAAGGCAAGTCCAGGGGAGGTTATATGTATAATCAATTAGGTGCGAGAATAGCAAAAATCCTGCACCTGTGAGGTTTTTCCTGCAGGTGCAAGATGTTTGCTATCCAATTAGGTGCGGGATTTTCAGTCTTTGAGTTCCGGGAGGCTTTTTTCCTCGCACCTCCAGAGCAAGTCTGATTTTTCCTAAAATTGTTCATTTTAGGAACGATCAGCAAGACTTGCTCTGGGACCCCGACGGCACCCCCCCTGAGGACTAAATAAGCTATTGGAAGTTTCCAATTAGCTTAATTACTCACCTTCCAAAGCAGTGTCTTCTTCTCCAGCGTCGGGAGGCGGGTCTTCTGCATCAGAATGTACAATATATGTATGTCAGTGTGTGTGAGTGTGTATGAGTGGATGAGTGAGTGTGTGGGTGTGTGCATGAGTGCGTGTGTCCCTCCCTGTAACCAGTGCTGGGAGGACTACATCTCCCAGCACCCCTGGAACCTACTAGCAGCCCCCGGGACTCCCAGCAGTCCCCTCCTCAGTGATAAGATGGAGGAGAGGCCACCGGGAGCCACAGAGACCACCGGAAACCCCCAGACATGTAAGTTTTTTTTTTTTTCACGCACCACAGGGTTTTCAGCATCCAGGCCTTAAATGTATGGCTGCCAAGGCATGCTGTAAAAAGACCATACCTTTGAAAAACTCCTTTATTGAAATAAATACTCACCACACACATTCCCTTGGTTACCAATTTAATGCAAGAATGAATGTGAATCTAGTGGAATTACCTGGATTTCTGCAGAAATTTGCAGAAATCCATAAAGTGTTGTTTAATTTTCATTAAAAGCTAGGTACACACTTGACAGATTAGATCATGTTGAAACGATCATATGAAAATCCCTTTTCCAGTGTAAACACTATTCAATTATTGTTCCTGTCAAAACGATTGTTGAGGTGCCGTTTTTAAATGCACTATGTCGGCCAAATCACATAATGTACACAATGCATTTGTGGCACGATATTGGCTCATCTGGACAGGCTAATGTCATGCAGCACTCCTGATATTAGGAGCAGTTCTGAAGAGTTTTGAAACTACCATTGACCCTGGGTACTGTGTACATACTGTGCAATAACTAGAACTGCCAGCCAAGAGTTTGGCCTGATTATTTGATTGTATACTCAGCTCATACTTGCCAACTCTCCCTGATTGTCAGGGAGACTCCCTGAAATGGGAGCAATCTCCCTGACTCACTAAAGAGTCTAGCAATCTCCCTGATTGCACCTTACCCACATTGTGTAGCTGTTATATACTTGTGGGAAAAAAACAAATCTGATATATACATTCAAATGGGATCATCAGTGCCATTTCCCTGCATTGGTTATAAGGCACAATGGGACCTATGTATCAAAGCTTGATGAGAGATAAAATTGTGAGAGAAAAAGTATTAACCAATCAGCTCCTAACTGTCATTTTTCAAACACAGCCTATAAAATGTAAGTTAGAAGCTGATTGGTTGGTGAGTTATAGCTCACAATTTTATTTCTCGTCATGCTTTGATACATAGGTCCTAATGATCCCTATGGCTACATGCATTTTCATATAAGGTTTATAAGCATACTTACCGACTTTTATTATCTGCTCCCTGGGAGATGCCCAGAGAGCAGACAACGCTGGCCACTTTGGGGGGGGGGGCAGGTTCAATGTTGTTTTTTCGCGTCATTTAGCCCCGGCCTCTCTATACAGAGCCGGGATTTCCGGCAATTATCTCCCCATCCTGCCCACTTTACTAAGATGCAGAAGATCCAGATACTCTTCAGGGGGTTCAGGGGGCTCCCTTAAAATTTCGGATATGAGGTAAGTATGTTTATAAGGTTTCTTATGGCCACTTACAGTATATGGAACCCCTTGTAAAACACAATACGTGTAGATCTTACTAACTGCTTTGTGGCTCATTTACATTTGGATGTAAGGCAGTATTATGACACGCCTCTCAGATGTAGCAGTACACACCCACTTTACCGCCACGCTCATACGTGTTGCTTTCACATTCTCCCTGAAATGCTATTTCAGTAGTAGGCAAGTTTGACCCAGTTACAGTCACAAGTATAGACAAACACAGTCTGCTTAAACTAATAACACACAGTTATATGCTTTGATGTCTTTACTAAATGCACCTTGCAAACATTCACAGTGCAAGGTGGAAAAAGTATGTGAACACTTGGATTTAATAACTGGATGACCCTGATTTGGCAGCAGTAACCTAACCCAAACGTTTCCTGTAACTGAGAATCAGACCTGCACCATGGTCAGGAGGATTTTGCACCATTCCTCCTTACAAACCTATTTCAGTTCAGCAATATTTTTGTCTGGTGTGATCCACCTTCTTTATGTCATGCCACAGCATCTTAGTTGTGTTGAGGTCAGGAGAGGGCCGTAGCTAGGGTAGTGCGGCCGGTGCCATCGCACAGGGCACCACAGGTCAGGGGGCGCTGTTTTGGCCTGTCAAATTTCTGTTTATTATCATTCTTGCTTGTAGCCTCCTCTTATTTCATCCCCAGCATCTCCTGGCCTCATCTATCTCTTCCCTGGCCCTTCCCCATGAAGCTATGGCCCTTTTTTGGGTGCTTTATGTTCCTTTGAAAAATGAGGTGGGCGCCAATGCTCTTTCTGGCACAGGGTACCAATAAGTCTAGTTACGGCTCTGGGTCAGGACTCTGACTGCGTCACTCCTAGCACATACTTGCCTACCCTCCCGATTTGGTCGGGAGCCTCCCGAAAATCGGGTGCCGCTCCCGACCTCCCGGGAAGGCAGGCAATTCTCCCGGCTGCCGCCCAACCCTCCTGTCACCCCCCCAATGACCCCTGCAACCCCCACAGCGGAGGGGACCGGTGATGCGATTCGCGTCATTTTGGCCCCGCCCCCTGCTACACAATGCCTATTTTATCGGCATTGCATAGCGTGGGCGGGGCCAAACTGACGTGATCGCGTGACCCCGCCCCCACCACACCTTCAAGTGATGTCACCCGCCCGGCAACTCCCCTTGTACCGGCCACGCCCCCCCCTGTCCTGCCGATCTGGATGCTCCCTCCCGGAAGGAGCTCCCATCTTCCACTCGCAACCCCCCCGCCGTTGTCCACTTCCCACCCACAGCCGCCCACTTGTAGAATACTGGGGGAACCGATGACGCGATTCATGCTAAATGGTGTCATCATGGCCTCGCCTCCAGCTGCGCAATGTTGGTAATCTCGGCATTGTGTAGCTGGGGCATGGTCGCCATAACTCAAATGCTCAGTCGTGCCCCAATAATGCATAACATCCCAGAGACAGCAAGATTGGTGGCAAGTATGAATCATTTATTGGTGCTTTTATAGAAACACCATGCAATTGGCATCATATAAACAAACCACTTTGGATTAGAAGCTATTCTACTCGTATTAATTTACTTGTACTACTCTATTTGTTATAGAAAGCACCATTCAATTGACATCATAGAAACAGGCCACAGTGGATTAGAAGCTATTTTATTCATATTCATTTAATGGTGCTTTTACAGAAACAACATTCACTTGACATCATAGAAAAAGACAGCTGGCTACTTTCACTTTGTGGTTTTGTGGGGAATTTAAGTGGAGAAGGAGAAAGTTGTAGGAAAGTCAAACACACCCGAACATGCTGCCTGTGCATATCAGTGTGCAGGCTGCATGTTTCTATAATATTAAGCAAATAAATGGTTAAAAAAAAACAAATGACGTGGGGACCCCCAAGCATAATCAGCACTGGGCTCTTTGAGCCCATTCTGGTTCACAAAATACAGGGAAAAACAGCGTAGGGGTCCCCTGTATTTCTTGAACCAGCAGCGGGCTATTGGCCCCGATGCTGATGGTAAAACAAATGGGAATAAATGGCCTGGGGGGTCCCCTGTTTTTTAACTACCAGCACTAGGCTCCACTAGCCGGGGTGTAACGTCACAGCCAGGGGACTCTTTCACCGGGTCCCCCGGACAAATCATTAACACCCTAAACTAGTCAGCAAATGCTTCACATCCCTGGCCGGTGGGTGCGGAGTTCATGGGATAAATAATGTTGTCGCAAATAATATTGTCTTTTACAGGGGGGGAGCATTGCCAGGAATTACAAGTACCAACCTGTGAGGCATGAAGGGCCTGCTGGCGCCACTGGCCCTCCTGTAAAAGGAATATTAAACAAAAGTCAAGACACACACACAGTAAGATTTAGTATTTTATTACACATTCACACACTCACTCACTCACACTCACCTGTACTCACCCTCAGGGGCACCAAGAGGGCGGGTTAAGTACTAATTACTTGAGCCCAGGTTTGTTGGAGGGGCCCGGGTCTGACGCCACCCCTCCTCCCTCTTCCCTGATGCTGCTGTGTGCTGGGCTGCAGTGGGAAACCAGGAAAAAGCAGTATCCACTTCTCTGCCTGTGGGGGGGGGAGCGATCGCACATACCCCTCCCCCTGGATTTGCATTGGGCTGTGAGATTCACAGCAGCCCCCTCCCCAAATAGGTTTTATTTTTTTCCCTCGATTAGGCCATGTCCCCAATAGTAATGGGGCCAAGGCTGGCTCTCTATGGCCTTGCTACCTTGACTGACTGCATCCTCCAGTGACGGGGAGGGGTGCTGCGCAGGACCCGGGCCCCTCCAATAGAACTGGAGCTGCTGCACTGTTCATAGATGCTGAGATCAGCAAATTAGTAAAAAATAATATGGGGGGAGGTCAGAGTGGCATATATTTAGAATTGGGAACACAGTGTGTCATAAAGTGACTTGAGGGAATACAGAGTGTGGCATATAATGTGAATTGGGGGCACCATGCGGAATATAATGTAAATTGGGGGCACAGTGTGGCATAAAATGTGACTTGGGGCATTCACAGTGTGCAAAAAATTTAAACTGGGAGCATGCACAATGTGGTATATATTGTGAATTGTCAGCATGCACAGTGTGGCATATAATGTGAATTGGCAGAGTGCACAGTGTGGCATATAATGTGAACTGGGGCATTCACAGTGTGGCATAAAATGTGAACTGGGGCATTCACAGTGTGGCATATAATGTGAACTGGGGCATTCACAGTGTGGCATATAATATTAATTGGGGCATTCACAACCTAACAAGAAGCATTTATATGTGCCCATTTTTCCTTTACTCCCAAAACAGCTCTGGGTTCAAAGGGATAAAACTCATTATGTGCATTCCTGGGGGCTTAAGCTCTTGGTTCCCCTTACTACTTTGTAAAGTACAATATACTGTATGTTGTTGTTGTTTTTTTACCAGTGAGTGTATACAAATATCTAGTTAGAGTTACAGTTCTCAGATCAGCCATGTAAATCAAAACACATAAAAATGGACATGCTTTATGACATCATTACTGATAGCGTGCAAGCATCACTGCAAGCCCTCTCATATAGTACCAGAGGAAATGCTGTATCTCTGGCTATGACTGGATTTAGATGGTTTATTTATTATTTAATATTAGAGTATGTACAACAAAGTTTGTGTTATTAGTTTAACCTGTTAGTCTTATGCTGGGTACACACTGGACGATATATCGTTCGTACAACCGATGAACTATATATCAGTCCCGACCATCGGCACTTGTGTACACCCAAGATATCAGTGAATGACGTTGTTCACAGATATATCGCATCAGCTTTGCAGCATGGCAAATGCAATATATTGTATTGTATTTATTTATTGGCCAAGTATACAAAAACGCATACCCGGAATTTAGCACACCAGAAAAAACACACATGCAGATATAGGGTTCCCATCTGATGGTGTGTACACATGACCGATCCGAACCAGATGCTGCTCACAGGATGCAGATAACATTATGTCAACAGTGCTTCCTCTGGCCAGATATATTGGTTGGCTGAGTGGTAAGTGTGTATGCATAGACAATCAGTCAGAGGGTCAGTTGAACAGATGGCCAAGTGTGTACTCAACATTAGATAAACACACAATAGTGTCTAAACCTAAAATATGGATTTACTTGTCTGAGGGTGTGTTAAACAGAAGGGTGTTGTACAATTTGTTGATATTCAGAATGTTGACACCAGAATATCAACATGTCAACGTGCATGGGATGTCAACATGTAAAATGTCAACATTCTCAATGTCGACAGGCAACATGTCAAGCATGTGGATTTGTATTCCGATGGTGAGTATGCCTGACAGAGCTATAACAGGGCTTAAATGCACCCTGTGCTGGCCTGCCCCCTTAGCCCCCGACATCATTACATCACGCAGAGGGGACAGCATTGGTAAGGGTAACGCTAATTTGAAGCATCCTGAGGCAGGGTGCCTGTCTCGATTGTCTAAAGGACACAACCACGGCACCGCAGAGGTGATCCTGGCTTCAGGGTGTTGTTGCAGACACCTTGCTAGCTATAAGATAGGGCCGTGGGGCGGCGACTGTGCCACTCACAGAGGTCTGTGCAGCAGCACCAATCACACACCCATGTAACGGCCCTGAAGCCTGATCCTAACCCTAATCCATGCTTGCCAACTCTCCCTGATTGTGAGGGAGACTCCCTGAAATAGCAGAAATCTCCCTGACTCCCTGGAGAGTCTAGAAATCTCCCTGATTGCACCTTACTCCCATTATGAATATGTTCTATAAAAAAACAGATATATACATTCGAATGGGATCATTAGTATAATTCTCTGCATTGGTTATTATAAGGCACAATGATCCCTATGGCTACATGCATTTTCTGAAAAGTATCAGTGTGTTTTCATCAACAAATAGATCTTACTAACTGCTTTGGGGCTCATTTACACTTGAAGGTAAATCAATTTTATGACACGCCTCTCAGATATAGCAGTACACGTCCACTTTACCGCCGCGCTCATAAGTGTTGCTTTCACAATCTCTCTGAAATGCTTTTTCAAAGTAGGCAAGTATGCCCTAATCCTAACTCAAATCACAGCCTAACCCTAACATCGTTCAAAAATGTCTGTCGACATTCTATTGTCAACATTCACTACAGTATGTCTACATTATGTCAATGTTGACATTAAGACCATGTTGATATTCTTGTATTTTGTTCTGTATGTTGAAATTATGAATGTACTGTATAACTAATAGAATCTTTATCTTCCCATCCAACAACCATTTGAGAAGCTCCACTCACATGATTTAAATTTTACTCAGTCTTACCAGGCTGGCATTTCCAGCTTGTCTGTGTCCTTGAGAGCTGTTCTAATAAAACAGCATTTGCCCCAGGTCCAGCAAAGAAAGGTGCCAGCCCACCATTAGACTTTCTAGTTATGGGGCCTGGCCCTGAAGGCACAGAAAAATCTTCTAGCTCAGCTGTTCCGAGCTGGATTAAGGGAAACTAATTTGTGGGGGGGCCCCAATGACCTCCCTCCATGAGGTGACACCAGGGGTGGGGAGGGTAGTCATGTCCCGCAGAAAAAGGGTGTGTGGCCTCGTGACTTTGCTGGTAAGGCGCGGCCTCGCGGCCTGATCCCCTGTTTAAGTCACTCCGGGGGCTAGGGAGATGTTGACTGCCCCAGGGGACAAGTCTGTTTCAAAGTGCAGGGTCGCTCACTGTGCAGTGCAGCACCCGGCTCCTGTCACTGAAGAGGAGTCAGCACTTTGGTGTCACCCCTCGGTTGTGACACCCGGATGCGGCCCGCACCCCCATTACGATGCCACTGGGGGCCCCTTCCAATAATTTGTCATTATGATATGCTGGTTATGTTATTAGAAAGTGTAATATGAAATACCCCCAGCACCACAGATGTGTTAAATACACTGTAGTGCCCCCAGTTCACATTATGCTATATGGAAAAAAAATCTGTTCACATATGGCACAGTGCCCCCCACGCTGATAATGTAGCTATGTGGGGGCTCACCAGTGTGTGAGGCTCCTGGGCAACTGCCCCTCTTGCCCTGTTGTTAATCCAGGACTGCCCTCATTGGACTAAGTAGATGAGAGACACTTAATTCAATGTGGAGAGTTTCCTCTTCAAAATGAGTTGCTTGTTTAAGTTCTATTTTAACATAATAAAGTTATTTCTAGCCATAACATTAACTTAAATCCTGATTCTAAGCCCACCCACCAATTCTACCCTTTCTATAACCGTGGGTCAAGAAAGTTTCTTAGCAGCTCTGTAATTTTGCTTGTCCACAGCAGCCTATGGAGACAAAAATGTATATGTTTTTACAGCGCCCTATGAGTCTGTGGGCCTAGAGCTAAATTTGGTGCAGAGCTGCGATTCTCTGGCATGGTAAATATGAATACCATTTCTCCCATCATGAATTGTTTCTAGTTGTTCTAAAGCAGCTGCGTAGTAGAGCATAGATACTAGTTACTAAACTATGAGAAGCTTGAAAAGTTTGGTAAAAATCTTTAGAACAAATTCCTTTTGACGATCATCAACACTTGTATGCAGACCAAAACCATTTTCAAGGGCTTTTGCTACCTGCACATAAGAATGCCACTATATGTACATTTCTATGTTCTGTACAATATCATCCCCTCACTTTTCATATACTGAAGGCATTTGAAAAGAATATTTGCGTCAGTAAATAGTTTTATACTGTGCAGCAAAAAGATTCACATGTATGTTAGGTCAGTTGAACTGTAATTAATCATAATGTTCTTTGCCAAATGTAACATAAATGCAACAATAATATATACTTAAAACTCTTAATTAAAATCACAGGATAGTGCTTATAATATTAAGAAGGAAACCATTGACTGTCCCCAGGCCAACATCAGCTATTTTTGTCCATTAAACAATCCTAGCAGGTAGTACATCTCATTTACTGAAAATGGCTGTTAGCAAAATCGTCCTTCACGGCTTGATATATTTAACCCTTCAAATACTGCTGCTAGGCTCAGTTTGTTCTAGTTTGTTCTTTGCCTATTTTGTTATACAGTGGTGGATACAATGATTTCACACAATTGGGCCCACCTCATTGATTATGTCAACCTTATAGTTTTATGTAAAAAATAGACTTATTAGGTCTATAGTTATGTCTAGAAAGTAACTCAAGAAAGTTTGCTATGTTGCTTATCACATGATCTTTTGGCTTAATGAATTCTTTAAACAAAACGAAAATACAGATTTAGTGCCTGTGACACAGGCAAGATCATGGGCAATTACAGGTGTTGTGGCAATTATGTGTTGTCAGTCACCATCTGTCACTGCCAAACCCGGAAAACAACACTAAAGCCACCGGACCCGCCAAACAAAGTAAGTCCTCTCTGGACAACCAGGGACATTTTGTTGGCATTCTAATCTGGTCATCATTTTATCAGTGTCGACATGATGAACGTCGATGTGGTCAATCGGTCGGTTAGAAAACCTTATTGTTATTATTATCATCTGTGATTTTTAAGACACCACTTAGTGTCCGCAACCCCGTAGAGGCAATTTACAAAGTAACAGTGAATCTTGACATATCATAGGTACAGTAAATGTAAAATGACGTATCTTTGGAACAATATCAACAACATCGAACAAAAAAACAACAATCTAGAAGGGATGCAAACATGAGACAGAGATTGGGTATCCCACAGTATTTTTATGCGCAAGTGTAGCTTTGCCCAATGAAGATCGAGCACAGAGACAGAGTCGCTGAAAGGGACTAAGAGACAAGAGACAAGGAGCACTGGAAGCAAGGTTAGTGCTGGGGGGGAGTATATGAGATAAGAAGGCACTGCCCGTAAGAGTTTACATACTAAAAGGGAAGGAGAAATGTAGGACAGAGAAGACATTTCGGAGGTGGGATGGTAGGCAGGCTTTGAGTTAAAAAAAAAGTGTGTTATAAGTGAATGTGTGAAGCTGGTGAGACTTAATGAAAGCCTGACTTGTTGAGGGAATGAGTTCCAGAGAAGGGGGGCGGAATGATCGAAATCTTGGATGCAGGAGTGGGAAAAAGAAAACAGGGTGGAGTAGATATTGAAATCGGAGAAAGAAGGAGGAGGGCATGTGGGCAGAAATGACACTGAAGATGTAGGAGGGTCAGAATGATAAAGTACATACTTTGTAAGTGAGGGTCAGGGGGTTATTTGTTAAATAATATTTACTTATAGAGCATCATCATATTCTGTTGTGCATTACAATTGGGAACAAACAGTAACAAAACAAGATTGGGTAATAACAATCAGACAAAGAGGTAAGAGGGCCCTGCTCACAAGCTTACAATCTATATGGATATAGGAATTTGATACATGAGGATAAAAGCTACACATTGCATAGTGATCCAGTAAGATTATAGAAGATCTTAGTGGGCTATATGATCCAGTCAGACAGCAATGTTGGCCTAGGGTCAGTGCGCTGTGTGGGTGTAGAAAGAGAAAATATGGAAAGTGTGTAGATGGGTGGTAGATTTTGGAGGTCATTTTGGAATTTGATAAGCTTGAGGTGACTTTTCAAGGGATGTTTGAACGTTTGGAAGTCAGAAGAAAGTAGTGCTGTGAGTGGGAGGGCGTTCCACATAATGGGTGTAGCCTGATAAAAGTCCTGTAACTGTGAATGGAAGCAGGTAATTTGTGTGTATGATAGATACAGATAGTGCACAGAGAGGAAGGGTTGAGCTAGGAGATATTTTGTTTGATAGCCTTATATCTAAGTAGAAGTATTTTATATTGAATTTGGTAAAAAAAAAAAAGACAACCAATGTAAGCACACTGACAGAGCGGAGCAACTGAAGAAGGTTTTGAAGAAGGTTTTCCAAAAGAAGATCAGTATAGACGCTGCATTCAGAATAGATCGTAAGGATGAAAGTCTGGTTGAGGGAAGACTTATAAGGAGACTATTGCAATAATCAAGGCGGGAGATAATGAGTGCATTAATTACAGTTTTTGCAGTGTCTTGTATAAGATACAGGTACATTCTGGATATGTTTGTTAGATGTATGTACTGTAACAGATTCAATGTCAAGTGTAAAGAACAGTTAAGGGTCAAGGATGACACCTAGGCAGCAAGCTTGAAGAGTAGGGTTTACTGAGCTGGATGGGGAGCCAATGAAGCCAGTTGCAGAGAGGGACAGCCTCAAAAATTAGGTGGTTTTGAAAGATGAGATAGCTCAAACTGCATGCTGCAATTACGGGTAGGCTCAATGCACTGATTATGAGGGAATTCATTATGTATTGATGAAGGAGGCCAATATCATTAATAATCTGATGGGTGCAACATTATTTCACTAATATATTATGGAGCAAAATGTATGTAAAATCTTATAAAAGTGCAATATACTTTATTATATTGAGAGGGCCGTCTGTGCAGAGAGGCCCCAAACAGAGCTTCAGGACCGTGCATGCTCATAAGACTTAGCTGCTCTGCTCTTTGTAGAAATGCACGGTAGATTGTAAGCTCCAATGGAACAGTAACGGTCACTATATAAGCAAGGGTGATGATGATAATAATAATAATAGTAATAGTAATAATAATAAAGCTGAGTATTAAATAATTGTATTATAAGTGGTATATCCTAGGGCAAAATTTGAGACCTCATCTTACTGCATCCAACTTCTCCCCCTAATTGCTACATCCCTGTTGAGGTGTGGAGCTCGCCTAGTGGGATTGGTAGGTTCCTGTACCCAGAGGTGTATCTATAATGGGTGCAGGGCACACCCTGCACCCATATTATCTAAAACTTACCTCTCCGAGGTCCCGTGTCAAGACTCACAACGCTGCTCAAAATGCCGTAAAATGGCCGCCGCCGCCATTTTTCTGACATTTTACGTATGCACTGTAAGGAAATCGCCGGGAAAATTGCGGCCGCACCATTTTCCTGGCGACCTGCGCATGGGCACTATAGTGCCCAGAGTCTACTAAGGCTGCGGTGGCTGGCCAGCCACATCAATCAGTTGCCGGCCGCCGGGGTGAGAGGAGGGGGCCTGTGACGGGGGATGCACACGGGCCCACTCCTCTCTAAAGATGCCCCGGCCTGTACCTCTTTCTATATGTATCTTAGCTAACTGTTCTTAAGGTTTTCTTTCTTTTTGCTTATGCTGGCCATTCACGCCACAATTATCGGGGCGATCCGCCTGATATCGGCGGATCGCCCCGATAATTGTAGCATGTGGGGGGGTGTCCGAGGGTTAAATATTGCTCGGTCGCGCATGCCGGATTGTCCAGCATGCCCGTCCGATGCGATATTTCCCGTTAAACTGTCGGCCGCATCGGGCACTGTATGCCCAGCCGCGGCCGACAGACAGACGTTTCCTGTGTTCCTTCCTACGGAAGAAACAGGGAAATGTCTCCTCCCCCGGGGGCGGAGCGCAGATGTCAGCCTAATACACTGTGAGAGAAATCTCACAGTGTATGCCGGCGACATCTGCCGCCTGGCAGCCGGCCAGATAAAATGTCTGTCGGTCTGACAGGCATTTTATCTGGCCGTGTATGCCCATCATAAGTAGGGCTGAGACATGTTTGATTGTAGTTTATGGGTAAGATTTCTGTAATAGTTTAATGGGGTGACTTCTGTAACGCCAATTATTTTTTTATTAGTAGATAACATGGAATTTGGGAATTCGGTCATTTAGAAAGGATCGAGGAGCAGAAGTAAGAAATGTAAACAAATGTATTCAGTTTTTAACAATTGCGAATGAAAATAAACAAACTTTGTGGGTCTTAAGATATTTTAGAGACAAATTAATGTTTTTTAATAATATTTTATTTTAAGATATCTTAAGGTGCATATCCACTAGCAGATAAGGGAACGATAGTACGATTACAACATTGTAATCATACAGTCGTTCCTCTTCCCCTGCAGTGCCTACACTGAACGATATGTCGTTCAGTGTAGACACCCTCCCTCATCCCTGAACATGGTCAATATGTCGTTATCGGCAGATTGACCAGCATGTTCAGACGATGACTGATGTCGGAAATGACCAGCGGGAGCACGCATTACTGGTCGTTTCCGAAATTTTCATGGCCGATTTGTGTACGATTAATGATATCGTTATCGTTCAATAGTTCATTTTAATCGGCAAGTGGATACCCGCCTTTAGAGACACAATAACTTAAAAATGTGTTGTGCCATTTCTCCACGAAGACTTGAATACAATTTAGGAAGTTGTGTCTGGCGCCTATATAACTGCTCACTAAAATATTTTCAAGACTCCATCAATCCTGCTCCCAATGATGTCCAAACTCTTGTTGACACTTGACCACAATCCCAAGCCATTGCAGTGTGCCAGGATTATCATATTTAAATCAAGTTGAATGTAAACATGTTACACACAAAAAAAGAAAAAGAACAGCAGTCTAATCAGAGTTGACGTTTCATATAAAATAGGTGAATTCATGCAAAAAGCATAATATTAAAAAAAAATCTTTAACGATTACATTTTTTTTTTAATGACAAAATAGGTTTTATGTACCCTTAAAGAGTAGAGGTAATTTGGGGTTTTCTGTAGGTGCCTGTAGTAAGGTTAGGCTTGTCTGTAGAAAGAAGAGCAACATGATATATTCTACATTTATGATTGAAATGAAGGGAATATGCTGTATTATAAATATGTTGCCATATGGAGTTATTGTACATAAGATAGTAAATCTGTGAGGTGGGCATAACTTTGCCTTCTATAGTAAAATCACATGCTGTGGATGGATAGAATGACTGGAGGAAGCCAACATGGGAAAGAAAGATGGGAACATTGCTTTGTCAGGCGATGTGTGCACACAGCAGGCATAGATTAGTCTAAACAGAGAAAATAGAATAAATACACACAGATTTGCAATGCTAGTGATAGTGCCGGCATCAAATGTCTTTGTTTTGTATACATACATGGCATATCGCCACGCAGCTGGTACCATGTACAATATGAGTAAAACCATGTGGCTTTGTTTCATAAATTAAGTGCATATAATGATGTGATGCGTCTGTATATTATGGTCATTTAATTTAGTCATGTCATAGGTGGGTTGATGTAGCATTCTACATCTTTACAGAATATTATAGAATTGTATTATACTAATTCCCAGTGGTCTGGGCATATTGGAAAGCTGTATTATCTTATGACTGTATACAGTGTAATGGAAATGTATGAAGATTATGTCTAATTGCCCAGTTATGTTAGGTAAATATAATGTCCTGTATACAGTGTAGGGTGTAACAGAATTATGTTATGACTGTGTCTAGCAGTTATGTACATTATTACCAGTGTACATTTCTTAAGTGGGCTCTTTATGAAGAAAAAAAACAGTTGTTTTTAAGAGATAGGGATTTTTAAGAAAAGCTACTGGTGGAGATGGGTATCGATCTGCGATAACTTCTTCATGCTTTGCGTGGGGAGGCTATGCATAGCCTATTCAAGAAGCATAGCAGTGGTACATGTAAGGTAGTGAGAGTAGGGATCGGAAAAGGATACAATGGTTTATTACTAAAATAAAGCTTTTTTTCCTTCTTAAGCCCATGTTGTAATTGCAGTGTTGCCAGGTTACATCTGCACACAAGGGACCAGGACTGGCCTGTGAAGCAGTAAGCAGGGGTGACGAGAGGAGGGGGAGCGGGTACTAATTACCTGGGCCCAAAAGTACCGAGGCCTAGGCCAGCTCTCTCTATGGGCCTGGCAGTAAGTCTCTGCATACTATTACCAGCATGAAGTGCTGGGGAGCTGAGCATTGCGCATCTGCCCTGATGAAGCTTTTATGTTAGATAGCCACGAGAAAGATTTTCTTTTCCCCACTTATTAATAGAAAATAATTCTATTTGGGCCATACTGATAAGTAGGCCTCTAATGGTGCATACACACGTAGCGATCAGCCAGCAATACGTTATCGCTGGCTCATCGGCCTGCACCCTCCCTGGTGTGCTGGATGATCGATATCGATCATCCAGCACACCACCAACTCATCGACGACTATAGCGACCCGCAATAACCTGCTCAATATCGAGCAAGTTGACCTCCATTCACGGCCGATGGACGATATCGCTATCGTCCATACGTGGCTGCGCATCACTGTTCGATGGTGAGTTGGCAGGGACCAAAAATTGAACAATTTGAACGGTAACGATATCGTTATCGTTTAAATCGCTAATTAATATCGCTACGTGTGTACGCACCATAAGTGTGTATAAAGTGTAATGAAATTATGTTATAACTATGTCATCTAGTTATATTATGTAGCATAGCTGTTGTTTTCTAGCTAGCATATGTGTTCCAACACACCATATATAAATTAATCTTCCTAACAGGAATGTGTCCATGGAAATTATTTACAAATGTTTACATTATTTACAAATATGTAAGGTGCTTTTTATACCATAGCTAACAATAACATTGCACCAAAAGGGACTGATAACAGAGGGCAGTAGCTTTTGTTTGCCACACACATAGCAATGTTTCTATTGGATAATCTGCACCCATATTAAAAAAGGATTTTGAGGCTCGGGTATCTTCAAACAATGTGTAAAGAGAGTAGAGTGCCCTAGTAATGTCAGCTTACCATCTAAAGAAAGAAAGGGAAGAAAAGAGGGCAATGTGAGTTGCAGGCTGGTTGAAAGTGAATTGGAAAAACGTACTGGTAATTAAAGGACAGAACACTAATAGGAGTCAGGGTAAATGTCTGAAACGTTGAGTGTGTTTTAATGCATTTAGGTCAGTGACAGAGATACAAAAAATGAATTTATTAGATGCTAATTATGATTTACTTGCAATTTATTGAGAATGCAGAAACCATAAGGTCCCCTATGTCATTCTGCTTAATAGCAAAACATTGTAATGTGTAGAATAGAGGGCAGCATCAGTTTAGAGTGCATACAATTTAATGGAAAATTACAAGAAAACATAATAAAAGCTTTAACCATTTCCTTAAAATCCCCCAAGATTCCCCTGGTTAGGGCATTTAGTGTCATGTTTGCATGGAAGTTATGTGCTCAGTATTTCTTGGCTCCAATCACATATTGTTTACTTTTACATTCCTGTAACTAATCTGTACATTGTTCAAATTCCACAATAACTAACGGCTGTTTCAGTCATCACCCTGCAGTAGTATTTCAGAACTGTGTTATTGCTGACAGGCAGAGGAGATACAAAATGCACATGTACTGTACGTATCCCCTACGTATGCATACTAAATCTATCCAACTGGAGATGTTTGAGAATAAATTTTCATGTGGAGTAAACTACTCTGACCTGAAATATTAAATTGTGTCATGTATGCACAATGGAATTGCAATATCAAGGATGCTGTGATTTATTTTAAGAATTCAGTAAGAGCATCAGTAAAATATCAATTAAAGGAAAACGGCAAATTCCTGTTACATTAGTTATATTATTCCCCTCTCAAATAAGGCAACAGAAACGTCCCATGTTAGTCAGCTTCATCAAACATCAAATAAGGTTTTAAAATCAAATAAGGTTTTAAAATTGTATTTATGTCCTACATAACAGAATATAAAGTAAAAGTCCAGGTGTCATCCAAAATATAAAAGATATAAAGGGCTATAAACCAAATGCAAGTGCAGTCTTTCACACATAAGTGTGGTAAAGCAAGCAATGTGTAGAGTATAATCGTGGTGGAATGGATGAAAATATAAAAAAATTAGTGTGTTGTCTTCAATAATTGTCTTGAGTCTTAAGTTGGGTACACATTAGACCAGGTCTGGCCAACCTGTGGCTCTCCAGCTATTGTGAAACTACAAGTCCCAGCATGCTTTATCAGCTGATTGGTAGGAGGGTATGCTGGAACTTGTATTTTCACAACAGCTGGAGAGCCACACGTTGACCAGGCCTGCATTAGACGTTGAGCAAACGACATGAAAGGTCGTCACGATTTCCCTTGAACTCCCGGACAAACGATATAGTGCATACACACGATGTAGTCTACCAAACGCTATATCGTGCGTCGTTCCCTCGTTAAAGACATGTTGTTTGCTTTCTAAACACCTGACAACCATCTTAAAGATTTCTGCCAAATTTAAATACTGGGCGGAACTTTCATGAGGCAATAAAAAGCTGCCGCCATTTTATCTCTTTGCAGTTCTCTGTGACTGGTGAGGCTTGGTGTATAACTGCTGAACTCTGGGCCTGATTCAGACCGCTCGCGAGTGCTGAGCACTCGCAAGCGGGTCGATGTTGCCCAAGTGCGCATGTGCACGACGGAGGCGGCTCCGTCGTGCGCATGCGCGAGACCCGAATAACGACGGCCAAGCCGTCGTTATGGGTCTCACACCAACGGGGGCGTGCTGTCGATGGTGATTGACAGCACACCCCCTTTGGTGGGCGTGCCGGGGGCGTGGCTGCCCAGACGGAGGCGTTCCATGGGAACGCCTACCGTCTGGGGCCTGCCCCACTGACATAACTAGTGATGTCAGTGGGAGTGCTTTTGGCTCTGATAGAGCCAAAGCACTCCAGGGCTTGCGGCAGCGAGACCCTACCGCAAGGGTCTCGTCGCAAGCCCGATGGTCGCGATGGTCACCATCATTTTGGCCGCTCGCTATAGCTGTGTCTATGCTGCGGCTGTAGTGTTAGCTGAGAGGGAGAGGGCCCAGAATAGGAGAAGCCTGAGATCATGCTGGACAAAGGAGTGCTGATGCAAAGGGAGTCTCGCTATCACCCCACTACTTTGGATTTGGAAGAACAATCCGGATGATTTTGCAATTTCCTTTGCATGGATGCTGACATTTTCCAGGAGTTGCTGTGTCTAGTGACTCTCTAAATTCAGAGGCAGAATACTAACTTGGCATAATACCAAGTTGCAGAGGGCCATCTCTGCTGAGGAGAGGCTAGTGGCTACCCTGAGGTACCTGGCTACTGGCTAGTCCCCTGGCTGACATGAAGTTTGGCTCCCTCATCTCACCTCAAGCTTTGGACCTTATCATGCCAGAGACCTGCAAAGCCATCATTACTGTCCTGAGGCAGCAGTACTTGCAGGTAAGAAAATACCAGTCTTTATTTAAAAATTTTTGTTATTAAAACTAGAAACTCTGCACCGTTTGGGAAGGACGGCACAATATTTAATTTTTTTGAAGCATTTTCAAGTGCAAAACAGTATATAAATAAATACATTATAACAATAGGCACATTATAGAAATAACAATACAGTATGTGCAAATAACCTTTACAAATTGTATAGCCCAACAACAATGAGGACAAAAACATTAAATTGAACAATATGCACAGTAGAAATATAGAAATATGTGCAAATACCAGTATAAAAAGGTATAAGGTTTGGCATCATTTATCAACACGTTTTATCATACCCAATAACTTTGGAGGTCTATGATATATGGTGCTGCAATCAGGCCTTATGGTAGGTGTTTCATAAATGACATCGAGTGATTGGCGGAAGCACCATATATCATAGAGCACCAAAGTTATTAGGTATGATAAAACTTGTTGATAAGTGGGGCCTTTATTTAAAAAAAACCTTTAAATCATAAAAATGTGGCTCATCTGGTCGGTGGTTGCTCACAATGCAGCATGGCAGAACATATGCCGCTTGAAGTGGCGGAGCGATAGGTGAGTGGGGGACGAGCAGATGATGGGGTAGGAGCCATTATGGGATGATGTGGTGGCTCTACAATGTGTGTGCATGGTGCCAGATGCCCGCCTATGCCCTGTACCACCAACTCATATACCGGTCTTTCAAAATGGACCTGCTAGTCACTATCTATATTTCGTAGCCTACAAGCAAGGTGGGACCCAAAAAAGTCTCATTGGTCGGGAGGATTTTGCAGCACTTTTTGTACACTTTCAAGGACATTTTGGGACAGTGAAGAAGGTGCCCCCCTCTGTTTCTGAGGATTCTTATGCTGTTTCTTTGGGGGCGGCAGGGGTTGGGAAGAACTTTCTCCCTCACTTTCTGGCAGCTACAACATTTCTGGGGAAATATCCACCGCCAGGGCAGGGGTTGCAGTCTGTAAAATAATAAAGATATGGTAAATTTTATGCATTTAAAAAAATATATATATATTTTTTTTATTTTCTAGTTCCCTACCACCGTGGAGGAATGGAAAAGTATTACTGAGGAATTTGAAAGAAAGTAGAACTTATCTAACTGCAGGGGAGTAATAGATGGTAAACATGCACGCATAACCCCACCTGCCAACAGTGGGTCCTATTACTCTATTACAAGGGATTCTTCAGCATAACTGTAGTTCTCATGGTCGCAGTCAATGCAAACTACAAATTCCTATTTGCGAACGTTGGCAAGAATGGTCATGCTTCTGATGGTGGGTCCTTCAAACAGACAGCTTTCTACGAGAAGCTCATCTCCAAATCCCTCAATTTTTTTTGTGGGGGCAGTGCCATGGCAGGATGACTGCATAAAGTAACATTTTGTGTCCAATTTATAACTTTATTGTGTACTGTTGAACATTTAACGTGGTGTGTGTGCACTGTGTCTTCACCTACCAAATCCATGCTGGAACTATCGCCAACATCTTCCATTTCTTCTCCAAGCCTTGGGTCCAGTGAGCTTAGAGATGGGCCAGAGGTTCCTGCTCAAGTGTAAATCTAAGCAGGTCATAGTACCACAAGTAGGGGATGTGATGCTCATCTGCCCCTACTTCAGATGCCATGGGCGCTTTTACTTTCTTGTGTTCCTTTAAAAACACTGTGCGCATGCTTTGAATTTTTCTCCGCACCCAGTTAGCGTCTGCAGCACTGTGTTGCAGTTTGCAAAACATCAACCATTTCCTGGCTGACGCTGTTCTTTAAGACTTTGTTGGAATAGTCCTTCGATTTCACCATCCATAGACATTCTTTTTTGCAATATAATTCTATGAACAAGGTCAAAAAAGCAGTGTTCTTCTCCATGGCCTTAATTGCAAAAAAAATGGAGAAAAAAATTTAATTAGATAAACTTTTCTGCAAGAAACAATTGAAAATAGAAAAAAAAGTGGCTCATCAGGTGTGGGTTGGTCACAGTGCAGCATGGCAGAATATATGCTATTTACCACTGATGGGTAAAGGGAAAAACTGCTCACTGGCTGGCCCCCTCTTGTAGGAGGTGGCCATATTGGACATATTATGCGGCCCCCAATCATCGGGGGCCTTTTTAAATAAATTATTTTAATTTTTTATTTTTTGGGAATAAAAGACATATGTGATTTCAAAGATTTTTGTTTAGAATTTTAAATGGATTTTAATAAAATTGTTTTTTAACTTTTTTTACTGTTATAAAGTTTGTTTTTAATGCTAGTGTTTATGTAGTTAAATACTTAGTTCTTAATGTGTTTTGGTTAATTGTTTGTTGGTTTTTATTAACATGTACCAAAATAATATATAGTAGGCAAAGTATTCACTACAACATGCACACACGTCATTGCCCTTTTGTGGCATCAAACTAAACCAGACCACATTAAAAAAAAGCAGGGTGACCTGTGACAATGAGTCGTGTAATGATTACAGCACATATCACTAGGTACATAGGCAGCAGTAAACATGGGGGTATCATACTTACCTACTTTTGAAAAAGCATTTCAGGGAGATTGTGAAAACAACACCTATGAGCGCGGCGGTAAAGTGGACGTGTACTGCTGCATCTGAGAGGCGAGTCATATAACTGACTTACATACAACGGTTATTGAGCCCCAAACATGTTAGTAAGATCTTCTTGTTGATGAATACACACTGATACGTTTCAGAAAACTCATGTAGCCATAGGGATCACTGTGCCTTATAACCGATGCAGGGAAATTATACTAATGATCTTATTTGAATGTATATATATCTGTGGGTTTTTTTAAATAACAGCTTCATAAAGGGGGTAAGTTACAATCAGGGAGATTGTTAGTGGTATATATACTAAAGTGAGAGTTTTTAGAAGTGGAGATGTTGCCCATGGCAACCAATCAGATTCTAGCTATTATCTTCTAGAAGGTGCTAGTTAAAAGTTAAGTAGAATCTGATTGGTTGCTAGTACAGCACCAGGTAGCATAGGGGTCAGCAGGAGGACACATAGGAGAATAGGGATGCATTATCTGCATGGACATCACCAGGTAACATAGGGGTCAACAGCAGGACACATAGGAGAATAGGGGTGCATTATATGCATAGGACATCTCCAGGCAACATAGGGGTCAGCAGCAGTACACATAGGAGAATAGGGGTGCATGCATGGACATCACCAGGTAACATAGGAGAATAGGGGTGCATTATACGCATAGGACATCACCAGCTAACATAGGGGTCAGCAGCAGAACATATAGGAGAATAGAGGAGCATTATACGCATAGGAAATCACCAGGTAACATAGGGGTCAGCAGCAGGACACATATGAGAATAGGGGTGCATTATATGCATAGGACATCATCAGGTAACATAGGGCTCAGCAGCAGTACACATAGGAGAATGGGGGTGAATTATACACATAGGACATCACCAGGTAACATAGGGGTCAGCAGCAGTACACATAGGAGAATGGGGGTGAATTATACACATAGGACATCACCAGGTAACATAGGGCTCAGCAGCAGGACACATAGGAGAATGGGGGTGCATTATACACATAGGACATCACCAGGTAACATAGGGCTCAGCTGCAGGACACATAGGAGAATGGGGGTGAATTATACGTATAGGACATCACCAGGTAACATAGGGATCAGCAGCAGGACACATGGGAGAATAGGGGTGCATTATACGCATAGGACATCACGAGGTAACATAGGGGTCAGCAGCGGGACACATAGGAGAATAGGGGTGCATTATACGCATAGGACATCATCAGGTAACATAGGGGTCAGCAGCAGGACACATAGGAGAATAGGGGTGCATTATACGCATAGGACATCACCAGGTAACATAGGGATCAGCAGCAGGACACATAGAAGAATAGGGGTGCATTATACGCATAGGACATCACCAGGTAACATAGGGATCAGCAGCAGGACACATAGGAGAATCGGGGTGCATTATACGCATAGGACATCACCAGGTAACATAGGGATCAGCAGCAGGACACATAGGAGAATAGGGGTGCATTATACGCATAGGACATCACCAGGTAACATAGGGATCAGCAGCAGGACACATAGAAGAATAGGGGTGCATTATACGCATAGGACATCACCAGGTAACATAGGGGTCAGCAGCAGTACACATAGGAGAATAGGGGTGAATACATGGACATCACCAGGTAACATAGGGATCAGCAGCAGGACACATAGGTGAACAGGGGTGCATTATACGCATAGGACATCACCAGGTAACATAGGGGTCAGCAGCAGTACACATAGGAGAATAGGGGTGCATTATATGCATGGACATAACCAGGTAACATAGGGGTCAGCAGCAGGACACATAGGAGAATAGGGGTGCATTATACGCATAGGACATCACCAGGTAACATAGGGCTCAGCAGCAGGACACATAGGAGAATAGGGGTGCATTATACGCATAGGACATCACCACGTAACATAGGGGTCAGCAGCAGTACACATAGGAGAATAGGGGTGCATGCATGGACATCACCAGGTAACATAGGGGTCACAAGCAGGACACATAGGAGAATAGGGGTGCATTATACGCATAGGACATCACCAGGTAACATAGGGATCAGCAGCAGGACATATAGAAGAATAGGGGTGCATTATACGCATAGGACATCACCAGGTAACATAGGGATCAGCAGCAGGACACATAGGAGAATAGGGGTGCATTATACGCATAGGACATCACCAGGTAACATAGGGATCAGCAGCAGGACACATAGGAGAATAGGGGTGCATTATACGCATAGGACATCACCAGGTAACATAGGGATCAGCAGCAGGACACATAGAAGAATAGGGGTGCATTATACGCATAGGACATCACCAGGTAACATAGGGGTCAGCAGCAGTACACATAGGAGAATAGGGGTGAATACATGGACATCACCAGGTAACATAGGGATCAGCAGCAGGACACATAGGTGAACAGGGGTGCATTATACGCATAGGACATCACCAGGTAACATAGGGGTCAGCAGCAGTACACATAGGAGAATAGGGGTGCATTATATGCATGGACATAACCAGGTAACATAGGGGTCAGCAGCAGGACACATAGGAGAATAGGGGTGCATTATACGCATAGGACATCACCAGGTAACATAGGGCTCAGCAGCAGGACACATAGGAGAATAGGGGTGCATTATACGCATAGGACATCACCACGTAACATAGGGGTCAGCAGCAGTACACATAGGAGAATAGGGGTGCATGCATGGACATCACCAGGTAACATAGGGGTCAGAAGCAGGACACATAGGAGAATAGGGGTGCATTATACGCATAGGACATCACCAGGTAACATAGGGGTCAGCAGCAGGACACATAGAAGAATAGGGGTGCATTATACGCATAGGACATCACCAGGTAACATAGGGGTCAGCTGTAGGACACATAGAAGAATAGGGGTGCATAAATGGACATCACCAGGTAACATAGGGATCAGCAGCAGGACACAGGAGAATAGGGGTGCATTATACGCATAGGACACCACCAAGTAACATAGGGATCAGCAGCAGGACACATAGGAGAACAGGGGTGCATTATACGCATAGGACATCACTAGGTAACATAGGGGCCAGCAGCAGGACACATAGGAGAATAGGGGTGCATTATACGCATAGGACATCACCAGGTAACATAGGAGTCAGCAGCAGGACATATTTGAGAATAAGGGTGCATTATACGGAAAGGACATCACCAGGTAACATAGGGGTCAGCAGCAGGACATATAGGGGAATAAGGGTGCATTATACGCATAGGACATCACCAGGTCACATAGGGGTCAGCAGCAGTACACATAGAAGAATAGGGGTGCATTATACGCATAGAACATCACCAGGTAACATAGGGGTCAGCAGCAGGACACATAGGAGAATAGGGGTGCATTATACACATAGGACATCACCAGGTAACATAGGGGTCAGCAGCAGTACACATGGGTGAATAGGGGTGCATTATACGCATAGGACATCACCAGATAACATAGGGGTCAGCAGCAGGACACATAGGAGAATCGGGGTGCATTATACGCATAGGACATCACCAGGTAACATAGGGGTCAGCAGCAGGACACATAGGAGAATAGGGGTGCATTATACGTATAGAACATCACCAGGTAACATAGGGGTCAGCAGCAGTACACATAGGAGAATAGGGGTGCATTATACGCATAGGACATCACCAGGTAACATAGGGGTCAGCAGCAGGACACATAGGAGAATGGGGGTGCATTATACACATAGGACATCACCAGGTAACATAGGGGTCAGCAGCAGGACACATAGGAGAATAGGGGTGCATTATACACATAGGACATCACCAGGTAACATAGGGGTCAGCAGCAGGACACATAGGAGAATAGGGGTGCATTATACACATAGGACATCACCAGGTAACATAGGGGTCAGCAGCAGGACACATAGGAGAATAGTGGTGCATTATACACATAGGACATCACCAGGTAACATAGGGGTCAGCAGCAGGACACATAGGAGAATGGGGGTGCATTATACACATAGGACATCACCAGGTAACATAGGGGTCAGCAGCAGGACACATAGGAGAATAGGGGTGCATGCATGGACATCACATACCAGAGAAGTTCTGATAGGATCCTCAAGATGCTGCTGATGCTATAAAAGATGCGCTGCAAGATGCGTCCTCTACCCAGCTTCAGAAGCGACAATCTGACTGCAAAATGGAGCAGAGGGAGTGTCAGGGGAGTGCCTCACGTGACTTCTACATCAGCCAAGTCAGAACGACATGTCGTTCGGTAGAGCATACACACTGTACGATTCGCGCAAACTCGTTGATGAGTTCCTCAGTTTGAGCAGCATGTAGGGGCGAACTAAAGATGCTACTGACGATGACGTGGAAGCTCGCATAGTGTGTACACACTTGACAATTTGAACAATCAGACGTTTTGAGCGGAATCGGGCAAATTGTTCAAAATATTGTCTAATGTGTGTCCAGCTTAAGCAACAATGCAGGTGGCATGAAATGGTGGACAGAGAATCTGTCATGGCACTGTGTATTATGTATGTGGTTAGTGGTATATAAATAATAATGATAATAATACTAAAATTGAGTAAAAACCAGTAGCATGTTTGATGTACTTACCAAGGGGTTTACATTGTTATTATTGTATTGCTATGATTAGAAATTAGTTTGTAGACAACTGCACTGGGGCTTTAAGAGGAGTCCATTTTGTAGGAGTATAATTGATCATGGCCTACCATAAGCATGTGTAACAACAAACCTTCTTGCCCTCATCTGGCATGGGCAATCAAGGGGGCAGTCCAGCTAGAGATCTAGTTGAATTAATGGCAATTTCTAGTAATGTTTTTTTAGTGGCGTATGTGCCAGAATTTTTCCAACCTCAACTTTTAAAACAACGCCAGTATCAGCCTAATATAGTACCAATGTATAATATAGTACTAATATAGTACCAATGTTATGATATATAGTTTAAAAATCTTCATTTTAATCTTGCCTAAAGATGTTTTAAATATGCACTGTAGATCTGTCACAAATTGTGCAAGCAGCCCTTAAGAATGTAATGAGAAGAAAGGTCAGCTGGTGAATGGAGGAGACAGGACAACAAAATGATATAGGGAGGGGGATGGAGCTGCTGTGATTTATGTGAGAATGGGATGCTGGTATGACAGGTACAGGCAGAGGAATGCTGTTCTAAAGCATCTCCGTCCAAACGGGATGTATCTGCATTGGTGAAAGCAGTTTCCAGAGGTCACAAGACTTAGGGGGCTGCTCTCCTTCCCCTCCAGCCCTGAGAATGTGTTTGTGTGTGAGGTGACTGCTGAGAGCAGAGGGGGACGGATGGCGGATCTCACACACTCCAGCAGCAGCAGCAGGCAGCCTGGGATGTTCTCTTTGCCTTCCTTTGGTTGCAGGGAGGGCTCTGTACTGACTGGCACTGGCAGAGCCGACAAGCAGAGGAAGAAGTCTTTATATTTAGTCAGGATGAAGCCGCTGAAAGAGCCCACGAACAACAACGTATCCTTTGTCATCCACTGTCACATAGGGAAGGAGATCAAGCACATATGCAGCAACTGCAGTCGCGGGGAAGAAGCTCGAGAGGGTGAGTGCTGTATGGGTGACTGTGAGGCGGCTCTGTGCTGGGTGTCTGTGCTACTCTGCCTGGTAATAAGAGCCCGGGATACGGGGCAGCTGGACGGGGCTCTTGCCGGGGCAGGGCGGTAGCTGCTCATGTAATAGTGTTATGCATGCATCTATTAACGTGCAATGCAGCAGAGAAGGGAGGCCAGTGTGGGTACAGAGTAGGACCTTGAAGGCCAGTGTGGGTACAGGGGAGGGAGGCCAGTGTAGGTACTAGGGAAGGAAGTCAGTGTAGGTACAGGAGAGGGAGGACACTGTGGATACAGAGGAGAGAGGCCAGTGTAGATACACGGGAGGGAGGCCAGTGTGGGTACAGGGGAGGGAGGCCAGTGTGGGTACAGAGGATGGATCTCAGTGTATGTACAGGAGAGGGAGGACACTGTGGGTACAGAGGAAAGAGGCCAGTGTAGATACAGGGGAGGGAGGCCAGTGTGGGTACAGGGGAGGGAGGCCAATGTGGATACAGAGGATGGATGTCAGTGTATGCACAGAGAAGGGAGGCCACTGTGTAGGTGCAGAGGAGGAGGGAGGGCACAGCCTCAGGGCAGTGTAGGTACAGAGGGTAGATGTCAGTGTATGCACAGAGAAGGGAGGCCACTGTGTAGGTGCAGAGGAGGAGGGAGGCCAGTGTAGGTGCAGAGAAGGGAGGGCACAGTCTCAGTGCAGTGTAGGTACAGAGGAGGGAGGCCAGTCAGTGTAGGTATCTAGGAGGGAGGCCAGTGTATGTAGAGGTGAGAGGCAGTGTAGATATAGAGAAGGGTGGGCAATGCAGGTACAGAGAAGGGAGGCCAGTGTTGGAACAGAGGAGGGATAGAGTGTGTGTACAGAGGATGGCAGTGTAGGTACCCTAGTGACCAGGTATACATGTTATCTTATAGTGCTGCTGTGATTCTTCTGTGGATACCTATATGTCCATAGCCTTTGAAGTTAGAATGAAACATATTATTATAAGCTGTCTGTTGTACGAGTGTATTTTAGTATTGTTGTGTGCCTATGAATGCAGTCAGGGGCCCATGTCATGGACTCTTTGTCAGCTCAGTGCTTGTGTGCCCACCCTGCTGGACAGAGCGAGTACATCACCCGGAGCCTTCATTTATGGGACATGTGTATTTAGAAGATAGATGTATGATGTATGAAGCTCTGGAAAGTGATAAAGTGGAGAGTGATAAACGACCAGTCACTCAGCTGCTAACTGTCAAATTACAGGGTTTGAAAAATGACATTTGGGAACTGATTGGTTTGTCGTTTATCACTCGCCACCCTATGACTTCCCAGAGCTTCATACATCTGCCCAAAGGACTGAAGTTGAGCTAGAGACATCGCTGTACAGTGTGCAGAGACATGCACAGGCAGTGCAGTGTTATTCTGTGTCAGTAGTTGTGTGGTGTATGGAGAGGATGGAACTTGGGGATGTGAGTTTTGAAGGTCAGGACTCAGAAGGAGGTATGATGCCTTAGGGGTACACCTCTAAAGTAGTGTCCACATCACCCAGCTGCTTTAGGCGGAATTATGTCTGGAGATGGATGATTAATAAGGTTCCTAGAGATTTCTACAACTGTCTGCAATGCTGGGAAGGTAAAACTACAAGATACAATTGATTTCTAACAAACCACTATCTTTAAGGCTTAATTTCCTCTGCAGAGCAAATGAATGTAGAAGGATCTCATTCTGATTTACCATTAGAGTGACTGCATTGTCACCTGTTTCAGTCCATGCTGTGGATCCCCTCAAAGTGAGAGGCTGCAAGTGTAGATGGAAATCATGAAGAACAAAGTCGCTAATCAATTGCGCAGTATGTTTATTATTACTGGTGTGTGTAAACTCAACTACTTCTGTCAGCCAGCTCTCAGGAAATTAAATAGAGATTTACAGAACAGCAGCCAGTAAGTGATTTGCAGTTTTAAGAATGATTTGTGTATCCTTGGAAGCAGCGCTAGTAACATATTATAAAGCGTTGCAGCTGGATTAATTAATATGTACAAAATGATTGAGTGAAAATTACCATATAACTACGACAATTTAATTCCAGCAGCAATTTAGCAGGTGCAACTTATATATTGTAGTGATGCAAATGAAAATATGTTGTCTTTTTCTTTTAATTGTGGATAACATTCTATCAAAAGGCTGGGGAGGTACTATTTACCGATATAGACTATTGGGGTGGTCGTCACTGTTAAACAGGATGCTGGGTTTATTGATATCAACAGGATAACAGGTAACACAGCAGTATCAGTGGTAAGCAGAATACCAGTATTGTAGGGGTTAACAGCGGTATTTAGTTGTCTCACCTCAGGACCTAAGTACTGTGACACTTTACACAGTAAAGATGGTGCCAGCTGCACATGAGCAGTAGCCCAGCAGTGACATCATCAGGCTGGAGGGCGCGCCTCCCTCTGACTCTGGGTCCTAGTACCCAGCATGTATAGGTGACAGTGCCAGAGCTCACTGCTCTCTTAACACTATTAAGGATTCCTTTTTTTATATATCGCTCAGATAATCTTAGCAAATAAGGAATACATAAAAGCATTATAGGTGTTTTTGATACTGCAATTCCTTGTATAAAATAATTTCAGATATTCCTTTTCTTTCTGTACATACAATTAATTACTATGTTTAGCATTGTAAAATGCTACTTTCTGTGTGCTACTGATTGGTGATAGCTATGGCAAATATGCCATTATGTTCCATAAACATTATTTAAAAAGAGGTACAACATTATAATGGGTTGGATATGGGTTGCTGGCAGTCGGGATCCCGACAAGGTTTACATAACACTTGTTGGTCGGTATGCTAATCCTCCGCCTCTCCCTACACGGGATGTAGTCCGGAAGCTGACGGTCTAAATCCCGACCGCCGGCTTCCAGACACTAATCCCAGCGTGGTACTAATGACAGACGTCGAAAACTCGACGCCTGTCATTAACCAGACGCCGGAAGACCGACGCCCGGCATACCGAACGAAGGTAAGCCGGGCACGGGCAGCCGCGGGGGTGAGGGTTAGGTTTAGGGCTCCTGGGGGGACTTAGAGTTAGGCACCCCCCGGGAGGGTTAGGATTAGGCTAAGGGAAGGGGGGGTTAGGGTTAGGCACCCCCGGGGGTAGGTTAGGGTTAGGCACCCCCCTGGGAGACTTAGGTTTAGGCTGCGGGGAAGGGGAAGTTAGGTTTAGGCACTTACAGGAGGGGTTAGGGTTAGGCACTTGGGGGGGAGGTTAGGGTTAGGCACCCCTAAGGAAGGGTAGGGGAGGGAATGAGGTTAGCGATACCTTAGGACAATAAGGATTTTCACCCTTGCCGGGCAGCCGCTGACGGGATTTGAACCACTGGCCATGCATCCGGCGGTAATACTTACCACACCCCCCTACACTAACCCTCCCTTATCTGGTGCCTAAACCTAACCTCCCCGCACCCTAAACCTAACTCTCCCCCCTTAGTGCCTAACCCTAAACCTAACCCTCCCCTCACCCCTGATACCTACCTTCAGGATGCCGGCAGTCGGGATTCTGGAGCCGGGATCCCGGCGCTGTTGGGATTCTGGCGACGGTACATCGACTGTCTGCATCCCGCACGCCGGGATGCAAACTACATCCCATTATAATATGTTATATTCTAAAATCCATGATTGTGGTGGTGGTGACCTTATTGACTGCCCTAATTTTTAGGGGGAATGGTCTTTATAAACCAACCCCTTTCTCATATAGGCACATTCCTTTAAACTGCACTTTATTGCCACACTGCTCATTTATCTATTACATATGAAGTGGTAAGGTGTCATGTAATTTTAGTGACAAAGAACTATGGGGCTGTTTCTGTGTTGGGAGCAGCCAAAAAAAGCATGGGTGCAAATACATTTATTTACATTTTTCATGCAGGATAAATACTGGCTTCTTTTGCATGTATCCCACAAATGCTGGACAGCTTTATTTTTACACTTCAATATATATATTTGAGTTTGGATACGGCCCTCTCATGTATAAAGCTGGCCACACATCTAAAGATTATCATTCCAACCAGCCAGCTGAATATATGGGAGGAAACGACAATCGACCGTTTGCTCCCAACCACCGGAAAACAGATGAAAAAGTTCAGACAAGTTCATTGAGATCTTTTTGATTTACCCAGCTTGTCTGAATAACCTTTATCTATCGTTTTCTGGCATTAGGCAGTAAAAGGCTGGTTGTCATTTGTTTCCATGTATAGCCAGATTTTCATTTCAACCAGCCAACTAATTGGCTGGTTGCAATGATATCTTTAGATGTTGCCAGTTAAATCTCACTGCACAATCTTAATCTGCCCCACCTGCAGTGCAACATGGTTTTCTTGTGGTGTAAAGTTACTTTATTTGCTTTGCTACCAATTTAGAATTAGTCCCTTTATGTCTGTACGATATGTGCAGGGCCGGCTCTAGGGGTGTTCAACCAGTGCGGTCGAACAGGGGTGCCACCCATAGACAGCGCACCCCTCCACAACATCCCGATTTCGGCGGGACAATACAGTACTGTCCCGCTGTTCCACCCGTGGGCCAAAGTGGCCTGCGGGTGATCAAATCGGGAGGTTGGACCCCGGAGTCTGAATGGATGCTGCGCGCATGCACGCGGCATCCATTCTGTGACAGGAGAGGGCTGGGGGAAGACCAGCTAGTGAGGCTTCCCCCAGCCTGACGTTATTTGGAGGCGTGCCATGCGGGCATGGCCTATGGTAGTTAGGACACGTCCCCATTTTTTCAGTCCCACGCGCGATGGTGGGGCGCACTGTAAAGAGCCGGCACATGGTGCTCCGACCTCTGGAGCCGGCCCTGGATATGTAAATATGTTATCCTGAACCTGCTATTTCTCTCACTTCATCATTAATGAGAAAAATACTGGACACTCTCTAGTTTTAATACATATTTTGTATAAATATTTTTCTGATTATATCACAGGTCCTCTAAAGTCTAGATGTTTGCTGAAATGCTTCCACTATTGAACCATTCAATTGGAATTTACAGTTGATATTTTCTCTCAGCCTAGGATGCAACATGACTGCTCAAACTTACTTTAAATGCAAATGTATAGAGAAATGAAACCCTCAGTGCAGAATGACTTATACAAACATGTTTTACTGGACATATATCACCAGCATTCACTAAAGTAGCGGCATTCCCATAGTTCTCTATGGACAGCAAAAGAGGGCATTTATCAGCTTGTTTCCCATTGCTAACACCATCCAAAGCTTTAGCCAGTCTCTCATAGAGGGATCTTCTAATCCATCCCCAGGAGGCTGCATGCTCCTCCCCTCTCTTATCCTAGTAACATAAAGGGTTGTTGGTGGATTCATTAATACGGAAAAGATAATTGAGTGAATATTAGCATATAACCATATAACTACTACAACAATTTATTATCACTAATGTTTCTATGCACATGCACGGTTATCATGTGGTATGGCCGGGTCAGTACCCAGCACCAGGGCCATAACTAGGGTAGTGCGACCAGTGCCATGGCACAGGGCACTGCAGGGCAGGGGGCGCTGTTTGGGGCTCTCAATTTTCCTGTTTATTATAATTCTCACTTGTAGCTTCCTCTTCTTCTGACCCAGGAGTACCCCTATCTCTTCTCTGGCCCTTCCCCTTGAAGCCATGGCTTTTTTTCAGGTGCACTTTCTTATGTCCCTTAATAAAAAATGGGGGAGGAGGTGCCAAAGCTTTCTCTGGCACATGGCACCAAAAAGTCTGGTTACGGTTCTGCCCAGCACTATAGTGATAGCGATAAGATGCTCTATGCCAGTGCAGCATCTTATTGGATACAGTTGCCGTATTACCAATATCTCAAACAGTGTTTTCTGGTGTAAGTAGATAATATGAGTATATTTGTAGACAATCTGATGCAAATCTAATTCTCTATTGCTGCTAATACTTACAGTTTATTGTTTAATTTGGATGGTGGTACACAAACTAACATTTTATTTATTTTGTAGAACTTTTTATTTTCCATTATTTTGGACATCTCTTTATCGGTTTCAAACCAAACTATTTCTGCCAAAACATTTTATAAAACAGTAAAATTAGTTTGTAATTTACATTTTAAAAATTATCATTGTAAACCATGGATAAATAATATACCCTGGGGTCAGTTTAGAGGAATAGGACCCAGTTGTTCACTTGAAAAAGACTATGAAGAACAATCAAAACAGATGCATGATTCTTCTTTCAGATGGGTTATCCAGGAGGACATTTTAGAGGAGACCTTTAAGCATTAAATGGAGAAGAGCCAAGTCAACGATATCCTTGGAATCTACAAAGAATAAAATCAATAAATATCTGTCCTCTATATCCAAGTTTAATATATTTGCATCAGATTGTAAAAAAACATTATAGGGAAACACTATTGTGTTTTGGGACAAGATACTTTGCTAAGAGAGGTAACTACCATAAAGACCATGATTAACCATAAAAAAGACATAGGGGTAAATTTTCTAAAGTGAGAGTTTTTAGAAGTGAGTTTTAGAAGCGATGTTGCCCATAGCAACCAATGTATATACAGTGTAACACTCCTCAACTCCTCCAGAGATAAGATACTGGTATGAATACAATATTTAATGTTCAAATCCTGTGGTTGTTTTGGTAGTGGAAGAATCATATGTTTACTTTATACATTTTATTTGACAGAACATCACAAATGTGTCACCAAAGGATGTAATAGCAAATATTGAATATATTTAATAGAATGTATATGGGACCTGCCATATGTGGGCTACACTACAAGGAGATTAAAATGTACATTGTTTATTGTGCATAGAAAAAAACATAATAAACTAAATATTTAACTTTTTCGCATACAGTAATAGGAATCCAAAAAAAAAAGGCCAAATAAAGTTTTTAAGACAGTATTAAACAGAGGCACACTGGATTTGTATTTATTTATTTATTTATTTAAGAACACTATATCTAGAAGGTCTCGGTAAAACTAAAGGTCTTAATAATTTAGGTTAAAATATATTAAGTTGGAAATATAGTAGAGGACAATATGGGATCAATTCATACAGCTAGATGGTGGAATGTTACTATGTAAAGAGGGTGATTTCAGTTTATCTGTTAACCCATGTGGATACTGATATTAAATACTGCCAATACACATGTTTTCCAATAATACACATTTATGAAGAAATCGCCAGATTGGTAGAGAAACACATCAAATGGCTGTTATTATATTATCAGCATCAGCAAACTTAATACCCATCTCTTAATATGAATTTCCAGGACTATACAATGTCACTGAGCTCTAATGTATTCATCTGTTTGGAGAGTGCTTTTTCTATGAGAAACAGAGACTGTTTTTGTTAGTCCCACAGAGGAGCCATGGTGGTTACGTGGGATGCTAGTCTCTGTTAAAAACACAAAATAAAAACATGACAATGGGACAGAATACTCAGGGGAATACACCTCTTGGTCAGTGAGCTGCAATTTTCCATAAAATACAGTAGCACCCATGACTCCTACTGAGAGTAACTTAACTGCTTTATCACTGATTACAAAACTGGATGGTATAAACTGGTTGGGTATGAAATCCCGTCTGTCGGGATGCCGCTGGGCAGAATACCAACAGCGGCATCTTGACAGCCAGAATTCCGACACCCATAGGAAGTGACGGTAAGTACTTTTCTAGCCCCTACCCTAACCCTAAGCCACCCTCCCTGGTGCCTAACCCTAACCTCCCCTCCTAGTGAATAAACCTAACACCCCCTCCCCGGTCCCTAAACCTAACCTCCCCCTAGTGCCTAAACCTAACCTCCCCCTCCCCGCACCCTAATCCTAACGCTCCCTACCCGTTGCCTAACACTAACACTCCCCCTAATGCCTAACCCCCGCTACCTAACCCTAACCTCACCCTAACACCACGATACTTTGGGATGCCGGCGGTCGGGATACTATTGCAGCATCCCAACCTGGCGCCGGTATTCAAACCGTCAGCATCTCGCATGCCGGGATGCTGACTACATCCCGTATAAACCACTCCCCACATAACAGAGATACCCTCTATATGTATCCATCAAATATGACAATTTTTCAGTATATGAGGGGGAAATTTACTAAGCGATGCTTTTGAATGCCAGTACATCTTCAGTGGTTAAGGCCGTTGGATTTAAATGGCAATAATATAAAATACTAAACATGCCTGGTTTTGTGTTTACTATTGTTGCCCCTTTAAATCCAGTGCTGAAACCAGCAAAGTAGCAGCAACTTTGAAAAGCGCCACTCCTTATATGACAAGTACTAAGCACTTTTGAATTTTCATCTCGGACAACTGTTGGAAGCTAGACTGTGTCACTGATGTCATTAAAGACTTTTATATTCTGGAGTTTGTTTATGTCATATAGGGTGGGATGTACTAAAGGTGAAAATGCGGTAAAACTCCCGAAAATGCAGTTTTCAAGGGTTTTACTGCATTCCCCAAATGTACTAAGCACCGCTTCGCTACCAAATACAAGCCTATGGGCTTCTTATTGGGATGCTCCCACTTGGGAGGCATCCCTCCCATCACTGTCTGTTTATGATTATTTAACACAAGGACACTTTATTATAGGTTTGCATATTATTACTTTTTTATATTTATGCTAATTAATTGAGTGTGAGAATGACCTTTTAGTTTTATCTGTTTGCTGATCATTTATTCCATTGTTGTCCACTGAACCTGCAGCTCCCAACCTGCAAGAGTGCCACCTGGGATTTTGTAGTTATTGTTCTTAACATTATACTATACTCCATCTCCATCATATTTTTTTTCCTTAATATGAATGCTGAAGTAGAGCTTGTCATTGTCTGAATGAATGCTGTTTACACACTGGCATTGTGGTGATGTGCATTATTTCATCTTATACCCCTTTTCCACCTAAATTCCGGGTCTGACCCGGAGTTGAAACAAAGTTCCTATCCAGATCAGACCCGGAATTTTGCCGGCGCCAACTCGGGATATTCCCGAGTCAGCGCCGCTCACGCCGCAGTCGGGTCTGCATAGACCCGGCTTTTGCGGAGTGAAAGTGGTCGCTTGGAGATGACGTCATCTCCAAGCGCCACTGAAGCCGGACCAATCGGCCGGCTAGCAGCGCACTCCAGGTCATCGTGACCCGGAGTGCGCTGTTCTCCCAGCAGGGTTTCACGGGCTACGCCCGTGTTAAACCCTGCTAGTTACCTGGGTTGGATTGCCGGGTCACTCGACCTGGCGATCCAACTCTCTCCCCTTTTACACCAGGGAGCTGCCCGGGTTAACCCTTCAAAAACCCGGGTTTTAGCTCTGGTGTAAAAGGGGTATAAATGATAAATTCATTTCCAGGGTATGTAGTAGTCAGACTGTGTGGTCTATCTGTACCTAGTTATCTACTAACATAACAGCAAACTGACCTATTTCCTGCAGCATGATCCAAAGCATTTTGGTACTTTTGCTTTGTGATTGAGGATTTGAGATTATATGGAGATTTGTACTTGGTAGTTAAACTAATCAATAATTCATTAAAGGGGAACAATCGTGATCCTTTAATTGAGAATGGCTGTGGGTAGCAGGGCTGTCATCCATCAGTAAGTCTGTAGACAGCAAAAAAGCTACATTTTCACCAGTAAGTAAGAAAAAAGCAGTCATGTAAAATCAGGCCATATCCTGTAACTAAAAAAATAGTGTCAAATAGATGAATGTGAAAATGTTGTTTGGAAATCATGATAGATCAGAGGGAACAAATCATTGTGAGCCTGCTTATGAAAGGGTGTCTTGGATAGGTATCTTTAATAAAGAACAATATAATAAAATACTTTTATATAACAGTTATCCCCAGGGATCATATTAAAAATGAAAACAATTATAACAAACAGATTCTTCCAAAGTTATTCAGGGGAGTAACTGCTAGTACAACCATGGCCAAAAGTTTTGAGAATGACACAAGTTTTGGTTTTCACAAAGTTTGATGCTTCAGTGTCTTTAGACTTTTTTGTCAGATGTTACTATGGTATACTGAAGTAAAATTACAAGCATTTCATAAGTGTCAAAGGCTTTTATTGACAATTACATTAAATTTATGCAAAGAGTCAATATTTGCAGTGTTGACCCTTCTTTTTCAAGACCTCTGCAATTCGCCCTGGCATGCTGTCAATCAACTTCTGAGCCACATACTGACTGATGGCCGCCCATTTTTCCCTAATCTATGCTTGGAGTTTGTCAGAATTTGCGGGTCTTGTTTGTCCACACGCTTCTTGAGGATTGACCACAAGTTCTCAATGGGATTAAGGTCTGGGGAGTTTCCGGACCATGGACTCAAAATTTCGATATTTTGTTCCCCAAGCCACTTAGCCACTTATGGCAAGGTGCGCCATCATGCTGGAAAAGGCATTGTTCGTCACCAAACTGTTCTTGGATGGTTGGGAGAAGTTGCTCTTGGAGGATGCTTTGGTACCATTCTTTATTCAAGGCTGTGTTCTTAGGCAAAATTGTGAGTGATCCCACTTCCTTGGCTGAGAAGCAACCCCACACATGGATTGGTCTCACGATACTTTACTGTTGGCATAACACAAGACTGATGGTAGCGCTCACCTTTCCTTCTCCGGACAAGCTTTTTTCCAGATGCCCCAAACAATCGGAAAGGGGATTCATCAGAGAATATAACTTTACCCCAGTCCTCAGCAGTCCAATCCCTGTACCTTTTGCAGAACATCAGTCTGTCCCTGATGTTTTTCCTGGAGAAAAGTGGCTTCTTTGCTGCCCTTTATAACACCAGGCCATCTCTAAAAGTCTTTGTCCTGTGTCATGCCAACAGTAAGCACCCTGAGACCATTCATGTGTGGGGTTGCTTCTCAGCCAAGGGAGTGGATTCACTCACAATTTTGCCTAAGAACACAGCCATGAATAAAGAATGGTACCCAAGAGCAACTTCTCCCAACCATCCAAGAACAGTTTGGTGACAAACAATGCCTTTTCCAGCATGATGGAGCACCTTGCCATAAGGCAAAAGTGATAACTAAGTGGCTCGGGAACAAAACATCGAAATTTTGAGTCCATGGCCAGAAAACTCCCCAGACCTTAGGGCCTGATTCAGACTTGGAAATAGAGTGAGATATCACTCTCAACTGTGAACCTGAACAAACCATATTGCAATGCAAGGGATGTAAATACATACATTTTTTTTTACATGTGGGGTAAATACTGGCTGATTTTGCATGTAGCCCACAAATACAGCACAGCTTTATTATTACGCTACAATTTAGATGTCAGTTTGGAAACACTCCTCCCAAATCTAAATCTCTCTGCACATTTTAAATCTGCCCCACCTGCAGTGCAGCATGGTTTCACCAAGATGATCAGTTGAGAGAGATATCTCACTCTATTCCCAAGTCTGAATCAGGCTCTTGATCCCATTGAGAACTTGTGGTCAGTCCTCAAGAGGTGGGTGGACAAATAAAAACCCACAAATTCTGACAAACTCCAAGCATTGATTAGGCAAGAATGGGCGGCCATCAGTCAGTATGTGGCCCAGAAGTTGATTGACAGCATGCCAGGGTAAATTGCAGAGGTCTTGAAAAAGAAGGGTCAACACTGCAAATATTGACTCCTTGCATAAACTTAATGTAATTGTCAATAAAAGCCTTTGACAATTATGAAATGCTTGTAATTTTACTTCAGTATACCATAGTAACATCTGACAAAAAGGTCTAAAGACACTGAAGAAGCAAACTTGCAAGCTTGAAAAATGACAGTTTTGAGCTGATTGGTTGGCACCTTATCACTTTTCACTCTGTCTCCTAACACTGTTTAGTAAATAGACCCCTATATTCTGTATGATACCTCCTGTGTCTGTCCTGCTATAGTGATGGGGCTGGTGGTGTCTCATACTCAGGTATGTCTATGGATACCACTGCCGGCTCCCCGGTTCAGCTGCTGGGGGGACAAAAATCCTATTTTGCTGCTTTTTTTTTCGGGCAGGAGAGGGTGTGGGGCCATGCCTCACAGATTTGGCCATGCCCCCAGGCCTGTGTGAGCTCTTGACAGCCCTTATTCAACAGCTTCTTCCTCAAGAACCAATAGTAAGTTCTGGCCACCTCCCCTGCACAACAAAACCGTGTCACTCAACACCCCCCATGATAACCACACACACCAAAAAAAGTAATGTGTCATACATGCCCCCTACGTCCATCCGTGTTGCATCCAGGTGTCTCTCCACCTCCCCTCCAATGTGCAGGCAGAGATTGTTCTCCAACCATCAGCAGGTATTTACTATAGCTGCTGGCATTCTGCAACTCCGACCAGCTCTCCTCATACACCAAACGATAGACATTGTTGATCATCCCAACTAGTTGGCACAACCGTTTTTTTATGTTATTTCTTGTGTGACAGCAAACAAAGGATTATTGTTTGTTCCCACATACTGCCTGTTTATCGCTCAAACCAGCCAATTAGTAGGCTGTCTGGAACGATATTGTTCTGGTGTATGACCAGCTTTAGAGGGTCTTTAGGACTGGAGTTGGGAAGCAGACACAGACGTACTTGTCCATGCTATTTGTCTTGGACAATCATCTACTGCTGCTGATAGCTTTTCATACTACATCTGTGATTCCAGCATTTTTTTTGACAATGACAGTAGGTAGGGCCCTATAAAGGAGTCAAATACTGACATTAAGGGTACATCTTACAAGCTACAACCTTTGGCAAAGTCCTGAAATGGTTAATGTTTTGATTCTGGTATAACTGTTGTACTTATGGGATCTTCATAGCCTTTAGAACAGTGTGATGATTCATTTAATTTAATATAACAGTTCAATCACTTAAAATCTACACAAATTAGTAAGCGTGTATAGTGGGAAAGATTTGTAATCACATTTTCATGAAACAATTTCATCCAGAGATGACCTATGTTCTCTGAGTGGCTTATTATTGTTAATACCTCATCATGAAGCATAGTCTGTTTTACGACCCAATTTTGTATTTAAGGAAGTAATACAAAATAAAAATATTATTAAAAAGTATCACTTAAAGGGGCCAATCCATTAGAAGACTTTTTTTTGTGAAAGATCAAAGACTTTTCCTGCCAACAAAAAGTCTTTCATGCTAAAAATCTTTCACAAACATGAACGATTATATTTAAAGATCAAGGACTGTCGCTGAAGAGACAAGGGAGTGGAAATTTTTAATAAATGGAGTGAATATTAATTAAAAAATGTTGTTTGCCGTTCGGCGTTGGTCGTTCACTGCATATCCACTGAACGAGTTTTCTAAAGTCGCTAAGCAATATGCAGAAATTGACCAGCGTGTTCGAACGGCAAAAGACTTCTTTTGTCGTTTTCGGGAAGGTTTGCAGCCTATCCATTAGACGTCTTTTTGAACGATCCGACCAAAATCTCCTGGTTTTGGTCAGATCGTTAAAAAAATTGTGTAATGTATAGGCCCCTTTAGATTTCAGTTTAAGGACAACCTACAATAGCAGCACAGTTACAGAATTTGATGGTATATTATGAGCAACTACTGTAAGTTGACAATTAAAGTTCCGATTACCTTGGTCCTCCCTGTGCATAACCCAAATATTGCTAATTTGCAGTAGTTATATATCCAATCAGGATGGTGATATGACTGTCACGCTTCTTTTATTCCAGTCTGATGATCCTGCCAACAAACTGCTTCTGTTTTACAGGCAGACTATGAATCAGAAGGCCCCTTACAGTTGTACCCTCCCCCCATATCTCCCTGATGACAGCCCTGGTATCTTGTGACGAGGTCAGAGCTTAATAAAGGGACATTTTGGGAGGGCATTGATGATGAGAAGCTTGCATGGGATTCTCTAAGGAATAGTGAGCCAGTGCAGGGATTTGCAGAGTGGTGCAGTAGATGTGGAGGAGAGTGGTTTATAAAATATCAATAAATTATAATGTATTTGTACTTTGTTTTATTTAATGCTATTTTAGTGTCTACAATTGGGAGCACTGAATCAGATCATTTAGTCAGAAACACAAGTTCACAAAAATGCATAATGTTGCTTGTATTTAGCTGGATATAGGGATAAAATGCCAATGTAAACACAGCCAATATCTCGTGCTAGAATCTCATAATTAGACCTATATACTAACTGCAGTTTCCGAGTGTTCCACATTGTCTGTAGATGTTTTTTTTAGAAACACTGTCATTAAAGAGGTGTATGTATGGTCTGAGAGAATCCTGCTCTGAGACAAAACCCAGCGGCTGAGCACATTTGCAGCATTTTGCACTGTGCATGCACCAGAAGTGTACACAACTACGGGCAATGCAGAGTCATATGCATCTCAGGCGCAACTTCAGTAGGCAGAACTGGGCCCTAACAGGCAATCTCACATAGGCTAAATGTAGAGATGGCATGTTGGCGGCATTGCAGGCTATGAAGAATTGTGCATACGTAGAAATACGCCTGTTTTCAGAAACATGTTTTGTACCAGGGATAGGGCTGGTGCAAATGTGCACTGATAATGCTGACAGTGGTGAGACCAAGCGTTCAGATATGAGATGCCCAGCTGCTATATACTGTATACACATCTAGCTCAGTGCCTACAGTGGGGGAGTATTAGCCTCTTTGTATCATACTTTGTATAAATTGATACTAAAAATTATAGTTGTTAGAACCAACTAGTCCTAGTAATTATTATTATTATTATTATTATTATTATTATTATTATATTATTATTATTATTATTATAATATAAATAAAGGGCAAGCATATTATTTTTCGCTTTGCAATTGGGAACAAAACATTGATAATAACAACTGTACAAAGAGTAAGAGGGACTTGCTAACACACTTAAAAACTATAGGGAAATAGACAGGGCTGGTTCTGGGTAAAGGCACTTGCCTATGGTGACCTAGCTCCAGGGGGGTCGCACAGGAATGGCATGGGCATAGGGTAAGGTTCCTATGGGACGCCGGCACTCGGGATCCCGGCAGTCAGAATCCAGACCAGTTTGCAATGCTGATGCCTAAAGGTAAGTACTCCTAACCTAACCCTACCCCATATCATCCCTCTCTGGTGCCTAAACCTAATCTTCCCCTCTAGTGCCTAAACCTAACCCTCCCTCCCCACGTCCTAAACCTAACCTCTCCCTCCCGCAGCCTAACCATAACCCTCGCCCTAGTGCCTAACCCATTACCCTAACCCTCCTCCTGGGTCCAATTAGCACTAGTGTCAACAGCACTAGGGCTCTTCTACGTACACCTGGTAGTGGTGGGCATGAAGGTTATGGTTATTGTAATAAATTATATTATTTCTTATAGGTGAATTACTGGCCCCAGAAAACCTGCCATGGCATGATGACACTTGGAGAACCAGAAGTACCAGCTTACCCGGGTATTAAGGGCCTGCTGGCATATGTAGTCCACCTGTAATAAAAATAATTAAAAGAAATCAAGGACACACACGATAGAGGATAAAAAATTTTTTTAATAAATAAATCCCCACGCACCCTTGTTTACCCATTTACTATATTACTCACTATACTGGCATTGCGGGCAGTGCTATCTATTCTGGTGTTGAGTGGAGTACTGACTATACTGGCATTGGAAACAATACTGCCTATACTGGGCCTGGGAGCAATACTGTCTGTACTGACTTTTGGAGTAGCACTGTCTGTACTGACTTTTGGAGTAGCACTGTCCGTACTGACTTTTGGAGTAGCACTGTCTGTACTGACTTTTGGTGTAGCACTGTCTGTACTGACTTTTGGAGTAGCACTGTCTGTACTGACTTTTGGAGTAGCACTGTCTGTACTGACTTTTGGAGTAGCACTGTCTGTACTAACTTTTGGAGTAGCACTGTCTGTACTGACTTTTGGAGTAGCACTGTCTGTACTGACTTTTGGAGTAGCACTGTCTACTGACTTTGGGAGCAGTGCTGTCTATACTGACTTTGGGATCAGTAATGCGTATACTGGCACTGGGGACAATTTTGAGTGTTATGGCACTGGGTTAATTCTTTGTACACTGTCTCTATAAGCTTGTTAATTTACTGCTATAGGGCAGAAAAATACAGTTTTGGTACCCCACTGACTATATCAAATTGTATTGGTATAGAAACTATGGCATAAAATCTGTGAATATTAGTGAATGTATCAAGATTGTTTTGTTATTTAATGTAAGTGTATTGAAGGCAACTATTTCCTTATAGACCTTGATCTAAATGTTGTAATTTGTGTTTTTTCCCCTTTTTAGATACATATTATTGTAGGGTTTTGTTTTTTGCAGCATTATATGGAAAACAGCATGAATGTTTAGCAGTGACATGCAATTCGTGTGAACAGCAATATCCTACCTTAACTACTGTACTTAAATTTGGATACATGACTGAAAATTATGTTGATTGTCTAATTTGAAAACGAATGTGGAAATTAGATGATGGGAAATTGGATGACTCTTCATGATAAGAAGAGCTGATTAGTATCTTCCAAATGATTTACAAGATAAATGATGACAACAAGGTTTAAAATAAATATTTAAATCAATTTCAATAATAATAACAACAAAAAATGCGCTTACAGGAAAATTTAGTGATGGATGACACATTTACAGTTCTCTGTATACTTTATCTTGTAACCTTATGAAGTGGTAGTGGCACAAATATACGGTCTAGTACCTTAGGGTCATACTGGTAGTGATGACAAAATAATTTTGGGCATAAGATGCAGAGTGTTAAGTTAAGTGTGACGATGTTTGCGCAGTTGAGCTATTATTTGCTATTGCGCACCTAGGGGGCATGAAGTGAATGCAAAAAAAGGTTCTCATGGGCGTGTTATATGTGTGTCAGTGATGCGGCTGTATTCTCATGTTTAGAGAAGGTTCAGAAGCAGACACTTCGCCAGTTATACGGCATCGTAAGTATTGATGGTGATCACGATGGGAATGTTTGTGGAATGTTTGAGTCCATCGACGGATTTGCATTGACCACAGACACTGAAAGTGGGCTCAGGGCTTGCAAGCTATGGTGCTTGCAAGTACACAAGGGGAAGGCTGAAACTAACATTTGTATATTATCGCAGCCTCGAATCTGAGATATATAAATTGCACATGCACATGCATTATCGTTCAACTCTGAATCAGGTCCATTATTATTACATAAGTGAAACTCACTATCACTATCTTCTGTGGTCTAAAAGTGAATCTTATACAGTACGTATGTCTCAACTAAAGGCCCATATTCAGGGCTGGAAAACCCTTTCTGTAACTAACTTTGGTTTTTCTGTCTCTCCATTTTTATACATTAGCTCTGATCTATGTCACAGCTACATGTCCTTGTTAATTTCACCCTAAAGCCTGTTTCTCATACACTAAAACTGCCAGAGCTTGCACATAGCGCCAAATGCTTTACTTACCAGCAGATATAACTCTTCCAAATATTTCCACACTCCCCACTGCCCAGCCATAGAGCCATCTCCGTACTGGTTTCCAAAAACATAATTTTTATTGTTTTAATTTCTACTTAATTTACAATATATTTGTGAATGATTTTAAATCTTCTATGTAAACAACATTATGGATTTTCCAGTAGGGTTAGAATGTGTAGGTTCTTCTTGATGCAGATCAACATACAGCAGTCTGTACTAGAAGCATGAATTTCTTATGTTGATGCTGGCCACTTTGAAGGACTGGCCTTGAGCCTAATTGATGGTGAAGGCAAAACACAGATGGTAGGAACTGATGGCGCTTGAAATTAAAAAGGTAGTCACTGGACATGAGTGATATGTGTTGTATAAAGACACACTGCCCCCTGATACAACCTGTTAGTATGGTAGTCTCTATGATGCAGGTTTTTGAGGCGTACACTTGCAGTAAGGCTTTTTAGCAAGTTGTGGAGCTTCCACGACAATATAATAGGGACTCTTGTGTACAACGTCAGTTTGCGGAGAGGTATTCCTGTAGGGTTGACAGAGTTGAGAAATTACACTGGGTTATTACTGAGTTTTCATCATTTACTGACTGACTAGTTGTCCTCTCCTCGCCAGGAGAATAGCATTGCAGATTTCCATTGATTGTTGTGGTGTTAAAAGCTTCATAATATTAGTGGAATTGCTTAAGTCTAATAGTTTGGCAGTCTTCCCTTCAGGATGAAATTGTTATATAACATTTTCATACATATCGCTAATGTGTGATGATGTTAATTTTAGCATTATTTCATAAAACATTTAGATTAATATATGCTTACCTTAGACTGTGAGATTTCATGTAAACAGACAGTCACAGCAATAAATTATGTATATGTACAGTAGTGTGTGGTTGCTATATTTAAAAAAGAAAAAATCAGGACACATTTGCAGGGATCCCACTGGCGCAGTCAACCCACGCGCTATTACATTAACCTCATATCATGGAAATTATATTGCTGTGCAGGCAAAATACAGGCTGTACATATAATTTGGTTGTGTTTGGATACTTAAAGCACATTTAAAGTTCACAAATTATCCTAACTATATGCATCTTCATTAAAAAAAGTGTCTACTGAACAAATAAATATTTGTAAAAGCACAAGTGTAGCAGATGATGTTCCCTCGCTTTCAGTTTGGGTTGTGAGTAGGAGTATTTGCATGAACTATGGATTTGTTGCAGCAAATTTTTGTTCTTAAGAAGCTTGTGGTAAAACTGCACACGGGATAGTTGTACAAAATGAGTCCTCTCTATTAGGCTGGCTCCTACTGTATCAATCTCTAATCTGTTTCTCTCATCTGTCCATAGTAAATTCATCAGTGAGCACTGCACTAAAGAGTTAAGCTGGGTTCACATTGAACGATGTGTGCACCCGGCTAACGCACGATGCGATGACCGAAAAATCGTGCAGTCATTTGACAAGCCATGATCTGGTGAACGACCACATGATATGTCGTTCACCAGCCGCATCCACAAGCATGGGGTCATTTAATCACATTGACAGATTGAGCAGCATGTAGACGATGAACGATCCCGCGGGAGTGCTCATGGTCGCTCATAGTGGGTACACGCTTGCCAATGTGGACGATGTGTTGGCCCGATCTGCCGGATCGGGCGACATATCTTCTAATGTGTACCCACCTTTAGTTGCTGAAAGTGAGAATAGAAATTGCAACGCATTTGAAAACACTGAAACATCAATTCCTTCCTCGATGATCGTTTTGAAAAGATTAACTCATTTATATTCTAATGCTGGGTACATTAGACTGGCCGACTTGTCCGCCGACTGAAGGATCTGGCCGACTTGTCCGCCGACTGACGGATCTGCAGAGCAAGCGGCTGATTGGTAAGCCAATACACACACACTTACATATCTGCCACTCAATATATCTGCGCTGACATCGCAACTGGACGGGCATTTGAATTTGTCCACCCAGTTGAAATGTCTATGTTGGCCATCCCTGCAGTGTACAGGCGGTCGGCAGGTCACCTGTACACACAGTCAGATGCACCGATATATCTGCAGGATAGATTGGCATCTGCTGTGCTGCAGGGCCAACATACTATTACTGTAAACAATGTCTTTCATGGACATATTGTCTGTACGCATGGACAGATGCACTGTGCGATATGTTGCTCGTCGGCTGAACGAACGACATATCACATAGTGTGTACCCAGCATAAGAATAGACTGACTTCTGAATTAGAAGTCCACTTCTCCCAATTTAATTTAGTAAGCCTTTCAACTATTTTATGGTGATCAAAATATTGTTCTTCATCAATAGTAATGGAAGAAATTTGGAGAACAATTGCTAAAGATGATCTAGCTCCAGGCCAACTTAGTTTTTCCTTTGAGGTTAGCTCAAGCCATGAAAAATTCCTTTGTAGGATTTTGAGCTACCCACTTTTCAATATAGTTTACGCAGGCATCGTAAAACTCAACACACTGGCTATGAAAACAATGTTCGGTTAAGTCCCCCCCCTGCAATATTGTAGCAGTGAGTGGGTTTCTGTGGGCAGGAAATGTTCTTCTTTTCTGTCACAAATTTTCAGAACAAGGTTGGTGAGAATGGCTACTAGTTCCATAACTTTCATTTTATTGTTCTCTATTTGTTTAATGCAGTTGTGGAATACTTTAAGCTAGCACTGTAGGAATGTACAATTAATGTACAATTAAATGTTTCAGGAGTTTTGGGACACACTTGGGAAAGGAAGTTTGATTTCAAAGCATTAAACATAGATACTATCCTGTCAATTGCTGGAGACACTGACAACTACCTTGTTTTTGAATGTCGTAAAATATCTTTGGCCTGTACATCAGCAAAGTGACAAAACTCTTGTAGATGTGACACACGGACAGTATATATTTGAAAATATCTTGCATACAATTTTTTCTACATCAACTGGTAACACATCACTGGCACTTTGAATTATGTTGTATAAAATGTGGGCAACACACCAAATTCCAAAAATGTTCCTTTTTAAATGGGATTTTAGTTTTAGAAAAACATTTTCTTTTCCCCCGTGGTTGACTCCTCCAAAGTTGGTGTTGACGTTATCTGCAGATCATGCTAGTATTCTATCTGTAAACTTGTATTTGTTCAGAACTTCAATAATAAGACTCGTAATCAGGTCAGAAGTCTCTCCCTGAAGATTAGTAAAGTGAATAATTTACCTACACCTGGCACAAAGTAGCGAACAAGGACAGTAACTAACTGTATAGCCGTATGATTTAAAATGCCTATCATAACAGATACAAATCGTGCATCTTCCAGGTCATGAATAACTTCTTGCATCGCGTACAGTGCCATTACATTAGCAACAATTCCTCTTGATTTTTGCCGTGTACATGTAAATTTCTTTTTTCAAAAAAGTACCCTTACAATTTCTGAGGTGCAGTTCATTGAATTGAAACTATGATTATGCTTTACCATATGGAAAGCCATGGTTCCCTTACATGCTGCCAATTCATCTGACTCATTATCCGTTTTGGCTGGTGGAAAAAACTGGGCACCTTCCCGGAAATAACAGAAGCCTGAGATACAAGTCTGTGTTTCTTCTTTTTTGTATAGTCAGTAATATCAGACCTCCCACAATGGCCAGTTGCAAACACAGCACTACACATAGATTATAACATAATCTCATTGATGTTCTCTTTACATTTGTTAATAAAAGAAAAGTCATTACACAATTTATTAGTTAACTGACATTTTCTCTTTGATGGTGGCATTCTTAAATAATTATAAATTAGAGCTATGAGCTTAAATGCAAAGGATTTAATATAAATGATGCAAGGCAGTTTTTTTTAATCAAAGGGGGAGATTCAGTTGTGTTTCGCACACCGTTCAACAATGGGTGCCCGATGGAGCAATTCAATTGTTGCTCAGATCGGACACAAGTGCTAAAGGTGCGCACTTTTCTGTTTGCATCATCCTGAGGTGGCGAGCATTAATGTGTGAAGACGCTTGTGTTTTGGACGCCCTAACCAGTACTTTAAATGGGTTTAGCTGCTTTACCAGATAAATAATGAGCACCCACAACAATTGAATTGCTCCTTTCGGGCACCCATTAACAATCGCTGCCCAAAAAAACCCCAATTGAATCACCCCCAAAGACCCAAGACCAAGTTGAAATACAAATTATATATTTTTTCCCTTACTACAGGGTAAGAGTTAATTTTATTTTTACTAGTATATGGAGTCCAGTCTATTGCTGCTTCATACAACAATTAGTGTGAAAATGATTTGCCAGACTCGGGTAAATTTACTAAGATGGGAGTTCTATTAAGAGGTGATGTTGCCCATAGCAACCAATTAGATTCTACTTATTTATCTAGCACCTTCTAGAAGTTAATACCTGGAATCTGATTGGTTGCTATGGGCAACATCACTTCTTAATAGAACTCTCATCTTAGTAAATGTACCCCTCACAGTAAAAGTACGTAAAGCCAAAGTGCATTGAAGTATATATAAAAATTTCTAAATCAAGCCAAGTCAAAACTTAGAGCCTGATCCAAACCCGTTCGCATGCGCCCCGGAACGAGCGAGAAATCACTCGCTCCGCCGGGGCTCGCAGCAAAACAGGGTGGCTGTCAATGTTGATATTGATCGACAGCTAGCCCCGTTTTGTAGGCAGGGAGAGGGGGGTGGCTGGCCAAACGGAGGCGTTCCCGACCTGCACATTCATTGTGCTGGTTGTATGTCCTCTCATTGAAGGGGAAATAGTGTAGTAGGTACTCTATAACGGCTGTAGCGGGTTTATTTTTTGGTGTTAAAAACTTCACAATATTTAATAGGATATGTTAAGCTTAAAAGTTATGAATTTTCCAATTAGAATGAAAGTGTTTACCTTGATTTTCATCCATATCACATATGTATGGTTAATGTTAATTTTTCATATAACATTTAGGTCAAAATAAGCTTGCCCTAAACTCTAAGATGTCATATCAACAGACCATCTCAGTGACATCACAAAGATGTTTATTGAGGTCAGTCAGTCACATGATCAGCCTACTCAGCTGTTACATCTCCACCTGCCTGCATATAAGTGGAGGGCTGAGGGAGTTGAGCAATTCCACAAGATAGTTGACTGAGTTTGGGAAATAGTGTACTAGGTACTCTGTGACGGCCATAGTGGTTTTATTCTTTGATGTTAAAAATGTCACAATATTTAATAGAACATTTAGGTCAAAATAAACTCTCAAGAGGCGGCGAGCAGAAATCATGCTATCATGTCCGTAGGCAGGTGGAATTGAATAGCCGCTGTCGGGCGCGCAGTACTACTGGGGGTGGCGAAAATAATTGCATTTTCCCCTATATGTGTTTATTGTATCATGTGTTTGTTGTAACTATTTGTATATATTAATACGTAAGTACATTTGTGAGACTTCACATGATTAATTTTTCCAATTTTATCATTTAAAAGATAAAGCTGGTCATCCGCTTCTGGTACTCTAAATAATGTGCCTAAGATAATCAGTGTACAAAATCCATTTTAACTGACATATAGCTGGTTATCTCATATACACGAATGATAGAGAGAGAGAGAGAGAGATATGCCTACTTACAGGAAATCCATTTACATCTATTTTGAATAGATGTATGTCACAGTTACATGGAGAAAAGGGGTTGGGTATGAAATCCAGGCTGTCGGGATGCCTGCTATGAAAATGCCAACAACGGCATCCTGATGCTGGGAATCAGCATGTTAACCCCCACTTCTCACCCTAATCCTCCCTTCTTGCACCCTAATCCTAACCCTTCCCACCCCGCACCCTAAACCTCCCCGTTAGTGCCTAAACCTAACCCTCCCCACTAAGTGCCTAACCCTAACTCCCCCCCAGTGGTGCCTAACCCTAACTCCCCCCCAGTGGTGCCTATCCTCCCCCCCTCACCCTCCCCCCGTGGTGCCTAAAGCTAACCCCCTCTCCCTGCGGCTAACAGTTAAGGGCATCACGGATCACCTTAGATTGGGATGCCATCTGTCGGAATTCCGGCATCGGTCTGTGGGCTGGTGCCGGGATTTAGCCGCCTATGTTAAATCCCAGGTCGGTATTTTAACTACATCCCGGAGAAAAGGGCTAGTTACAGAATTTGATTATTAGAACATTTAGCTGTTTTTTTAAATAGAAAGTGCACAATTCGAGCAGTTAGTGCCTTCGCTAAATGACTGTACACAGATTGAGGCTGCCATTCCCAATAGACATCTGATAGATTCCTAAAATATGCAGGAATTATGCTGCAAAACTTGGTTTGCAGAGTCACACAGTGTCATTTAATGATATCAAATATTGTTTACACAAAGGCAGGAAATCTCCAGCCTCATCAAAACATTAATTGCATTGCAGATGAGGGACTGGACAGCAGTTGGATGTGCCTCATCAAAGAGGTATCCTTGATACACGTGACCGACGCCTGATCGGAATAACCTTTGCCTCTTCAGCAAGTTATGTCCCTTTACTGTCTAGTTACCATCTTACTGTGCCTTCTGCAGCATCACACTGGATTACAAGCCAGGAAAACCAGCAGGGGAAGCCAGAATGATTTAAGGGTACTGGTTGTAGAAGACTGTAGAAAGTCAAGATGACAGGGCCCAAATGTTGAACTATTATGTGAAATTAAAAGTCACAGTAAAGTTAAGTGTTTTAAAATATATAATAAACACCAAGTAAAATACACATTATATTTTGTTTTTGCTGAGTTCTGTTTATTAAATCTTACATTACTTTTGCAACTGAATACATTGTGAGATAGAGAAAGAATTATTTGGCTGCCTGTCCAATGTGCTATCGTTTTGCTAACACATCAGTTTTAAGCTTGCATAAATACATTTCCATCATTCTGTCTGCATATCTGCATTCCTTTGTATCCTGTACTCCTTAACCTGTCAGCACTACTTCACCCCCTTTTCTTTTTATCATGAATGATGACGCATTTAAATAAATTAGATATGGGAGGTACAGTTCCCTTGAGGAAATTAGTTTTGGTCTTCAAAATCCGCAGTTTCAGATTGGCAATGACTTGCCTTCATTTTGATGTTCATTGTTTCAATTAAAATCTGCTTTCCTTCTAAACTCTTATTATTCTTGTTCCCATTTAGTACAGGATCTCATCATGTGAGAGCCTTACTTACAATACCGTATATCTTGTATTTTTCAGCTGAGGAAGTGGAGAGACTGGCTGCAATGCGATCTGAGTCTTTAGTACCTGGTACCCACACCCCACCTATCAGAAGAAGAAGTAAATTTGCCACTCTAGGAAGACTATTTAAGCCATGGAAATGGAGAAAGAAGAAAAGTGAAAAATTCAAGCAGACATCTGCAGGTAAGATTTTACATAGTGCTTGAGATCTTACATAGTACTTATTATATATACTGTAATATATATATATATATATATATATAATATATATATATCAGAATGCCACACCGCCACTTCTAAATTCAATTTATTTGCATTTTCCATAGAGCCACATAAAAATTTCTGGTTTTACGTATGTAAAATGACTACTGATTCTGTTTTCCACAGAATGCTATGCCCTAGGCATTAGAGAGCAGATGTTAGAATATCAAAAGAGAAGGAAATTCAAGTCTATAATTAATAGTAAGCACTGACTAGGTCTGATAATACAGTAGTTGAATTTAATTGTAACAATAAATATACAAAAAAATACATAAAACATATATAATATAAATTAAAATTACATATAATATCAGGGAGCAAGAAATGCAATTTACCCACGTTGATTATATCTGTAAGGAAACCATAATATTGCATATCCGGATAATGTATGCTTTTAAATGTTGGTAGATAGACAATATATATTATGGCAGTCAGTGGTATACTCTGTGTATTGTATGGTGGTCACTGTGATGCTCTTTTGCTCTGTTTGTTGTATGGCAATCACTGGGATGCTTTGGATTATATTTTGGTCGGTGGGATGCTCAATGTATGGAATGGCTTTCACTCGAATACTCAATGTACTGTATGGCGGTCATGTGTCATGTAGATGCTCTTAGTTCTATATGAGGTCACTGGGATGATTTGTGTATTGTATGGTGGTCACTGAGATTCTCTGTGTATTGTATGGTGGTCACTTGGATATTCATTGTACTATATAGCGGTCACTGGGATGCTTTGTGTATTGTATGGTGGTCACTGTTATGCTCTGTATATTGTATGGCGGTCACTTGGATATTCATTCTACTGTATAGTGGTCACTGGGATACTCTGTATTGTATTGTGGTCACTGGGATGTTTTGTATGAATTCCTGGAACCACAATACAGGAATAAGTTAGTAAAAACTTTATTAGAGTATAGACTGATATATGACTAATGCAACTAATGACTAATTGCTTAATACCCTAGAAACGTTTTTACTAAGATAATGAACCCCTTACACACCTATACCTCTAAGACAACATAACAGACCAATGTACACCTACACACAACATAGTTGTAAAGCCGATACCTACTTTCTCCCAATGTTTTGTGTTTATTATATTTTGGCCACTGGCGGTTATCAGTATATGTTAAATATTTTAGTATACGTTGAGTAAATATTCCTTTTACAGACTAAATCATCTGACTGCACACTTAATATTTACCGCTAATGCTGGCCATACACGCTACAATTATCGGGACGATCCGCCCGATATCGGCGGATCGCCGCGATAATTGTAGCATGTGGGGGGGCGACCTAGGGTTAAATATTGCTCGGTCGGGCATGCTGGATTGTCCAGCATGCCCGTCCGAAGCGATATTACCCGGTAAACTGTCGGCCGCATCGGGCAGTGTATGCCCAGCGCAGCCGACAGACAAACATTTCCTGCGTTAAACAGGGAAATGTCTCCTCCCCCGGGGGCGGAGCGCAGATGTCGGGCTATACACTGTGAGATTTCTCTCACAGTGTATGCCGGCGACATCTGCGGCTGGCAGCCAGCCAGATAAAATGTCTGTAGGTCTGACAGACATTTTATCTGGCTGTGTATGCCCAGCATTACTATTAAAACTAAACCAAAGGCGCTGGTACAAAACAAATAAATATGGTATAAATAAATATTTAATTTTAAATGACCCCCGGACCTGAGTAAAGAACAGATCAGTAAAGTCCTCTGCATGTGAGTGCAGTCCGTTCAGAACATCATCAGAAATTCATATAATAAAGCACACAAAAACACATGCCTAGTACAATTTGTATAAATAGTGTAAAACAGATAATGTCACTATAAATCCTCTGTAAAAAATAATAGGGCGTACCCCACTCACTAGAAAGTGGGGGATAGAAATTCTCATAAAAGTTTCTATTAGTTCTCTAGAATGTTCCCCCAAAGACAGAGCGATCCAAAATAGTTAATATGAGGCGTAGCCTACTCACATGTGCGTCATCTTCATAATATGCATAAAGGTTTCTTTAGATAATACACTTCTCCTGTGTATTGATCCCCCAGCCTCCGTTCCAATGTTACAAGGTACCATAGAACAAAGGGAACGAAGTACTTGTCAAAATAATACATTTATTAAAAACCACTTAGCGATAACACTACTACAAGTAGTGAGGAGTAGATGGTAATAAACAATTAACCTGAAGTGTAGTAAGTAGGTTCCGGACTTCCACAGACCACAACCTCAGATAGCCCCTCTGTAGCAGGTGAACACATCGAGTTTTAATGTCCCTCCACCATCGTGTGTCGATCTAACAACTAGATCTTTATCAAGGTGTATGGGACCTACATACGAGACCGGCAATAAATGCCCAGCATAATCAATCATTAAATAAAAATCTATCCCTGTAGCATGCATGCCGCATATAATAAAAACCAGTCCATAATGGATTGTGTGGCACGCCCATTGGGACGAGGCACCCGACAGGGGTGCCCCCTTTCCCCCCTCTTCAACCTCGCTGTAGATCCTCTCCTTCGTATTTTGCAGCAATGGTCTGACTTCCGAGGAATCCAGGTTGGCATGCGCAGTGTTAAACTTACGGTATATGCGGATAACATCCTTTTATATATTACAGACCCCCAGCACTACCCTTGATTATGCAGAAGTTTGAGCAGTTTGGCGTCATCTCTGGTCTGAAAATTAACGAAGATAAATCGCGAGCAATGTTTCTTTATCCCACTATTTCTACTCCTTCTTGGGCTCGTCTTTTTCATTCTCCTGGGCCTCCTCACATTTAGAATACCTGGGCATTCTTTTGCCTAAGAACCCTGCTCAGCTGTATGATAAAATATATCACAAATGATTCGAATGATTACTGAGGAGCTCAGGAGTTGGAAACATTTGACCCTCTCGTATATAGGTAGAGCTGCTCTTATCAAAATTATGACCTTTCCCCGTCTTCTATATAACAGACATTGCCCATTCTGCTTACCACAAAAGATATTTGTGAGGTTCTGGTTTTGTTGTGGACCCGGGGTGGTAATAGGAGCAGACACTGAAGCAGGTTTAAAAGTAAATGTGGAGTTTTTAATGAGTGACTTAACAGACATGAATGTGGTAAAACAGAAGAGTCCGGGTATAGCACTAAAGTGCACTTGAGAGCTGTAGTGAGGCAAATAGGAAAAAGTCCAGTTAGTGACAGGCAATGGAAATTGTCCAGGTAGTGACTGGTTAATAGAAAATGTCCAGGTAGTGACTGGTTAATAGAAAATGTCCAGGTAGTGGCAGACAAGGGGAACTGTCCAGGTGGTGACTGATTAATGAAGAATGCAGACTGAGGAAGAAATATCCAGCAGAGTGTCAGTGGAGGCAAGGTGCAGGGTGAACAGCAGGACTCAGGTACTCAGGCAAGGGGAAGGTAATGGAGGATGCAGGGTAGTCCAGCGGGGTTGGAGCAGACAAGCAGCAGCGTTTCATGGGTAACAGGTGGTGAGCACAGAGAACTCTCTCTCAGCTATGCTGAGAAACACGTTGCACTGGTAATGAAGGGAGGCTCTGAACCTTCCTAACTACCAAGTGCTGTGCCGTGACTGGCCAGAGAGAGCATGTGACAAACCAGGATTGGGCGAGCAAATCACATGGCCGGAGGTAAGATGGCGGCGCCCATGTCAAACAGAATGCAAGAACCGCCAGGCCTCACCAGCCCAACATTACAGCATGCCCGCGCAGAGCCACGCACAGCCAATGCCCCTCGCCACACACCAGCACCACCGCCAGACGCCCCCGCCACAGTGACCTCACAGGTAATACCCGTCGACCACCATGCCGAGAAACCCTGGTCGTGACAATATTCAATTAATTAACAAGCTCATCCGATCATTTCTATGGCATGGTGGTAGGGCCCGTATTAGTCTTCGAAAACTATGTCAACCTAATTCTAACGGTGGAATACATTTTCCTAACATTCTTGTCTACAATCATTCCTCCTTGATTAGGTTTTTGGCTGACTGGTTAAATAATCAGGAGGTTTGCGCCAACACATCCCTTGAATCACAATTCCTCCCTACAATGGCCTTAAAATACTTTCTACATATTCATGACCAGGAAGTCCCACCAGAAGTCCGTGACAACCATTAATGACTTCTAGACGCCTCTGACCTCTTATACTGCGCCATGAGCTATGCCTCAATGCTTATAAATCAGTCCATCTCCCATTGTTGTGCAATTTAAACTGTCAAGAGGGTGTGGCAGCTTATGCTTTTACGATATGGAGAATGGGGGGTGTTCACAATATAAGTCATCTGCTGAACTAAGAATTAAGGGGGCCCCTGATGTTCCACGAGGAAACAGAGAAATTTGAGACTCTGCGGGCTTATCCCTTATCTTACATCCAGGCACAGTATTTTGTGGCCTCTGTAGTGCGGACATTTTCAAAACCCGCTACACAAATGTTTTTCTAGATCAACACATACTCATAAGGCCAAATTTATCTATTACAATTTCCTTAGTGGTGAGTTAGATCACAATTTGGTTAGCCAGGGAATGCGTCAATGGCTGACGCAATTCCCAACTCTCTCTATTAATGATTTAATACGTGGACTGATGAGGTCACGATCATTACTGACCGCCAGTGCATATAACGAGCTTTTCCTAAATGTATACAATAGGACCTATTTGTCCCCTCACAGGCGCTATAGAAAACTCTCACACTTGCCCTAGATGTGTGGGGGAGGAGGCGGTTCTATATCACTGACTTTGGGAATGTCCAGTGGTTCAAGGTTTTTGGAGGCGAGTAAGACGAGATGCCGAGACTCATTTGGTCAACTATGTGCCTTTCAACCCAGAATGGGCTGTCCTGGGTATATTTCTGAAGGGACAGAGACTTACTCGGGGTAGCAGGAAATTATTAATTGCAATAAGCAAAACGGCAAAGAAGGCCGTTTTACAAGAATGGATACACCCAACTCCAATCAATTTCAATTATATAAGGAGAAGTTGAATTTCATCTTTCGAATGGACTGGGTGGAAACTATGGGCCCGATTCAGCTAGCCGGGTCGTGCGCATGCGCGAGACCCGGCTAGCTACGGACACTCCGTCGCTCCGGGTCTCGCTCCAAAGGGGGCGAGCTGTCGATGTTGAGTGACAGCTCGCCCCCTTTCGTGGGCGGGTCGGGGGGTGGCTGCCCAAACGGAGGCGTTCCCATGAGAACGCCTGCCGTTTGGGGGCGGTCCCACTGACATCACAAGTGATGTCAGTGGAGAACTTCCGGCTCTGTTAGAGCCGAAAGCTCTCTGAGGCTTGCGATGAACGAGACCCTACCACAAGGGTCTCGTCGCAAGCCCGATGGTCTCAATGACCATCATCATGGCCGCTCGCTATAGCTGTGGGTGGTCACACACAGCTATGCGAGAGGCCGCTCCAAAAATAAAAAAGCCCGGCCCTGATTCAGAGCGAGCGCTCTGTCAGAGCGAGCGGCTCTGAATCAGGCCCTATGTTCGATAAAGAAAAGAAAGCCTCTTCTTTATTTGATACATAGGAAGGTCTCGTAGCTACTCTGCCAGTCTCAACACAATCCCAGATCCAACATAGTATGCGTCAGACTCAATGGTATGAGACCCAAATTCTCTTGGGAGATCCTCCCATAGTGTTGCCTAGCGGGTGAGCGCCAGACATCATTCCCCCCTTTTTTTAAATTCTTTTATTTTAGCTTTTCCTCTTATTTATCATGGCTGTTCTTTGTAATTCTTATTATGAAACTATATCTTATTATTGTACATGTGTTTATAATTCAGGTCAGATTTTGAAACTTATGTTACTGCAATGCTAATGATGTCTTTGGACATGTGCTGTGATGTAACTGCCTAATGTACTGATCATTATTATGTATGACAGATGTTGTAAAACTGACCCTCAATGTACATATGACAAAATAAATAATAAATAAAAAATATAAAAAATAAATAAACCAGTCCTATATGTTCATGGGGTGTTAATCCATGTTCCCGTCATTCCATTGTTCTATGGCGCGGTGTCTTTCCGACTTCTGATCCGAATGCCGGAAATGACGTTCTATCCAGAGTCCTCTTCACCGCACATGGGGTGCAACCAGATATGGAGGCGGCGTAACCACATGTGGCCCCCTTCAGTCCCGGAAGCGCTACCATCAAGCACAGCCTCTCAATAGTTCCAGTCATAATGGTAATTCCGGTGGACCCATTTCCTGGTTTTTAGAATACCATTGAGGAAATCCGTTTCCAGGGATACCTGAACAAAAACGATAAAGGCAGTTATTTATTAAATCCTAGCCACAGGTCATAGAAATAATGCAAAGCTTCTGTATATGTGTCTCACTTTTTAAACATCTCCTATGCCTGTCAAAAGGCATATTTGTTGCATTTGTTATAACTAGGAAATAAAATGATTTTCTTACAATATCTATCACATGAGAAGCCCTGTTACAGCACTATCTCTTTTATGTAACAGATAATGAAAAAAAGGAGCAGCAGGAAATAGCATCTTCGAAAATCTGTTCTGTTCTTTCTAGGCATGATATGTCTTAAGCTGGCCAAAAAACTAAAAGAGTCACCAGCCCAGGCTGGCAAAGCCCACTGTTTTTTACCCCTAAATCAGGTTGGTTTCTCCTCTAATTTTGGGGCGACCAAAACTGGGTTGTAAGCGCCAATGGTGTTTAAAAGTGGGGGTAACCCCACACTATTCGTCTGGCAGACTACAGGTCACAGCTGTCTCCAAGTGCCAGCTTCAACATAATAAAAGGGGAATAAAAGCAGTTGTATTGAAAAAAATTATTAAATAAATACATAATATAAAAAGATATATATTTTTTATTTTAAACATTTAGAAGTAGGCAAGCACTGCTTACATCTGTGCCATCACAAGTTGGAGAGAATGCTGGTTTGCTGGTATCATGAAAAAGGTGGTTTGGTGTATGGAGTACCAGTATAGTTGGACTGACAAGTTGGACAGTTGCCAGGGCCGCAACTAAGGGGGGAGCTGGAGGTGCATGTGCGCCGCTGCACCCACCTGTGTTCTCCAGCCTGGCACCACAGGGAGGTTCCAAGACGGACGCCTGCTGAGATTTTATTATTAGCGGGCGCCCGGGTCCTTCCCTGCAGCGCCGCGGTAGCCGAAGGCTGGAGTTCTCTCCTGAACTCCAGCTTCCAGCTCTCCCCACGGGCACTATGGGCGAGATGTCATGATGTCTCTCCCATGGTTCAGAGGAGCAGCCGGACGCAGGAGCGGGGTTTAAGGTAAGTATTGTTGTTTTTTTTGTGTAAGCGGCATTACTATAGGGGCATTACCATATGGGCATTACTACAGAGGCATTACTATATGGGCACTACTACAAGGGCATTACTATGGGGGCAATACTATATTGGCACTACTACAGGGGCATTACCATATAGGCACTACTACAGGGGCATTACTTTATGGTCACTACTGCAGGAGCATTACTATGGAGTCATTACCATATGGGCACTACTACAGGAGCATTACTACATGGGCACTACTACGGGGGCATTACTATAGGTGCACTGCTGAGGGGGGCATTACTATAGGGGCACTGTTGCAGGGGCATTACTATGGGGGAATTAACGGAGGGGAGGGGGGGCACGAAATTATTGTCTTGCCCCGTGTGACAAAAATCCTAGTTTCGGCACTGCAGTTGCTTGTTAGATGCATAAATGGAAGTTGGAATAGTGAATGGCCAGCTTTAAGAGGGTGCACACTTTTTGGACAGTTCTTTTTAGTATAATGTTTCTATTTATAAAAAAAAAGAGGCGAAATTGCTTTAACGATATTGCCGCTTTGTGCAGCATATTGGAAAAACAGTTTTGCCTTTTTCAATTACATATTAGTGCTAGGACAGACCCGGCTACAGAAGAGGAGATGTCTTTCACTGTTGCAAAAGATATCAATTAGAGCTCTGTGCATAGGCGCATGTGCAGAGAGGCAGGAAGTCAGTCTGACAAAGGAAAGTTTCAGGCCCGCAGCTGCCTTCCTACTCTGGCTCCTACTACTGTACAATACTACGGCACATGCTGCACTTCACTTCATAGACTGACCTATATATAGATAGATAGATAGATAGATACATAATATATATAGATGTATACTGTGGGGGTCACCTCAGCCACCCCTCCCCACACCGTCCTGTCCCGACATACTTAACCCTTGTGCCGGTCTGCTTCTTTCCCGTTGCAGCTGCGCGCGTGTGCATGTTGCACCTAATATGCACGGCACAAGTAATGGGAGCTGGGGCATGCCCTGTGCACATTAGGTTTAATATGCATGTGCCACAGCCGCAATTACGTCATCACCCAAACTGGCATTAATTGTGTATTTATAAGTATATATGTGTGTGTGTGTTTGTGTGTGTGTGTGGTGTATACTGTATATACACTGAAGTGCCAAAAAGCATGGGATAGATGCCTAGCATCGTGTAGGACCCCCACTAGCTCGGCATGGTGTAGCAATTCGACATAGCATCAATTCCACAAGTGGACAGAAGATCACTGGAGAGATGTTGACCTATTCTGTCTTGCCAGCTGCCCACAGCTCCCTGATCTTTGTAGATGCAGGAGCTTGGGTGCGAATAGACCTCTCCACAATGTCCCATAAATCTCATTTGGGATCATGTTGGGTGCATGTGGTGGCCACACCATTCGTCGGAACTTTCCAGAATGCTCCTCGAACCAATTCTGGACATCATGGGACCAATGACAAGGTGCATTATCCTGTCTAAATAAATTATCATTGTGGAGGTACATGGGGTCCATGACAGGCTGCAAATCAAGCAATGCAACATAGCAGTTACTAGTCAATGACGTGTTCAGGCAGACCAGCGGATCCAACCCATGCCAAGTGAACACACTCCCCACACCATTTTGGAACCACCACCAACCTGCACAGTGCCTTGTTGACAACTGGGGTCCATGGCCTCATGGGTGGCGATTCAATTGCTTTTTATGTCACGTAATGAATGGGCGCCCAATGAAGCAATTACATTGTCATGGACACCTATTAATTATCGCTCTCTTCATGGCCAGTTAGACCGAGTTTAGCCACACCCAAAATCAGGACTTATGGCACATTTCTGATTGTCTCCTCATGAGGGGGCGAGCAGAAATGCCAGCGCTGTTGGCTGTTTGCACCCTAATGGAGCAACAATTGAATTGCCCCCATGAGGTCTGCGCCACACCTGAACCCTACCATCAGCCCAAAACAACTGGAACTGTGACTCATCGGACCATGCCATGCGAGTCCTCCAGGATCCAATTAGCGAAGTCACAATCCCAGATGCCCAGGTAAGGAGCTGTGTTTTGATGTAGAGTTAACAGGGGCACTCTGGTGGGTTTTCTGCTCCAATATCCCATTGAAGCTAAAGAATGCTGCACTGACCTGCTCCATATGTGTCTTGTACCTCCTGCATTGAATGTGGATGTGATTTTTAGCCAGTGTCGCTTGTCTGTTACCACGGACAATTCTGGCCAGACGCCGTTGATAACGATCATTAAGCACCTGTGGTCAGACACTGTGCTGTCCATGGTGGGTGGAAATGCCTTCCTGATACAGTCGTGACACCTTGGATCGAGGAATGCTAAATGTTCACACAACTTCAGAAATGGAATCTCCCACTAACTATTATGCCCCATTCAAACTCCGATAATTCTTGTCGCTTTGCCATGAGCATCGTAGCTGAGGGTTCAAACTGACTCACGAGATGTCTCATTACAACTGATGCAGGTTTGGGCATTTCCAAAATGTCACAATACAGTGATATCACCTACCATCACTTTTACATACTGCTATCCCATGACTTTTTGCATGTGCAGTATCAGGGCCTTAGCTAGGGTAGCACAGGGCACCACAGGTCAGGGGGCGCTGTTTGGGCCTGTCAAATTTCTGTTTATTATCATTCCTCCTTGTAGCTTCCTCTAATTTCATCCCCCGCATCTCCTGGCCTCTCCTATATATTCCCTGGCCTTTCCCCATGAAGCCATGGCCCTTTTTTGGGTGCATTATGTCCCTTTGAAAAATGAGGTGGGCGCCAATGCTCTTTCTAGCACAGGGCACCAAAAAGTCTAGTTACGGCTCTGTGCAGTATATACAATTATTGTAAATGGGCGCCAAATAAGGTGACTATTGAAATGAGTTTGAGTATAGTTTTCATATGAACCTTAATAGTACAGACCTTTTAGTACAGTCGCGGTCCGTCTCACTAATATACCCAACGCATTTCGTCTAGAATGACTTCCTCATGGGTGTGGTTTGTGTCTCAATGATAATCCATGCATGTGCTCTCTACCTTCCACATTCAGAAGAAGGTAGAGAACACATTCATGGATTATCATTTATTAGTTTGTGTTATTATTATTAAATCAGGCGCGGCATCAGCATAAGATGCGTCCGTGTCTGCACTCAGAACCAGGCCCAGTGTCTGTTACTTGTTTTGAGTTCTTGTTACTGTACTGTATTATGTTTAGATGATTATGTTGCCATGATTAGTTGCATACATCTTGATTTTCCCCTGAGTTACTGGCAACAAAATCTAAACATCTGCTAAAATCTAAATATCCTACAATCTGTCATTTTAACCTCAGATTTTAGGGAACACAAATAAAAGCTATTATTAAACATAACTGAACATTTCACGTTCTTTGGTTGCTGTCACTATGGGGATGATTCTGAGTAGCATGCAGACGCAGAAACGTCTTTTGCCGCAGCCGCATCATTATGCTAATGCTGATTTTGTGAATATTGACAACCACTTGCAGCGTCTCGATGCGTCTTTAGATGCACCATAGAAGCTTGGTTTTCAGGTGCAGTTTCTCCGTCTGCTTGTGGCCTCCTGTATGAGCGGTTCTGCGTCTTTGATGCAGCCGCTTACAGCGACACGTCCACATCTGCTAAGTCACCTCCCTGTTACCTACCAGGAACTCCCACTAACATCGACCATCACTGCGTCCAAATATGTTCTGCTTCTCTGTGCGGTAACAATCGGGACACATGCGCTGTGATGCTCCGACACATGCACAGTAGAAAAAATATCGGCCAACTGCGTGAAAATCAGCTTAGCATGCGAGTCAGAATCCGGCCTAATGTCTTCTAGCTGAAATTATACTACATGCATTATATGCTACAGTTTATTACTTAAAATCAGAACATTTTATTTCTTACTATATATAAAGTATCTCGGTTTTATAGAAAATGTATTGGCCAAAGATAATTGCTACTTTCAATAATATAATATGTAATAGAATAGAACATTGAGTTGTGATGTCATGTTTTAAGCTAAGTTTTAATGTGAATGGGAATGACAGGTGATATTTTACAAAAAGTGATTATTCAGGGATCATTCAGGTAATAGGAAATTCTATATATGAGCCACTAGAACACGATCTTCACATTGTTTTGTTCTTATCTCGGGTATCATTTTGGATTCCGATTCGTAGACAATTTTTATCAGTGCCTCTTTTCTCTCATTAATCAGTGTCTTCCATGGAGCTATACAAACCTCAGAGCCAGCATACAAATTAATTTAAACTGGGGGTATTTTCCCTGTAAAAGATATAAACATGCTACATGCATAAATACTGCCAAGCTATCACTGAATCCTGTATTATGTCTAATTTTGCTGTATATGCTTTTATGTCCTGCATATGGACTATTACAAGCTATTTACAAGAAGGCAACATTTAAAAACAATTATTTGAAGCCACGTAAGTGGAACAGTACAGTACAGATGCAAAATAAAAAACACAGAAGAGTGGTAAAAAAGAAGAGAAAACAATTCTACTAATATATTTGAATTATTTCCATTGAGGCTGATTTTCTGCTTTATCACATTTAACTCTTGCGTTTGCCTGGTCCTTTTTTCCTCATTTCAACCAACCAATCTCAATATAAGAATCTGTACAGCATCACGTTTTTTTCATATATGTATGATGGATAGAAATAAAACAAGATCTGCCCTAAGTGCTACAAACAAAACAATTTCCAACTAAAAGGAGAGCTTTTAAGGATTTTATTTTCTGGATACAGAATAGCATCAAGCTGTAATTTCTGTTTTCTTCAGATTTTATAAACCTATGTTATGGAGCATACACACGGTCAGATTTTTCTTCAGATCTGAACGATAACAATTTAAAAAATTGTTCAATCGTTCATATCTGAAGGAAAATCTGCCATGTGAGGCTTCAACGATGAACAATGCGTATTCCCGATGGTCAGATAACGATATCTGACATCTGATGTGTTTGCAGTCAGTTTTGGTCGATTTCAATAATTTTAATGCAGTCAAAAATTGTTCAATCGTTCAAATCGTTGGTAAAATCGTTCAAATCGTTTGTAAAATCGTTCAAATCGTTCATCTGTCAAATCTGACCGTATGTATACACCATTAGCACAAGGTATTTGTTTAGAATTACTTAAGGTAGTACTCCAAGTATATATCCATTGTGATCCCTATTTAGTTCACTCAAGGCTATATGGGTGCACAGGGCCGTAGCTAGGGTAGTGCGGCCAGTGCCATCGCACAGGGCACCACAGGTCAGGGGGCGCTGTTTGGGCCTGTCAAATTTCTGTTTATTATCATTCTTCCTTGTAGCTTCCTCTTATTTCATCCCCAGCATCTCCTGGCCTCTCCTATCTCTTCCCTGGCCCTTCCCCATGAAGCCATGGCCCTTTTTTGGGTGCATTATGTCTCTTTTAAAAATTAGGGGGGCGCCAATGCTCTTTCTGGCACAGGGCACCAAAAAGTCTAGTTACGGATTTCTGGGTGCATACTTGGCATGCTGATTCTTCCAAGAGATTTCAAGAATTGATAAACATAACAACAGAAATACACACATTTTGATAAAATTTTGAAAATGATCTTCAGGTTCCAGTAAACCGTGCAGAAGCTTACCAGAATCCACGCTAAATTCACACAAACACACCCTAGGGCCACATAAGTGCACTGCTGAACACAGATTCTCGATGGTCGGTAATCTGCGCAGGCGCCGAAAACCTTCTACGTATGTGCAGTACGGATCCTGCGTGATCGCACACAGATTGGCAGCAGACTGTCAGTGATTGTCAGTCTGCTGCCGTTTGTGGGCAGGGAGGGGGCGGCGACAGCCTCCATTTCCCAAAACGGAGGCGTGACGCCACCTTTGGTGGGGGGGGGAGAGGCCAGGATCTCCATCGGCTGAGATTTCCTGGCCTCTCTCCTGTATCTGCGGCGGCCGGCTTGGGTGACCCCATGGGTCACTTAGCTGCCCGATGTTATCACAGATTATCCGATGCTGCGTCTTTGGACGCAGCTTAGATCAGTAAAGCATGTAGGAGGCGTGACGCCTTCTGCTGCATTACCATAATTGCAAGGACGGAATTGCAAAGCTGCTTGCATGCAGCTTTGTAATTCCGTCCTGTGCTGAATCAGGCCCTTATTGTGGATCCAGCAAGATCCGGGTGTGGATCCAGGTGGTTTGTTTGAATTCAGTGAGGTTATGGAAATATCTGGGAATGTGTGTGAATTTAGAATGGTTCTACTGTAGATGGTTTTGTATAAATATAGTGTGGATACGGCAAGATCCTGGTGTGTATGTGTAAATTTGTCGTGGATCCTGAGGGTCTTTTTATGAATTTAGTATGAATTCTGCATTTTATGTATATTGATGTATGAGGGTGAATTAAGTGAGGATCCAGATAAGTGTATGTATTCAATGTGGATCTGGCTTTTGGTGTGACTATTGTTTTTGTGAGAATTTAGGTCTGGATCTGGCTTTTTGTGTGAATTTAGTATGTCTGTTAGGATCCTGCTGTTACCCACAGCTGTTTTGAGCTTGATAAGTGTTTGGCTTTGTCCTGTGTATATTTACTGCATCTGTACAATTTGCTACAGTATAGTATAATTTGTGGTAAGCATATCCCAGTATTGGGCCCTACGATTTGATTTGCCAGAGTACCTATAGCACCCTCCACCAAAGCCCCCCCCCCTGTTGTGTGTCAGCCTGCAGTAAGTAAGCAAATAAAAAAGTATGTGCAAAGGACACGTGTTATTTCTCAGTTTATTTTATGTCTTGCTATGTTTTTCTCAGTATATATAGAGTATATATAAAAATTATACAGAATATATATAAGCCAGCAGACTTATTTTGTTAATTTATTTGGAGCAGCCACCTTGTAGATTGGACTCAATAATTTTTTACTGGTGATTTGCTCAATGCAATGCAGGAAAAGTTGCCACCAACAATTACTGCTATTATTATTAGATTTATATAGCACCACAAGAGTACTGCAGTGCTGTGAATAGGGGTATAATTATATAACAAATTACTTAAGTGTGAGATACTACAGACAAGTACATAATTTACATAATTACAGTGCTCCAATTAAGTACATAGAGAACACAGATGGAAGAGGCCTTTGGGCTCGATTCTATTCTGCGCGAAGTGAATAGCGCCGGGAATCAGCTCCCGGAGCTATTCAATACATCGCGCAGCTAACCTCGACTAAGGATTTCTTCTCGCACCCCTCTGGGGATGCAAGAACAAATCTGACAAAAGTCCCGGCGCAAGGCTGTTTTCTGCCCATCGCGCCTGGAAAACAGCATCGCGACGGGAAGTTAGGATGGGGAATGCCCGTTCTCGCGCCTTAAACAGGGTGTTTAGTCGCAAGAACAGGCATTCTCTGACTAAACACCGCGCATAATTAAATAGCTCCGGGAGCTATCGCCCGGCGCTATTTACATCACGGGCAATTGAATCGAGCCCTTTGTCAGAAGATATTACAATATAGGGGCATGACAGTGCTATCGCCAGCAATACACCTGCTGTAGGTTTAAGTCACTCACTGTCGCTGATAATGGCTTCCCCATGTTTATTCAACAAGTATCACAGGGGTACTGAGATGATATTTAAAGGCTTGAATTTCTGTATATTGTGTAAGTACAAACACTGTGGAAATGATACCCCCAAGAGATTGCATGAAGGTGTTTCATCTATACCACTGAGTGGGAGATTATCCTGTTGCTGAAATACTACACTTCTTTTGTATTTTTTATTTTTTTTGATATGTCGCTGGAGGATACCAGTATAGGATGGTCGTAAGGAATTGAAAAAAAGAGACATTTATAGTGTACTATATTTGTGGCATTGATAATATCAAAGGATTTGTGTACAAAGTTTCTGTTGGCGCTGAAGGGGTTGAGAGGTAGTTAAGTGGATCTCCGTAACTAAATATTAGCAGCTACCAGAAAGGGTGCTGATTGGAACTAAACATATTCTTTGCTGAACAGTTAAAAGTCGTTTAAAACAAAGGTTGTCCTGCTCAGCAAAAGCTAAACTGGTTACAATTAGTTGCATGAATAAATGCTCTAAACATGTGTATAAGATACCTGGTCATCGTCTCCAACTGACAAAGAGTGGTGCACTTACGGAGCGATTCAGTTGTTTTGGGCACCCCCTGCAGGGCATCTATACGAATAGGCACCCTACCGAGTAATTCAATTGTTCCTCCGGCCGCCCATTAGTATTTACTGTGCCTAAAAACACCAGGTGTAGCTGTGCAAAACAACAGACTTTGAACACATTTCTATTGGCACCTCATGAGGCTGGGAGAAGAAATGTGTCCCCTGTGGCTTTAGGTGTCCAAATTGTTTAGTTGGGCGCCCAATCGTATAGACGCCCAGCGGAGGGCATCCAAACCAATTTAATTCCCTGCTTAATGATGAAGAGAGGTTACATGTTGCCACAGCAAATGCTGGGCACCCACTATGTATGTTCTATCAATAACTGTTTTACTCTAAAGACGTAGATTTATGCCCCACTATAATGGTGGTGCTGCAGCACCAGGCTGCCAGTGTTTAAAACGGTGCCTTTTTCATTCAGCATTTCATTCATTGGTGTATAATAAAATGGCTCGTGTGAATGAGTCACAGAGGCATCTCTGTAATGGTTTAAACTCACTGTCTATTTCAATTTGTCTTTCTTTTTTCACATGAATGGTAGAGCACACTTGACATTTCATGTTTGCAAAGCTTTCTCAGAAAGTTAAGATGTAATGAGACAGCCTAATGTTCCTATGCTAACTAGAGCACCTTAACTGCAGCGTGCTTCGCACCATAGGCGTCTTTATAATGGATTCCACTGATTCCGGTGTGCTGCTCCGCAGCGCCGAACTGGCACTCCAGAGCAGCAAAAAATCACTGGGAAAATGGCTGCAGCCATTATCCCGGTGACCTGTGCATGCGCAGAAAAGTTGTCCCTTTTGGTGCCATTTTCCCAGAGACCCGCGTGCTCAGTGTGCTGCCAGAGAGGAGGGGGCCACAGATGGAGGCTGCACACGGGCCCCCTCCTCTCTTAAAACGCGCCTGCTTGGCACATAGCATGGGAGAAGCCGCTTAACACTGCTAATCCCATGCATTCGAGTGTGAGAATGCAGCCGTCACAACCAGCAAATGGTTGGGCGTGGAAACAATTGATCCCGTTCACTTTAGACCGGAGCTATGGGAGCGAGATACAATTGAATTTCCCCCATTGACTGTAGTTAACTCAATTACGTAGTAAAACTTTATCCATAAAACTTCAAGGGGCTTATTTATCAATTACTATATTTGGGATATCGCAAATAATATCCCCAAATATATGTACAAGGGATCGTAGATATCTGCTGCAGTTTCCCGTTTTCGCTTGCAAGAGCAACCCCAATAGAATGGAGGTTACTTCTTTGCTATATTTACCAGGTACCGGAATGCGATGTCGCTAAAGATGGCGTTAGCCATACTAGCCTATAGGTTACAGGTCGCAAAAAGTACCAGGAGAGGGTTCCTCTCAGAAAATGGCAAAACATCATTTTTCACAGACATCTTGGCACAGATGTCCGTGAAAGATGATGTTTTGCTTCGTTTTGAGATCCGAACTTGGCTGGAAGATCGGAGCTAAAACGAAACTGTTCCTCTGCACTCTCCACTCACGCATGCGTAGTCCGCTTTAGTGCTCCCAAGGAAGTAGTGAAAGGATCGCTAATGTGATCCCTTCACTTCGTACACACATAACAGGGGCAGGCTCATTTCGGTGCCCTTGTCCCTGCGAGTGTATCTTAATACATTCAAGCAAATCTTAATTTCTTATTGTCACGAATAGCAGCGATAAGAAATTATATTTATCAGGTCTAGGGCCAGATCATTAATAAATATGCCCCATAATACCAATGTTGCAGACAACTGAACCTCAATCTATATCTATAATAAAATAAAGTTCTGATAAAAATGATGTCATCAAGTTGGAATATAATGCATCTGTGTCTGTGAGGTCACTACAGAGAGTTACAGTCTCCTATAGATCCTATGTAGGGAGATGAGACATAAGGCAAGAAAAAGAGAAAGAAAAAAAACCACTAGGCAGTGACAGAGACAACGGCTAATATGGAATATTACACCTATGACATATTCATTACATAGATGTAGATGATGCACATTCCATCTACAATATACATTTTTCATCTTTCACCATATGTTGCTTATCTTTGTTTACACATCGGATTAACATTTTGTCAGACAGCAAAGGCATATTAATGCCTACTTTACATAAATAGTGGCACAGCAAGTAGTAGAATAGATATGTCTGGCATGGGTAAGATGTGTTGATCAAATAGGCTTTTAAGCTTGCGAGCAGGGCCTTCCTACCTATATATCTGTCTGTTATTACCCAGTTTTGTTCTATTAATGTTTACAATTGTAAAGCGCAACGGAATATGCTGCGCTATATAAGAAACTGTTAATAAATAAATAATAATAAATAGGCATCCATAGGTAAGGATCTAGGATACATATGTAGAAAGACAGTGGTGACTTTGTAACTGTGACTTTCATCTTGATGCATAAAGTTTATGTTACAGTTTATGAAGTGTATTTGGAAATAGAATTAAACATAATTTGATTTTGAAGTGCAGTTAATGGAATATCACATTTTGCCAATATTCCATACTAGCTGTTGCCCCGCCACTGTCTGGGATTTCTTTTTCTCTCTCTCTCTTTCCTCCTGTCTCATCTCCCTACAAAGGATCAAAGGATCTAGTAGACTATGGGGGAGATGTACTAAGCTCTGGAAAGTGATAAATTACCAGCCACTCAGCTGAAGCAAGACGTATCATTACATCATCAAGACTTGTACAATAGTTTCACAGTAATGACAAAAGAAGAGCAAAGAAGAATCTTTCAAGGTAGACCAGTCACAGTATTGGAAACATTCAACAGTTATAAAGTGTAGTTCACAAACTATAACAATATATTTATAATACATGTTGACTTAGAAAGTGAACCTAGAATGAAATGTGTCACCCGTTCCCTGGATTATGAAAGAAAAATATATTTAAAAGCGTATACTCTTATACGTCAATCGGGGAATCGCCCTCCAGCTATCTCAACCCATACCAAGATGTCAGGCATACGCAATTATGAATCTTTCTCTGCATAGAGAGAGGCAGGGATCCAATGTAACTTTCCCAAACGTCAAAAAAAACACCCACTCGTTTCTCTTTCTCAAACATGGTCTCCACCCAGTCCATCGGAAAGATTTGGTAAAGTTTCTCTTTATATGGAGTAAATACAGGTGGGCCTGGTTTTACCCAATTTTGAAATATGGTTTTCTTGGCTACAGAGCTTATAGCCAACAAAAGCTTTCTACATCCCTTATTGACACGTTGGGACTTAGGGGAAATCCAAATATGGCATAAAGGGAACATAATTAATCAGCATTCTCTCTGCGTCTCGTTTCACCCTCAGCCAGGATCTTCTAATTATTGGGCAATCCCAGAGGGAATGATACGAGTCTACCACAGAATTATGACATTTGGGACAACTATACGAGGCAGACAATCCCATGAGATATTGGGTCTGATTCAGACCCGCTCGCAAACGCAATGCATTCACAAGCAGGTCGATGGCCGAGCAGTGCGCACGCGCGAGCCCTGGAGCGAGCGAGAAATCACTCGCTCTGGCGCTCGCATCCAAAAGGGGCGGCTGTCGATGTTGATCGACAGCTCGCCCCATTTGGTAGGCGGGACGGAGGGGGGGGCTGGCCAAACGGAGGTGTTCCCGAAGGAACGCCTGCCATTTGGGGGCGGCCCCACTGACATCACTCGTGATGTCAGTGGTGAGCTTCCGGCTCTTTTAGAGCCAGAAGCTCACTGGGGCTTGCGGGAACGAGACCCTACCACAAGGGTCTTGTCGCAAGCACGATGGTCGCGACCATCACCTGGCCACTCGCAAAAGCTGTGGGTGGTCAAATGTGCAATGACCTGCGTCAAAATCTTGACGTCTGTCATTAGACCTATGCTGGGAGCCCGACACCTGGCTTACCGATCGAAGGTAAGCCGGGCTCGGACAGCCGCGGGGGAGGAGCGTTAGGTTAGGGAACTTTGGGGGGATTTAGGGTTAGGCAGCCCCCCGGAGGTTAGGGTTAGGCTAGAGGAAGGGGGGTTTAGGCACCCCCGGGGGGAGGTTAGGGTTAGGCACTCCCCGGGAGACTTAGATTTAGGCAGCGGGGAAGGGGAGGTTAGGTTTAGGCACTTAGAGGGGGGTTAGGGTTGGACACTTGGAGGGAGGTTAGGGTTAGGCACCCCTAAGGGGAGGGTTAGGGGGGGAGGTTAGGTTAGTAAGTAGAAAAATAACTTATCTGTCAGGATCTTCACTGTTCGGGCTTCCGCTGTCGGGATGCGGCCGGCGGTAAATCATACTGATCCCGTGGGAAAATTAGGAAAATGAACAAGCCACTGTCCCATTCCTGTTTGAGAAGCAGTATGGTCCATAGGATTTTCCAGGGACACATAATAATAAGATATATCTTTCCTACAAGTAGGCCCCTGCCTCAATAAGTCATCAAAAGAGTTGTCCCAATCAGAATCCCCCAGATTCCCCATCACAGTAGTGATATAATGCTGTGCTTGTAAAAAGGCCACAGGATAAGCCCAGCAGACAATTTTTGGTACTTCCTCATCTTTGCGGCCCCCTGCTGGAGGCGCTGGTTACACTACTTATGTATCTTCACTAGTCAGTGAAGATACGTAAGTAGCGTAACTATGAGGAAATACCATCGGCCCCTTGCAGGCTCGCTTCGCTCGCCACACTTGCGGGACGGTGGCTCGCTTTGCTCGCCACATGGATATATTCCCCCACCATGTCCACTTGGATGATAGGGAATGACATTGGACACTGGCTGATCCTCACGCTACTAACTTATCTTCACTGACTAGTGAAGATAACGTGCGCAGCGTAACCAGCGCCTCCAACAGGGGGGCTGCAAAGATGAGGACGTACCCAATTTTTTTATTATATATTTTATTACAATATCTAAGATACATGAGTACAAAGACAATGCTGACATTGCAAATACAGAACTATAACCATTGCAAGGTTTTCATCCAGATGTAGAAGGTTTATGTTACAGTTTATGAAGTACATTTGGAAATAGCATTAAAAGTAACTTCATTTTGTAGTACAGTTAACGGAGTCTAAAATTTTGCCAAATTTCCATGTCCTTCATAGGATACAACTATTTATATGCAAACTCATTCTACAATGCAATAGAGGAAATTCATGAGGATTATGAAGAAAATACGTCTTCAGAATAATTATATGCACATGTCTGTTAAGCAATGAAATGCCATCTCTTTCAGTCTAGTAGCACAAAACTACAGTGATTTATAGTCATTATGCTGTGGAGCCGCAGAGTTTTCCTAACATGGAAACATGCTATATTTGTAATAAGTGTCAAACATCTGAAAAGACAAAAGGTATATACTGTACGCAGTTGATTACTGTTGATTGCTTGTATTCCTGCAACTAGTATGAGTCACTAACATTATTTTGTTTTCCATTTCAGTTTTTCTTGTGTCCCAACATTTGCCCAAAGATATTCCAGACAACTGTAAAGCACCTCGCCCCTTCCAAAATGCTAGGTCACCACCACATATTTTCTATCACCTAAAACAAATAAATTGCAGAGAGCACCAGAGGCACCTGTTCTGCCTAAATCAGGACAGCTGGGGTGTATGGTTACAGTCCTACAGTCATCTCAAACACCAATGAGCATGAAACCTAAAGGAGCTATATCACCGTTGTGATAGTGTTTTCAACGCATAACCAGTGTTGCTAAGCTATTCTCACTAAAACAATGGTACTCCAATTACAGTAGTATTTATAATTCTTAAACATACGTGGACAGAAGCTGTTTTATAATTATGAATATTGCATTATCAAGCCCTGTCCACCTAAAGCTGGGCATACACGACCAGATAAAATGTCTGTCAGACCGACAGACATTTTATCTGGCAGCATGCCAGCCGCAGATGTCCGCGGCATACACTATGAGATTTTTCTCACAGTGTATTAGCCGACATCTGCGTTCGGCCCCCGTGGGGAGGAGACATTTCCCTGTCCCTTCCATGGGAAGGAACACAGGAAGTATCTGTCTGTCGGCCGCAGCTGGGCATACACTGCCCGATGCGGCCGACAGTTTACCGGTAAATATCGCATCGGACGGGCATGCTGGACAATCCGGCATGTCCGACCGAGCAATATTTAACCCTCGGTCGCCCCCCCCCCCACACGCTACAATTATCGGGGCGATCCGCGGATATCGGGCGGATCGCCACAATAATTGTAGCGTGTATGGCCAGCTTAAGAGGTTCATAAGGGGAGATGTACTAAGCTATGAAAAGTGATTAATTAGAAAGTGATAAATTAGAAAGTGATAAACTACCGCGCCACTAAGCTCCTTATTGTCATGTTACAGGCTGTGTTTGAAAAAATTCCAAGAGTTGATTAGCTGGTACTTATCACTCCAATTTATCACTTTCCAGAGCTTAGTACATCTGCCCCTTGAGGCCGGTACACACTTGACGATGTCTAGTGTGTACGACCTTGTTAGCGACGGACCTGGCGGGGGTGCCGGCATCAGCAAGTGCATACATACGTGCCGATGATGGAGCGACGGCGGGGGCCATGCTGCATTCAGCAGCATGGACCCCGCTAACGATATCGACCGTCGGTCCTGCATGCAGGGTTGACGGAGGATGTCACTGACAACGTGCAGGAGCGCACATTGTCAGCGACATAGCAAGTACATACTAGACGATGTGCCCGATATATCGCTCCAATCATATCAGACGACATATCGTCTAGTGTGTACCCAGCTTTAGAGTTGGGCGCATTCCTTATTGGAGCTGTACACATCTCACGATGCATCAAGGTACGCTATAAGAATACTATAGAAATTGCTTCTCCACACTTGAACTGTGTTTAAATCTACCAATCTACGGGTCAAATTCAATTCAACAAGATTGATGTCAGCAGCTTGTGTTGGGCAATAATTGGCAGTTATGGCAGGCAGATTCTGCTCGCACCTCCATAGACAACGAGCAGAATCTGTCTTCTATACAGTGAGGTAAAAAATTTTGCCCCTGCCTGATTTCTTTTATGTTTGCATATTTGTCACACTTAATTGTTTCCGATCTTCAAATAAAATGGAATATAAGACAAAGACAACCTGAGTAAACACAAAATATAATTTTTCAATTATTTAATTTATTGAAGGAAAAAAACACCAACTGGCCCCGTATGCAATAGTAATTGCCCCATTAGTTACTCTTTGAATCAATGAACCAAATTGAATTGATAATTGGATTCAATTAGACTTGACACAGTCAGGCTTGATTATTGCCAGCCCTGTTTAATCTAAACATAAATTAAATAGAACCTTTCCAGCAATGTGAAGTAAGTTAAAAGGTCTCACCAGGCAGCACAGCATGCCACAATCAAAGGAAATTCCAGAAGAGATGAGAAAAAAAGTTAGTTAACGTATGCGTTTCATTAAATCTTCTCCAATACAATATAATATAGGAAACAGCTGAATAATTGCAAATTTACAGTATATAGCTTTAAGCTTATGTGCACTGCACCTCTTTCTTCCTGTCTAAATGCTTTGTCTACTACCTTCTAAGAAATTATCTAATTTCATAAGTGGATCTGGACATTTATTTGCTATTTAAAATCACAATTGCAGGTTAGGTAGCTGCCATCTTTATTTTATACTTCACTCCTGAGCTGTTTGCCGGTGCTAGCTGCTGGAGAAGCATCTCACATAGGGGGGTATTCAATTAGGCTCAGGTGTCATTTTCAACATTTTCATTTATCCCCGTATTCAATTACTGTCTTTGGAAAAAAATGGGGATAAGTTTTCACTACTGCAGAGGTTGCGAAAAAAAGTGCAGAATTGGGGTTTAGGTGTGCAGGCTTAAATAAAATACCCTGCACCCCTGGGAATGGCCCCTAAAAGTAATCTGTGTAAAAAAAAAAAAAAAAAAAAAATACGGACACCCCAAAAAATTAACTTGATTTTTGGGGTAAAAATAAAGAAATAGGGGAACAACGTTTTAAAGTAGCGCAATTGATTCAGGGGGGGTCCCCATGTATGCAGCAGGTGTTTTGCAGAATGCGGGTATTAGCGGCAGGTGCATTTTTGAAGAATTTTAAAAATGCACTTTAGGGACTTAAAAATATGCTTGCACCCATTTTCATGTACTCCAAATTTGATGGGCATATTTTTTTTGGCAAAAAAAAAAACCTAAGTGCTATTCTTCATCACTTCTTAAGAGCGCAAAAAAATACCTGCCGCGGCTATTTAAAAACCCTAATTACCTTCAGCAGGGAAAAAAGGGGGTACCCACAGTGATCCCCCATATCTGGACATCATTAGGGGGGTCGCAGGATGAATTCCTGAAAAGTCCCCAATTTTATTCGATACTTACCTTTCCGCGGGGTCCCGTTTTCGCTGGTTCCTAATTGAACGCGGGGATAAAGCGGGCACCCGCCCAATACTTTATCCCTGCAAAACCTCCGATGTGGAGCGAAAAGTCCAGCACTGACTTTTCGCTCCCTAATTGAATACTGCCCATAATTGTATACACTCCCTTTTTTTTTGATGAAACGGCTTATAAAGTGCTATATAATTAAATCTAATAAATAGTTTTATCTTTATTATAAGGTACTTACCCCCAGCTAAACAGTGCATTTGGTGTGAACCTGTAATCATGATGATATAACTGTGCACAACCATAAACCAAAAATGACTCAACAAAAGCCTTATTTTGTATTAATTATATATTAATTATATATTAATAATTCAGCTAAATTAGGCTATGTGTTCAGAAAAAGTTTGCAAAATTCTGCCACAACTTTTCTTGTCTCTATATTTAGAGGTAAATTTACTAAGAATCGTGTTGGTGGGCGATTCCTAATCACAGCTCTTTTCTGCTGTAAATCACAAATTTTTTTTTTCACCCTTGTTTGCCCGGTGATTGTCATTTGATGGTGATTATCTCTGTGTTGTGGCATGTGCGAGTTCACTCGTATTCACCTTAAATAGCACATGAATTTATAAATCCCGGATGCGCTGAAACCCGCACATCAAATTCCAAAAGGCAGATGATGCACTTGAACACGCAACAGAAATCTCAGTCTAATAGGAGGCAAAATGCAACACGTTTGCAAAACTCTTCTGATTAGTCCAAAGTCACACATGCTCCCGTGTTGTCACCATGCTCAATAAATACGCCCCAAAGCTGCTGAAACACGTCATTTGGTGGCGTTTGTATTGAGAGGAGTGTGCATTGTGTTTGGAGGGAGAGTTGTTGAGCTATTTTGGAATTGTTTGTTTGTTTTGTAAGCAGACTTGTCTTTTTCTGTTGTCTTGTTTGTCTTCATTTTTGTCCTGTAACATTTTAATTTTTGTCTTGTCTTTGTGGTGATGTATTACAGTATTTTGAAATGTGTGTGTTAAAAGAGGATGTGACCGAGGGTGCTTGGAGAGGTGGCCAGATGAAATGGGAGTGGACCAGGTAGGAGATAGGGGCAGCCATGAGATACCGGTGATAAAAGAAGAGGAAGTTAGTGAGAATGATTCTAAATAGAATATTGACAGGCGCAGACAGCACCCCATGCCCTGCGGTGCCCTTTGTTGTGGGACACGTCGCACCACCCTGGTTATGGCCCTGCCGTGCAGTGTCTGACTCAAGCAATGTTTTAACGAGGTCACACAGGTGCATTAACTTGTTGCGGTTGAGGCGGAATATCTGGATGAACTCGTCATTAGACACTGCATTGAGATTTACCCACCTAGGGAAGAAGCTAGGACTACATAGGCTCTGCGGCATCTCTACCTGCTGGTTCTTCTGTTCTGTTTCTTGCTCCTGGGCCCTTTGAGTCAGCTGGTGCAATCCACATGAAACAAATGCCTGTGTCTACATGACAGAAAGGCCTGTCTCAGCCATGTTGGAATCACAGACCGTGTTGCAGCTGAGTAAGGTGGCTTTTACAAGTATCATGATTGATGTCTTAATTGAAATGGTTTGCACATGCAAACATACCTCTGATTTGGTAGTCTATTCATTTAGTGCACTGCGTTGCAATTTTGGTGCTAGTTCGGTCTTGTTGTCCAACACCATTCTTAGTAAATTCGTGATTTGCATTGATGTCAATGTTAATCATCCGATGATTGGTACGATGGTGATATGCCGTGATTTGGAGTGTGAAGTCATGTTTGACATGCGAAAAATCATGTGAGTTGTCCTGTAGTCAATTTCCGATTTGCAAACGCACGTCTTTATCACTGGAAATCACCAAATTACACCGACACGATTCTTAATAAATTCACCCCTTAGTCTAAGGCTGGGTACACACTGGAGTGATGGGCATTTGCTCCGACATCGGAACGAATGCCTGTCAGTAGTGATTGTGCATCCACACTGGACGACATTAATGAAAGACGTAACAATCACCGTTATGTCATTCTTTAACAATGCACTGGCCGCTAGCGATACTGCTAGGTTTGATGTGCAGCACATCAAACTTGGCGACCGTCACTAGTGACAGTGGGAGGGCGCAAATATGCGTAAACAGTCGGCGATGTAGGCAATATGTTGTTATGAAACAGCATATTATTATTATCATTTATTTATATAGCACCATAAGTGTTTCGCAGCGCCTTACAAAGTACATAAACAAATAGGTGACCAGCGACTTACAGTACAATACAATACAATGCAGGACAAGGACATAGATAATATACAATGCTACATTAGTGACCATAGCACCCACATAAGCACCAGAGCATAAGCAACCAAGGGTTAGGTGCCTTAGTGGGGAGTAAGAAATAGATGAAAGTGTAGTAGGGAGAAGCTGACAAGAGGGTAGAGGCCCCTGCTCGTAAGAGCTTACATTCTTCCCGACATCGCTCCAGTGTGTACCCGGCTTTATTAATACAGGTTGAGTCTCCCATATCCAAATATTCCAAAATACGGAATTTTTTTTGCATCACTGAGATAATGAAACCTTTGATTTTTGATGGTTCAATGTACATAAACTTTGTCTAAGGCACAAATTATTAAAAATATTGTATAAAATTACCTTCAGACTGTATGTATAAGGTGTATATGAAACATAACTGAATTTTATGTATGTACACAAACTTTATTTGAGCCACAAAATTATTGAAAATATTATATAAAATTACCTGCAGGCTGTGTGTATAAGGTGTATATAACACATAAATGCTTTCTGTGTGTATATTTGGGTCCCATTCCCAAGATATTTCATTATGATATGCAAATATTCCAAAATACGGAATATTCCGTTATCCAAAATGCCCCTGGTCCCAAGCATTTTGGATATCGGAGACTCAACCCGTATTGTGCAGTGAGTTTTTAACCTGTACTCATACAATCCAATGTGCATATGTCTGTGATGCATTCTATGTCGTTTGCACCCATTACTAAAATGTTTGTAAGCATGTGATCTCACTCTTTGGTTAATTAATTTTTATTTAAATAAGGCTGCTATAGCTTTTCAGTTAAAGTTCTTGGCTTGTTTAAAGCATACCTCATCTGATATTTTACATATGTTCTTAAAATCCTGAGATACGTTAAAATGTTCCAAATGGGTAATGATGAGTGGCTAGGTATGACTTACAAGAGTATCCCTGGCAGACTGTAATGTACAATTTACAGTACAGTTCTTTTAAGAATATTCATCATACACTGAGATTGTTTGCCAACAATTTTATCAGCTTTACAGACACTATATGACGCTGTTTAAACTTAAAGAATTTGTGAATTTCTTATCACATATAGTATATTATTTTCAAATAGCGTATAGGCTTTACATGCTGAGACATATTATCACACATTACACATTTGTTATTATAGTCATGATAGCACACAACATACATGTGTTAGTAAGGGAGGCAATCGGGAAGCCAACTGCCTAAATACCGGCAGCCGGCTTCCCGACTGCCATTTCCCGGCAAGGGTGAAATGCCAGGCGTCTAGATGTAGACGCCCGCATTTCCCCGACGCCGGGAGACCGTCGCCCGGCATCCCGATTGTAGGGATGCCGGGCGCCGCGAGCGGACAGCCGCGGGGGGGGAGGGTTAGGTTTAGGGCTCCCGGGGGGGACTTAGGGTTAGGCACCCCCCCGGGAGGGTTAGGGTTAGGCTAGGGGGAGGTAGGGTTAGGGTTAGGCACCCCCGGGGGGGGCTTAGGGTTAGGCACCCCCCCGGGGGACTTAGGTTTAGGCAGCGGGGAAGGGGGTGGTTAGGGTTAGGCACTTAGAGGGGGGATTAGGGTTAGGCACTTGGGGGGGAAGTAGGGTTAGGCACCCCTAAGGAGGGTTAGGGGGTTAGGTTAGGTTAGTAAATACTATCCACGATCGGGATTTCCAGCGCTGTCGGGCTTCCGCTGCGTCGCACTCTGCTCCTGTCGGGCTGCCGCTGACGGGAATCGAACCGCTGGCGGTATTTCATACCAATTCCATTGGTAATGTGTGTTGTTATTATGAACAGCTTATATTAACAGTACTTTTATATAGTACACACATATTCCGCAGCCCACATATGCACTAGGGCTAATTCTAGATATTAAAGACAAATTTGTATCCCCAACAATTGGCATAATTACCAGCTGCCTATAACAGATTCACCACTAGAATTTCACCAAATTCCAATTCAAACATATAAAAGCAATACAATATGTGGGATTCAATGTTTAAGGTGCTCTATCATACATTACTGAACCAACACATCCCTTATAGTGGAGGTCAGCGATGAGCACGTCACGTGGATCCTTCTTTCTCCTATCCACCGGTCATAATGGCTTGTCATAAAAAAGAGAGAATTGTAAACATGTATAAGGAGTAGTTCTTTCTCTCTAATAATTGTTAAAGGTATAAATACACCCTTGTGTTTAGAACAGGGAAAAAACTGATTGAAGACATAGGCATACCCCAACTCACACCATAAAATACTGGATTTAAAAGGATGGGCGTTCCCCACTCACTGAATGTTCAGGAAAGTGTCAAGTGTATAAAGGTTTCTTTTATCAGAAGAAATTTGATCATAGATGGCGTACCCTACTCACAGTCAAGAAAGATGTGTTGAAGCATATCTGGGTTTCTTTATGGGGTTTCAGACCTTTCTCGCCACCACAACTCCAAACCCCATTTGGAAGATATCCAAAACACAACTGCTGAGGCAACGATCAGTCCCAAAAAAATGTTTATTAACAATAAACTCAAACACTTAGGATATGTATAACAACAAAAAGCACCCCAAAAAAATTACAAAATAAAAAAGACCCTACAAGGATCTTAAGTGGATAAAAAATCCCATGATATAATACAAATGAATAATAACACACAGCAATAATCATTACAAAGAAGGTAATCTGAGTCAATGCACCATCCCTAGCGATTCCAAAAAATTTAGAAATGGACTGTTCACACTCTTGACTGGTCAACGCTTTTCGGTCCCATGTGGACCTTTATCAAGACATGTCTTGAGTGTGAATAGACTTAATATTTAAAGGTGGAACAGCCAATCAATTGGAAGGGGGAAATGACCTCATCTGTCCTAGACATTATCAGAAAGAAAGCATCCACCACTTTATACACATCATTAAATACATATGAACAAATCCACTGTATTAAATTCATTAAAAAGATCTATGATTTATATAACATGAATAACACAAGTTGTTCATAATGAAAGTTGCCATAGCAACAATACAGATGCCGGAAGTGTCAGACTGACTGATTGCTGATGTGTTGTTACCCATAGGCAAACGCAGGGGGGTTTCCATCTGCCTGGAAACCCCCCTCCCCAGCACACACCATGACCACAATAGAGATAGTAATATAATACAAAATTACTAGTGCTGCATGTTCTTCTCAGTATCACAAATGAAATAATTAGCACCACCTGTGGATCTTTTAAAATGTGTCAGCCAGTAATAAATATACCTGCACCAACTAGGAGATGTGGAAAACATGCACTGTTAGGGGTACACTGTTATAGACCATCAATAGGGTTATTTATTAATACTGTATAATAATACACTATCCAGTACATAAGGAGATCAATATGTACATATATATGTCCAGGGCAGTGCTAGGTTCTTCTGCTGCTACCCCAGACTCCCGGACTTGCTCCAATGCTCTGGAATGGTGCTCACATCTGAAATAATAACATTCTGCTCAGACAGGACGGACCTACTGCCGTATCTAATGGCTTACTGTGATCGCTGGTCCTGTATATGCTGGAATTATGCAACACAATATACTTTGTATGATGCATATTAAAGCTGGATAAGTGCTAATTATACCCTCTTCATGGACTGGCCACACTCACTCTAAAATCAAGCATTTGGAAACCCCCCTCTAGAAATCCTGCGTTTGCCACTGTTGCCTGTTCTATCTACTTACACAGAGCAGGCAGAAAATACTGGATTGATAGATCGACAATATCTAGATAATAAGTCAATAGATAACTACCAGAAGGTAGACAGGCAATAGTTCAACAGGGGCAAAAGGTCGACAGGTAAATGAAAAAGTTAAAGGTAGAAAAGGTTGACATCTGGGTTTGTTTTTGTTATTTGTTTTTGTTATTTTAACCCTAATCCTAACCCTCCCACTAGTGTCTAAGCCTAACCGTCCCTTTCCGCAACCTAACTCTAACCCTCTGCCAAGTGCCTAATCTTAACCCTAATCCTAAAAATCAGGAAAAACCTTATGCATTGCCGACCATTTACCTGTCGACTGTTTAACTCTGTCAAACTATTCACTGTCTACCTTCTGGTGTTTAACTAGTGACTGTCTATCTAGTTACTGTCTATCTATCATCCAAATACCAGAAATACTGTAGACATAACTTGCCAGCATTAAGTCAGACTGCACATTGAGAGAAGCAACGTAACTCCAGTGTGAAACAGGCTTATACGTTTTACTGATAGCGATCCACATTTATTTTTATTTGGCTATTTCTGAAAGCAGTTCTAGACAAATGGACCATGTAAAACTATGCATAGTTGCTTATGAGTACCGTGGACCTATGGGCTGTGGACCTACTGTTACCGGTGCAGACTAACCTTGAAGGAAATAACTCTTGTCAATGTATTATAATGTATTTATTATAATCATAATAGTATAATATAAGTTTGTCTCAGTACTTAAATAGTTAAACATGAAATAATATGCAGTTGCAAGCCAGGGATGTAGACATGTATTGCCTTGCTCATATCATCCATGTCTGCTAGTGGTGAGTCTCTGACATGCTTTGATGCTCTGAGCTTGTGTTATGGAGATGATACAGGCACAAACTGCATTCTGTTTCCTAAGGAAATATCTGACTTAATGTACAAATGTATTAGGCAGAACAATGTATGCAGAAATACAGCTTGAATTATGTCAAGTGTTTATGTGGTCTATTTACTAAGCCTTGGATGGAGATAAAGTGAACTGAGGTAAGGGACCAGCCAATCAGCTCCTAACTGCCATGTCACAGGCTGACAGGAGCTGATTGGCTGGTACCTTATCTCCATTTACTTTATCTCCATCCTAGGCTTAGTAAATAGACCCCTATGTAATGTTGAGACTTACGCGTGTATTTTGCCGGTGTAGCATGTGCGACCTTATGCACCAGGGAAGGGCTACAAGCCCTTCCCTGGTGTACATCCGTGCCTCTGAATGTCCAAGGGCTAAGGCGCCCACTGTGAGAGTCTTTAGACGCTGAAATACTACTTGGTGCTTCTTTAGACGCAGCATCGATTGTACCATTGAAACTGAATCTCCGTCAGAGTATGGCTGCCAATATAAACCAGTTCAGTCACACACCCGCAACACTCCCATAACACGTCCATAAGACAACCATATTCATGCATCTGAATAGCCACCTCCCAGTCACTGCCTAGCCAGCACATTTCCAAGACACTTCAGATACCGTGCGCCTCAATCTCAACTGCGCCTCTGTGCGTACACATGGGACACTAAATGTTAGTGACTTAGACCCAAGTGCAGATGAGAAACATTGACCATTTGTGCGAATATCGGAATTACTGGCGACTCAGAATCAGGTACATTCAGCTCAGTTATCACACAAGACAGAATCAGACAAATGAGGAACTCTGGTTGTGTAATAAAACTTCAAAAGAGAGAGAAGGAGAAATGATTCCTTAATACAAATTATTAGAGCAGTCAGTCATGGTTACAAATCACCTTTACTCTCCTCTAATGATACAGACAATTCCTATTTCCTTGTGCTATATAAATTTTATCTTTTGAGTAATACCTAGTTTACAAGCAAAAAATAAATGATACAAACCACAAGCATCCTTCATCTTCACAAATTGTTTGTACAGATGACTGTTTTTGTTTAATTCATTGAAATATTCATGTTCAATATAGATAATAAACCAAAATATTCACTCTTCTTTTGGATACAGCCGTTATTTACTTTTTTTTGTAATGATTCATTAATTGCACATATCATAGCCAGTATTTTATTATCCATGTGATCTGCTTAATCCTTGAGCAGTGACTATGCTGCACCTGCTGTGTGCTCATTTCCTGTACACTTACACAATATGTAGCCTCTTGTTGGCAATATTTTTAGATGTATCTGGCCATGCTGCTTCAAGCTGGCTAATCATACCCTATATATAGTCTGGAAAACAACTGTGTCACAAACATTGGTGGAACATGTCGACAGGAGTGTTAACTTAATACCAACAATCTTCTGACCTGATGAGTGCAGAAGGTTAGTTCTTCAGAGCTTGGATCTGTTGTAGTAGATGTTACATGGTTAAAAAAATAAGAAAATATAAAGTGCAGCTTTTACCATATACACATGCTTGTTTTGCAATATAATGTATGGTATTGAATTGTATAATATGTGATACCCACATTTCCCTCTCCTCCTCGGGCCCCTCTCCATCTGACCTTTGCCATATCACCTCCCGTCTGTCAGCCATCTCATCCTGGATGGCACAATGCTTTCTGAAACTATATTTCAAAACCTAAACTCATCATCTTTCCCCCAGTCATGGCCCCTCTACTAATACCCCTCCCTTTCTCTTTACAGTGTCTACCTTTCCTCTGTTCCCAAAGTCCGATGCCTAGGCGTCACCCTTTGACTTTGTACTTTCTTTCTCCTCCCACATTCAGGACTCCATTCAGAGTCAGTCGTAAGCGGCCGCTCGGTCGTACGCATCCGATGTTTCCAAACCACGCATGCGTACGGTTAGTTGTGCACATGTGCGTACGAGATGCTGTCAATCGAACGGCTTACGAGCAGGAAGTGGCTTCCGAGAGTTGATTGACATGAAAGGCTGTTTGTGGGTGTTGACAGGGGTGGTGGTCTGAAAACGCAGGCGTTCCTCACCGTTTTCAGGGTGTTTTAGACGTACAAAAATTACCTGCTACGACCGACATAGAAGGCCGGAAGTAGTAAAACGTCACTCTGCGAGCAGGTTCGAGGCCTGGCTGATCGTACAGGTTGAGGTTGGGTATGTGCTCTCTCAAGCCCCAGAGTACAATCGATACTATCCTAACTGATGTTAGGATTGATGTTTCTATTTTGAGCCACACAATGCAAGCAGCTAATAATCGTTTGTTGTAGCTAATAACACTGCTAATTGGCTTGTAATTGATTCAGCTGCGTTTGCATTAGCGAATAATAAGAATAAATATATTTCATGGGGATGGCTTATTCTATGCGTTTATTTGTTAATTTTTGGTGTAATTTGCACACAACACAAGCGGCCGCAACCATCAGAAGAAAATTAACATACAGCGACTGACAATGACTGACAACGATTGACTCGATCGCTAGCTGCTATCACTCGCTAGCTAGAGGAGGTGCATTGTTCACGTATGGGCGTCACTTTGGTTGCAACCGACCGGCCGTGCGATTGCTTCCTTTTTCAGTTTCGCGGTCGTTAGGCGTACGACCGAGCGGCCGCTTACGACCGACTCTGAATGAGGTCCTCAGTCCTTTATACAATCCTACAGTTTCCACCTCAGCAATAATTCCAGATTCAAGCCCTTCTTCAACCTGAAAGCTGCTCAGACTCTTGTTTATGCCCTCCTCATTACCAGCCTTGTTACTGTAATCTGCTCCACTCTTTCCTTCCAAACTTCCGCCTTGCACCTCTCCAGTCTATCCTCATCTCTGCTGCCTGCTATATTTTCCTCTCTCATCGCCCTACCTCTGCTGCCCTTCTCTGTATTTTTTAATATTCGGGGGGGAGACATAATAAGCCTTGGAGAGTGATAAAGTAAAGAGTGATAAAGTACCAACCAATCAGCTCCTAACTGCCAGTGTACAGGCTGTATTTGAAAAATGACAGTTGGTGATCGGTTGGTATTTTATCTCCATCCACTTCTCTCCAAGGCTTACAGCCGGTACACACTAGACAATATGTTGTCCGATACGGCCAGATCGGCCAACATATCGGGCACATCGTCTAGTGTGTCAGTGTCATTGACGCTGCGTGCTCCTGAATCCAGCATGGCCCCTGCCGTCACAATGTCGCTCCTGACATCGGCAAGTGCGTCTCGTCGCTAACGAGATCACGCTAGGTACACATCGTTAAATGTGTACCCAGCATAAGTGTATCTTCCCATAGATCGTTATTTACTGTAAAAAATGCTACTTAACCTAAATCACAAATTGATCCAGTATTAAAAAAGTATGTTATAATATCAACCAGATAATATGTAGATTGTTTCATGTTTTGATATCTGCAATTGTTTTTACCTGAGCTATGGGCATATTAAATTGGGCACGGGGTTTAGCGGGTTAAAAAACCTTGCATCCAATTTTGGATTACTGTGGGTATGCGCGCTCCTGATACCCGCGGTATCCAATAAACAAAAAATGGTATCAGGGTTTGCAGAGCTGAAAACCCTGCAGAGCGTGAAAAAAAAAGAAAAATAAATGATATGTGTCCGGGGGTCTCCTGGTGTCCTTCCCTCCATCTTGTCACTTGGGAGAGGGCTGCTGGGAGGCTTCGGGGGCTGCTGGGAGAATCAAGGGCTGCTGGGAGAATCAAGGGCTGCTGGGAGATGTAGTTCTCCCAGCACCCATTACAGGGAGACACACACACACAAGAGGGATCAAACACATCGGGGGTCACTCACACACACACACACACTCACTTATACACACAAACACTCATACACACTGACATACTCAGGGCCGGCTCTAGGGGTGTTCGACCAATGCGGTCACACAGGAGTGCCACCCGGAGAGGGGCGGCACCCCTCCCCAGCATCCCGAATTCAGCGGAACAGTACTGTCCTGCTGTTCCACCCGCGGGCCGAAGTGGCCCGCGGGTGGTCAAATGGGAAGGTTGGGGACCCCCGGAGTGTGAATGGAAGCCACGCGCATGCGCGCGGCAACCTTTCACTGACGGGAGAGGGCAGGGGGAAGCCCAGCCAGTGACGGAGTGCTGGGCTTTACCCCCAGCCTGACGTTATTTGGAGGCGTGCCATGCGTGCACGCCTCAAAATAACGTCACACAGGGGGCGTGGCCTATGCTAATTAGGCCACGCCCCCAAATTTGAAGCTGCTCGCAATGTTAGGGCGTCTTCTGAAGGGCCGGCACAGGGTGCTCCGAACCCTGGAGCCGGCCCTGGACATACTCATCCTGCTGCAGGATACTGGGTCCCTACGCTGGTGGAAGAAGAAACCACTTTGGAAGGTGAGTAATTAAGTTTAATTGCTTTATTAGTCATCGGGGAGGTGGGGGGGAGGGGTCACAGGGGTCCCAGTGCAAGCCCCGCTGATTTTTACCAAAATACAGATTTTAGGAAAAATCAGACTTGATCTGGAGGTGCTCAACAAAAAACTCCCGGGGCTCAAAATTTCAAAAACTCTGCACCTAATTGAATAGCAAAAATCCTGCACTTGCAGGAAAAAGCCCACAGCTGCGGGATTTTCGCTGTTCTTGCACCTAATTGATTATGCTGAGTGTGTAAGTGCACAAAGATGCCTTATGTACAGTGGGCCAGATTCAGAGCCGCTCGTAAGCGGCCGCTCGCTCGCTCCGAGCGATGTTCGCACATCTGCGCATGCGTATGGGTCGTAATGCGCATGCGCCAACCAGTCATTGCGGTTGGAAATCGTGCGCTCGCAAAACAGCGAGGGCCTGCTAATTTGAGTGACAGAATGAGGCGTTTGTGGGTGGTGACAGGGGAAGGTGTTTGAAAACGGGGAGTGGAGATCCGAACGCAGGCGTGCTAAACGGTCAAAACGGGCGTTTAATGGGTGTGCATAATTAACAAAGCAGCGTCATCGACCACGTCACTTGGTTGTCTTTTAGCCTGAACTGCTCGCAGTGATTGCGGGAAGTAAAACCTACCACAAGCACTGCGAGCAGTTCAGACGCCTTTCGATGTACTCGATTAATCTAATAAATAGCGGAGATGACGTATGATGCGAACGGCCAGGGGGCGTCTTTACAAAATAGCGAGCGCATGTTTCGTTCGCTCGCTCAGACATAGAGGCGTCAACAGACCGCAAAGAGCGAGCTCTCAATTTAAGTAGCCGGCCCCTTTTCCTGAACGACCGTTCACAAATAGCGTCCGGCTCTAAATCAGGCCCAGTATCCTTAAGTAAAATGAAAGACAGGGCTGATTAGTTTTAGTTCAGATAATGTCAGCCCTGTTAGGGTCCTGAAACTTACAACATGTGTATTTCTGATTTTTATATATGATTGTTTATACAGCAGCAAAATGTGAGAAAGAGACCACAACAGTTTCATCTTCATAGCTTTTGTTCTATAAACAAATGATTGATAACAGAAGGTCCCACCTAGGCATATGCAACATTGTCCTTTGTTCTCAAGACTGACATTGTCACAGGGGTTTGCGTCATTTCTTTTTTATCTATATTAAAGCAATAAATCCTGATATGATTTCCTTAGGCAGCATTTTCTGTTTACACAATGTAGTATGAATTTCCTCCTTTTTCTAGGAAATACTGACATATTGATATATTGCTCTTTATCTGCTGTGTGCATGGAGTCGTGCTTTAGGCTATGAAAGGTTTTGGATAATGTTCCTTACTGTAACTGCTAAGTTGTGGGCAATTTGTCAAAGAAATACGGCGGAAAACCAGGCAGTGTGCATAATATTTACATACTGTAGGCGCAATCCTCTCCTGTGGTTTTAGACAAATACAAGAAAGGTACTACAGAAAGGCAGGGAATTATATATATATGATGTCAGATAGCGGGGCGTCCAGGTGAGTACAATTGGGTAGCTGTGAGTGGTTATACAAGTTGTGATAATGTCATTTTGTATGTATTCCTGATGACGGGCGGACGCCTGAAACGTTGAATAAATTTTATTATTACAAAGAGGGATGCCTGAGTGCCGCCATTCCTCCTATATACTAAGTGTGGATCTAGTTATCCATGGAGGGCACCAGCGCAAGTACAGATCGCTAAATATTCTGAGTGCCGGGAACTTCGTTCTCTTTTATAAATATATATAAATATATGTATATACAGTGCATCCAGAAAGTATTCACAACGCTTCACTTTTTCCACATTTTGTTTTGTTACAGCCTTATTTCAAAATGGAATAAATTAATTTTTAGCGAATCCGCAAAGTATGCTGGACATGTAGATAAAGTCCTTTATTGGCTTCGTCAGGATCCACGGGTGTCCATAATCTTGAAATCTGATCACTACATTTTAGCAACCATGCTTGATCCCAGGTCATTCTTTCCAACTGACCCAGATCTTAAAAGATGCAAAGAGCTACTGCTGTGCAAGTTGGCAGGTATCAAAAGCAGTACGACGTCTCCTCCTTTAATTTCTTCAGCAGCAGCCAGAAAAATAAATCAGCTTTCCCCAAAGACCCAGTGGGGTTGCAGATAAGTCAACCCAACATTTTGACATCTGGTCGGGTCTAAAAGAATTGCCCAACATTAGTGACACCTCTATTGTAACTCCATCTGATATGCTCACCATCCAAAGAGTGGAGGATTATTTTCATGACACCATACAAATAGACATGTCACAGAGTCCCTTCAGGTACTGGAAGGAAAAAAGGAAATTTGGACGCCCTTGTATGAACTAGCTTTGCATTACTTAAGCTGCCCACCCTCCAGTGTGTACTCGGAGAGAGTTTTCAACACAGCCAGGAGCCTTGTGAGCGAACGGCGTAGAAGGCTACATTCTCAAAATGTGGAAAAGATGATGTTCATCAAAATGAACTGGAAATTCCACGAGGAAGACCTTTCCCGGTGTCACACTTCTCTGACGGATTATGGTTGCGGCCCGTATTTAGGGAGTTGGCTAGGCCTATGCCTGAGGCACAGAGTCTAATGTGCCGGTGGTATTCACCAGGGACCCTCGCAAGAAGGTATGGACTTGGCTGCGTCCGACACACAGGTCGCGGCCCTCAGGATAGGTTCCCTTATACAGGTGCTGGTAAACTCTGTATGAAGCAGAAAAGACATATAGCTTAGTCAGGCCGGGTCAGAAACGAACGGACTTATACGGTACCAGGGAGCAGGCATAAACAGTTCACAGGGACTAGTTGAGGTCAAAACCAGATATCAGATGCAGTACCAGGGGTCAGGCGAAATCAGGCTCACAAACGAAGCCAAGGTCAGAAACAGGTAATGGAATATCACAGGAACGCTGGAGTATGGTAAATGAGCCTATACTCTGGCACTGGAGTGCTCCCATAGACTTCCTTAAATAAGCAGGGCTAGCCCAGTCACTTCCTGTGATGTTGCTAAGGGCGTGTGTATGGCCCTTTAAATTTTAAGCAGGTTGGCGCGTGCTCCCACAGGGAGCCGCGGCCGCTTGCATCCGTCAGGAAGGAGAGGCAGAGACCAGCGGGGAACACCGGTGACGCACCACCCGCTGCCCCTCTGCAGACCAGCGCCGCCAGAGTGCCGGAGTCTGGTGCGCTGTGACACCCGGCAACTACGTCACAGTGCCTAGTCTTCTGTAATGGTGGATTCCAGCGAGAATTAATTAATATTGTGTGAGGATGATGTGCACACTGATGAGGGTGATGATGGCAATGACGGTGACATCTTGCCACTGTAGAGCTGTTGCCTTAAGCCGATTGGTAGCTTGTTTTGTGGGGGCCCAAACAAACCAAGCACTTCAGCCACAAAAGTGTCAGTCCCTGCCGCTGAAATGCTTCTTTTGTTAAAGTGTGCATGTCCTTTTTAATATCCAACATAAGGGTGGATGGGAGGGCCCAAGGACAATTCCATCTTGCAGTACCCATCATTTCTGCCACTGCTATGTGGCAATGTTTCATAAATGTGCTTTAAACTGCGGTGTCTGTGCCACTGCTCTGTCGCTTAGTAACCAGCCAGCTCACTTCAGCCTTTGGCCAATAATGGTGAAAATTGTAAATTGTGAGGTGGTCTAAGTTGACTGTAAATGACTGGAAATTAATGTTATTGAGGTTAATAATACTCTAGGAACAAAAAAAAGCCAAATCCAAAAGCAGTCAAGGCATGTTTGGCAAATCCAAATCCAAAGCCGGATGACGAATCAGATCCAAATCCAGCAAAAATGGTCCGGCACACAACCCTAAACCTTGATTATGTAAAGTCCTTGGAGAACAGATACCTGTATGTATTTTTGTGTTGCTCCAGGTGACACTTTGCTTTATCACAGTACACACTTTTTAGAATCTGGGGTTGAAACTGCCCTTTAATAAAGTTTCTATAATGGGACTAGATATGACTTGGACTGATTGCAATAGTGGAGTGATCAGGATTGCTTAAGATGTAGAGTAGATGACAGATGAGATGAAGGAGTAATCTTCCTACCATTTAATTCTGAACACTGAAAGCTGTTACAAGTGTGTAAGCTGGTAGGATGGAAAAATAGCTACAGCTGCACAACCCACATTAAAGTCTTAAAATAGTAAATGAATTATTCAAATTCTCCATGGACAGAAGATCATAGAGAACTTGCAGAGGACTTTTGTCAGTGTCTTCTTGTTATCAAAATGTTGTCACAAGAGGTTGCCTTCAAATAAAATATTTCAAAAAGATAAAACAATTGGTTTAGGTTGGCTATGAATGGATAATCTGTATATTATTTCTTTGCATTAAAGGTTTTGTGTATTTGATATTTTAGAGTTGGTTCTCACTCTGAAAGGTAGTGATACTTTTTTTTAAATCTAGGTCTTCTAGATGTCTTTGTAGATTAGATAAATAGGCATTAAATATCAAGCTTTTATTACTAGCATTTTCTAATGTTAGTAAAATCATGTAAAGCTGGCCACACATCTGAATATTATCTGTCCAACCAGTTGATTGGTTGGAATGAAAATCTGGTAACGTATGAAAGCAAATGACAATCAGCAATTTGCTCCCAAACACCGGAAAATTGACAAAAACTGTTTGAACAAATTGTTTAGATCAAACATTTAACAAACTTGTCTGGACAACCATTTTCATCTGTTTTCTGGCATTTAGGAACAAATTGCTGATCAGTTTCTCCCATACGTTACCAGATTTTCGTTCCAACCAATCAACTAGTTGACTGGTTGGACAGATAACCTTTAGATGTGTGGCCAGCTTAAGTGGGAATGGAATGCCTTACCCATGTTTGCTCGCCCCCTATGGCCAGGGAAATCAGAAGCATGACAGCGTCTTTGATACACTGCTTGCTCTATGAGTTTAGTGTTCTCCATTAAACCCTACTGTCAGGTATAAGAGCTATACACAAAATAATAAAAGTGGCCAGTATTGTCACTTTCACACAAGTTGCTCATACATTGCTCTGTTTGTGGAACTAAAATGCCCAGATTGTAAGTTTGAGGTTTTCATGGGCATTCACGTCTTTCTCAGACATTTACATGTTAGTTACTTATACCTCTTTTCCACCTAAAACCCAGGTCCGACCTGGGTTTTTGGACATGGTTCCAACCCTGGTCAGACCCAGGTTAAACCCATTTATACCCCTTTTACACCAGAGCAAAAACCTGGGTTTTTGCTGGGTCTACCCGGGTCGCAGCTCAGTGTAAAAGGGTTCCTGAAAAATAACCCAGGTCAAGTGACCCAGCAATCCAACCCAGGTGGCTACCAGGGTTGGACCCAGGATGGACCCGGGTAATGGTGCAGTGTAAACGGTGCAACCCGGGTTATCTGACCTGGGTCATGCCTCCCATTTTTTATGACCTCACAGGTTTAGCAGGGCAGACCTGAGTTCAGTGTGCACAGGGCTATACCTGGGAGTAACCCAGATCAAAGGTGCAGTGTAAATGGGTTTGACCTGGGTCTGACCAGGGTTGCAACCATCTCCAAAAACCCAGGTCGGACCTGGGTTTTTGGTGGAAAAGAGGTATTAGTCATCAGTATGGTTTAGGTAAGGAAATTGTGTTTGGAAGTGATTCATAAGAGAAACAGGCAAAACAGAGGAGAAGACTAAGATGAAGCAGAATAAATAAACTACAATTAATTATCTATAGCATATTGTAGTAAACCCAAAAGTACAGTATAGCAGCAGCAGTGCGCTAAATCAGTATGTTTAATGAGGCAATGACATGTAACTGGTTACAGCTGTGAGTGGAGGAAGTGGTTTAAATAGCTCTGATTAGTTTTAAGGCAATGAAAGAAAGAAAAAATGATTGTTCTGCTGATTTGCTCATTCTACTATTCGTCACTTCTTGTCACTCAGGGAGGAAGATGTACTAAAGCTGGCCACACAGCCAACTAGTTGATTGGTTGGAATGAAAATCTGGTAACATATGGGAGTAACTGATGATCAGCAATTTGCTCTTAAATGCCAGAAAACAGATGAAAATGGTCGTACAGACAAGTTTGTTAAATGTTTGATCTAAACAATTTGTTCAAACAATTTTTGTCCATTTTCCGGCGTTTGGGAGCAAATTGCTGATTGTCATTTGCTTTCATACCTTACCAGATTTTTATTCTAACCAATCAACTAGTTGGCTGGTTGGACAGATAATCTTTAGATGTGTGGCCATCTTAAGCCTTGGAGAAAGATAGTGGAAAGAGATAAAGTACCAGCCAATCAGCTCCTAACTGCCATCTTACAGGCTGTGTTTAAAAAATAACAGTTAGGAGCTGATTGGTTGGTACATTATCTCACTCCACTTTATCTCTCTCCAAGGTTTAGTACATCTACCCTACAATACCAAAATGGAACGCAATATGTTACCATCACTCTACATTTCATTTACTTTGCACGACATACCCAGTCAGGGCCTAAAATTAGGAAGAAAAAGAAACTGACTAATACCACTTTTACCCATAAATTCCGGGTCTGACCCGGAGTTGGAACAGGGTTCCAATCCGGATCAGACCCGGAATTTAGCTGGCGCCGACAGCGGCGTTCACACCAGAGTCAGGTCTGCATAGACCTGGCTTTTTCAGTGTTGAAGGGGACGCTTGGAGATGATGTCATCTCCAAGCGCCACTGAAGCCGGACCAAACGGCCGGCATGAGGCGTGCTCCAGGTCATCGTGACCCGACTCCACACTGCAGGGTTTCACGGGTTGCTCCCGTGTTAAACCCTGCTAGTTACTCGACCCGGCGATCCAACCCTCTCCCCTTTTACACCAAGGAGCTACCCGGGTTAACCCTGCAATAACCCGGGTTTTAGTCCCGGTGTAAAAGGGGTATTAGGGTGTTTGGTGAATGACTTCCTCCTTTGGGTTCCAGGGACAAAGTCCCAGCAGGTGGGCTGGGGAATGAAGTCCAATGAAAGAGTTATTAACAGCATCTAATGTTGAAGTAGGGATACCAGAGTCAGTAACAACATCTAATGTGTATTATGTATATATATATAACGATAGACACTTGTTATAGTACAATTTGTACTATCTAAACTTAATCAAGGTATTAAGGTCTGCCAATATGCAACCTGTATCACTGTGCAGGGGTAAAAGGCTGCTTTTGTTTCCTGTAGGGCAGTGATTTTCAACCTTTTTTAAATCAAGGCACGCTACACAAGATTTAAAATTGCCAAGGCACACCATACGGCGATTTGGCGTGCGCGACCTATGAAAAAATACACTACATTGGCCCCCGCAGGAATAAAACACACACATTGGCTCCTACAGAAATAAAGCAATCACATTGCCCCCCCTCCCCCCCCCGGGCTGGAAGCGCTGGCTCGGTCACTGGCACAGGGTGGGCTGGAAACGCTGGCTCAGTCACTGGCACAGGGCGGGCTGGAAGTACTGGCTCAGTCACTGGAACAGGGCGGGCAGGAAGCGCTGGCTTTGTCACAGGCACGGGGCGGGCAGGAAGCGCTGGTTCTGTCACTGGCGTAGGGCAGGCAGAAACAATGGCACTGGCGCGGGCAGGAAGCGCCGGCTCGGTCACTAGCGCAGGAGGCAACGTGGCGTGTGTGACCTGTGATGTCACGCCGCCACGTCTAGGCAGGTGGAGCTCAGCGGCAGCCCGGACCACACATTATACTGTATAATGTGCCTGGCGGCAGTGACCGCCGCCACATCGGCACACTTCACAACTGCCCACGGCACACTAGTGTGCCGCAGCACACCGGTTGAAAACACTGCTGTAGGGAGTACCTTGCTTGTATAGCTTGGACTTATTGTATCTTGCTATATGTCCATTATGCTTCTGTGTAGCTATGCAGGCCTCACTATGGTGTACTAAATGTTAGTAGACAAAGGGTGCAATAAGTTCACCGCTTTAATCGCACCCAGCGTTGCTTCTATTTGTCTTGCAGTCCGCAGGGTAGTGTGGATGCTGCGTTAATGCAGCATTCGTAATGTGTATGTACACACTTCACCTTGTATCAGCTTGATTGGTAGTTGGGGTGGCTCCTTGTTCAGAGAGGGGGGAGATGTACTAAGCCTTGGAGAGGGAAAAGGTGAAGAGAGATAAAGTACCAACCAGTCAGCTCCTAACTCATGTTACAGGCTCCTGTCATTAAAAAATGACAGGAGCTGAATGGTTGGTAATTTATCTCTCTACTTTATCACTTTCCAAGACTTAGTACATCTACCTCAGGGTGTGTTGTAAGTTCTGTGACCTGCTAACCGGTGGGCTGAGCATCTCAATACCTGGATTCAGTTCTGACAGTACAATTGGTTTTATGACACAGAAGCAACGTGATTCTGTTAGTACCATTCAATAATAAATCTACATTTTTGCTATAGGAAGTGTATATACACATAATATACTAAGATGACAGCACTCAAACCGATTTATTTATCCACATAACTAATAAATTAAACAGTTTTGTAATAACTTGTCAAGATATCCTAGTCCACAATCCACTCAAGAAATGTAAAGCACTAATTTTGTTTGTTTTGTTTTCAAAAGAAATACACAGTAATTGTTCTGCTTTCAATCCCCAGTGAGCTCCCATTTGCCCTTAAGTGTACCTCATAGGTAATAGGACTTAAGCTAGGTACACATTAGGATGATGGATAAGCCATCTGGCTGATCCGCTGTCCTATCTGACGATTGGTAAGTGCATACACATACCAATCGGCCCAATGTGTCTTGCCTGACGTCACAACTGGACGGGCATTTACAGTTGTGATGTCAGTCACCAGCGGCCTTTGTATTTAGTGGCTTAAGTTTAGGTTTCTTTGTTACTGTATTAGCACAAAAATATTTTTTTGTCAATATCACTTTGTAAGTTCTTTCCCTATAGCTAAGTATCACATTACTTAATCTCATTTTACCTGTACTAAATTGTTAAATCCTCTTTATTGAACTACATGATTGAAAGGCCTTATCTGATGATCAATGCACATTTGACGTTTAGACAGAAATCTAAAATGATTTGAAACAAATGCAAAATTAATAAAGTTTTGCCATCTATTATGTAATGTTTTGACTATTGATCTTAATGTTCATTTTGTTGTTATGATAAATTGATATAATTGTGTGTTTGCTTTATCCTAAATGGAATGTGCTCTTTTTCATCATAGCACTGGAGAGAAAGATCTCAATGAGACAGAGCAGGGAGGAGCTCATCAAGAGGGGAGTCTTAAAGGAAATCTATGACAAAGGTAACATTTATTTTAGACATTGCTACTAACATTGCCAAATTTCATGTAGCAGGTGCCTGTGTCGCAGTTTACATAGGTCAAGGCAGACTCTGTTATTGATACATTGTGACCCAGGCCTCAGTGTGCCACAGCCTCTAGGACAGGGGTGGGGAACCTTTTTTTTTTGCAGAGGGCCATTTTGATATATATAACATTATTCGCGGGCCCGTTGCAGGCCATGCCCCCTCCGTGTGATGTCACACTGGGACAGGGCCACAATCGCTAGTAATTATAGCAATGCCTAGAGCATCCTGAGGATGCTCCGGGGAGCTGTAAGGACAGCAGTTTGACCATCTGAAGCGTCCTAAGGACGCTCCAGGTGGCACTGCTGCATAGATTCTGGCCACAGGGTGCCATTATAGGCACCCTGCTATCCAGATGAGGCTAGCAGAAAAAAACTCTGAGGGCCAGACCAAATGATCCCGGGGGTCCTTATATGACCCCCGGGCCTGAGGTTCCCTGTCCCTGCTCTAGTACCTTGTACAACTATTCTGGAACAGCTGTTGCTAAAGTCAAAATAGTAATATAAAAAATACAGGAACCACATAACTCCATAAGATTATTTCCAAAAGATTGGCATCAGTAGCATATGTGCCCAGTTTAAGTCAGACATACATCACATACACATACGCTTATGTTTATAGACTTTTTTTGTTTGTTTGTTTGTTTGCTATTAGGTAATAATAGAACTCTAAATACTTGTTTAAAACATCAGAAATAACTACCGCACAAGAGATCAATTCTAAAAACATTTGCTAAACACAAAAGCATAATATATGCCAGAGCTACAAAGAAAGCACCAATCAGCATCAAAGGTGTATTTCCAATCAGCCTATCAAAAGCAGTTCGATAGTGCCCGTCATCATCATTGGCTGTGTACCTGCCCTTCACAACCAGCACATAATACTGCTTTCTCAGGCACATTTCCCACTTTGCCCTGGTATGCATGTGTTTGCAATTTCTCAAAAACACCTTTATTATATTCTGCCTACGTTGGAACACCCCTCAAATCAAGTCTCTCCTTCTTCTGAAGATGTAGCCTTGCCTCCAGTTGGCGTGTCTGTAATGTATCTTATTTTATAGATGTGTTAAAAATATAGTATATTTCATATTACCCTCATACACACACATACTGTATTGGTGTTACTAGTTTCATTTGCACTTTTGAATGTTTTATGCTGGTTCCTGTTGGCATTATCACAACTTTTAGGCACAACAATCTTTTGGCACCTATGTTTGCAGTCTTCAGCTTTAATACCTAAATCCTCCCCTCAATCAAAATAGGAATCAGATTTGTATTACATCACCTGCCATTTTATGTCAAAATGCTCTAATCACAGGGTTTTAGTCGGCATCCCAGCTTGCGGGATGCCGACGGTTTAAATACCGGCGCAGAAATCCCGACAGGTCGGGATCTCGGCACCAGTATCCCGACTGTCGGCATCCCGAATGGTATGTATCAGAGTGCACTGGGTGGGTATCGTTTGGTAGGGGGGTTAGGGAGAGGCTTAGGGTTAGGCACCGGGAGGGAGTGTTAGGATTAGAGTGCAGGGAAGGGGACGTTAGGTATAGGCACATGGGGGGAGGTTAGGTTTAGGCACCGGGGAAGGGGTCTTAGGTCTAGGCTGTGGTGAGGGAATCAGTATGGCCAGCGGTTCAAATCCCGACAGCGGAAGCCCGACAGTGAAGAACTTGACAGGTAAGTATTTTTTTCTATTTACTAACCTAACCCCCCTCGCCCTAACCCTCCCTTAGGTTTTCCTAACCCTAACCTCCCCCCCCAAGTGCCTAACTCTAACCCGCCTCTGAGTGCCTAAACCTAACCCCCTTCCCCGAAGCCTAACCCTCAGTCCCCCCAGGAGCCCCTAACCCACCTTCGATCAGTAAGCCGGGTGTTGGGCTCCCGGAGTAGGTCTAATGACAGGTGTCGGGATTTCAACGCCTGTCATTAGACACTTGCCGGGATTAGACAGTCGGGATGCCGACGGTCGGCATTTAGACCGTCGGCATCCCGACTGCATACTGTGGGGAGGTTAGGTTTAGGCACTATAAAGGAGGGGTTAGGTTTAGGCACTGGGGAGGTAGGGTTAGGGTAGGGGTTAGGGTAGTAATATTGTTAATATTTTCGAGGAATGCCTAAATATTCAGCTGCTCTGGAGAGACTTTTCCAATTTTAATGTCAAAGTTTTAGCTATAATGATTGAACTCACCCCAGAAGTAGCACTCTTACATCACTATCCTTCAACAATCCCCAAGCACAGTAGATACATATTGGGGCACAACTGCTGCCATTACTCAAAACTAGACAAACCCCACACCCCCACTTCTCAATAAGTTATGTTTGAATTGGAGATTGGGACCTTAGGCATTTGTTATTCCTCTTCTGCTTCTTATTTGTTAAATGGTCCAAATGGCATGAATACACTACAGATGGTGAATGCTCTTTTATTATCTGGTCTATTGTGAACCTGGACTCCATATCGTCCTCTAGTTGAAATGTGCTGTCCATACCCAACTATGGTTGGTTATCATACTATATACTTATACTGTATAGTACTTGATTATGTCTTATGTTTGTGTTAAATTTTCCTTTGTACACCTTCCCAGTTGTTGAATATTTTATCGACATTCATAATGTAGACATGGATATAATGTTGTCGAGCCGCATGTAGATACTTTTCATGTCGGCACTGATAAAAGGTGAACATGGTTAGAATGTCGACAAAACTTCCCTGGTGGACTAGTAGTTAGCCTTACCGCTAGGTTGTTTTAACAGCACCCTGCTAAAACAGCCTGTGGGTGCCATCCCCACCTGCGGGTGGGTAAAACTGCGGTGTAGTGATCACCGCCAGTGCACCCGGCATCTGTTCACAGAGAAGGGAGAGCTTGGGGACACCCCGGTATGTCGGTAAGTGCCAGGCACACCCCCAAGAGTAATGAGAGGGAGGCGGTCTTAAAAACACGCCTCTTCCTCATGTCCACGCCCCTTTTCCAGCGCTTAAATGCCAAAGTGACTTCTGGTGGATCCTGCGTGATTTCTGGCTTTGTGTGTGATTAGCCCCTTACCATTCCCCTAGTGCCTAACCCTAACATCCCCTCCCGTAGCCTAACCCTCCCCATCAGTAAATGGAGCTCTTGGTAGTGTACATTTTGCCCCACCTGGAAGTGCTGCTGATTTAATGGCAGACAGTTTATGAAATGCTCAAATGGAGGAAACTGTTAGCCAGTTAAAGCTCTGGGCACTGTAGATAATTGTGTATTTTCATAATGTACATTTTAACAAGACATGTCCACATAGTTCACAAGTCAGTTAATGATTATTTAACTATTGGGTTATCTATGCTTTATATGGAACCAACAATAAATCACTTGGAAGACCAAGAAAGGTAATATGCTAGTACTATGGATTAGTAACATTAATAAGCAGGGCTGTAACCAGGGTAGCGCGACCTGTGCCATGGCAAAGGGCACTGCAGGGCAGGGGGTGCTGTTTGGGCTTGTCAATTTTCCTGTTTATTATCATTCTCACTTGTAGCTTCCTCTTCTTTTATCCCCAACATCTCCTGGCTGCCCCAGGAGTACCCCTATCTCTTCCCTGGCCCTGGGGGGAGGCGCCAATGCTCTCTCTGACACAGGGCACCAAAAAGTCTTGTTACGGCTCTGCTAGTAAGCATGCATTTTATAAGTGAATCTGTGTTCTCTTTAAGAAAGATCATAGCCAGACCTATAAAAATTCCAATTTCTGTTTTTCAAGTGTTATAATTGATCAAGTAGGTCAGGGAGCTGGGGGATTAAGGGCCTCATTCAGAGGCGGTCGGAGGATGCAAGCGGTCGCTCAGAAACTACGCAGCCACTTGCATCCTGACCGCCCGCCTCTGTTGCGGTCGTTAGGCTGTGGGTTAACACCCACAGCTCTAACGACCGCTCCGGTGATGGTCGCGATGGTCAGAGACCATCGCGACCATCGGGGCTTACGACGAGACCCTAGGGTAGGGTCTCACTTGTCGTAAGTCCCGGAGAGCTTCTGGCTCTGTCAGAGCTGGAAGCTCTCCACTGACATCACTAGTGATGTCAGTGGGGCCGCCCCCAAACGGTAGGCGTTCCCATGGGAACGCCTCCGTTTGGGCTGCCACCCCCCCGGCCCGCCTTCCAAACGGGGCGAGCTGTCAATCAACATCGACAGCTCGCCTCCTTTGGATCGAGACCCGCTATGACCGGCGCTGTCGGTCGTAGCGGGTCTCACGCATGCGCACAACGACGCTGTCGCGCGCATGCTCTGTGGGGGGCCATCGACCCGGTCCGAGCGCATCGGCGCTAACGACCGGGTCTGAATGACCCCCTAAGTATCTTCATTTCTTTTCTAATGCGGATGTTAAATAAGATGATTCTCGCTGAAGCCAGTCCCTAGATTTTTTACCCTGCAGCCTTTCCATTCCCGTTTCATTACATATTCTTTTGTGCTAAAAAGCTATAAGTTGTTTGTGTAGCTCACACCTATGGTGCATACACACGGTCAGATTTTTCATCAGTTTTGAACGATAACGATTTTAAAAATCGTTCAATCGTTCAAATCTGATGAAAAAATCGTTCACGTGTACAAGCATGAACGATGGACGATGAACGATGCGCGTTCACGTTTGTTAGAGAACGATATCTGACATCTGACATGTTTGCAGTCAGATTTGTCAGATATCGTTCTTTTTCTTCAGATAACGTTCAAATCGTTGAGTAAATCGTTAGCAAAATCGTTCAAATCGTTTAAAAAAAAAATCATTCAAATCATTCAAACGATATCGTTCAAAAGAAAAATCTGACCGTGTGTATGCTCCATAAGAGATAGGATCTGTGCTGACATTTTGTGCTATGCAATCTAGTTTTCCATGCAGAGCAAATTGAAATGTTGAAATGTGTATGCAGTCTGGCCCAGCCATTGCAGCACTGTTAGCCATGGTTTTTCATTGTAGTGTTTTTATTTATTTAGATATTATATTTTCTTTGTTAAATATCACCAAGATATTGATATTTTCTACAATGGTCTATAATAACTTACACATTTGATGCACATATGATATGCCGTTTTCCTTTTATTAGTACAGGTTGAGTCTCCCATATCCAAAATGCTTGGGACCAGGGGTATTTTGGATTTCGGAATATTCTGTATTTTGGAATAATTGCATACCATAATGAGATATCTTGGGAATGGGACCCAAATCTAAACACAAAATGCATTTATGTTCTATATACACCTTATACACACAGCCTGCAGGTCATTTTATTTAATAATTTTTAATAATTTTGTGTATCAAAAACATTTTGTATAAATACATGAGATTCATTTATGTTTCATATATACCTTATACACACAGCCTGAAGGTTATTTTATACTATATTTTAATAATATTGTGCTTTAAATAAAGTTTGTGTACATTGAACCATCAGCAAAGGTTTCACTTTCTCAGTCATGCTAAAAATATTCTGTATTTCGGAATATTTGGATATGGGAGACTCAACCTGTATTTTACAGATGACTGTTTTCAAATGGCAAACACACAGAAATAGAATAGCAACTGAAAAACAATGCAACATATTGCAAGTAAAGATGTACAAGGTTATGGACTCACTAGGGACCATGATTTTTAGTGTCACTTCCCTTGTACCTTTACATTATATACCTACAGGTGAGTATGCAGTCACCAAGTTGACATTTACAATATCAACATTCATAATGTCGACACCAGAATGATGACAGTTACAATGTTGACATGGTTAAAATGTCAACACCTGAAATATGTCGATATGGACAGAATGTCGGCATTTAAAATGTCAACATTAGGGTAAGGGTTATGTACAGGGGTTAGAGTTAGGTTTAGGGGTTAGTAGTAGGGCTATGGTGAGGGTTAGGCTTTCTTTAAAGAGACATTGTCAACATTCTAAACATGTTGACATCTCATCAGTGTGGACATGCTGTTGACATTATAACCATATCTACATATTGCATATCAACATAAAATACTGAAGGGTTCCAGTCAATAGATCTACATTAAAAATGCCAAGAATGTCTAGTTAGACACCAGATGCTAGACAGGCATTAGACACCAGATGCTAGACAGCCAATAGGTTGACAGGGACAAAAGGTCGACACACAAAAAGTTGACATGGATGAATGTCGACATATACAAAAGGTTGACACAAAAATGGTTGACGCATTTTTTTTGTTAGGGTTAGGCAATTATCGGAGGGTTAGGGTTAGGTTCTAGGAGGGACGCTTAGGGTTAGGCACGTACCCCAACAGCACTTAATGGAGGGTTAGTGTTAGGCACTAGGAGGGACAGTTAGGGTAAGGCACTTACCCTGAGGGTTAGGGTTAGGTACCAGGAGGGAGGGTTAGGGTTAGGTATCATGGGGAGGGTTAGGGTGGAAATTAGGGACTACCTACTAAAAATGGGACTAGTGCAGAGTTGTGCAGTTGCATGTGAGACTCGCAATTAGGCATTAGTAACAGATACATGCTGACATGCATCAAATATTAAGTGCTATATTACCGTAGTTACTTTTAGAGCCAGTGTGCAATAGATATAGTAGAATTTTAAAAAGGGAGACATATTGGAGCTGTAGATGGCATCTCAAATGACTGCCCAATAAAAAAAAAAGAAATTATGAATAACAGTAAGTGGAAGAAAATATGAAATCTAAAACTTACTAATTATACAGAAATTATCTTAATTCCCGTGGTTTGCTCTGTAATGATTTACAGCTCTATATTACACAAGACAATTATTGACCTTATTCAGAGTCGACCCTTCTCATCGGGTTAATGCCTGGCCGTGTATGCTGGGGCAGTTTAAGGGCACACGGCTCTCTGCACTCGTGATTCTGAGTGTATGTGCGTGAGTGGGTGCCTCTAGATATCATCCCGACATATTACAACAGACTAGCAGCAGATCCTGACAAAACCTGTGAGTCAGTCCAACTGACCTCATTGGCCCATCAGATATAGCATGTATTACGGAGACCTGGCTAGACAAAATGCAGCCCCTATTATGGTAGCTGCTGTCCCCAATACTCCGTGATCTACAGTCCAAGGCTAACTGCTTGGGAAGGGAAGCGGCAGTCTGTTTAAATTAAAAAAAAACATGTAAAGTTACAAGACTTGCATGATAAAGAATAAGCTAACACAAATCAAGCATACTCAACCATACCAGTCCACAATCACCCATAAGAAGTCAGATTTAAATGCTAGAATGGAATTTATCAAGCCTCGGAGAGAGATGAAGTGGATAAGTTGTGCAAAGCAACCAATCAGCTTCACACTGATTGGTTGCTTTGGGTAACTACTTTGCTTTATTTTTCTCCAAGGATTGATACAGTACATCTCCCAACAAGTGAGATTATGTCCATACACAACAAACCAACACAGCCTTTCTGTACAGTGGAGAGGCTTTGCAGAGCATAATGTCTACAGCCTGATGCGGCACTATCCTAGTCAAGGTGCAGTGAGTATTTCCTCCATCTGAGCTGGAATCTGCTGTCAAAGTTGAGTGCCAAGGTTCCATGTTTGCAGATTTGAATTATTTGGTTTATTGGACTAGGTTTGACCTCCTGGATGAATTATTCCAATGTTGGCCAAAATAGTACAATTCTGTTTGCAGACATGCATTGTATTTTATCACTAAAGAAAACAATTGTGAGATATCTTCTTAAAAAATATATATATAAATGAGACCCAGACTGCAAGATTAACTACATGTTGGAATTTTTAATATCTAGGAATGGTTATTGAAAGAGTTGTCTTAGATACTTTAAGCAGCTTCTGATCCTTGTACTCTCAGTCTCTCAGATTAATAGGAATAGCAGTACCTATAATCTATTACACTTCATATAGGTCCCAAGCTCCTACTCTTTAGAATTTGCTCTCTCGCAAATTCCAAAATGCCTCCTCTCTAGAAACCTTCAAACACAGAGTTGAGCCTTACCTGTTTACTCAGCCATTTCATCACTGTGCCTCTGTTTTCATAATACCCCAATACAAAGCTATGTTTCTGTATTTTTTTTTACTTTTTATAAACGTATTATGTGTCGTGTTTTATCCCACAAATGTAAGTGCTCAGAGTCCTATTGGAAGAAAAACATTTTGTGGGCGATTCAGTTCAGAGCCAGGTGAATAGCGCGAGGAAGTTGGTCCCGGAGCTATTCAATTCACCTTGTAGTTTAATCCGACTATAACAACTTAAGTCGGAGAATGCCGGTTCTCGCGACTTAACCTGGGTGATTAGTCACGGGAAATGGTATTCTCCGACTAAAGCGTCCGCCGCTAAGTCTAATATAAATGTTTTTGTGTTTATTATGGTTTTGTGATTAATACATTTGTATAATTATTATTTTCCAATTGTACGAGAATATATATGTATGATATCCCCATTAATATATTATGTTTGATATGTGCTTCTTTAGCATGGTGTGGGTAATACTTTACCTTATAAGCACTCACACTCGGGTATGGTTTGATATGTCAATATGATCACAATGTTGACATGGATTTTATTTCTATATTTAAAATTTAAACATACATAAATGTTGTCATGTCAAAACGTCGACATGTTCATAATGTCAACATTTTACATCAACAGTCAGTATGTTGACTTACCATATTCTAAGCATAACCCTAAACCAAAATATAACACAAAAATATACTATCGACATTCTGACTGTCAACATGTAAATGTTTACATAATGAACATGTCTACATTTTGACCCTGTCGACATTTCTGAATATTTTCATTTTACAATGTTGACATTCCAACTGTTGACATTTTGAATTAACAATATTCTGACTGGATACCTTATACGCTCTTCTCCATACTTTTGATATAAATACATGTCAAACAGTGGTGTAAAGGGGCCTATCCATTAGCAGATGTTTTTCTGAAAGATGAAAGACAAAAGATATCTATTGAAAATTCCGGTGACTGTGCTGAAAGATATCTGTCATGTACATGACAGATTTTGGCAAAAGACGAACGATGAACGATATCGCATGACATCATTCAGGGAGTGGATTTTTTTCTCTGCAGTGCTCTGTAGCTGCTGCTAATATCTTTCGTCGTTCACTGCATATAAACTGCCAGATATTTGTAATATCTGGCAGTGATACATGTTGGAGAGATGAAAGATTCAATTTATCAGCCGCGGGAGTGCGCATCTGTCATTGTTCGGGGCCTATCCATAGCAGATAAATTGAACGACTGAACGATATATCGTTCAGTCATTCAATTTATCTGCTAATGGACAGGCCCCTTTACTTGCTCTTACCATCAACACAGAAAGTATAAGATGAAGAAAAATAAGGTTTATGATAAGATATACATTTGCTTTAATAGGGAAGTGAGTGCTGTGTTAAATATCTCCACTTGTGTTGGACACACAGTGTTACCATCCAGCGTTCAGCCTTTCTTTGTTATGTATGACTGGAAGCTCACTGTCTCTTCTATTCGGACAAAAAAAGGAAGCTCTTCATTGAAGCATGGTCTGTAAGCAAACATTTATCTGGGCACTTTGTATTCTGGAATTATAAATAGCAACTACACAAGACGGATTGATTGGTTTTGCTAAGATTTCACTAGCGGCAGCAACAGGAGAAAGAAGGAATCTGAGAGTATTGTTATTAATAAACCCTCCAGTGTTTCATTCCTTTGCACTTCTTTTTTCTGAATCATATTATATCTCCATGTGTGACAGACTGCTTTAGATGCAAGGTACTGCTCTGTCTCTCAGTTGAGTAGAGAATAGCACTGGAGAAATCCATAATTGCTCTGGTGGGGCCGAAACGGGATGCCAGTGCTCGGGAACCCTGCAGTCAGAATCCCGACAGGGTTAGGATACCGACACCTGTCGGTCGATATCCTAACCCTCCCCCTCTCCCTACCCTAACCCTAATTTCCCTCCCCGGTGCCTGAACCTAACCTCCCCACTAGTGCCTAAACCTACCACTAGTGCCGAACGCTAACCCACCCCTTAACCCCGCTACTTACCTTCGGGATTCCGGCTGTCAGGATGCCGGTGCCGGGATTCTGATAGTTGTCAGGATTCCGGCGCCAGCATTCTGACAGATGGAATCCCCGTGGTCATGATACTAACCGCATCCCGGCTTAAGTTGATACATTTAACTTAATTTTGTTTTTTATTTTATTATTATTATTTTATTAAAAATAAATACAATTATGTATTCATCTCCCCTTTGTTTTATATGTAAATATGTATACGTTGTTTCTCTGATCTGCGTGAAAAGTAAGAAGGAATAGGACAGTCATAGGCAACCTGATACCCTTGGCCAGCTGCATTACTTGGCCCTCTAATCTTCAAAAGACCTATCTGAGTCATAAAATAAAACAACAGATGTAATCAAAGAAAGAGACACCTATATGTAATAACATATCAGGTATTTTACATAAAATGATTATAACCTATATCAAACAGATCTGACAATAAAGCAGGAAAAGGCTTGAGGCTGCATCGCTGGAATAGGACATGTGTAATAGGATCTCAGACTGTTAATAATGTCTATAGCTCTTCTATTGCCATGGGCAAGTGTATGGCACCCACTGATGACTCATTGCTCTCATTATATCCCTGCTTTTTCTGCTCATATCCACATTTGACAAAAGGTATTAGTCACATTTATATATATCACAATATTTGCCACTTCTCCAGTAAATAGATCTTATTGCAAATGGCCCAATTAGTGGTTCAGTCCTTAGATTAAATGGTGAATTAGGACCCCATTTCATTGTGGAATAGAACCTTATATAATATTGGTAAATTTTAAATATATTACATTAAAAATTAAGTGCAGCCCTATTCTGACATATTCTCTGCTTTGTTAGAAAGGAAAGAATAATGATAGCTACACACCTCAGTGATGTAAGCAGCAATCAGCTCAAAATGTTGTGCAGCAGTTCTGATCCAATTATCTGATCCGAATACTTTGTACATGATAATCAGCCCTGGGTGCTACATCGGATTAGCATTACACACTGAGAATTAATCGGTGCTATTGCACAGTGTATAGCCCAATTAGGACTGAATGGGAAGCTGATTTCCACGCCACATAAGGTCTGCACGTGATTAAGAAATCATTAGGGTGTTAAAGTCAATTATTTTTCAAAATATAAAACATAATTTGTTTTACTAAATTAGTGTTTTGCATCATTTCATCTTTAGTTTGGTACACTGGAGCTCATTCAGACCCGCTCGCTAAGGTGCATACTCTCGCTACTGCCGATGGTATGCAGTGTGTATGCATTGTGCGCATGTGCATACCTTAGCGAAAGTTCACAATGCACTCGCTCGCTGCTCATAGACAACCCAGCAGAGTGAGTGACAGGGAAGCCATTTGTAAGTGGTAACAGGGGCTGGCCATTGAGAACGGGGGAGTGGAGGTGCAAACGCAGACGTGCCTGAGCTTCTCAATGACGGTTTTATAGATGTGCATAATTATAAGACAGCATCATAGTACACGTCACCTGGCTTGTTTTTACACTGAAGTGCTCGCAGTGCTTATGGCAGGGTATAGTCAACCTCAAGCACTGCGATAGCATCCGATGTACCGATGGTTGCATACACTTCCTGGACATGACGTGTACAAGTGAGTGTCTTAAAACAGGCTGGGGGGTGTCTGCATACACTATGTGATTGCTCTCTAAGAAATACTGGGCGTGCTAATGCATTGGCACTGCCTACGCAATTTGCATACACATCGTGCAAGCGATCGCATCTAGCGAGTGGCTCTGAATCAGGCCCACTATGCGATATATTGTTTGTACAGCCAATGAACAGTATATAACACAGAGTGCATTTGTCCATGTGTACAGCCGATATGTGTGAGAATGATGCAGTTCAAAGACATATCGCATAGGCCCTATAGCATGGCAGAAGCCGATATATCTGCAAGATACGGGCAACCAACTCGTACACTCGCCACAGGAAACGCCATCACTGACATCACAACTGGGCGGGCAAATTTAAATGCCCACGGAATTGTGATATCAGTGCAGACATATTGAGTGGCAGATTGGTAAGTGTGTATAACTTACCATATCTGGTGGGACGGTCAGTTGGGTGTGTACCCAGCTTTACATTGGTTAATAGGATCAATTGCATATAAGGCTATAAATTGATGATTTCTTATACGTGTTTGAATCCTAATGCACACACACATCCACAGAGACTTCTCAAAAGAAAACTGCTCCCCAAAATGGAGCAATTATGGAAAATGTGTTATTTTAATTGTGTCAGCTAGCCTGTTTCATAGTGTTATATGTTACATTCTGCAGCAATCTTAGATAGGCAACCTGTCACTCTTCAGATGTTGCCTGCAGCTGGCATTTCATGCTGAAACTTAAAGTTCCACAACAGCTTGAGGCCATGATTGTTTTCTTATATAAATTGTTATCCTTCCTAAGGGGTCTATTTACTAAGCAGTGTTAGGAGACAGAGTGAAAAGTGATAAGGTGCCAGCCAATCAGCTTCCAACTGTCATTTTTCAAACACAGCCTGTGAGATGTCAGTTAGGAGCTGATTGGCTGGCACCTTATCACTTTTCACCTAACTTATCACTTATCACCTAACACTGCTTAGTAAATAGACCCCTTAGTCTTTTACCTTTGCTGATTAGTGGATGATGCAAATATATTTCCATAAAATCGATTATGTATTACCATATAAAGTGCAAGATGAGTGAAAGATGCACATTATAAATTACTCACCAGCATAAGAGCTCAATTTATTTTGTTCTGGAAATTGCAATTATGTATCTGTTCTCATGTAATCATACATAATAATGTTTCACTCTCATAACTACCACATCTTTCCATTATTTATATGTTTCAATAACATAGTTTTCCAGTTGTTATATGACTGACTGGCTTCAGTCAAAATAGACATATAGTTAAAAGAATATTTAGTTTTAAGTGCAGTTAACAAGTTAATACAAGAAAATAATTGTTCTAACTGGGGCCTGATTGGGAGCCAAAGTGTCAGTAGACAGGGTTAAATCAGCATGGCAGTGCATGTTAATGTGAATGTGACCAGCATGCTGTAGGTGTGGCTTTCTTATTACATTGCACCAGACAGCCCTGCAACCCCTATACTCTCATACCCTTTCCCTTCAACACACTGGCAATGTTGTGTGCAGAGTTGTTAGGTGGACATGGCTCTTCTTTCTCGAGCAGAGAGCCTCAAAGCGTGACATACCTCCTGACTGTCATAATAGGCTTCACCAGAAATGAAAGAACTCACATACCCCTTCACGTGATCTGGTTTCAGGGGGCAGAGTTATCCCACAAAACTAACCATTTAATAGGGGTCTATTCATCATCATTTAACCAACTTATCATGTCCAATTGTCATGTCTAAGTAATGTCATGCTGAAATATCACTAATATCTCATGGTTACAATTCTCCCCTGATAGTTTCCACAGTGTCTATACTTTAAAAAGGGGACATAGAAATTATGTCATTCATTAAGTTCCGAGAAAAGCAATTTTTTTTCCGGAACTAGGTAGTGTTATTGTAAACCATCCAGAGATGGTGTACAGACCCCCGAATGTCTTCAGAAATTGCCATAAAGTTTCACTAAGGAGAATTTTAACATGTCGAATGTGCCCCTGAATTAGGCGTGCTAGTATGCTAGCTAAATTATAACCAATTTATTAATCTACTGTACAAACACAGTCATAGCAATAAGTTATTACAAATATACCATAGTTCTCTTTTGGCACATAGGAAAAATATGACTTTACTTCCACTAAACATGGTATCATTTTCTAAACAAATACATGATTATGTTATATTGAATTTTAGTGAAGATACATTATCCTTATAGGTTCCTTATATGGCCTGTATATATAATTGAACGATATTATCTGGTTTGACTTTCAGAGGTTAAAATTTATACACAGGTCTTCAGAAGCATGAAAATTATATATTTTGCTTTGATCCATTATGTCTCTTGTAAGATACATATATTAAACTTAGATTGACCAAACATGATTCTTCAAGGCAAAAGTAATTTAATCATTATTTTAGGATTCTTACAACTCTGAACAAGGCAATAAAAGAGTTGATTGCTCTTCAGTGATAATGGGACATATCTGAATAAATAATAAGGGTAAGATGATACGAAGTTGGTCTATGAAGAGTTTCTGTTTCCTTCATCACAAAGTGATTTGCTGGAAACCATTTTTGACTAAAGTAACTTCAAATGATTAGGCTATAATCATGGAAATCATGCTGTGGGAGGTAGACCACCAATGTTCCTCTTGTGTGGTCCTCACCCCATGTAGAGAGCCAGCACCAGTCCCACGTGCACAAAGGGGTGGGTTGGAGAGGAAATTAAAGGGAAGTGAGGAAAGGATCAACCATTTCCCCTAACAGTCACGGCAAGGCAGATGACCTCTGGCGCATTAAGTTAGGTGGCTGGACTTGGGGAGGAGGCAGCCACCAGGGAACACAGCAATGCTAAGGCCAGTTTTCTATTAGGCCATGGCAGGCCCCAATAAGCCAAGGTCACCCATAAACCTGAGTCTTGGACCCTGCCCTCCTTCTAGGCTTAAAAATAAACATTTACATAACTCATCCTTTTTTTGTCTTTCAAATAGGCAAGGCAGTGCCATTGCCCCACAACCATGAACTTCCTGCAATGGAAATGTAAACCACATTAGACCATTTAAAATCCAAGGAGGAGGAATTCAATTCTGCACAATATGTGTGGAGCACCTGCAGAATGGATCTTCACTCACCTTTCCTTTAACCCCATAGAGGTGCACAGGAAAATGACTGTAGTTTGCCTAATAAGTGGTATTGCTCACAGCCGAATATGTCTGGCTGCACTTCGCGTTAAGTTGAATTGTGCCATTAATGATTAGAGTTATGTACAATGAATTGGAGAACATTCTAACATCTTGCATGCTATTTTCATAGCTCCCCCTACCCACCAATGCAGTTATTTTTATATCCCTACAAAACTATTGACAAGAATAGTACTTTTGTCAACTTATCCTACATTGTATAATAAAGTAATGTGCATTGCAGCATGATAACATTATCTTACACAGCAATTTAAAATAAATATATTTAAATATAAATCAGACATAGAACAGAACGGATCTGTGTTATAGTCTACTTCCTACACATCTACACATTCCGGACTTCTTAGAAAAATATTTACAATAGATAACATACATATTTCTTCTTTAATCTTTCATTTTCTTTTTGTTTTGTGTATCTTTTTAGGATCACATTAATCCCCATACGTATCAAATGGAAATAATCTCATTGTTGAATTTTGGGGTTTGAGATGGAGTGCAAGCAGTGGCGTAACTAGGGGGGGGTCGGGCAGGGTGCGTGCCCTGGGCGCCGTGGGACCGGCAGCGCGGGGGGGCGCCGCCGGCCACGGTCCGGCCCGCCCTAGTTAGCCACAAGTGTAGCGCCGACCGCAGTGAGTGCGGTCAGCGCTACACATTTACACAGGACCGGTGCTAGGCTTCCAGTGCCGGTCCTGTGCTGCATACCTGAGCCCGTTCCCTTTCCCTGAGCGCTTGCCCAATAGCGCCAGGAGGCGGGCTCAGGCTGTGCATAACACACGCATCGCCGCCAGCACTATTTTTTTTGTTTTTTTTAAGTGGTCCCATCAAATTTGGGGTACATGAAAATGGGTACTAGCATATTTTTATGTCCCTAAAGTAAGTTTTTTAAAATTCTGCAACTATGCACCTGCCGCTAGTAGCCTATTCTAGAATACACCTGCCGCATACTTGCAGAATAGCCCTGAACCTATTTCCCTATTTTTAAACATATTTTTCCCATTTTTTTTACCCCAATTTTTAAATAAATTTTTTGGGGTGTCCCTATTTTTTTTTTTATTTTTTTTTTGACACAGTTATTTTTAAAATGTAATTCCCAGGGGTGCAGGCTATTTTTTTTAAGCCTGCACCCCTAAACCCCAGTTCTGCACTTTTTTTTGCCACCTATTCAGTGGTGAAAAGTTATCCCCGCTTTTTTTCAAAGACTTTTCGAACCTGCGAAAAGTCTTTGAAATTGAATACAGTGTAACACTAAAACCTGCGATAATGACGTCATAGGTGCAATATTAACGCAAAAAACTGAGTTTTCGCTCCATATTGAATTCCCCTATTAGTCTACATTATAGACATGAAAGTATTGTATGGTACAGTCTGTCAGCAACATCCTCCACTTTCTGCAGGGCCGGGCTCGAGGCATGTTTGACAAGTGCGGTTGAACAGGGACGCCACCCCATAGAGGGCGCACCCCTCCCAGCCATTTCCGATTTCAGCAGGACAGTCCCATCTTTCGGTTGGGCACCTCCACCGCCGCAGCTGTGTGGCGGTGCCGGCCCCGGAAAAGAGTAATGCGCAGCCCAGCTACTGACGTAGTTCTGGTGCTCGCCCCCAGCATGATGTTAATGGGATGTGTGCCATACGGACACGCCCCCAAATAGCGTAATTTAGGGGGCATGGCCTTTAGCAATTAGACCACGCCCCCATTTTTTGTCATGTGCAGCGAGTTGCCGTTCTACACAGGCGCGGCTCCCCCTGACTTCCTGTGTGGAGAAGTGAGAGATTCTGTTAGATAGACAATGCTTTGTAAAGATCATGTGATTGTGTAGGATGTTCCGAGTCTATGCAAAAACCTCAGGCAGAGAACCTAATGGTAGAGAGGTGGGAGTAAGCTGATGCTCCTTTAGGTACTTCTGAAAGCAGTGAGGAGCCTCTATAAGAGGCACCATTCCTACTGTCCCCAGTGATAAATTTGGCCCAACATTAAATGACAATTTACCAGGTTGTTTTACACTAGATCAGAACAGGTGCATACATGCATGTTCCATTATGTTGTATGTGTTGATTTTGATGCATTGCGACCCTAACATGCTCAACTAACTTAATTATTATCTAAGAGCCTGATTCAGCAGAGGACGGAATTGCAAAGCCGCACACAAGTGGCTTTGCAATTCCGTCCTGCAAAAATGCAAATGCATCAGGAGTAGTCTGACACCTCCTTGCTGCATCTGCGATCCCTGCGCTACGACTGAGGTCGCAGCCTGAGAACACCATCGTGACCATTGGTGACGATGGTTGCCCCTTTTGTCAGGCTTATGGTTAGGCTGCGGTAGTTGAAGCTTATTGAAGCCTGGCTGGGTCCTGTCAGCGTGCAAGGCCAGGAAGTCAGCGTCCATGGAAGCAGATTCTGGACTTGACACTCCAGGAAAATGGGGTGACACCCCCCGTTTATGGGAATGCAGGGAGTCCACGCAATAACCTCTGCCTGTGAGTCCGGCAGAGGCATATGGGCCCTGCGTGCGATTTCGCAGGACTTGTTTTGCACATGCACAGATTCCCGATAATCGAGAAACTGAGATCAGCAGTGCACTAGCTGAATCAGGCCCTAAGTTTTTTGCATTATACATAGTCATCATTAATATTATTTTAAAATGCCCAAGCCATAATAACAAATGGGAATGGTAAAAGAGAAATGTTACTGTACAGATGGCCAATGCTAAAAATTGGGGACATTTGCAAATAATGTCAGAACTTTTAAAACTGGGGGTTTGGAATGTACATAGATAAACAAAAATAATTTTGGCTGCGCTGAACAGCACATTGGTATTAACTAAACAAAAAAAGAAAATCAATATCAGGAAAGCAATATAAAAAGTTTATCAAAACATTACATTCATGTTTATTTAAATTAAGCGTATTTTTTTTCTAATCCTGGAAATTCATTTACATCAATATCAGTGTCGCTGGGTTAATTAGATGTTTAAAAAAGTGCCAGAGAGGATGCTCACGGATCAGGTCATAGATAACGGTTTATGGTAGGTCATAAAGTTTTGTATGGTGCCTCTTGTTACAAATATATCAGTGTTCACGTAACATTTCATCTACTGCCCAAATTCCTTGAAGATCTGTGAAACCTCAGACCCTGATTCTTTAACAGGACAAAGGGGCCATATAACTTAATTTGCATTGACGCAAACAGCCCAGGCACATAAAATGCCATGTAAAATCCTGAAATGTGTTCAATTCTTTGGAAGCCCATCATTACCCCTTCTTCTGTCTTCCTGCAAAAAATAGATTTCTGTAAGTGAGACTGTTCCATTATTACCCCTTTTTATTAATTAGAAAATTATTTGTCCTAAACCATTGTTATATGGTCTTTTTATTATTTTTGTACATACTTTAAGCATTGTATCTTTCTTATTAAACTTCATTTCACAAGATTGGTCTCTGCTCTTCTTTTCGGATCCATTTTGCATGGGGATTCGGCCAGTCCATGCTACTTATAGTTTTACAAGTTATTATTTGGGCAATAATAACTGGGAGTTAACTGTAAGTGTATAATAAGTTAAGAAACTTCCTACTTGAAACTTTCTACTTGGAGTGTTGCTCCTAAACCACCATAGGCAGTTATATTTGGAAAATGAATAGTGAGTGGGAGAGATACTGGGGCGGGGGGTAATCATTTCTGTAAACAGACCAGGTAATTATTTTTTGAGTAACTCTGTGTCAGACCCATGCCATGCAGGCTCACGTGAATGCTGAATGTGACAAAGTTCTGGACAGCGGTTAGAGATCGGAGTATATTTTAACCGAGTCTGTGACAGTCAGTTTTTTTTGTTCCATATATACTTTAATGTAGTGATGGGTTGTTGCCTTAGCCAAATAATCTATTGGGAGATGTTACAAATATTTTGTGGTGGTTAAAATGCCTGCCTGTGTGATGGTGGGCCCATAGTATAATGTGTATTTGATGGATGTCACTTAGTAAGGTATGGGTGTAATGCTTGGAATATCCAAGAAGGACCCAGTGATATCCTGACAGCACACTGCTGTCCTCGGGATCCATGTTTCCATTTGTATTGATCGTCATCTCTCTGCAGGCTGCTTTCTTCATAATTTTCCATGACATTGATCATATAACAAGCTGTAATTACTTTATAGTTTATGCACTCATATGCTTCTATAATTAATTAGACACATAATGATTCAGCACCTAAGCGAGGTCAAACAACATGAGGCAACGTTTGTGTGTACATGGTGTAATTATTTTGATTGAAGAAATGTAATTAGCCTCATCTGACCTCTGTGAGACATCAATCAATACAGCAGCTACAGTTGTTTTCAACACCGCTTTAGCACATAAGTAAATAACAACCATATCAAAATAAATATAAATTACAATAAAGAAGGCTAAGAAAAAGTTGGTTTGATCAGTTAATTGTTTTGTTTTTATTATCTGAAGCTACATTTAAAACGGCGTTTAAAAAAAAAAGTGTTTATTTTGAAATATTTGAGGAACTGGGGCACTCTGGATCAGCTGCCATGTGACCAGCAATGTGCAATGGCTCACTGCCTTACTCACTTGAATTCATCTTTATAATACAAGTTCATTTACCCTAAGGAATACAGAAGAAGGTTACATAGTTTCCCTTTGCAATGGCCAAAGTCTTACTTCTCAAAAGTCCACAGTCTCTCTACTAGACCAATTTCTTTGTTTAACATAGGAGTAAACAAATACCCACATGTAATACATGCAACTGTACTGGCTGTGTTATAAGTCCTGACCAAATGAGATTTAACATAGGAAGGTTCTCAGCAATTAATATGAGTTGAAAACTCTGGCCAAAGAATAATTACATTCTTACACAAAGGAATTTTATTCAGCCAATTGACAGTCTTTATGGATTACCTTACTATGATTTACACCAGTGGTTCTCAAACTGGGTCCTCAGGACCCCACACAGGTCACGTTTTCCAGGTCACCCAGCAGATGCACAGGTGTATTCATTACTCACTGACACATTTTAAAAGATCCACAAGTGGAGCTAATTATTTACTCCATATATACTCTTATGTATTGATGGTTTGTTGGGGTCCTGAGGACCGAGTTTGAGAACCTGTTATTTACACGCTCAGGTCAACACACATGGCTGCCGTATATGTTCTTCCAGATGAACGTGGGTATGCATCACATGTGCCTGCGCTGTGCTCTCCTGGACACTATAGCCACTGAACAATTTCACAGCAGAATAATATAGGTCATGTATCAGCAGCGAGGAGGAGAAGTTAGGAATCTCTGTCACTGTGCATAATATGGTGCATGTTTTGGCTGATTAACACATATCCTTAAAGCAAACTCTACACTCGTAGGCAGGATCTTCCATCCCATCATATCAATAAATAGTTGACTTTAAGCCAACAATATTCTCCATTGGTGATGGCACTTGTGCATCTCTCTGTATCTGTATCCCACTGCAGTGGGTTTGAGATTTTCATCTACAGACCGCAATGCTTTCAGGGCAAATAGTCAGGGCCGCCATCAGTGGTGGACTGCTGGGACTTGTGGTCCCGGGCTCGGGACACTTGGGGGGGCCCGCCTGCCCACAACCGCCCCCCATGCTGGCGCACAATAGCAGAGACTAGTGACTGACATGCCCAGCCCAGGGATGCCCTCCCGCTCCGCTTCCTACCAATGCTGGACACTCTGGGGGGCCTGACCGCTCCTAGTACTGCCCGTCGCTTGGCTGCCCATGCCCGCTACTACTATCACTTTAAGAGTGTGCCGTCCACTACTACTCCACTCCCGCACAGTAGAAGTGACTTGTCGTGCATCACTTCTCACTCCCAGAGCTGCCCTCCAGCTCCACCTCCTACTTACATCGCAGCTGGCCCATGCAGTAAAGTTTCTCTTGTTAGACGGCGCAGCGTGACGTCATGATGTCATGCCACTCTGCTGAGTGTGAGCCGCGGTGCCGGTGCGTGAGGATGACTGAGTGAGGAGCAGCCAGAACAGACATAACTGAAGGCCCCCATACATCAGCAATCTGAAAACCACAACTGAACAATTTGAAGATTTATTGCCCGATCTTAGGATTTCCCAATCGAGCATTCTGCACCCATACACTACAGATCTTTTTCAGTGATTTGCAGATCGATTGCAGCAAACACAGATCTGGCTATCTTGAAAGGCCCATCATTTTGCTAGAAACGGTCTGCAAATCTGCTGATCATGTCCATACACTAGCAATCTACAGCCCCAATCCATCTGTGAAATCCAACATGTTGGACAATCTGATTAAACAATTCCAATCACTTTTTGGTTGCAATCTGTGAAGCCCATACATTGCAGATTTTTATACACAATCGATTGCAAATTGCACGATTGCTGCAATCCATCTCTGATGTATGGGGGCCTTAAGGTAAGTGTTTGGAGTTGTGGGGGTGCCTGGGCTGGGGTTAGCCCTGCCTATTTTGTGAGTCACGGGCCCCATATATTTACTGATGGCAGCCCTGCTTAATAGTACACGTCTGGTTCAGTATGTGAAGCCTAACAGGGTTGCTTGTACCATATTGCACCTCTAAGTCATAGGAAGAAATAACTGTATTAGGCCTGTCACAAATATGTTACAGGAACATGTCACACAACTGATAGGAATTTGTAACCTGTACTAATTCATGTCTGTGCCATAACAGACAAAGTTTATGCATCGGCGCGGCACCAGATAGACAGATGAAAGACGAAAATAGTGTCATAGGTTCCCAGATGGCTACAAGGTCTACATACTTCCAATATGTATCTGCTCACCTGATTCAGTGTTCAGTGGTATAGAGACATTGCAGGATTGCCCATCTTGCTGAAGTCTAGGTGTGAATTACATATCTACTTGATAGACTCACATATCTGTATGTTATACCCAGTGCTTACCTGACTCAGCACACACACTTGACACTAGTCCAAGGTATTACCTTTAATAAATGAAATGCATAGCACAGCCTGACTACCTATATGTATATATGAGCTTGTCTAATGGTTAGTGACTTCTGGAGGCAAACATTGCCATTTAAATTAAATCAGGTACCTCAAACCTGCTCCTTAGGGAGTTCTGTTGTGAATAACATGGTGGGTAGTCTGCCAGCACTAAACAAAATGGACGACTTTACTAAGAGTGTGAGAGAGTCGTACTGCTTAGAAACAGCTAAGCTCACGTGGGGTGTAGAAGCAGTGAACTTCATTAATACATTGATGTTTATTGACATATTTTATATATGTTACAAAAAAATAATATGGCTAGTGTGACTGGTAGCACTGAGAAGTTCCTTTAGTACCGTGCTGAGCAAATACAGGATCCAGGTAGCCATGCGGCTAAATTACTGCTGGCACTTACAGTTTTGCAAATCATTTCTATTGATGGCCATTGGATGCATTTTTTTTTTTTATTATTATTATTAAAGATCCTTCTGACTCCTAAATTCTATATTATGTTATCCACTCCCTGTGGTTTTGGTGCCACATTACAAGATCTCCTATTTTAGCTCATTACTCAACCTCTTACCAGTTCTACTCACAGTTTTAAGGCCCCATACACGGTGAGATTCAAAGTTTCTAAGATCAGTTGTACGATTTCCCTTGAAATTCTTCATAAGATGTGGTCAAATGGTGTACGAATGATCATTAAGATCATAGGATAATTATTTTAGGGAATAAAAAGCGAAAACTTGAATGAAATGGTTGGTCCTGTAGATGCAGATGCGGCTGATGGAATCTTCCTCAGCCACCTTGTTACCTGGCAGCCATTGCTGTAGTTCAGTCCGGTGTTAGTAAAGACATATGCTACACAGCTCCAGTCTCCTGTCATTATTCTTTGATCCAGTGTGATCTACAGGTCATAAAGTTCTAGTAGATAGGACTTTGATGCGACATAGGGCCTTATTCAAAGGTTCACACATTTGACACATAGGGCTTAAGCACCCAATGTTTAAATCTGCGCATGAATCCGAAACACACTGTGCATGCGCCTTAATGGTTACCACCGGGGGACGCAGTTCTGAATTGCATCGAGGGCCTGATTCATTACGGATCGCAACTGCGAATGCAATAGTGATTACGCACGCAGTTCAACTGCGATAGTATGCTAATCCATTGCGATCGCTATGCCGTCGCAGAATACACAGGGACGATTAGCTCGTTACAATAGCACCTGTCAAGAGGTGAGATATGTTAGGCAGCGAATGAAAACTCAGTTCTTGAAGTTGATGTGATGGAAGCAGTAAAACTGGGCAAATGTAAGGATCTGAGCAACTTTGGGGCAGATTCAGAGGTGGACACTAACTGTATACGGTGGCAACTGACCGATGGTTTTAGATCTGCGCAAAAACCGCACTGGACATGTGCAGATCAGCTCCTGCATCGTAAGACACAGTTCGTCTGCAGATGTTAGCTGATTGACAGCGCATAGCTGTAGAACGATCAAAGTTCCCATGCTGAACCCTGTCCACCGCAGAAGCTTGTACAGTGGGCACTTGAGCATCAGCACTGGACCATAAGGCAATGGAAGAAGGTGGCCTGGTCTGCTGAATTACTTTTCCTTTTATATCATGTGGACAGCAGGGTGCGCGTGCGTCATTTACCTGGTGAACAGATGGCACAGGATGCACTATGGTAAGAAGGCCAGCTGGGGGAGGCAGTGTGTTGCTCTTGGCAGTATTCTGCTGGGACACCTTGGGTCCTGGCAGCCATGTGGATGTTACTTTGACATGTACCACCTACCTAAACATTGTTGCAGACCAGTACACCCCTTCATGGCAACATTATTCACTGATGGCAGAGACCTCTTTTAGCAGGATAATTCGCCCTGCCTTACTACAAAAAATGTTAAGGAATGGATTGAGGAACATGATAATGGGGTGGTAGTCCGGAAGCCGATGGACGTAATCCCGACCGCCGGCTTCCCGACTGTCTAATCCCGGCAAGGGTCTAAAGACAGGCGTCGAAATCCCGACGCCTGTCATTAGACATACGACGGGAGACCGACACCCGGCAGCCCGTTCGAAGAAACGCCAGGTGCCGAGCACGGACAACCGTGGGGGGTGGGGGTTAAGTTTATGGCTCCCGGGGGGACTTAGGGTTAGGTACCCCCGGGAGGTTAGGGTCAGGCTAGGGTAAGGGGGATTAGGGTTAGGCACCCCCGGGGGGAGGTTAGGTTTAGGCAACCCCCGGGGGACAGGTTTAGGCAGCAGGGAAGGGGGGTTAGGTTTAGGCACTTAGAGAGGGCATTAGGGTTAGGCACTGGGGGGGAGGTTAGGATTATACACCCTAAGGGAGGGTTAGGGGGTAGAAGGGTTAGCAAATAGGTAAATAGGTAAATCATACCGATTCCTGATAAAGAGTTTAGTGACAGTATGGTCTTTAGTCAATGTATAATCCTATGGTCTCATTCAGGGCACAGGGCACAACCTTCACTGTATGGTCCTTAAAAATATAGAGAGGCAGCTAAATTTCTTACCAATTTAACTTTAGTGGCTGAACACACAATTGCATATGTTATCTCAGTTCCTCACTGAGCCGTCTTCCAAGCTTTTCATTGAGCTGTCTCCTCAGAGAGTTATCTGAGCTGTTACTGGGTGTAGACACACACCAATTAAACTTTTATGTGGTAGATCACTAATGCCATGAATAAGTACCAAGCTAGAGTAATCTAGCCCGAAACCACAACTAAATATATACAGTACGTATTATCACACAGAACTCATTAAACCTTCCTCCTGTATGAGAAAGTGGTGGAGCTTCCCATGCTGCTGGGGATACTATTCCCTTCCTCACATATGGCAGACTCCTGCCCTCCTCACATTGTGGTTTTGCTGCCAAGTTGGTTATAATGGTCCTCTGGTGCTCCTTCTCTCCTCCAACAGTATGTGATTGGTTTGACGATTGTTTTTATTGTTTTTGGATAAAAATGAATTGGTCTCATCTGCGGAGGATGACTATGCTGCCTTCCAGGGCACTTGGGTCTGTTGGCTTGATATTAAAGGCTCTAACTCTTTTAACTCTCCTCTTGCTACTTCACCCCCCACGGCATTGTTAGGACATTTTCATATAACCATCAACGTGTTCACCCTCCAGTTTATATCGTTCAATCACTGGTATCTCAACTGATAAATCCCATAGCACTCCGCCACTCTATTTAGCTTTCTTGGAGTATACTACAGCTTAGCTTACCTATTTTTAAATGATGGCTGGTTACTTTCCCACTTGCCAGCCTACCCCCACCCCCCCCTTCCTTTTTTTCACATGCATATCCGATTTGTTATATCCAGTTTGTTGCTTTCTTTGTTTTGTACTTAAATCCTTTACTAATGGATATTCAATTACTATGTATTTCCATTGTCTATTGGTAAATGAGTCTTTGAAACTTATAAAGAAAAATTGCACAAAAAAGTGGCTTTGGGGAAGCCATGTTGAAAGCTCAGGGCTCCTATGCTCCCTGGAACTAAAAATCTGCCTTCAGGTGACGCAGACAGTGTTGAACCTCAAAGAGAAGGACTGAGGCACCAGACGCCACTTCATCATTCAAGAATTGTTCCCAAGCATATAGTGCAATCTTCTCAGGGATTTCATGGTCAGTAATGACAACAAAATGTGCAACAGAGAGCATTGACCAACCATTTTCTAGTGGAGCACTAGTTTTCCTTGACAGAGTATTGTGTTTCCCAAGGATAATGCTGCCAACTTAAATATAACACTGGATGGTCTACCCCCTTTAAAAGTTTAACTCTTGCCAGCCACACGCCACATATAAGAAGAAAATATTTGGAGAACAAGCTGTTACTTAAAATTCTCTGCCCAAAGGATCACAGAATCCTTGGTCTCACAAACACAACCGGATATCACTGGAGTCACTGTGTTTAGTTGACAAGTTTTTCTTAACTGATATGTTCGCAGTGCTGCAATGGGAAATAATAGGTATAAATCTCCTATACATGAGAATGAGTTTACCTCTTTTCTTCTTTCGGCACAGGGCATCATTCCAACTTGAACTTTAAGAGGAAAGAGGGGAGGATTAAACTGCTCATAAAGTCCAGCAGTCCGGATTGTCTGCAAATGGTAAACTGAAGTCCTAAAGCTGACTTTCAGTAGCCTAAGAACCCCATAGGCAAATGCAGGGGGGATTTCCATCTGCCTGGAAACCCCCCTCCCCAGCCCACACCATGACCACAATAGAAATAGTAATATAATACACTGTTACTAGTGCTGCTTGTTCTTCTCAGTATCACAAATGAAATAATTAGCACCACCTGGGGATCTTTTAACATGTATCACCTAGTAATAAATAACCTGTGCACCAACTAGAAGATCTGGAAAACATGCATTGTTAGAGATGCACTGATATAGAGCTCAATATGTACATATATGTCCAGGGCAGTGCTAGGTTCTTCTGCTGCTCCTCCAGGCTCCTGGACTTGCTCCAATGCTGGAATGGTGCCCACATCTAAAATAAACACATTCAGCTCAGGCAGGATGGTCTACTGATGCATCTAATGGCTTATTGTGATCACTGGTCCTGTATATGCTGGAATTATTACACACAATACACTTTGTATGACGCTTATTAAAGCTGGTTAAGTACTAATTCTGCCCTCTTCATTGACAAGCCACACTGGCGCTAAAATTAAGCATTTGGAAACCCCCCTCTGGAAATCCTGCATTTGCCACTGGAACACCTTGCACTGAATGAGATATAAAGTTTGTGCCTTGGTCTGTGAAGACAGTTTTTGGCAAACCTACTCATAAAAAAGTTTTACCAATATCTTGGCCGCTTCTCTTTCGTACTGGATACTGTATATGGTGACATAATCTACAATCATTAATCATTCACCACATACACAAATACTATACTCAAAGCTTTTGGATGTCTCTAATGTCAGAGAAAGCTACATAATCATTGTTAGCATGTCGTTTAACAATCTCCCCCACTACATCTTTCACAAGATCTATTCAGTGTAATCCCTCCTCTGTTTCTAGTATTAAGATTAAGAGATAGATGCAGGGCCTCTGCACTGATCTCTGAGAAAGTATTGAGCAAAACTTCCAGGGCTCCCTGCACCTCTAAGAGTTGCATAACCTGGGATATCTCTGCCTTTCAAAACAAAACTGATGAGTTAGGAACTTAGGACATACACCCACCCTCAGGGTAGGGGAAATAGGATCAGTACCTGAAATAGAGGTGGTCCTTTTAGAATAGAAGCAGTGGTAAAGACTACCGCAAAGGAGCAGGATTTCGCATCAGATTGTGTATTTTTTTCCACATGCTCAATAATTGGCAGTTTCCACTTCTGAAACACATGATAGGAGGATGAAACTGGAGTCTGCAAAATTAAAGAGATGGAAAATCTCCATGGGGACTTTGGCATCAGTTCTTAATGGTTGCCTTGAACCGGTAAGATGGGCTTGACAGCATGGCTCTTGGCTCCTGTAGGAAAAGATAACGGATTACTGACCCTTTTTCTCCTCCCTCTCTATTGCAGTTTTCTCTTGTCAAGATCATGACGAGTCTATGCAAGAACCTGGAGTTGGTAATGGTATCTTGCATTATACTCTTTTGCAGCCAAGGAATCCCCATCCTGATGGGAAGCAGACATAAGAATTAAGGCTCCATAGTAGGCAATTTATCAAGACATCTGCTGAGGAAGTCCATTAATAAATTGTTCTAGCACTCTGGCTTCCACTCTCTGACAGTGTGGATCTCTGCAACGGCTAATTTGAATCGCTCAGCGATTCCACAGACATTGAAGAAGACTTCAATCAGTTATGAAAGCCTCACTAATGCCATAGGTATCTTCTGTTAATAAGTGCACCAGGCGGATTACCCAGGACCTCTCCACTCTTTCAAATATAGCCTTGAAGAACTCAAGATCATTCCCCTCCTTCAACTTAGAGATCAGTGCCATCACCGACAATGGTGCCGCAACCTTCTCAGATCTGATCTTCCCTCCCCCCCTCTCCCAATGAGAAGCTTTCTCCTGCACACTGACTAATCTGTTTAGCTACAAACTCAACCTGAGCCTGTTGTACTTCCTACTATGGTTGAAAGCCTCTATCGTGTAACTTTATCTGTAATGAAGTAAGCTGTCAGACCCCACCTTCCAGAATGGCACTCTTGAATCCTGAAGATCAGTATTTGAAGCAGTCCCATTTGGAGGACAGGTATTGAGTCATATTTCTGGAGTCAAATAGTTCAATGGGTTCGGTATGAACAGTCGGCGGTTCAAATCCCGACAGCGGCTGCCTGGCGGGTGAAAATCACGATCGTCCAAGGTAAGTATTTCCTAACCCTATTCTACACCCTAACCCTCCCTTAGGGGTGCCTAACCCTAAGGGAGGGTTAGGGTTAGGTGCCTAAGTGCCTAACCCTAATCCCCCCTGTAAGTGCCTAAACCTAACCCCCCCTTCTCCACCGCCTAAACCTAAGTCCCCCGGGGGAGGGTGCCTAACCGTAACCTCCCCCCGGGGGTGCCTAGCCCTAACCCCCCTTCCCCTAGTCTAACCCTAACCTCCCGGGGTGGGTGCCTAGCCCTAAGTCCCCCCCGGGAGCCCTAACCCTCCCCCCGGGAGCGGCTGTCCGCGCCCGGCTTACCTTCGATCGCTAAGCCTGGTGTCGGGCTCCCAACGTAGGTAAAATGACAGGCGTCGGGAAATCCTGTCACCCGTCATTTAACCCTTGCCAGGATTAGACAGTTGGGAAGCCGGCAGTCGGGATTCCATCCGTCGGCTTCCAAACTGCTTCCCAGTTCAGCTGCAATTTTATTAGACCCAAGCTTTGGAACCCCAAATCCAGCATCAAAGGTACAGGAGACAACAGAGGAACTTCAGCAAGGCTACATTTCACACTTTAGAATGCTAGAATATATGTGCCTCCTTTGCAGAATGGATGAAGCCATATTGAGAGATGAACCAATGTTCATGAGAATGCAGCAAAGCAATTAGCTAGGAACTAGTGACACCATTAAGTCATGAAGCTTCATTCTCATTGATATGTATCTAACTAACAAAATGGCAGTGTTCATCTTTTGTATGTGATGGGTACAGGCAAATCAAGTCAGTCACCTTATTACTTCATGAATTATGAAACTTTGTAAAAGCCAAAGAGATCATTTGAAATCATTATCTGACTGTGTGGAACATTTTTTTTTTATTCAAACTGTTGCTGAAGTCACTGAAGACTGAATCACTGAAGAGCTTTTCAATAGATACTGTAGTAAGCCTTCCGCTGTTTGGGACATCCTTACTGTATTAGTAGTACATTAGTTAAAGAGGAATATCAAGCATATCTGAATATCCTAAACCTCACAATTGTATTCAAAATTCTCCAAGATCATACTTGGAGGATTATTCATTAGGTTGAAGTTGAGCAGTCTTTAAGCATTGGGGTCTCACGCATGGTGATTGTGTGGTTCTACTAATTGGTCAGATGGAGTCTTCATGATTAACATACTTAATGGCAAGCGTGCAACTCTTTTTTCTAGGAATAATTGTTTCTCTACCAATTCCTCTAGCTCAGCCTACTTTTACCATTTGAAAATATATGACTAGTTGGTTAACTATGTCTTACAAAATTCTCTACCTTTTTATCTTTTCAGATGGCGATTTACAAAATGAAGACGGAATGATGGAAAACGGGCAGCCAATTGGAACTGGGCATTCCTCACTTCCAGTGATAACCGAGCTAGAATCCAGTTCTGTTTCAGGTGACACTTGTGCATATGAAGTACTTCCAACCTCTGAGCTCATGGATGGGACAGGTGACTATAATCATCTGATTTCTTGATACTCCATGATTATGTAATGTTACATGCTGGAGACATGGGAGAGTTAGTGTTCATGTGATACACATTAATTCATTAAGGAAAATTACCTTTAAAGTACAGCAGTAGTCCAGACAAAGTGATGTATATAATTTGCAGTCTGAACAATTATTCAGGAAAATGCAGCCTGTGAATTCCCTTTGTAGTAGTGATATTAATGAGACATTGAACACCATGAATCATAAACCATCTCAATGATATCACTACTTCCTAATGAATAAAAATTATGCATTTCCATGAATAGCGGTTAAAGCCACAGAAAGTCTGTCTGTATTGTTATAACTAGGGACTTCTAAGCTCCTACTTCATCACCATCTGACTCCCTCAAAAAAAAAAGTCCCAAAAAATTAGCTGGTCCAGAGAAACCTGAGAATGGCAGGAACAATTTCCACAGAGTGCTCAGTGAGTAGAATACCAGCATCCCGGTGCTTTGTGTTGATAAGTTCATTAACCCAGGTAACTCAGTGACTGTATGCTATGTTCCTGCCTATAGCATGTAGCATGTACAGAAGAAAAGGAAGCAATCCACATATACATAGCAGGAAACGTAAACTCTTAGTTCCTGACACATGAACACTGAGTCAATCGTGTTGGCAGTGTCCACAGAGCAAGCAGTGCTTGTGTATCAGGAATCTGGCACATACGCTGCCTTCTATATACAGGAAAGCATGGTCTAAAAGAGCAATGATCCCTAGGCCCCAGAGCAGTGGTATGGGTGACCACATACTCTGCACCATTCTGAAAGGCCATATTCTGACACCCCATATTGTTCAGAATCCTATTCAATGTATCCTAACCTACATAACCACTTCATACACCTCAAATCCCACCTCAAAGCACTCTTCCTCGTGTCCTCTTAGATCTGTATGTGACCTGCGGGTTACCTTCTCTCTAGTAACCACTCCCACCTATATGACTTCTACTCTGCCGCCACACACGTATGGGGCTCCCTACCATGCTGGTTTAGGTCCTATGTCAAGTCTTTACATGTTATTAAAGCCTACCTAACTCACGGGTAGACCCTTTCTGTTGTCAAAATCCCCACTCATGTCTACTTCCCTTGTCTCAGCTCTCTCTTACCTATTAGATTGTAAGCACTCTCAGCAGGGCCCTCCCTACCCATGTTTTCACGGTAAAACTTATATTGTCTACTTTGATGTCCCTGTTTTATGTATGCCCTGTTTTCCCCACTGTCCGGTGCTGTGAGCACTATGGTGTCTTACAAATAAAAATAAATAATATCACTTGACTGTATAGGTGACTGGTATTTTGTATTTTGCTCTACTATTTTTGTTTGGTTAATAGGTTACGGTAATCATATAGGTGAAAAAGCATTTATATCTGAAATCTAATGCTTTGTAACAATAAAATAAATGTTCTATTTACATATTTTCAGGATCATAACTACCAGTGTACCCTGTGTGGACTATCAGTAACATCACAGTGGGTTAACACATGATTGCAGAGCCCCTTGACTTTGCCCCTCAACGTATGCATAAACCTAAATGGTGATTAATATTTTGTATAAAAATATATATGTAGATCATAAATGAGAATGGTTCAGAATGGTTCAATTTTATTATCTTAGGTACTGAATACATTATAACAAGCATTTTGTTTTTATTTTGTACATATCTAATTAATACTAGTAATATTACTTTGAGCAGCAATCCCATGTAAATATTGATTTTTTTTTATTCTGTTTAAATAAGAACAACACATAGTTAAAAGACAACAAACATTAATCAAATACAATTCTAAACAATAGAGTAAGCAGGAAAAGATGCATTAAAGAGGATATGATAGATCGGACATATTTCACAATATATTCAACTCTACAACACCGCACCAGGTTAACATCCAGATCAGCAAGTGTGATGTGTGAAAATAATACTTAACACATGTATATATATATATATATAAGTCCACGATCCGGCATTCAACAGTAAATATTCAAACTGTGCCGGGTGCCCTCCACAGCCAAGCTTGTGATGAGGTCCACTCTAATATAAAGTCCCACAGGCGACACATCGGACATAAAAAAGGTCCGGCACTCCACAAACTAAATACATCTATACATTCCAAATACAAAAGGTGGCAGCACTCTGAGTCTTGTAAAAAAAACTGTATTGAGGTGTCACAAATAATCCAACGTTTCGGAGCTCTGAGCCCCTTTATCAAGGTGTTCACACCAGAGCTTCGAAATGTCGGATCATTCGTGACACATATTTGTGATATATATATATATATATATATATATATATATATACACACAGTATATATATATAATTATATATATATACATACATTGCATACATACACTAAATCCAAATTAAATTCATTAAAATATGGGAAGTGGTATGAAATATAAACTGCTGTTGTTTTCTCCTTAAAACAATAAATACATATCAATTAAGTAATGCAGGCAACACATTTACGACCCTAACTCCCTATTCTGTTACATTCAGAGTTGTATGCATCTCCACTTCAGTGGGTGTAACTGGGCAACAATTGGACATTCACAAATAAGCTATGTGTTTAGAGGGCATGTCATTGGCGTGTAGACGGACTTGCAGGTGAGGTGAGCTAACACAGAAATCTGTCCTACTGTATTTCAGAATGATCTCTGGCACCAAAGATAGGGCTGGTGCAATTGTGCACTGATTGTGATGATGGCAACTATCACATATGGAGAACTCCCAATGCAGATGGAGAGCCACATTTACTTACAAGCACATTTAATTGAATTAAATGTGCTTCATCTGCACTTGATTTGCATGCAGCTCCTAATAAACCCCTCTAATGGGATTTATTTATAACTCTAAATGAAGCTTTACTTAGGTAAATAAATACATAAATACTGTGAAATACCTAAAGTCCAATTAAACATGCACAGTCATAGCTGCTTTATCTTTTTGGGAACATGGGCATGCTGGTATAATAAATACTTCTTTGCTATATACAGTATACTTTAAACATTGTCTACTGCTCCTTTGGAGAACTAACAGAGTCCTGCTTATCTGTAATTGTGAGTTTGATCTTTCACTCACTTTATTTTAACTATTTTAGGGTGAAATGTAATATAATTAGCACTAAACTCTCAAGATTTGCAAACTCGCACGTGTAATAGGCTACGAGAACATGCAAACTCGCACGTGTAATAGGCTACGAGAACATGCAAACTCGCAGGCATGTCGCATTTCCACTACTTGCATGGCCGAAACTCGCATCCAGGTCTTTTCCCATTTAAAACATACAACTCGCACAATGTAATAGGGTGCAAGTTGTAAACGCTCAAAACTTGTAACAAAAAAAGTTGCAAAATAATAGACCTACATTAAGGCCCTGCCTCTAGTCCCCTGGCAAAAAATATTGGCAACACACACACACATCGTAGATTGTATATTTTTATTGCACATACACTCACTGAATTACTCACTCACACTCACCCGCACTCACACTACATACTTATCTTGTCCTTTGCACTGGTCTGTCCCCTTGTCCAGTAGAATGCACAATTGTACCTGTAAAAAAAAAAAAACTTACCCATCCCTTGGTTCAGGTCCTCTTCGTTCCATGTAGGTATCCATGGTCTTGGAAAATTGAAAAAGCACAAACGGAAAAGCGGAGCCCATCGGACAGAGTACTGTCTGAATGGCGGTTCAGCTGCTGCATTTCCCATAGAAATGCATTGGCTGAAACGATCATTGACCGAGAGAGACGAGCGTCCGCCTCTCAGCCAATGAGATGTTGCCCCATAGACTTCAATGGTGGGTACCACAGGGTTATTAAAGTGCATTCCCACCATTGAAGTCTATGAGGAAACTGTTCATTGTCTGAAAGGCTGAGGGGGACTCCTATGTCTTTTCCCCCCGTATTTTCACAAACAGGAGTGACTCACAGAGCCCGTTGCTGGTTGTGCTTTTGGGTGGGGACCTCACATCATTTATCTTTTGTGATTTTAAAACTTTTAATCCATTTTTATACAGAGACGCCTGCACAGATCTCACTGATCTGTGTAGTCTTCTGCTATACTCACAACTTCTGCTAAACTTGCAACTTCCCCCAGAAAAACTCACATGGACTTGCATCTCTGACATACTCGCACTCTGTTACATAATGCGACTTTAAGTACAGACTCACGTCAAACTCGCAGCAAATTGATGCGAGTCCATAGTCGCACTAAAACTTGGTCTTTAATACATTTCACCCATAGTAATCATACATATCAAAAGCAGACAGGTTTGAGATGCATTTTTACTAATATTTAAGAGCTGTCTGTGGGCTTCCTGATATTTGTATTTATTTGCTTTTGTTTGTTTTCAGTTATGCAGTTTGGTTGGGTAGTACCTAGGTAAAGCAACAAGTAAGTTATGTAGTGCAGCTTCTTATTGCAGTTAGTGAGTCACAAACCAATGTACAATGAACAATACTAATCACTTGATTTAAGTATAAGACACCATAAGACATACTTACCAACTTTTATCCACCGTCTTCTGGGAGGTCCAAGGAGGGTCAAGTCAAGGTAGGAGGGGGGGGTGCTACAAATCTCATCATCTTGGTTCCTCCCTCCACAATGTAATGCAGCTCATGGAGTAGCCAGCAGGATAAGGTGGAGCAGGCAGGGATCTGGGTGGAAAAGATCCAGATCCTGGTTTCTGATCACTCGGGACGTCCTGATGTAAGGTGGGCCACAGACCAGAAAGTACTGTAGGATTACAATTATTGAGCAGAGGAGAAAGAAAGCAGCATGTACTGGCAATTTGAGTCAGCAGTTCAAAATGTGGAAATAGGAGCTGAATTATTAAGACAACTGGATGATGAGAGACCAGTGCAAAAGTACTCCAGCAACACAGTTGTCTCCCTCGTTGACTGGAAATAATGGTGCACATGTACTAAGTGGAGATAAGGGGCAAAAACACAATAAACTCCCTGTATATATTGTTTCTCGATAAGTTCAAAAGTGCTCACCTGTGTCTTCTGCCTGCAAATGCTAAAGCAGGTATGCTTATCTGCGCCACCATTGGCACCTATGGTGGTGCTAGAAGATGCAGGTATTAATAAAAACAGAAGTCACTGACTGCTGGGCTTCTTCTCCAGTGCTTCTTTCTCTACTAGAAGATGCTGATACCCAGGGCCACCATCAGGGGGGTACAGGTGTTACTAATGTACTAGGGCTGTGCTCGGAAGGGGGGGCAGCAGCCTGTGACTGAGAAGCAGTTAGTTGCCGGAATCAGCTGCGCACTGCAGCCCCCCTGTCAGACACTCACACAGTGAGCAGCAGCAGAGTATAAGGGACTTAGATGGGAGCACAGGAGTTACGTGCCCCGGGCCCCCCTCTCATAGAGACCACCTATTATCTCAGCTGACAGTTGGACTGGCTCATCCTATTGCCTGCCCCAACTCATCTCCTCTTTTATTCTCCTCTTTCCCCTGCCTGCTTTCATTCATGTAACTGCTGTGTCTGCTATACTGCTCCACACTAAGGCATGCACAAGTTATCCATGTATGCCTCTGCACCTATCCCTCCCCAAGTGTGCCTCTGACCCCCCCTTGCCCAAGTGTTCTTCTGAACCCCATCACCCCCAGAAAATGCTTGCCCCATTCCTCACAAAGTGTGCCCCTAAACCCATCCCTGCCAAAGTGTTCCTCTGACTTCATCGCTCCCAAGAGTGTCTATAAGATCTCTCCCCAAGTGTGCCCCTGACCCACACTCCCTTCCCATTTGTGCCTCTGATCCCTGCCTCTCCATGTGTGCCTCTGACCCACCCATATATTCCTGTGACCACCTCTCCCCATGTGTTCATCTTCCCCTCTCCCCTTCCCCAGTGTCTGACCCACAGCCGCATCTGTCCCCAACTGGGCCTTTGCCCCCTCCCCATGGCTGGTGGCTGCTGATCAAAAGTAGATTGGATGAACATAAGTTTTTCTTTTAACTTTTTCTCACTTTAAAGGGTTACTGTCGTCTATAACCCTGCTGTGATGCACATTTTAGTACTGTAGGGGTGGGAGGGGAGCTCACAGGATGTCTAGGCTCTGGGCGCTATCACTCTATGTTACACCTCTGCTTCCACCAGGTTGGAGGTCTGGAGCTCTGCCTGTTTCATCTTTACTGGGCCTCATAATTTAAATGGCAGCCCTTACAATACCTGCTTCTCCTCATGTAAACAATGTTAGGGAAGCAGGAAGTGTTCCAAAATACAATGTTCACTTGGCAATGAAGTTAGTACATTTTTATTTCTCATTCAGCTTCCTGTGAGACTCACGCATCAGAGCCATAACTAGATTTTGTGGCGCCCTGTGCCAGAAAGAGCAATGGTGCCCCCTCCTCATTATTTTTCAAATAGGGACATAATAAATGCACCCGAAAAAAGGGCCATGGCCTCATGGGGAAGGGCCAGGGAAGAGATGGGGAGGCCAGGAGATGCTGGGGATAAAAGAAGAGGAAGCTACAAGTGAGAATGATAATAAACAGAAAATTGACATGCCTGAACAGTGCTCCCTGCCCTGCGGTGCCCTGTGCCATGGCACTGGTCGCACCACCCTAGTTACGGCCCTGTCTCGCATAAATGGTAAAATAAACAGACGCGCTATGGTGACTTTTTGTTCACTAACTTCAGTTATTGCTTTTTCATACATTCTACAGTGACCTTTTTTTGCTTTGCCACTGTAATAAGTAAAGCAGGAGCGGCACTAACATTACTTTATCTGCAATGTTAGTACATATACACCAATATGCAATAAGTCCAAAAAATGGAACATACATTGGGCCTGATTCAGATTTGGAAATTGAGTAAGATAGAACAAGTAACTGTGGGCCTAATTCAGACCCGCTCGTGAGCGCTCGCAAGCGGGTCGATGTTGGCCAAGTGCGCATGTGCACGAGGGAGCCGGCTCCGTCGTACACATGCGTGAGACCCGGATAGCGTCGGCCAAGCCGTCGCTATGGGTCTCGCTACAAAGGGGGCATGCTGTCGATGGTGAGTAACAGCACGCCCCCTTTGGTGGGCGTGCCGGGGGAGTGGCTGCCCAGACGGAGGCGTTCCCATGGGAACGCCTACCGTCTGGGGCCGGCCGAACTGACATCACAAGTGATGTCAGTGGGAGTGCTCTCGGCTCTGATAGAGCCGAAAGCACTCCAGGGTTTACGGCAGATGAGACCCTACCACAAGGGTCTCGTCGCAAGCCCGATGGTCGCGATGGTCTTGACCATCGCGACCATCTTTTTGGCCGCTCGCTATAGCTGTAGGTGGTCACCCACAGCTATGCGAGCGACCAGGAGGCCGCTCTAAAATTCAGAGGCACGGCACTGATTCAGAGCGAGCGCTCTGTCAGAGCGTCCGGCTCTGAATCAGGGCCTGTGTACATAGACAAACCATTTTGCAATGCAAGGGGTGCAAATATATAAAAAAAAAATGTTTGCATGCAGCGTAAATACTGCCTGATTCTTCATGTAGCCTACAAATACTGCACAGCTTTATTATTACTCTGCTATTTAGATGTCAGTTTGGACACCTCCCTCCCAAATCTAAATCTCTCTGCACATTTATATCTGCACCACCTGCAGTGCTGCATGGTTTTACCAAGATGATCAGTTACTTGCTTTATCTTACTCTATTCCCAACGCTGAACCAGGCCCACTGTTCTGAAAGACACCGTGTCAGCACTAGTGCAACACAGCTAAAATATCAATGAGTATGGCAACACCAGACAGTGGTTTCTGCGTTAAAAAGAAATGTACTACACCAGTGGTTCCCAAACTGGGTGCAATGTCACCCTGGGGTGCCTCAGGACACTTGCAGGGGTGCCTCGGTATGGTGGTCCAGTACCAAATAAAATAATTTTAGTCAGTGTGATTGGCAAAACCAGTGCAAATGGCTGCCAATCTAAAAATATGTGGCACAAAGAAGCGCAGCCCTGTCATCCACCACATACCTGACCCTAAGGGTGACATATAAGCACAATTTACTTCATTTCATTTTTGCTGAATTTCTCAATAAGAAAGTTTTGGCCCAGGGGTGCCGTGGATAAATGCTGATACTCTAGGGTGCCGTGATTCCAAAACGTTTGGGAACATCTGTAATGCACATTTAATAAATGCATGTGAGTATAAGCCCTAAATTCAGGATTACCTTTACTCTTGAAATTAGAGATTAGTAGGTTGAATCTCTAACCTAGAGCCTGATTCAGAGCCGTTCGCTATTTGTGGTCGTTCGTTCAAAAACAAGGGGTGGCTATTCAAATGATCCGTTCGCAAATTGCAGTCTGTTCCCACCTCTAAGTCTGAACGAGCGAGCAAAACATACGCTCGTTTATTTGATAAAAACGCCCCCTGGCCGCACGCACCATACGTCATGTCCGCTATTTATTAGATTAATCGAGTACATCGTACAGCGTATGAACTGCTCGCTATTCTTGTGGTTGGTGTTTTCAACCGCTATTTTGCGAGCAGTTCTGAGATAAAAAAAACCAAGTGACGTGGTCAATGACGCTGCTGTATTAATTATGCACTCCCTTAAAACGCCCGTTTTGACCTTTAAGCACGCCTGCGTTCGGATCTCCACTCCCCGTTTTCAAGCACCTTCCCCTGTTACCACCCACATACGCCTCATTCTGTCACTCAAAATAGCAGGCCCTCGCTATATTGCGTACCAACGATTTTCGGCCGCACTGACTGGTTCGCGCATGCGTACTAAAAACCGTACGCATGCGCAGATGTGCGAACATCGCTCGGAACGAGCGTACTGCCGCTAGCGAGTGGCTCTGAATGAGGGCCCTAGTCTTTGTATCAGTTGAACCACTAATTTTAACGTAAAATACAAAATCCACCTCTCTCACTTTACCAGTCCTGTGTTTATACTCTCATTAATGACTGTTCACCTGCCTTCCTATTGTTACACATGTACTATTTTGGCCTGTTACCAATGCAATACTGCGAGAGTGACATGTCCATCAGTTTATATTATATTGCATATGACAATTATGTGAATCGTTTAAAAAAGGCTACATTAATATTTTATTTAATATGAATTTTTTCCCATCTGATCAAAAATGAAATGGTGTAAAAGTTCTTAAGTCTTTGCGCCTAATGTAATAGGGTGAGAGTTTAGAAAATGTGAGAGTAAACTCTCACACTTTTTAAACTCGGCCAATGTAATAGAGTCCAAGAACATGCAAACTCCCAGGTTTTTCAGACTCAAAAAACTCTCACTATTTAATCTCTCATCCAGATGTTTCCCATTTTGAAAATACATCTCGACCAATGTAATAGTGTGAGAGTTACTGCTAAACTCTCACATTTTCTAAACTCTCACCCTATTACATTTGGCCCTTTGTGTCTGAAAAATAATGTTCCAATTTAGTACTGTAACCCTTGCTCAATGTGTAATTAAGTTAGACCTGTTATCTATATACAATGCCACATTTCAAAGGTTTAGATAATATACTATTTTTTATTGTAGCATAAACATATTGTATGTTTACATGAAACACATACTAGTTTTATTTCATGGAAGACAAGACTAAGAAAATAACCTCTTGCACAAGGTCTAGGTTGATTCAGAGCAATACAGTACATAATTCCTTACATTGTCAACACAGTACGGGGGCAAATTTCATGAAAGCCTCCTAGGGTTTAATTTTGTGTTGGATAATTTATCAGTGTAATGATACCATCTGGAGCTATTCAAAGAGCAATGCAAGTTTCTAGCATTTCCAGAATACTGTACGTGTACCCATCACTTATTTTTTTTATTCTAACTGGGCATGATGTGGGGCTACATTAACACTACGCTCCACATACGGAAACCCAGATAGTATAATTGCTGTGTTTTTACATTAAAATGATATGCAGACTTGTGACATGTAAACTATTTCACAGAGGCGTAATTAATAAAAACCATGATAAAGCTGCCCATCCACTAGAAGACAGGCAAAAGACTGCACGATTATAGACATTGCTATCATGCAGTCTAGGAACATTAATCATCTGCTAACATGCTGTCGTCAGGTTGACCAGCATGTTTGCCCGATGATAGATGGTCTAAAACGACCAGCGGGAGCGCACATCGCTGGTCGTTTTAGACATTCTAGTGAACGATCTTCAAACGATTAATGAATGATTGAACGATAACGACGTTAAATCGCTCAATTTAATCGCCTAGTGGATGGGCAGCATAACCTGACTACAGATCTTGGCTCTTGGCCAAGCAGAGAATGATAGGATTACTGTCAGATTTGACCATATTCCTGGTTAACCATATGGCAGGAGATCTGGTACTTCAGCACTGAAGCCACTTTACCGCTTTCTGGTTAAATTTACCAACATGCTTTGTAATGTTCATATCAGCTGAAGGCTAATCCAGGAGTTGTAATCCCGGCATTTGTGGCACAGCCTCTGGTTTGTCATGAAAATGGTATTGTCCGTGAAGGTGCCCTGAGATGCCACTACCTTGCAGCTGTGCTCAGAAGATGGCCGTTTTAGCCTGTATATGGGGTCATCTTCCCACCAAGCTAGCAGGCCCCACAACAAGCTAAATGTCATCCAATTTCATCACCCATGTGCTTGCACAAATTAGATAGTGATCATGTTGCTTAGCATTTAGACTAAGGGCCGTATTCAATTATCTGCAAAAAGTCGGAAAGGTTTCGCCTGCCGCACTTTTCGCCTACATCACGTGTTTTGGCTGCGGAGACTTATCGAGCGTGCCCCCGCTATTCGCTGTAGTCAATTCCAAAGGAGGAGAAAATGCGTCCCGGCAAAACTCAAAAGTGCTGTAAAAAATGGTGAAATCAGCCTGACACCCCCAAAAGATGCACTAACATTGGGGATCAATATAGATGTCCCCGAATAGCCCAACTGAAGCTATTTGGGGTACTTAAGTGCTGTCAATTGCCTCTAATTAGCGTCTTTGCACAAGTGGTGAAGAATAGCATTAACCAGTTTTTTTTCTAGAAAATAAGTAGTCCTGTCAAATTTGGGGTACTTGAAAATGGGTGCAACCATGGTTAAGATTCGCAAAGTGAAGTATTAAAAAACGCACCTTCAGAAAGCACCTGCAATAAAAAATACACTTCCCCCATACTTGCAGACCCCCCAAAAGTCTATTTCACTAGTTTACAAGTTTGTACCCCCACTTTGCACATTTTTGCCCCCATTTTCCTGGTAATTTTTTGGGGTGTTCCTCTTTTTTTAAGGTTTTTTTTGAAGCAGTTATGCTTTGGGGGGCTGTCCTAAGGGTGCAGAGTGGTTTCCCCACCTTTGCGTCCCAAAATAGCGATTTTGCACTTTTTTTCTCTACCTATTCATAGGCAAATCTTTTTCGCCTATTACATTGCATTGCGTTTTCGCGTACACGGAAAGTGTTTGGAATTGAATATGGAGATAAGTTTCCGCCTGGTGAAAAGACGCAATCGGCAATACTTTTTCACGAAAAATGTCTTTTCGCGTCTAAGTGAATACGGCCCTAAGTAGCAGTATCTGCCCATTGCGTGACAAGTCAAATGTAACATCAGACTTTACACCCCAGCTCTTGTTTTCTATAATGTTTACTTTGAATACAAAATATGTAACCTTTTAAAGATTACAAGAGGAGGACAAAAGTATAATCATTTGCTAGATATTGTTTTACTGACATTTGTACAGTTTTTTATATTTAGCATATTTTAATAATTAACGCTGATTTGTCTTTCTTGTTACGTCACACACACGACACACAGATATTACAAACATGCATTGTCTCCTACTGTTGCTAAAGTGCCTATTATTATTATTTTCTTCCGTATATGTGATTGCATCCCTTTATTAGTAATTCATGTCTTGTTACCTTTGCCGTCCATTCTCTGCAAACCACATGACCAGTAGCTACTTTTTACAATCTCTGTATTGAAGACCTTTTGTATTTTTACAGCTTCCAGGAGCATATCCTATTATGGAGACATTATTTCTCACGCGGGGATGTAGTGCTTCTATAGGCTTGATATAAAGTTAAAAGCAAATAAAGGGAGAGATAAAGGAGCAATGTGTACTTTAGTAAAACAATGTTGGACTGCAGGCAGGGCAGAGAAAGACAGAGTTAGGAAGGGGCATGTCCTAGCTTAATTCTAAATTTAGTTGTAAAAACAAAAGCCTGGTATTTGCTCAATGTATGCAAAACCAGCCCGTATTTTCCCTGCATGCACTCCTTGCATTGCAATGTGGTTTGCTCCAGGAGCAAGTTGCTCATTTTGTATTTGCTCCTAACTGTGAATCAGGTCCTGTATGTATTTAAATGCCATTCAACTATATAATGGGGCTTGGGTACGGGATACCGGCGCACGGGATCCCAGCGGTCAGAATTCCGACGCCGGAATCCCAACAGGGTTAGGATATCTACACCTGTCGGTGAGTAGCCAAACCCTACCCCTAAACCTAACCTTTCCACCCTGCAGCCTAAACCTAACACCCCCTAGGCCCACAGCCTAAACCTAACCTCCCCATCTAGTACCTAACCCACCCATTCCCCTGGTGTCTAACCCTAACCCCACTGTCGCCGGGATTCTAAGCGCCGACATCCCAACTGCCAGGATACTGACTACATCCCATATAATGTGTTAGATGCAGCTACTGACATGTAAAATGTCATGTGGAGGAATGCCCGTGAAATGCATCAGCAATGTTGGACGTAGTGGAGCGATTTTTTATCGTGCATGTTTTCCGATTTTCTATGGAGAGAGTCATAGCACAAATTTAGACGAACAGTAGCAGAAATGTGAGGGGTTTTCCTGGGTGATGGCTGGGAGGTAACGGGGGTGGCTAAAAGATGCACGGAGATGTTGCGTCTTATGGGAGCATCACAGATGCGTCAGGAGGCTTGTCACTGTAAACAGTGCGTACAGAAATGCTGACCACGACAGTCGTACCAGACGGTAATGCAGCATGTATAGACACTGCAAGGGACCTACTTAGTCCTTGCACATTCGGATGCACAGATGTACAGCAGGGAAGGGATTTGTAGTGGCATTGTTATAAAGTCCAAACTTAATTGAAGCAAAAGACGCAAGGCCAGCTACAACAGCATCTGTCTCAGAATCAGAGCCAAATGTCTAAATAGTAGTAGAATGGAATTATAAAGCTGTGCAATTTATTAAGCATAGCGCTCACTGATACTTCTGATTAGAAAATGTTACCTTGTAACAACACTGAGGGACAACTCTCACTAGCTAACATGGATGCAGGGTTTTTCATACATATTTGAATGTCACTCAGTGGGACAAATTCAATTAGTTGCAAGTTCTGTAGTGTGAAGTTCCGTGTTACATTAACATACATGTTTTTATGAAGCATACTCCCAATACCCTTGCAATTCAATTACAAGCAGCAAGTCACGGGCATTGTGGCAATGTCTTGCGTTAATTTTGAAAAGTGCAACCTCTGTAATGTGCTTGAAAAAGTGGAGAAATCACTGTTTTTCCTCAAAAAAGTGGATAAAAAGTAGCAGGACAGTGTAAGAGGCTGTTATTGACCCTAAGGAAAGTATTGTGGGCAGTTGAACGGTGTCAAATGGCTGATTTTTGCAACTTATATAAATTATGTTAAAATTATGGCAAGCAAGTATATTTAGGCAAATAAAAGCATATATAGTATTTTGGGTACATTAAAATGTCTGTAACGATTTTTAAGTGCGTATATACAGGTTTGTTAAAAGTTGGAAAAAAATACTTGCAACGCCCATCTGCAAGTTTAAAGACCCATTTCCCATCAATACAACAACTTTATTAGAGAGAATCACCTGAAAAATGGCATGTCTTTATTGGACATATTTACCTATTTAAAACTTCTAAATGTATTATTAGTCATTAGGAGAACTGTCCCAGGAGCACTGCGCTGTCCTGACATTTTTACATAAAAATAAGGAAATTTTGCTACATTTCACCAACTCTGGGGGTGCGAACTAAAAGTTGCGTTAAATCCCATTTCAAATTGCAGATTTCTAACTGAATTGCAAAAAGTCATGGCCGCAGCTTTTACCCGTGGTAGAAAGTTGTGCAACCTAGTTTGCAGCTAATACTGCTTTTATACTTAAATTCCAGGTCTGACCTGGAGGTTGGAACAGGGCTCCAAACCGGATTAGACCTGGAATTTAGCCGGCACCGACCCTGGAAATTCCTGAGTCGGCGTCGTTCACACCGGAGCCGGGTCTGCAGTGACCAGGCTCTTCTCCTGTGGAAATGGATGCTTGGAGATGATGCCATCTCCAAATGCCACTGAAGCCGGCCAACTGGCTGGGATGCGGCGCGCTCCAGGTCATCGTGACCCAGATCGCGCCGTTTACATTGCAGGGTTTTACGGGTTATTTCTGTGTTAAACTCTGCAAGTTACCTGGGTTGGATTGCTGGCTCACTCAACCCGGAAATCCAACACTGTTCCCTTTTACACTAAGGAGCTAAATGGGTTAACCCTGCAATAATCCGGGTTTTAGCTCTGGTGTTAAAGGGGTATAATTGAATCTACTCCAGTGTCTTTCAAATGATCATCATTTATATATACAGGTTGAGTCTCCCATATCCAAAATGCTTGGGACCAGGGGTATTTTGGATAACAGAATATTCCGTATTTTGGAATAATTGCATACCATAATGAAATATCTTGGGAATAGGACCCAAATATACACACAGAATGCATATATGTGTTATATACACCTTATATACACAGCCTGCAGGTAATTTTATACAATATTTTCAATAATTTTGTGGTTCAAACAAAGTTTGTGTACAGAAATTAAATTCATTTATGTTTCATATACACCTTATACACACAGCCTGAAGGTAATTTTATACAATCATTTTAATAATTTGTGGCTTATACAAAGTTTGTGTATATTGAACCATCAAAAATCAAAGGTTTCATTATCTCAGTCATGTCAAAAAAATTCCGTAGTTTGGAATATTCCGTATTTCGGAATATTTGGATATGGGAGACTCAACCTGTACTGTATATATTTTTTATATATATATTTTTAATGGATATATTAAAAATCAAATTTGACAGGTTTACAGAGTCAAAATCCAGTTTAAAATTGATGGTAAATCACATACTAAATATATTTATAAAGAACGAGTACTGGTCATATTTAAATAAATAAACTGGGTTACTTAATGTATGTATTAGAATCTACAAAACTCAACTGAATAACACAATTGCTGCTGACTTTTAAAATAAATTAGCAATTATTTGTTTTAATAAAAGTACAAGTTTGAGACAAGTATGGTAATAACACTCTGATCTGTCCGTGCCATATTTGTAGCCCGTCTGTGAACTAACCCATTGCTTCCCATGCTGTTGCCACACGTTTGTTGCTACTTCACATGTAACAGTGTTATGTCTGTGATGTGGTTTATGTTCCTCAGTGTCTGAAGATCTAACGTCTGAGCCAGGATCCCTATCCCAGGATCCATCCTACAAGCCAACCCTGCTACTACCCCCCAAAAAATCATCTGCTTTCCCTGTAGACCATGAGGACACCCCTGTGAAACCACTAACTCTCCTCAAGCAGCCCCCTGCCCTGCCTCCTAAACCTATTTCCAGAATTGCCAACCATATAGCAGGTAAGAGGCAGTGAATGAACCTTGTACAGTATGTCTCTTCCTTCCTGAGTTCTGCAGGTGTACCAGCCAGACTTTCCTCATTCACTCAACACAGAAACATTTTACCTTCTCCTTGTGCTAATTCCCCATCTACTGACTGCAAAAAACATGAAGTTTTCCCTCCAGCTACTTTCTTCCTAGGGAAAGGTATCAATTAAACCCATCTATGCAATAAGCACACTCACAATATTTTTACTCCAATGTAAATGCACACATTACAGTGCTTATTTGGTATTTATGGCCAAAATAAAGTGCAAATGCTCAATTTTATTTGGCTGTTACATGAGCAAAATATTAGCTTATGAGCAGCATTACAGTTTGGTATGAAATATTACATTACTGTACATGGATGTACTGAGGAACATGGATACACTATTGGGCAGATATAACGGTCTGGCTTAAGCCATAGACAACTGCATCTGAGCCAAGTTTGGCGATGTTTTGTTTTGTCGATGTGCGCTATACCTGACATATGTTGACATGGACAAAATGTCGACATTACCATTAGAGTTAAATTGTGTTAGATGTAGACATTACAGCAATGTTGACATGTTACAAATTACTTATGTATCTCACCACATTTTGGTGACCAAATTTGGAGAGGAGAATTAAAAAGTAGACAAGTGTGGTTTTATGTTCACACAGAGAGAGAGAGAGCTGGGAAGATTAATATAGCAAAATCACTTTCTTAAATTATAAATGCTTATATACCCTTTTACGTATACTAATAAACAAACATATTTACTAAACACTAGCTCCTTGTAGACCACACAATTGCAGTTTACAGTCTTTTTATTGATTCTATATTATTATTATTATCTTTTTATTTAAATAGCGCCACAAGGGTTCCGCAGCACCTCACAAAGTACATAAACAAATGAGCAAACAAGAAAATAGCGACTTACAGTACAAACAAAACAGGACAAGGACATAGATTATAAACATTGCTGCAATAGCGATCATAACACTCAAAAGCAGCAGGGTGGCAGCTACCAAGTGTTAGGTGCCCTTTGGGGAGTTTGGAGTACATCTATGGCCAAAAGTTTTGAGAATGACACAAGTATTGGTTTTCACAAAGTTTGCTGCTTCAGTGTATATAGACCTTTTTGTCAGATGTTACTATGGTATACTGAAGTAAAATTACAAGCATTTCATAAGTGTCAAACACTTTTATTGGTAAGTTTATTCAAAGAGTCAATATTTGCAGTGTCAAGACCTCTGCAATTCACCCTGCCATGCTGTCAATCAAATTCTGGGCCGCATACTGTCTGATGGCCGCCCATTCTTGCCTAATCAATGCTCGGAGTTTGTCAGAATTTGTTGGTTTTTGTTTGTCCATCCGCCTCTTGACGATTGACCACAAATTCTCAACGGGATTAAGGTCTGGGGAGTCTCCTGGCCATGGACTCAAAATTTAGATGTTTTGTTCCCCCGAGCCACTTAGTTATCACTTTTGCCTTATGACAAGGTGCTCCATCATGCTGGAAAAGGCAATGTTCATCACCAAACTGTTCTTGGATGGTTGTGAGAAGTTGCTCTTGGAGGATGTTTTGGTACCATTCTTTATTCATGGCTGTGTTCTTAGGCAAAATTGTGAGTGATCCCACTCCCTTCGCTGAGAAGCAACCCCACACATGAATATTCTCAGGATGCTTTACTGTTGGCATGACACAGAATGAAGACTTTTGGAGGATGGCTTGGTGTCAAGAAGGGCAGCAAAGAAGCCACTTTTCTCCAGGAAAACATCAGGGTCAGACTGATATTCTGCAAAAGGTACAGGAATTGGTCTGCTGAGGACTGGGGTAAAGTTATTTTCTCTGATGAAGCCCCTTTCAGATTGTTTGGGGCATCTGGAAAAACGCTTGTCCGGAGAAGGAAAGGTGAGCACTACCATCAATTCTGTGTCATGCCAACAGTAAAGCATCCTGAGACCATTCATGTGTGGGGTTGCTTCTCAGCCAAGGGAGTGGGATCACTCACAATTTTGTCTTAAGAACACAGCCATGAATAAAGAATGGTACCAAAACATCCCCCAAGAGCAACTTCTCCCAACCATCCAAAAACAGTTTGGTGACGAACAATGCCTTTTCCAGCATGATGGAGCACCTTGCCACAAGGCAAAAGTGATAACTAAGTGGCTCGGGGAACAAAACATCGAAATTTTGGGTCCATGGCCTGGAAACTCCCCAGACCTTAATCCCATTGAGAACATGTATGGCCACAGAATGGGCCCAGGGATGCAGAGAGGGTGCACCCAGTGGCCAGGCCCCTTTAACAAGCCACCCTTCTCCTGGGCTTGTCATTGCTCTCTACAGCCCTATATGTACCTACACTCAAACACAAATTTGTATGTACAAGTTTATGTTTCTCCTGAAGTATTCTAGATACAGATTATGGAAGTGAGGACACATTATACTGATATTTCAACACAATGCTTTTGTTTTCTTCAGATTCAACCTATATCATATGTTCTATGGGTTTGTATTTATTTTGGTGGTGTTAGGGTCACATGATGTGATGTTTAAGGCATTTGTCTTTTTCTTTTCAATATTGTGTGTGTTTAATTTTGTGTATAGTGTCCCACTGGTGGCATCTCCTGTGGCTGCGCCAAAGTGCTATGCAGTACATTGCAGTGCTTGTTGGTCAGCTTTGGAGCGAGGTCCTGTCTAGCAGATGTTGTTTACACGTTTGGATCAAATCTCAACTAAAAATTAATATGTTTTCTAGATAACTTTACCCTCTATCATTTTTTTTCAGGCAGCACATTGGGGAAAAAAAAACCTAGAAAAGTCGGAAATAACAGCAGTAGCATGGGGCCAGCACTTCAGGGGTTAATAAAATATGTTACCTGAGTAGTAAATAAATATATAGAATATATCTTTCAATAATTTCATAAATGTGTATAATCATTGTACCCCTCTTCACTGATCAATAATGTGTGTTTTTAGAACTTATATTTGTGAGTCCTACACACATGCCCTATGACAATACAATATCACTACCCTATGTTGATTTTTTAAACCTTTCCAAATGGTTTACATTTACAGTATAAGATTTGAACTGTGTTCTTCTTCTCTAGACTCCGGAGTACCTATGAAACTGCCTTGTATGCCAGGGAAGATGTCTCCTCCACTACCTCCAAAGAAAGTCATGATATGCATGCCATTGGGAGGAGCAGATTACTCCCACTCCTACTCCAATCAGAAAAGTTCCCAGCATCACCACACCGTCCTACCATCCCAATTAGCCGTCCACCAGCACCAACTTCAATATGGCAGCCAACATCTGTCAACTGGATCTAGCTCAGTGCCCATCCATCCCTCCATACCCCCAGGATGCAGAGTAATTGAGGAGCTAAACAAGACATTTGCCATGACCATGCAAAGATTGGAAAGGTACTATACAAAGCTGTGCAGTATACTGAACTTTACATAGGGTTAGGTGATGATAAATTTATGTCCTTCAGTATATTTGTATGCTCTGACATGGTTATGTATCTTTAAATGTACTATATTTAGGCACTAAACATATATCAACATGTATAGCTGTACAGCAGTTCCAAAGCACCACAATTAGACTACATATTCTAGAGAAATAGCAATATCGAAATTTAACATGTATTAAACCAAGTAAAAGCATCACTAAATCCACAGGAATCAAAATTGAGACACAGATCCAAATCAGTATTGTCCTATCTGACTACACAGGACCAACCTTCCCACCATAAGCCGAGTCAAAGGCTGGGGAGAGAGCAACAAGCCAAGTAAGTGGCCTCTGTACAAGATAGTGGAGTTGCATCCTGACGGAAAGGGAGTCACACAATTATTTAAATGAGACATTGTGATTTTTGACATGCAAGCAGCAATTTAGGTGACCAGTTTGGTGACTGAATTCTATATAATGACAATTGGAACTAGCAGAAATGTGGCTGAACAACAACTGCTGTCTGTAAATGTGTGATGATTATCTATCTTTAGGAGAGGTTTCACAGACATATGTTATATACTATAAACAATATGCCTTAACACCTTATATACTATAAATATTATACCTTTACACACAAATGTTATATACTGTAATATAAATAATATATCTTAACATGCACACGTTATATAAAATAAATAATACACCTTAACATGCACATGTTATAAAATAAATAATACACCTTAACATGCACATGTTAAGCACTATAAATTTTATACCTTAATACATGTTATATACTATAAACAATATGCCTTAACGCCTTATATACTATAAATATTATACCTTTACACACAAATGTTATATACTGTAATATAAATAATATATCTTAACTTGCACACGTTATATAAAATAAATAATACACCTTAACATGCACATGTTATAAAATAAATAATACACCTTAACATGCACATGTTAAGCACTATAAATTTTATACCTTAATACATGTTATATACTATAAACAATATGCCTTAACGCCTTATATACTATAAATATTATACCTTTACACACAAATGTTATATACTGTAATATAAATAATTTATCTTAACATGAACACGTTATATAAAATAAATAATATATTTTAACATGCACACGTTATATAATATAAATAATATACCTTAAGAGGCACACAAATGATATATTATAAATAACATGCACACATCTTATGTACTTTATGTACTATAAATAATATACCTTAAGATGCACACATCTTATGTACTTTATGTACTATAAATAATATATCTTAACATGCACACATGTTATATAATATAAATAATATTACTTAAAATACACACACCTTATGTACTATAAATAATATACCTTAACATGCACACACCTTATGTACTTTATGTACTATAAATAATATACCTTAACATTCACACATCTTATGTACTTTATTTACTATAAATAATATATATTAACATACACACAAATTTTGCTTATTATAAATTATATACCTTAACAAACACCTTATATAATATAAATAATGTACCGTAACATACAAACATGTTATGTGCTTTAAGTAATATACATTAACATACGTTATGTGCTATAATATACCTTAACACACACATGTCCTATAAAGTAACTTAAACTTAAAGTGTTAAAAGTACTTACTTAATACTCCCACGTGTTTGATTATTATCCAGAGTATGTACTATTGCTGTTATGCTCCTGGGGCATTCCTACATGGAGTTCCCACCAGAGAATCCACTGATTAACATAGTGGGCAGTGCAAGCATGGCACTAATACAGTAGTGACATTAATTTTTGTACAAAATTGTAAGTTTTTTTTGTTGTTGACTTGACTAAAAAATTTTATTGTATACTATATAAGCCTTATTAAAATGCATTCAATCTCGGAGTGATAGCAGGAACTGTACCACAAACATCAGTAATAACAAATATTATCTAAGCTATGTCTTTTTCTTTGAACTCACACTAGAGGGTATAATAACAAAAATGCAGTATGACGACTCCTATGTCCTTTAATCCCACTAAACCTAAATGATACATTGATGTACTATGGAAATACAGTTACAGATATACAGTACAGTATACAGATCACATGACAGAACTGTAGATTCTTTATGCTACACTTATGGCCGGTACACACTGGACAATATGTTGGCAACATCGTCTAGTGTGTACACCCAATGTTGCTGACGATGCGCGCTCCCGTGCATCGTCAGCGACATCGCCCGTCGGACCTGCATGCAGGTCCGACAGGCGACATAGTCAGCGAGGGCCATGCTGCCGAATGCAGCATGGCCCCTGTCGTCGCCATGTCGCTCCCGACACCGGTAAGCGACTTGCTGATGCCGGAGCCCCCGCCAGGTCCGTCGCGTGATAGGTCGGATGGGTACACATCTTTAAATGTGTACCCAGCTAAATAATAGTTAATGTGTCATCTGGACAAAGATGTCCTGTTTCCACGTAGTGATTGTGTTCTACAATAACAGATGTGTCTGAGATACGTTCAATAACACATATACTGTAACTTTCTAAATGATTTTATATTTCTTAATAGCAGCCCAGCATTACAGAAAGAGTGTTGCAGACCCTTTTCAGTGAGAACGTCATAAGTAGATTTATATAACAAGGCATTTTGTATTATGGCTGTTAGTCATGAGTGCTCTTCTGCAATTTCCCAGCTTTCTATGTGAGTTTAGGGGGTGACGGAGAATAGATGGAGAAGAGATGTGAATTATGCAGCAATCAGTGTGCTTTCTATCCATTTGTCACATTGCCAGCATGTTGAATTGGTGAATCAGATGGGATTGGATTGTGTCAGCACTTCCTTTATATGTGCCTCTAGCAAGTGCTGCTGACCAATTACTATTCCCCTGCCGTAGTTTGCCTTGTTGAATTATTTGTAGCAATAGAAATGTAGCTGAATCTACTCTGATTTAGCAATGATATTCAGAATGAAAAATGAAGCAGATGCATTAAGAACACCAGCATATCACGTATGGGCCTGTGCGTAGTAATGTAAGGAGTACTGGGCTTCAGCAAAGATGACACTACAATGATTGCCTTGCCTGCTATACAACTGATTCTCTGAAGAAAGTTGTTACATTTGTATAGATCCTAAATATAGTTCTAAAATGTGGTGTGCACTGTGAGCACAGTAATGATATGTGGTGAGCAAGTTATACATTACAGTGCAGTTATCCCAAGGTTATAATTGGAAATGTTCCACCTCTTTTTGTTACATGGCACAAACATACTTCTGTTGCAGATGGCATAAACCTATAATAGTAAGTCTGTCTGGTTTCGTGGATTCAGGCCAGGAATATATGCACTTTTCAGCACTAACAGGCTGTGAATTATACAGAGACTCAGAGATGTATAAACATACTGTATATGAATCATATGATGAATATGTGTCTCTCCTTGGCTATTTCCATTCATTTACTTGTGTTGTGTTTAGGAAGAATGGCAGCAGCGCTGAGACTCAGGGTTATTAAGCAATTGTATCCTAGCTACAAATACAGGATACTACTGTATAATCTGAGCGTCAGGTGTTTGTAGACAGTCATATAGTGTTAGGTAGGAGCTGTGTTGTGGTTTTGACCTATCATATACTGGAGGTATGTGCCACCATCCCACCTTTCCCAGAACTGGTAAGCAGTAAGATTTTCCTCCAGCAACTCATCAGATACATAGTAAGGGGTAAATTTACTAAGATGGAAGTTCTATTCTAAGAAGTGATGCTGCCCATAGCAACCAATCAGCACCTTCTAGAAGATAATACCTGGAATCTGATTGATTGCTATGGGCAACATCACTTCTTAATAGAACTCCTATCTTAGTAAATTTACCCCTAAGTGTTACACGTAAGGGGTCCATGTAAGTGTTGTCAGGATTAGAAACATGCTAGAATTGACTATATTAAAGTATCCCTTACGAATTGGTGCCATTAAACCAGTAGTATCCAGTTTGTTAATAAAGATTGTGTTTGGGGGGATGTTTTGTCAGAATTTTTCACACAAGTCATTGAAGCACCAGAAACTCATAATAACTTACATAATTGGAGATGTTAATGATACTTCGCAACTTATAATTGATCATTGTGACTGATATAATTATAGATAATAGATCCATTTCATAAACTATACATTGGTTTGGGTCAATAGTATCCCATTATGTGCTTCTTGTACTTATCTCTGTAAAGTAGCCACCGTCTACTCAGAGCTCTATGATAACTGCCTGTGGTCTGCATGTTGGGTTTGGCATCATGTAACAGCAAGTTATGCATATTATAATGAGTGACGGTCTGGTTATATTTGAACCTGAAATGAAAGGCAGTCCTGGGGTTTTACTGCTATATCTGTGTGTGTGTGTATATCTATATATATATATATATATATGTATATATATATATATATATATATATATATATATATATATATATTGATAGATAGATAGATGGATATGGGATAGTAGATATATATGGGATAGATAGATAGATAGATAGATAGATAGATAGATAGATAGATAGATAGATAGATAGATAGGAGATAGTAGATATATATGGGATAGATAGATAGATAGATAGATAGATAGATAGATAGATAGATAGATAGATAGATAGATAGATAGATAGATAGTAATATTCACACTCATATTGTGTGTTACAGTATCTCACTGAGACAAAATGAAAGTGAATTTGTTTCTGTCTTGTTTGTCTTTAAGCTCGGGATTGCATGGAGGAGACAGCATGTCCAAGCTTAGTGGGTATCCTGACATGAGACAAGTGCCAACTGTTGTTATTGAATGTGAAGATGATAAAGAAAATGTGCCTCATGATACAAATTATGAAGACTCTTCCTGCCTCTACTCCAGAGATGATGACGACGATGATGATGATGATGATGACGACGATGAGGATGAAGATGAAGATGATGACAGCTCACTATACACAAGTATGTAGTCTGAATTGCTTATGCAATCTGTTAAATCATATATACTTTGTATGGCTTCCAGACTAATTCTTTGTCCTGTATCCAGAACCTAGCTGACAGTAATTCAACTGTGAGATAGACATAGTAGACCTGATTCAGAGCCACATGCAATCCACACGCAATGCTGATGTTCACAAAGTTGAGCCAGTATTTGCAATGGCGCATTTCTGAAGACCCCTATGACACACGCGTTACGCAGAGTGTATGAACAATGTTGCTGTTGTGATCGATTCAGATGGTATGCATGAACACATGGACAGGCGAAATGCATACCATTGCACACGAGTTCCAAATGGCCATTAATGTGGTGGTTTCGACAAGAACACTTCGTAGGGAGGCCAAAGCACTTGCAGTTCTACAGAAACAACAAATGTTTTTATCAGGACGACAATGTCACCTGTCACGTTTCCAGGGCGACGCTGGCCTGGTATACAGAAAATTCAGTAACCCGGATGGATTGGCCAGCTCAGAGTCCAGATCTTAACCATTTTGAGAACCTCTGGGACAAATCCGAGTAATGGTTGCGTTCTAGGCCGACTCAACCTTCTTCAGTGTCACATTGGTCACTGCACTTAGGGCGGATTGGCAAAACATACCACCTGCTGTTGTCCAGGAACTTGTGGACAGTTGCCAAGAAGGGTGTCTACAGTAATCACTGCACGTGGTGGACCTACAAAGTACTGACGTCAATAACATCTCATTGATCTATTTGCTGTCAGTGTCCAATTACTTTTGTCTACATAGTGTATAATATATATATATATATATATATATATACACTGTATATAGGGATGGGTACAGAGTCTCTATGTCGTTACCCCGGCAGGGTTAGGATACCGAAACATGTTGGTAGGTATCCTAACTCTCCCTACCCTAATCTTCCCTCCCTGGTGCCTGAACCTAAAATCCCCCCTTAGTGCCTAAACCTAACCTTCCCCTCCCCCTCCCCGCACCCTGAACCTCCCCCCCTAGTGCCTAACTCTTAACGCCAACCCTTCCCCTAACCCCGCTACCTACGTTTCAGGGATTCCGGTGGCCGGGATGCCATACCTGCAGTAGGGATGTTGACCGCATATAGATATATATATATATATATATATATATATATATATATAAATAAAGAACTGGCGGCACTCAGGAGACTTTTGTAGAAATAGTGCAAAACTTTGTGCTTTTAATCTACGTTTCAGGACTTTAAAATCCCTTCTTCAGGATTCATGTATCCTGAAGAAGGGATTTTAAAGTCCCGAAACGTAGATTAAAAGCACAAAGTTTTGCACTATTTCTACAAAAGTCTCATGAGTGCCGCCAGTTCTTTATTTCTATATTGTGGGGGATTCGTACCCCAGTGGAGGGCACCAGGAGCAAGCTGTCTGCGGATATTGGAGGGGAGTGCCGGGCTGAATTTGGACTTATATATATATATATATATATATATATATATATATATATATTATATATATATATATATATATATATATAATTAATGGATAATAAAAATTTTAAATAATACCATTATAACAGGCTGAATATTTCACAAGTGGTGGTACACACCTGAAATGATATCCAAACCTTAGTCAAGATTTTAATAATAAACTATCCATGAGTTTTTTTTACAATAATTTAACATGTTACACTCCAGCTAATTATAAAAGCTCCATATTTCCCAAGGTTCCCTGGCATTAAAGGTCCTCCGGAAGGACTCCTTGGCGATAAAGTTAAGTAACAGACCCTCCAAGAGAGAATTAGAGGAGAAAAACATCCTCCCCGTGCAGACGGATGAAGAGAGGCTGGAACTGAGACAGCAGATTGGGACTAAGCTTACCAGGTAGATTCAGTCAATACTGCTATTCTTACTGTAAAGTAATGTTGTGTTAAGTAATATTATTGAATTACTATAGTATACGAGTATACTACAGTACATACTTGCCTACTCTTGCGAAATGGTCGGGATCTTCCCGAAAATCGGGTGTCGCTCCCGACCCCCGGAAGAGTGGGCAAGTCTCCCGGCTGGCACCACCCGCCCGCAATCAGAGGCATGTGTTGGCACTGTTGGAACAGCACGTAGCGTGTAATGAAATACACAAAGTATATTGCAGTTACCCTGGAGCTCAAAACAGATAGCAAGTGTATTAGTGTACACACACACAGGGGGTCATTCAGACCCGCTCGCGAGCGCAGGACGCTCGCAAGCGGGTCGATGGTGCCCTACTGCGCATGCGCACGACGGAGGGAGCTCCGTCGTGCGCATGCGCGAGACCCGGCTAGCGACGGGGTAGCCGTCGCTCCGGGTCTCGCACCAAAGGGGGCGTGCTGTCGTTGTTGATTGACAGCACGCCCCCTTTGGTGGGCGTGTCCCGGGGGCGTGGCTGCCAGACGGAGGCGTTCCCATGGGAACGCCTACCGTCTGAAGCCAGCCCCACTGACATCAGTAGTGATGTCAGTGGGAGTGATTTTGGCTCTCATAGAGCCAATATCACTCCAGGGCTTGCGGCAGCGAGACCCTACCGCAGGGTCTCTGTCGCAAGCCAGATGGTCGCGATGGTCTTGACCATCGTGACCATCATCATGGACGCTCGCTATAGCTGTGGGTGGTCACCCACAGCTATGCGAGCGTCCAAGAGGCCGCTCCATTTTCATGTAGGAGGGCCCTGATTCAGAGCGAGCGCTCTTGTCAGAGCGTCCGGTTCTGAATAAGGCCCACAGTACATAAATGCAAACTGGTGGAATTGGTGCAACCAAATACCCTGGCATAGAGTCTAAGACCAAACCCACAAGCTCAATGCTGTGAGCAGGGCCAGCCCAAGGTCTACTTGCTCCCTTTGCGAGAAATTTTGGAGTGCACCCTCTCACGCACACACATGGAAAAAAATACAGATTGACCCACAGAGGAAAAAAATAAAACCCACACATATTGGTCCCTACAGGAAAAAGCTAAATCCCATACACATTGGCCCACACTGTAAGAAACATAAAACCCACATTCATTGCCGCACCAGAAAAGAAATAACATTCATTGCCCCCACTGTAACAAAATAAAGCACACAGAAGACTGACCTGTAGACAGACTCTGTCAGAGTTCTTGTGAAGGATGTTGGTGTTGCAGAACTTCAGTAGAGAAACTTGCAGCAACTCCCTCCCCGGCTAGTCAGTCCTCCTCGCCCTCTGCGAGTCAGCAACAAACTGTGCAGTGGCATGACCTATGATGTCACGCCACCACAACGCCATTTAAAGGTCCTGCCCCAGGCCGCGTCTGAGCTAGAGATTACTCTATAGGCACTGCGAAGTACAGCCTACATGCTGCTGGTGGGCTGGTGATTGCCTTCATTATTTTTCTGTTTTGAACAACCTATTGTAAAGTACATATTGTGATATAATATCATTGTGATCAGAATCAATAAGTATTAGGCAATATACCACACGATAAAGGTCAATACTTCCGTACTGAAAACTTTGGCCTACAGACAGTTATTAATGCACTTGATTGCCGGCAGTCATCGGTTCTGGGCCTCAACAGCGGCTGCACTGTGCCTCCTATGAGGTGGCGCCCTTGTGCGCCCACCGCGCTCTAACGGCCCTCTAGTCAGCTGTGGGGCAGTAATGCTAACCATTACACCATCCGTGATTACAGCAAACAAAGAGCCTGACATTTTTTGGTGCCACTAAAGCAATAGATCCATAAAAAAATCTATAAAATAAACTAATGAGAGTAAAAGTAGGACAGCGAAACCTAATGTGCAGATGACAGCAGTTAAAGGCCCCCAGGCCCATTTAGTCTGTCTACTTATATCCTGCGCTATAAATAGATTTCTAATGTTTATTTGAAACGTTCTTTAGTATAGGCTTATTTCCACTACTATTTTGTAAAATATTCACAGTGGAAGGACTATTATTTTTTTACCATGTGATATAGGTAGCTGGTAGGGAATCGGTATAAAATACCGATGGACGGGAAGCCGGCTGTCAGTACACTGACAGCGGCATCCCAATGGTTCAAATCCCAACAGGGTAACGGTAACCCTATCCCTCCTCTCCTGTACCCTAATACTAACCCTCCCTACCCCGCACCCTAACCCTCCCGGTAAGTGCCTAAACCTTACCCTCCCCCCTTAGTGACTAAACCTAAACCTCCCCCCTTAGTGCCTAACTCTAACCCCCCCCGGTGTTGCCTGAACCTAAAACCCCCTGCCCGGTGCCTAACCCTAACCTCCCCTCAGCCTGAAGCCTAACTCTAACTCCCCCCTGGGGTGCCTGAACCTAAGTCCACCAGCAGCTGATACTCACCTTTCCGCGGTGTCCTTACGATCGGGATGCCGTCTGTCAAGATGCCAGCGCCGGTGTTGACTCAGCGTTTGGGATTACGATGCCAGTGTTCTGGCAGACAGCTTCCCGCTTGTCAGGATCCTCACCGCATCCAGCTGGTAGGATCAGGTTGGAATATACTACTGACATAAATCCCAAAACACAATTCTTTTGACCAATAGGTACTGTTTCTAAATGTTACTTGCATCATTCCAATTTTGTCACCATTCTCTACAACACTCCTATTGCCCATCACAGGAGGTGTCATATTTATACTGTATATCCAGGCACCACAATTTGGTTTGGCTTTTATCTACTGTTCATATGTCAATTTTGCATTATACCAATATACCCTTTGCAGTGCACCACTTGGGAAGTCAGAAAGCTTTTGTCAAGCAAATGAAATAACATAAAGCAATGTTCACGTAGTTGCTAAAGTGGTTCAAAGTTGAGATAACTTTAGAACAGGTCCTGCTTTCTTTCTGATCTGTTAGTGTTTTACGCTGTGTAACATCTGTATACTTCCTGTATGGCTGTCATAGCTTGAGGGTGCTACAATTATTTTAGTAACAGAACCGATTCCACATACGTCTACTGATGATTACAGAAGTTATATTTTGAACAAAATGTGTTTCAAATAATCACAATCTTTTTTTCCACAGACGATTGAGCCAAAGGCCGACAGCTGAAGAGTTGGAACAAAGAAATATCCTGAAACGTAAGTGTATAATACTTGTCTTCTAAATTTATGTCATGTTTGATGTGCAAATTGGCAGCATTTATGTCTTGGAAGCTGTCAAATGTGAGGGGTAATATAAAATGCATATGTGTGTGTGTATATGTACTTATATATTCCATGTATGAGTGCAAGTGCTGGCTGGGGGACAAGCACAAGGCAATGACCCAGAAGCAGCAGCTCAGCCATTAAATGTGGTTTCAGGCCTTTAGCAAAGGGTGAAATGCTCTTTTGCTCGGGAAAACTTGTGTATGCATTAGTCTATAGTACAATGCGATACTGCCAACAATAACCCATGATAATAATGGTAATAGCTCAGGGTAATAATCCCTGGTACAGCAATGCTGTCCCCAGATGGTGTTATCAAAACAAGAGTTAGTTCTTTATTTTTTGTATTATTTTCATAAATAAAAGAAAAACTTGTTAATTAACAGGAGCCACTATAGTTCACCCGTGTCTCCCACCTAAACCACTATTTTCCAACTTCCCACTACCTGGCTCAAGTCAGTTTATAAGGCATCATGTCAGCCAGGAAAATAGTGGTTTAAGTGGAAAAGCAGTTTGGTGCTGGATAACTATAGTAGCGTTCATGTAATTGATAAGTATCAAAAGAAAAAATATTTATTCATTTAAATGAGTTTTTATTTAAATGATAGAAAAAAAGATGTATCTAAGTCATACTGTATACTAGAGGTGAGCAGTTCGGTTTTACTCGGTTATGTTCAGATCACAAAAACGGCATTTTATTGGCTATCCAGCTCTCACGTGTTTTGGATAGTCAATAAGATAAAATCCAAACTAGTGCTAATTTGGCGACAAGAACTGAGTCGAACTGAACCACTCATCTGTACTGTATACCAATGTTGCCCTGTAGTAAAATGTATTGTGTAGGCGGTACTGCAGCTTTAAATCAAGTTACTAATTATCACCTTACCTGGGCTGTATGGACCTGTGCTGTTCCTCATGGCTTCTTCTTTCCTCGTGCTCTGCTTGTGTGCTTCCAGAGACTCAGGACCTCATTCAGAGTCGGTCGAAGCGGCCGCTCGGTCGTAGGGGAAAAGGGGCCGGATATGCAAATGATTCCCTCGCAAGTTGTGTCCCTAAGTTCGGATCGGTAGCTGGCCGACCAAGGGGAGGAAGCGGCTGGAAGACAAAAAAATATGCCCCCTTCTCGTACGCATTACACGTCATCTTCGGGCATATAAGGATTAATCGAGACCATCGGGAACCATCGTAACTGGTCGTAGAGCTTAAGGTTGACCATACCTTCTCTTAAGCTCTACGATCATGTCAGTGTAAAAAACCTCCCATGTCACATGTGCCATGACGCTACTTTGTTAATTATGCACTCCCATAAACGAATGCACTCCCATAAAACGCCGTTCGCATAATTAGGCAAGCCTGCGTTCGGATCTCCACTCCCCCGTTTTCAAGCACCTTCCCCTGTTACCACCCACAAACGCCTCAATCTGTCACTCAAACTACCGACCTGGCTGTCTGGGCACCCTGCTAGCCAGATGAGGCTAACAGAAAAAAGCTCTGAGGGCCAGACCAAATGATTCCCTGGGCCTTATACTGCCCCAGGGCCTGAGGTTCCCCATCCCTGAACTAGTTGATTGGTTGGAATGAAAATCTGGTAACATATGGGAGTAAGTGATGATCAGCAATTTGCTCCTAAATGCCAGAAAACAGATGAAAATGGTTGTTCAGACAAGTTTGTTAAATGTTTGATCTAAACAACTTGTTCCAACAACAGTTTTTGTCCATTTTCCGGCGTTTGGGAGCAAATTGCTTATTGTCATTTGCTTTCATATCTTACCAGATTTTCATTCCAACCAATCAACTAGTTGGCTAGTTGGACAGAAAATCTTTAGGTGTGTACCCAGCTTTAGGGGTCTATTTAATAAGCAGTGTTAGGAGACAGAGTGAAAAGTGATAAGGTACCAGCCAATCAGCTCCCAACTGTCATTTTTCAAACACAGCCTGTGAGATAACAATTGGGAGCTGATTGGCTGGTACCTTATCACTTTCTTATCACTTTTCACTCTGTCTCCTAACACTGCTTAGTAAATAGTCCCCTGAGTCACAGGACCTCATTCAGAGCCGGTCGCACAGAGCGTGCGGTCGGTCTGAATGAGGGGAGGACCTCTTGAATTTTCAAGACGTCCTCCTTTGCGGTGGTAAGGCTGTGGGTTAACACCCACAGCCTTACGACCGCCTAAGGTGATGGTCGCGATGGTCAAGACCATCGGGGCTTACGACGAGACCCTAGGGTAGGGTCTCCCTTGTCGTAAGCCCTGGAGAGCTTTCGGCTCTGTCTGAGCCGAAAGCTCTCCACTGACATCACTAGTGATGTCAGTGGGGCCGCCCCCAAACGGTAGGCGTTCCCATGGGAACGTCCCTGTTTGGGCTGCCACCCCCCCGGCCCGCCTTCCAAACGGGGCGAGCTGCCAATCAACATCGACAGCATCGGGGCGAGCTGTCAATCAACATCGACAGGCGCTGTCGGTCGTAGCGGGTCTCACACATGCGCACGATGGCGCCGGCGCCGTCGTGCGCATGCTCTGTGGGGGGCCATCGACTCGGTCCGAGCGCATCGGCGCTAACGACCGGGTCTGAGTAACCCCCACAATGTGGTGCAACTCGGATGCACCAGCAGACTGTGCTGATTAATTTGATATGCAACACTTGTGTGTCTCTCAATAAGCATACAAAGTGCTTTGATGCAGCTTTTTTCCACGCCCTGTTTTTAGTCCCAATTGCACACAGAGATACAAGTGTCACATATCAAATTAATCAGCACAGTCTCCTGGTGCGTCCAAGTCGCTTTGCAATGTAGACACATTTTTGGCAAAAAAAGACACCCAATGCTAGCAGAGTTGCACGGGACCTGGCGGCTCACTCACTTTTGTGCAACTGTTTACCTTCAAATGTGAGTTATTTGCAAAACGATGTGACTTATTCGCAAGGCGATGCAAAAAGGATGCATCTGCATGCGATATGCTACGTTACAGTGTCAGCGGCTGTGACACTGCGATGTAGCATTTTGCATGCAGATGTAACCGCAGTTGCACACGGAATATAGGCATGCTGCATATTACTTTAATCAGCAGAAGCTGCTTGTGTGTACTATTTGCATTGCTTTGCGAATAACATGCATTTCAAGGGAAAAAGATGCACGAAAAGACACTAATGAGTTACAGTGTCAGCGGCTGTGACACTGTAATGTAGCATTTTGCATGCAGATACAGCTGCAGTCACACCTAGAATATAGGCATGCTGCATATCATTTTAATCAGCAGAAGCTGCTTGTGCGTCCTATTTGCGAATAAGACACATTTTAAGAAAAACAATTCCATGAAAAAATGCTCGCGCTACCAAGTTGTGCCATGGCATGGTATGACTAGAAGGGCTGTTTAACGTGCAAGGAGGCTACATGTATACGGACACATCTGTAATAAAATAATTACAACCATATTCGTATAACCAACTCCTCTCCCAATACTTAAAACTGGACTCAGTCAGCACAATTCAATCCAATGGGATGTTGAATAGCCCCGGGACGAAGCTTCCATATCTATTCAATTCAGCACTCTTTTAAGTTGGAGAATACCGGTTCTTGCGACTTAACCTGGGTGTTTAGTCACAAGAACCGGCATTCTCCGACTAAAGTGCTGGCCGCGCTGCTGTTAGCGCACTTTTGTCGGATTTATCCTCGCATTCTAGGAGGGTGCAAGAAGAAATCCTTTCGCTCGGCCAAACATCGCTTTGAATTGAATCGCCCCCAGTGACTTTTAATTAATTTCACATAGTGCTAACCTGATATTTTGGAAAGACAACATTTTAATACTGCTTAATTGTGGAAAAATTAAAATGAACTAATGTTGTCTTTAGCACAATTAGTTCTTGGAGCAGAACCCAGGCTACCCAATGGTTTATACCACAATATAAATATTTATTGTAGAAGACAATAACATTGTATAACTTGTTAAAACATTTTGCAATTTACAGCTCGTAATGAACAAGAAGAACAGGAGGAAAAACGAGAGATAAAAAGGAGACTTACACGTAAGGTGAGACTACAAGTGCTAATGTGTTTAGGAGAGGGCTGAACTAAAACAGTTAAGCTGTGTACACACTTAGTGATATTTTAGACGACTTGATGATTTCCGATGGATCGGAACGACAAATTGTGCAGTGTGTATGTCGGGCGGTGCGTGCTCGCGTGGGGTCGTCAGCCGTATCGTCAGGTCGGCCCTACATGTAGCTCAATCTGACAATGCGGCTGACGACCCCATGAAGTGGGATGCAACAGGGGCCAACATATTGGGCAGTCGGACACGGATCGTCTAATGTGTACCGGTTGCCCGATATGAGGGCCCATCGTTTAGTGTGTACCCAGCTTTAAACAGACCAATAAATTATCTCCAGGGACATTTAAGTATCTCCAGGGACATTTAAGTCTCAGCCTGACAGCAGTGCACATTAGGGGCTTTAGGGTTTGTCCACACAGGCATTTTCTCAAGCTGCGTAATAAACAGAATGCAACTAAAGAACATCTGCAGAGAAATAGCACAGTCATAGAGATCTGTTAATCAATAGGCCACGACATCTCTACTGTCTGTATGGTGATTTACATGATTTGTTATATGCCTATTTCACCAGAAGTTTCTTTTAACCAGAGTGACCATATTTCTGAGTGTACAAAACAGGAGGGTTGGAGAGAGAAGGGGGCTTCCCCAACAGTTATATCAGCGTTGATTATTATGGGCAACAGTTTTGATAAAGTTTGCTCTAAAGATAATTAGTATTTAAATGTGTAGTACTACTTGTTATGAATTGATAATTTCACCAAATAAATGTATACAAATCAGCAAAGTTGTACAGAAATGTATCACGCCATACAGATTCCTAACCCTGTATGGAAGGACAAAACCATATAAGTCTAAACAGAAAGATGTAATCGGACCAATACATCTGCAAGTAACTGGGGCAATTCCCCGTTCTGCAGATAACTGGAATTGTGGTAATCCAACATGGCGGACAATCCTAATTGGCAAATTCCAATCCCCCAATAAATCGCCACTCATCGGAGTCTGCCAATCGGCGAATCAGAACGCCTATCAGCTTCGGGGAATTGCCGGTAAATGTTAGGCCTGCAGGGGGTAAATTTACTAAACAGTGCTGCATTTAAAGGGGTAATAATATTAAATTTCCTGGGTTTATATGTAATATTTCTTACCTTTAAATCCAGCATTGAAAACCGCCAAATACGTGGTGACTTTGAAGGGTGCCCTGTACTAAATGTATACCCAAGTTCCAGCATGTTTTGCAGCACAAGAGCCACAGAATGAGCAATCCTGCTCTCTACAATCCTAATGGGGTGATAATATTTCTTCTTCACACAGATATGATTTATTATTAGATACTTGTTTCAGGCCTGTTCTAAATATAATAAGGTAAAAGGAATGCACCATCAAAAGAAATAGTAAACTTTATTTCACACACTTTGGAGGACTGAATATTGGTTGTCCCACACAAAGATTATACAAAAGGTATGTGTGCACCATCGTAGTAATATTCATAGTACATTGGGTAATAATGCCGCCTGTCACATTGAGGAAGCTTTCCCAGCTTCAAACTGCTACATTTGATAAGGGAGTCTCTGTTCATTTGCAGCTATCACAGACCGGCCTTATGCTGTAACATCCTGTTTTCCTCTTGTGCACAGCTCAGTCAAAGACCCACAGTTGAGGAGCTGCGTGAAAAGAAAATCCTAATACGCTTCAGTGATTACGTAGAGTTGGCCGATGCACAGGACTACGACAGGAGGGCAGACAAACCGTGGACTCGTCTTACAGCCGCTGACAAAGTTTGTAAATTTGGCCTATTAGATATTCCGCATTAACAAGACGTAGAGTTTTTTTGCATAACAGTAAATTGCCATAGAGATGAGAGGAAAATATTCAGCAATGCAGCCTATAACATGTAATGACTGTAGTCTCCAAGGTAAACCTGGCAGCTGTATCCTTGGGCCAGTTTAATAACAAAGCCATTTGTTGTAACACAACTGCACCAATTTGTTTTCAGAGCTATTCTGTGTTGTCTTAGAGCTTTGTACTGCGCTGAGCTTTCATAAACACTGTGATGACAAATGTCTGCTCACATTGCATTTTGTTAGTAGGATGAGACGCTATATACACTATGGCTGCGTTCTGTAATCATGCTGGTATCTGCTGAGAACAAACAGGCTAGTACACTGCACTAGAGTATATGTAACACAGGCAGACACCTACTGTAATACTACTACTTGTGAGTGATGAAATAAATAAGTAAAACCATTTTTAGAAACACAAAAAAAGACAAATGATGAATGTAGTTTCCTTTTTAAAGTAGACTATTTACAAATTGGCTGATGTGTTCCCTTATTTATCAACAAAAAAACCATACCCATGTTTCATTATTAAATCATTATTAACAAATATGTTAAGTGACTGCAGTTAATGTTTTCTATATTGCACCATGCAAACTCATTTGACCATTTTATACAGCTGGAATGTTGTGGTTACTGTGAGTAGATGATGTAATTATTAATATTCACCTTTATTTATAAGGTGCCACACAATGTCTGCAGCGCCATCCAAGGGATAAACATAAAACATTGTAATATCTCAGCACAAAGTACAATGTTCTGTGGTTCACAAACTTCTTTCACAAATGGATGCACATGTCATTTACAAAGCACATGGTGGTGCGGAGGGGTGTCCGTTGTGTTTAAAGGACACATACCCATTGAGTTTTGCCCCTGTTCAGTGTTTGTGACCTTTGTGTCACATTCTACACTTCTAGCACTTTTACGTTGTAGTTTGATGTAGAAGTACATTCTAGGCACATTGCAAGTGCAACACACACATAACGTGATGCATAATGAAAACTGTCCTTATGTTCCCTTACTCTTATACTTGAAACCAGCCATTCCTATGCTTTTTTGGAACACGGCTCCTTGGTACCATAACTCATCTCCAGCACATTGTTTTAAATGTAACACAGAACAGTACATATAAAGTTTCCCTCTAAGCGCTACCCTAGGTAAACCAATTTTAGGAACCACAGATTTAAGTTATAATTAAGGCTAAACTGAATTGCATTTAAGGTTTATTTAATACAAAGCGTGATTTAGGAGGTTGTACTTTGATATAACACAGCGCACCTCTTCAAATCTTTCCAGTTCTTCACCACCTAGTTTCACTTCTAGTGTACCGAGTGGTCACTCAATAACGGAGACTAGACGTGCACCATCCTCTTGTGCTGGGCAGACGACCTAGACACATAGATGTATATCCATAGTATCCTGCGGTACACATAGGGGGTTATGTAGTAGGTTCCGAGACATGATGTTATTTAGGCGAGTAAACACTAAATTTAAAGCGGCAATTAGTAATAAGACTGGTTTTGCATTTTACTGTACTATGTAACCCCCATAGAGTGCTTTGTAAATGAGGCCTAATAAAAATAAACCATTGTGTAGCCATTGCATAGTAATGACTGCACTAAAGGGGGTTATACAAAAAGGAAAATGTGTTTTATTAGGACACAACGTTTCGGCCACACAACAAGGCCGGTTTCTCTGTGTTACACTTCAACAGTAATAGATAATATATGAAGATATTTATTTTATCTATAGTGTGGTTTTATTCAGTATGTTAACCGTATAGCAGTAAAATGTAAGTTCATTTGTTATGTATTATTTTTATAGGCTGCTATACGTAAGGAGCTGAACGAATTTAAAAGTACAGAAATGGAGGTCCATGAATTAAGTAGGCATTTAACAAGGTTTGTATATATAGTGTTCCTTCTAACTATTGGTTTAGTATTACAGTGCTGAGTACAGTGACGCATGTCTCAGTCTGTATGTAGACTAAGAAGTTTCTCCCCATTGCGGGGGAGGGAAGGGGCAGACTGACATTTCCCAAGTACAGGAAGGGCGTATTTGTGCACCTTGTGTAGTGTGCAAAGGAAATACAAATACCACATATATGTCTCTTATGAGACCCAACTGTTGTGGTTGTATCCACCTTGGTGCAAGATACTCGCTGATGATGATCACCAGCACAAGGTGAAAACAATGTGAGATATAACAAGCATCAATTTTCCAGAGAAATAGTGCACATAGTAATAAATGAGAAAGAAAGAAACAATAGAGGGACTTAGAGCAAACAGAAGGGAAGAGGGAAATGCAAGGGAGAGGGAAGACCACCTGAGACTGAATAATTAGGTTACACCTAGAGGTAACAACCACCCTGGATGTTACTAAGATAAGAGGTAGACTCCCTAAGCCAAGGTCCCCAAATGGCGCTGAACTTTCTAAATTTAGTAGCTTTGGTCATCATAAAGTCGTCCATGGTCATGTAGAACTCCAACCTGGAGAACCATTCAGTCATGGTGGGGGGAGACGTAGATCTCCAGTGTACTGGGATAACAGCTTTGGCTGCACTATTTAAATATTTCAAGAAACCAAGATCCTTCTCCTAATCAACTGTAAAGTGTGGTAACATGGAGGAGTCTTCTATGAGAAGTTTGTAACCCTCTGAGAGGAAGTGTTGAAGTCGAGCCTGTGGTTGGCAAAGCAATTCGAAGAGGGTAGGGGGTCTGCGGAAAGCCTCTCGAAACAATTTGCTTGACAGAAAGTGTTTAATGGGAAGATATCTCCAGGGACATTGTCCATTTTAAATGCGATACAGATTTTTACGGCATTTATCATCAACTGTTTTTAATGATTTCATGATTGCTTTTGTTTTCCAAAATAATTGTACAGATAACAATAATTTGTACTTATTTATACATAATTCATTATTTGGTACAGTGCTGTAACTAGAAGTTTGGGTGCACCCCTGGCAAAGTGAATGACTTGACACTCTGTTCATGCAGCCGTTTCACATTATCGGCCATATTCAATATGGGGCGAAAAGTCCGTTATCTGCGATAATTTATCGCCGATGACGTCATTTTCGCCAGTTTCAATTATCCCCATATTCAATTTCAAAGACTTTTCGCAGGTGCGAAAAGAGGTGTCGAAAAAAAGTGCAGAATTGGGGTTTGGGGGGTGCAGAATAAAAAAAATAGCCTGCAGTCTTTGGAATGTCCCCTTAATGTAATCTGTGTCAAAAAAAATTTTCAAAAATTCCTTAGTACACCCCAAAAAAGGTACTTTAATTTTGGGGGCAAATAAAAAAATGTTGGGGAACAAACTTAAAAACTAGCGAAATAGCCTCAGGGGGGTCCCCATGTATGCGGCAGGTGTTTTCTAGTATGTGGCTCGTTGCGGCAGGTGGATTTTTGAAGAATTTTACAAAAACACTTTATGGACTTAAAAATATGCTTGCACCCATTTTCATGTACCCCAATTTTGATGGACATAGTTATTTTTCAAAAAAAAAAACAACTAAATGCTATTATTCACCACTTCTTCACAGACGCATTTATGCACCTGCAGCGGCTATTTAAAAACCCTGATTACCTTCAGCAGGCCAAGTCGGGGGTACCCAGAGTGATCCCCCATGTCAGACCATCTTTTGGGGGATGAAAGGCTGATTTCCCCTAAAGTGACAGGACTTTACAATACTTACCTTTCCGCTGGGTCCCGTTTTCGCCGGATCCAAATTGAATAAGGGGATAAGCGGGCACGCGCCAGATACTTTAACCCTGCAAAAAACGTCCCTATATGCCACACTGTGCCCCCAATTCACATTATATGCCACATTGTGCCCCAATTCACATTATATGCCACATTGTGCCCCAATTCACATTATATGCCGTAATGCGGATTCCTCCAAGTCACATTATGACACACTCTATTGCCAATTTAAATGATATCCCACTCTGAATGCAGCAGACGTGTTATTATCACCACGCAGGCTGGCGCAGGAGGAGGCAGCGTTAGGCCAACACCATTTCCATTATGTATAATGCTGGTCACGGCATGACTAGCCTGGCATTGTGACTCCTCTTAGAGGAGTCCTGTTGATTTTCAAGCCAGGAAGACTGCATTAGTTTTGCCTATGGCCAGGTTGGCACTCACCCTTCACCAGTGCCCTTGGCAGGTGTCATCCTGGATATCTTCTAGTTACAACTCTGATTTGGTATAAGAATAACCAAGAGAAATTGCAAATACTAATCCTTAATATGACATTATAGTATAACATTAATAGTACAATGTTCTTGTTTTTCTCATATATTCATGTTTCTCTCTCGTGCAGGTTTCACAGACCCTAGCATTAAAGTTCTACTTGAATACTTTACTGTTTTCAAAAAGGGAACCACAAGTGCTGGGATATTTTATTTTCTCTTATACATAAATGTAAATCTTTGGAACTGCCTTGTTTTTTCAAGAGAAGAAAATGTCATTTGCATAATCTTCATAGATGATCTCCATCTTCACTAGACCTTAAAATGTGAAGCATTGTGCAAAGAAAAATGTCAGCAAACATTGTGTGGATCTGCCCTGAATGTACAGACTGAGCCGTGCTTGTCCTTCCTCAAGTACTCGGGTGCGAACATCTCACTGCTCAGTGTCAGTTGTGGTTCACTTGGAAGACCGTGTAAGGAGATCCCAAGTATGAAGGAGACCTCTAAAGCCTATGTCAGACCAGCTTGATGCATTTCAGCCAAATCTATATGGGATGTGTGAACAAGGAGAGAGACTTGCACTACTTTTCCTCTGTAAAGCATCCCAGTTACATGTGTCATATCTTCCATGCAAGCGACTGGTTGTTGTTTCCTGGGCCTGTTGTAACAAACTGATTATGTGTGAGATATATAGACAGGGCTGGGATGGCCAGCATCATGTAGCTTTGCAATTGGTTTTTGGCACCAAAACCACTATCATTTTTTTACACATTAAATTAGAGTCAGTTAATAAAAGCGTACAGAGACAGTAACCCATTTGAACAAACAAATCATTTACATTTTTTTTTATGAATTCCAAAGCATCCAAAGTGATGTGCCTATATGTACTATGGTTAAGTGTAAGTTGCACTGTGCATTCCATTGTTTCATCTCTCAGTGTACAGTTCTTCGGTTGAATGGGCCACCACTCATTACAGTTCTGAATCAGCAGGTGCTGTCTTGATCAGTCCTACTTTCATTCTACATCCAGGAAAATATTTTCCTAAAGGCAGATATTGATTGTGTTTGTCTTCGGGAATGTGGTGTCATTATATTGTGCCTGTTCTGTATAGAGTAGGAACGGATTGGTCAAGACAAACTCAACCGTTATGCCAGGTCAGAAATCTCCATTGATTGAACCTGTCAATATATAACATGGAGTTTTCTTGTAAATGAAATTAAGAAATAAACAAGAATATTTTTCAAAATCTACTTTCTGTTTATGCATATAGTTCGGGTACATTTCAGTGTCATTTAATGATTCTGGACAGAAAAAAAGCTATTTGGTGGACTGCTTTGATTATGTTTGATTCAAATGCCATACTGGAAAGGGAGAGTCACTAAAAAGTTTAGCAAATGAAGTTAAAGTTGTCATTGAAAAAAACCAATTGATGACGACACAGTGACTGTGCTGTAATAATAGCGATCGTCATGGAATCTCTCTACTGAAAACTACACCTCTATCCTAACAAACTGTGGCCACATGTTATCCCTACAGTAACAGCCTTATAGGTAATGTCCTCATTTGCTGCTCAACAGCCCTGTTGGTGATAAGAGCCTTTTTTGTACATCAGAAACAACACAGACATCTTACATTAAAACTGGGAAATCTGATTAAAAAGGCGTAATTCTGGCTTTCTTATAATAACGCTGGCAAAAGAGAGGGACTGTCACCTAAGCAGAGAAAGAATAGTAATAAAAGGGACAAATAACTAAGGTGGCTTCGTTGAGCAGATTCGGCCAGTAGAATTGGATGAGATCCAGCAGTTTGGTTACTCAGACTCAGAGGCTGGTTCACCATCAACGTAACCGAGGCTTGTAAAGGTGGGTACATATCAGGCGACCCCCCCCCCCCCCCCCCGATTTGATGCCCGATGGTGCCTATTTGCGACATATTAGGCGGTTGGTACACACTGCACGATCCGGAGACCAACCACCCGATATTTCATTCACTGGCATGCCGGCGTTTCGGAAGCTGAGTCGAATGCATGCATGGACGACGGAACGACCCCGATGTCAGGCAGTGGGTACACACTAGATGATGTGCCTGACATGTCGATTGACATATCGTCTAGTACAGTGGTTCTCAAACTCTGTCCTCAGGACCCCACACAGTTCCCATTTTCCAGGTCACCCAGCAGGTGCACAGGTGTGTTCATTACTCACTGGCACATTTTAAAACATTCACAGAATCTTGAAGCTAATTATTTAACTTGTGACTCAGGGCCTGATTCAGACCCGGTCGCTCTGACAGAGCGCTTGCTCTGAATCAGGGCCGGGTTTTTTTTTTTTAGAACGGCCTCCTGGCCACTCGCATAGCTGTGGGTGACCACCCACAGCTACAGCGAGCGGCCATGATGATGGTCGCGATACCATTGGGCTTGTGGTAGGGTCTCGTGGCTGCAAGCCCCAGAGAGATTTCGAGCTGGAATCTCTCCACTGACATCACTCGTGATGTCAGTGGGGCCGCCCCCAAGCGACAGAACGCCTCCGTCTGGGCAGCCACCCCCCCCGGCCCGCCCACCAAAGGGGGCGAGCTGTCACTCAACATCAACAGCTCGCCCCCTTTGGTGCGAGACCTGGAGCGACGGAGTGCGCATGCGCTCTGGGCCACCATCGACCCGGTTGCGAGCGCTCAGCGCTTGCGACCGGGTCTGAATCAGGCCCTCTGTGAGGAGATCTGGAAAACATGCACTGTTTGGGGTCCTGAGGACCGAGTTTGAGAACCTGTGGTGTAGTGCGTACCAGGCATAAGTGTGATTAATCACAACACACAGGGAAATTTAAATCATTCAACTGCCTTTACAAACGTGACAGTGATATCTCAGCATGTCTTCTCACCATTATTAGTACACAGAATACTGGTATCAATCTCTTATAATATGTCGATCTAAACAGCACCAATGAAAACGTACTAATGAAACACAAAACAGATAAAATCAAAGATTTCTATAAGTACTATAATATAAAAAATATACATTGATATATGATAAAATATATAGATAAGTATATACAGTTCTTCAATGTTAATAAATATACGTGAATAGACATGAAGGGATCATTTGCCTTAAAGAGTTAAAGATGATAGATCACAAGTAATGAAAAATAATTCCAGAATAAAACTAGCTTCTACCTAAGAGCTTATTTCTGGTTACTACTAGCAATATTCCTCACCTTACCCAATTGCCGCTGTCTGTACTAAACTTTATTTAGTGGTAGGCTTAACTGTTCACTATGGTCAGTCCAAAATGTTACTTATCTGAATTCTTCTCTTTAATATTAGTTATTTAACTTCCCAGATGAGCCATTTTAAGTCTCTACCTCATATTGGTTGAAGCCCTGTCAAATTGGAAGTAATAAAACACTGTTATTAGTTAATGTTCTTGATTTAAATAGTACCAACACATTTCGCAGCACTATACTCATATTCATAGAATTGCATTACAGACATTACAGTCCCTGTACCAATGGTTCATACAATCTGATTTCCCTGCCAAATGTGAACAAACAAGGCAAATACAGTCCAAAAACAATGATGCTTCTTATGTTTTTAGAGTTTGGGAGAAAATTGACACACCTGGAAGACACCCATTGTAAACTAGGGAGACTATGCAGCCCTTGGCAAGAATCCACTAATCATTCTCCTGCTATGCCATCCCAAGATACAGCTTGCCATGGGCATTGTGCCTTCCTGCAAGACTCTGCTTGCAGCTCGGATCCATTTAAAATTAACCAAATAAAGTTAAATATTTAAAATTTGTTTAGCATTTTGGATATATCGTAGTGACTGTTCCCAACCAATTACCAAGAGGCAGTAAGTGGAGTTTGTGAATTTAAATGTTATCATGTATTATTTTACATTGATACTTTATTATATTTTAAAAGTAACAGTAGCTTTTAACAAATATGTTGAACATTTATATGTTACTATGTAAAACATTATTAGGGGCATATCCAATTACCCTGCGTGTAATTGAGGGGTGAAAGTCCCGCGGCGCGGGGTTAAGCTATTCAATAAAATAGCTTTTTCCCCGCATCCAAAAACAGGACTTCCACGCGAGAACACACTGATTCCGCGAGAACTGCGGAATCAGTGTGTTATTCATGCTCGCGCGAGGCCGAATACGCAGATTTTACCTTGCACCAACATGAGGTGCGAGGTAAAGCCTGACAGCGGGGACTCGCGCGCGGGGTCTCGGGGACACCCACGCGTGGAGTCCCCGCTAATTGAATCCTGACCTGCGCGATAATTAGCCACGGGGTACACCCCACGGCTAATTGGATGTGCCCCAATGGGTTGAGTAACTTCTTCAGTTTTTAAATGAAAGCAACAAAGCATTCTGTCAGCTTGTCAGACAGCTGCACCATTTGTGAGCAGATTCTGTCACAGAAAGCTTGTATGTGAGGGAGGGTCACTCCACAATCCATGTTTAGGAGATTCAGTAGTGGCTCCAGGGCGATTGCAGCCCAGCATGGGGGAAGGGATGGGGCAGAACAAGATCTATTGCTGTGATCAGTGTAATAACTGGCTGAGGAAAATAGAAGATAGGAAGGAAACAAAAGCTAACTAACATTTATTTGTATCTTTATTGAAATGTTTTACAAAACATGCAATTATCATGTTCAACAAAAACGGTTACATTGCTCAAAGGTAAAATGCTGCACTAAAGCATTTGGATTTGATTTCAAATTTGAGTTAGATACAATATGTGACAACCTTCTGGTTCCTAGGAATTCTGGGCCTGATTCAGACCCGCTCGCGAGCGCACAGCGCTTGCAAGCGTGTCGATGGTCCCCCACTGCACATGCACACGCCGGAGCTGCTCTGGGACTCACTACAAAAGGGATGGCTGTTGATATTTATCGACAGCTCGCCCCGTTTTGTGGGCGGAGGGTGGCTACACAAACGGAGGCGTTCCCTAAGGAACGCCTGCCGTTTGTGGGCGGCCCTGCTGACTCGTGATGTCAGTAGGTGGACTTCCTGCTCTATTAGAGCAGGAAGTCCACTGGGGCTTGCGGCCTACCACAAGGGTCTCGTCACAAGCTCGATGGTTGCGATGGTCTTGACCATCGCGACCATCACCTGGCCGCATGCATAAGCTGTGGGTGGTCACCCACAGCTATGCGAACGGCCAGGAGGCCGTCTTTAAAAAAAAAAGGGACGCCCTAATTCAGAGCGAGCGCTCTCAAAGAGCGTCCGGCTCTGAATCAGGCCCTCAGTACAGAGTTACACCTTTTGTCTATGTGCCTATAACATACCCACTGCACACTTATCCTCTGTGCAAACAACCCATTCCCGCCCAGTAACAGCCCCTCAGCTGCAAGTGGCGATGCGGCTGGTTTGTGAACCCATGCGTGGCTGCTAAACATCACCAGATCCACAGGCAGAGCAAACTTGCATGTAACTCTGAGGTCCATTATGTGCATGCTGACTATTGTATATAGTGCCATCTATACATACACTGCAGATAGCTATTTTATATACTGCCATCTGTACATACTTCGCTGACGGCTATTGTATACACCCCTGCATGTATATGCACTGCTGATGTCTATTGTACAGCCATGACCAAAGTTTTGAGAATGACACAAGTATTGGTTTTCACAAAGTCTGCTGCTTCAGTTTTTATGAGGGCAATTTGCATATACTCCAGAATGTCATGAAGAGTGATCAGATGATTTGCAATTAATTGCAAAGTCCCTCTTTGCCATTACAATGAACTTAATCCCAAAAACAACATTTTCACTGCATTTCAGCCGTGCCACAAAAGGACCAGCTGACATCATGTCAGTGATTCTCTCGTTAACACAGGTGAGAGTGTTAATGAGGACAAGGCTGGAGATCACTTTGTCATGCTGATTGAGTTAGAATAACAGACTGGAAGCTTTAAAAGGAGGGTGGAAATCATTGTTCTTCCTCTGTTAGCTATGGTTAACTGCAAGGAAACACGTGCAGTCATCATTGCTCTCCACAAAAAGGGCTTCACAGGCAAGGATATTGCTGCTAGTAAGATTGCACCTAAATCAACCATTTATCGGATCATCAAGAACTTCAAGGAGAGAGGTTCAATAGTTGTGAAGAAGGCTTCCGGGTGCCCAGGAACATCCAGCAAGCGCCAGAACCGTCTCCTAAAGTTGATTCAGCTGTGGGATTGGGGAACCACCAGTGCAGAGCTTGCTCAGGAATGTCAGCAGGCAGGTCTGAGTGCATATTCACGCACAGTAAGGCGAAGACTTTTGGCGGATGGCCTGGTGTCAAGAAGGGCAGCAAAGAATCCACTTCTCTCCAGGAAAATATCAGGGACAGACTGATATTCTGAAAAAGGTACAGGGATTGGACTGCTGAGGTCTGGGGTAAAGTTAGTTTCTCTGATCAGTCCCCTTTCAGATTGTTTGGGGCATCTGGAAAAATGCTTGTTTGGAGAAGGAAAGGTGAGCGCTACCATCAGTCCTGTGTCATGCCAACAGTAAAGCATTCTGAGACCATTAATATGTGGGGTTGCTTCTCAGCCAAGGGAGTGGGCTCACAATTTTGCCTAAGAACACAGCCATGAATAAAGAATGGTACCAAAACATCCTCCAAGAGCAACTTCTCCCAACCATCCAAGAACTATTAAAGGATGACGAACAATGCCTTTTCCAGCATGATGGAGCACTTTGCCATAAGGCAAAAGTGATAACTAAGTGGCTCGGGGAACAAAATATCGAAATTTTGAGTCCATGGCCAGGACTTAATCCCATTGAGAACTTGTGGTCAATCCTCAAGAGGTGGGTGGACAAGCAAGAACCCTCAAAATCTGACAAACTCCAAGCATTGATTGGGCAAGAATGGGCGGCCATCAGTCAGTATGTGTCCCAGAGGTTGATTGACAGCATGCCAGGGCGAATTGCAGAGGTCTTGAAAAAGAAGGGTCAACACTGCAAATATTGGCTCTTTGTATAAACTTAATGTAATTGTCAATAAAAGCCTTTGACACTTATGAAATGCTTGTAATTTTACTTCAGTATACCATAGTAACATCTGACCAAAAGGTCTAACAACACTGAAGCAGCAAACTTTGTGAAAACCAAAACTTGTGTCATTCTCAAAACCTTTGGCCATGGCTGTATGTACTGCCGCCTGTACATGTACTGCTGATGGCTATTGTATGTACTGCCGCCTGTACATGTACTGCTGATGGCTATTGTATGTATTGCCTTCTGTACATGTACTGCTGATGGCTATTGTATGTATTGCCGCCTGTACATGTACTGCTGATGGCTATTGTATGTATTGCCGCCTGTACATGTACTGCTGATGGCTATTGTATGTACTGCCGCCTGTACATGCACCACACTTTCCTACTTTTGAAAAAGCATATCAGGGAGAGTGTGAAAGCAGCACGTATGAGCTCCAATGCAGAGCAAAACTCTGAAGACTGCAGAAAGGTAAGTATAAACTAAATATGGGTGCAGGGTGTGCGGTGTGGGTCCCCCTGGACTCAGGGGCCCTTGTCCTGATGGCTATTATATATACAGTACTGCCGTCTGCACATGCACTGCTGATGGCTATTGTATGTACTGCAGCATGTGCATGCACTGCTGATGGCTAGTGTATATACTGCCATCTGTATATACACTGCTGATTGCTATTATATACTGCCCATACTTGCCAACTCTCCCCGATTGTCAGGGAGACTCCCTGAAATAGTAGCAATCACCCTGATTGCACTGCTTACATGTTTAGTAAAAATAGAGGTTCCCAAATACAGTCCAGGTTCTAAGGATATCCATGTTTGAGCACAGATGACTTCATTATTACCTCAGTCAATTTGTTTTAACCATCTAGACTCAAGCATGAATATCCATAAAACCTGGACTGTAATGGCGGAGTTTTGGGAATCTCTTTGTTAAAGGATAACTTTAAGCAAAACAAAATAATTTTGCTCTTGGTGCTAACAATTAATAAATCTGTGTGTATCTAGCGAATAGAAGCATGGAGATTTTGTTAATATTTTGATCAAAACATTTAATCTAGCAGTCCATTTCTTTTGTGTAGCATTCAATGAGACGAAAAATGTGTCAAAATAAATAAAAATAAAACTTCCCCGCTCTGTTTGGCAGATCCATTAGAGTCTCCGATGGGTCCAGTTGGCCTACATAGCATTCCTCTCTCCATTTTAAAACATGCCGAGAAATGTCAATGCCTTTTCTAGTGTTTTAATTTAACAAAAAAACACATTTGCAATTTTTAAATAAAATGCAATTCCAAACAGTTCCAAAATGTGTGTAAATGTTCTGTAAATACCCCTCTCAGTCTGCTGATCTCTCCTACCCCTCCAGATGGCTCCTCTCAACCCAAGGGGAGTTCAACAGATGATAGAACCTTTTCCAACAGGTGACATCACAGGCTGGAGTGACTTGTCTTCATAGGGATGTGGTATGAAAAGTCAACATTTAGAATATTGACATGGACTTTAGGTCGACAACCAATATGTTGACATTCCTAAATGTTGACATGTTCAAAATGTCGACACCAGAATGTGGAAATACATTTTTTTTTATATTTTAGCCTAACCGTAAAAATAACACAAAATGTGCTGTCGATCTTGACATTTGCGAATTTCAACATGTTTCTTAAAATGCTAAAGCCCATTATGACATTATGACTGTCAACATACAGAACCTGTCAACATTCTGACCAGTAGTGGTGCTAACAGCCCTGTATTTTTATGTCATCATTTCTCATAAAATTCCACCCTCCTACTACAGGGTCTTAGTACAGACGCCCCTCTTATTCTCCTCTAATATATCTGTTTATCAGCTGTAGGAGCCAATTTGTAGGTCATACAAAACATCTTTGCAGACAGTTAATAACCCATTTGTCCAACTAAATAATAACCCCTTTTGTTTAGAGAGTTGACTTAATCTGTGCCCTTCTTGATTTTATATTGGACTGCAGGACCGGCGACAGGGGGGAATAGGGGCAAAGCCATACTGGACCCCAAGATTCTAGGGACCCCGGAGGGGTCCAGAGACAAACCCAGCTGTAATTGGTGCCTGCTCTGCTGCAGGCATGTGCGGGCCCCGTCACTGCATGGTCCATCACAGGCTCAGTGGCATAATGTCCGGTGGTGCACCCGGTGCACTGCACCAGAGCCAGCGGTAATGAGGGTGCCCATAGCTGCATTGACATCAGTACTGTCATGAGTCAGACTGATTCATTACAGTACACTATCGCAGGCCATAGCAAAGAAGGAAGAGGTGATCCGACCCCCCCTCCCCTCCCCTCCTCTTACCTTCTCCTCTCTGACATTGCTGTTGCCAGGGGCCTGACGTCACACTCTAGTGACTGGTCCGGTGCAAAAAGCAGTTGAGAGGAGTCCGGCCTGTGTTCCTAGGGAATGTGGTCCTGGTCTCCTTCGCCACTCATACGGCTTTGCCCTGCTGTGCCAGCCAGGGAAAGATGCCTGCTGTACATAGCGTCTCTGCACAAGGAGTGAGTGGAAGGTGAGTTCCTTACTAACTATTTTTTTTTAATTTGTTTATTCTCTCTCTCTCCTTGTTTTTTTTTTTTCTTCCTGTTTCCCTCACTGATACTTTCCCTTCATGTCCCAGTAAACTCTTCCAACCCAATTAACCCCCTTTACACCTTCCTACAGAGGCCTCACTTATCCCCTGCCCCTACCCATCACCCACTACCTCTCACCCTCTACCACCACCCACTGCCTCTCCAACACCCACTCCCTTTCACCTTTACCCTGTCACCCACTGCTTCTCCCTATCACCCTCTGTTTTTCCCTATTACCCTCTGTCTGTTACCCTCTCCCTTTCACCCTTACCCTGTCACCCACTGCTTCTCCATATCACCCCTGCTTTTGGTCAAACCTCTGCTATATGACAGTCACATTGGTTATATTCCTTCGCAAACAGGCGTCCTCCAAACCATGTGATCTCCCTCGTGTAAACTGAATACTGACTGCAGTCCTAGGGAGGAACAATTTCTTCATTGCAAACACATATAGGTAAAGCAGACTCTCAAGCGACTGGCCCGTACCTGACCCAGTAATGGGGGGGGGGGCCCTAAACAATGTGTGCACGGGGCCCGTCTACAGTAGTTTCTGGAGGTCTACAAAACTTACAGTTCTCACCAACATATTCACATTTTTTGGAAGGATTTATGAGAGCTCCTCACTATTCTTATTTGTTCCAATGCAAATGTGACTGCATATTTATGGATGCAGTAATACTAATCAGCTAATCATTTAGGCATTGCATTTACATATGACTGTATAGACAGGTAAAGTGTAACCTTCTTAGGTATACCAGCACAGAGAATCCTTTAAGAATATCTTCAGAAGAACCGAATGGATAAGACAACTTTAGAGTAGGGGTTTTACAACCTGAGTAGAGGGAGATTTCTGAGAGTACGCATCTTCTTTAGTACATAAACCAAACTAGTAATTATAGGAACTTAGACAATGAATCTATATTGTTTAATCTCTACATCTTTATTACAGTTAAAATCTTGTTCTATCCTATTTGATGTATTGTGAAACCACACCACCATGTGGTCTTAAAGATTATTGCATCCATAGGATGTTACAAACTTTCACATTTTACATCTAACTATTCATGCTTATAAATACCATAACTGTCCTCAGAGGAACATCATTTTCTGTAAAAATATGTATAAATATGTAATATTATAGTATTTCATGAGTATAGAGTCAGAATCTCTTTTTTTCTAATGTCAGAGGCGCTCTTCACCAATGAATGGAAGGTATACATTAGGGCTGTGTTTCTCAAACTTGGTTGCTATGAAGTCCTAACACTGCATGTCAAGACTAATGCTGGGTATACACCGGCAGATATATTGGCGGATCAATTGATTGGCCAATATGTCATGTGACCGTCGGCCAGTGTGTACCAGCGATATGTCTGTGAACAACGTAATTCACAGAGATATCACGTCGGCTGTGCTGCACAGCCAATGCCCAATATACCCTTCGTACTGTGTGTACAGGTGATCGGTCAACCGCCTGTACACTTGCAGTAAAGGCCGCGGGGAGGAGTTCGCAAAGTAATGAGACAGCCTCTGTTTTTCTGTCCCATAGGTAGACGTGGCAACGCTATGCTGGTTATTGTGAAGCTCATATATCAATGTGTCTGAACCTGTTGCATTGGCAGCACTGACTGAAATTAATGGGACAGCACTGGAACACCCTCCATATAGCCCGGACTTAGCGCCCTGTGATTTCTGGGTATTCCCAACCCTGAAAAAAAACTGAGCAGAAAGAAGCTCTCAACAGATGATGAAATGAAAAATGCCACAGCTGCAACACTAAATGTGATGTCACAAAATAGTGTTCTGCACGTCTTTGAATCGTTGTTGAAATGCTATGAAATAGCCCCTACAGTTGATAGAGGGGTGAAACTCGTCAGAGGATCCCCAGTTGCTGTCTATTTCAACTGACAAGCCTTAATATTACCTTTAAATAGCTATCTGATTCACTGGAGATGGAGCGCTAACTTATCCTGTGGTCCCGTGCAAGCCCCTGGAGTATTTACCTGTTGACAAGAGAAGTCTGCGATACACTACATACCTAGGAGAGCAGTGTGACAGCCATGGAAGTCAGTCTTGAGCTGATCGGAGATATCATACTCCTGGAGATGGACTGTGTGTGGGCTGTTCTTTACTGTATGTGCCCTTGGTGACTGCTTGATACCGGCAAGTCCAGGTAGGAAGTACAGCGGCATTATAAGACACTGTTGAGTGGAGCTTCAGTAATATTCCTTGGGAGAGGCACACTATACATACTGTTTTGTTAAAAGTGCAACAATCACATGTGACTAGAGCTGAGCTGCGGCATAATCCACCCAAGGAGAGGGACTCCAATCACCTGCACTGGATAATCACTTGGACTGATTTTTCATTAATAATATAAATAGAGTCCAGTTTTCAAGCATAACCAGTGAGTTTTTTCTGTGAATCAGTTATTCTTATTTATAAAAGGCTGGCAGGACATATGCATATATAATTGCCTCTAGATTACCTATAAAAGGGACAAGTGGTAATTGATTTTAATTAGAAATTATTCTGATACCACTAAGTGGTTATTAGATAAATAGGTGATTGCAAGCAATTAAATTTTATGTTGATATTTTTATGTGGAAATATATTTGGATGTATAATGTTTAGTATTTATTGCATTTAAATGCGTGTAATCTTTACATATAAGATCGAGTTCTGACTGATTTTAAGACGCCATCTCATAATAATTATAAAGCAAATAAGCCATCGTCAATTGTTGATTTTTTTTGTTTTTGAATTGCTGCAAAAAATGAATGTGAAGGATCCTACTTTGAAAAATTAAGAGTTATGGTAGACTTACCTATGTTAACTCTATTTCTTCGAAGTCCTCCACCTGGATACCATGGGGTGTGTGTGGTTGGAGCGATCCAGGCACCAAACAGTTAAGCTTTAGCTCCTAGGATGTCTCGGTCCTCCTCCACATATACCCCGACCCCAGCCACAGGCAGACAGTTTTGTAAACAAGCCCAAGGAAGGAGCAGGAAAGCAGAGAAGGAAGAACAGTACTCTCAAGAAACACTCTCCCAGAAGATGAATGAATCAGTGAACAAGAGAGAAAATACCCAAGGCCAGGTGCATCAGGGTGGGTGCCCTGTGGATTCTATGGACTTCGAAGAAACAGAGTTAACAAAGGTAAGTCTATCATAACTCTTAAATTTCTTCTTCAGGGTCCATAGGGGATCAACAGGGATACCATGGGGATGTCCCAAAGCAGTTTTCCTAATGGTGGGGATGCTTCTGAGCAGAAAGGAGAATCTGACACTCAAAGGAAGCATCCTGAGAGGCCAAGGTATCAAAGGCGTAGAACCTGAGAAAGGTGTGGACAGAAGACCATGTGGCCTCCATGCACAATTGTTCAACAGAAGCGCCACGTCGAACTGCCCATGAGGGTCCCACAGACTGAGTAGAATGAGCTGTAACCCTGTTTGGAACAGGAAGATCAGTTTGCGTGTAGTCCTGAGAGAGTTTGTTTGTTAGCTGGCCATCTCGCTTGTGAAAGCCATACATAACAAAGAAAGAATCTGATTTCCTAAAGGAATTAGTATGATCCATGTAGACCTGAAGAGCATGAACCGCATCCAAGGAGGCTTCACTTGCAGAAATATCCGAGGACCGGAACCACAAATCTCTTCATTTAAATGGAACCGGGATACCACTTTAGGGAGGTACCCAGCCCTGGTACAGAGGACAGCTCTGTCTGGATGAAAAAACAAGAATGGGGAGTGACAGGAGATCACTGCCAAATCAGATATCCTGCTGGCAGAGGAGATAGCAAGGAGAAAGAGCGTCTTCGCTGTCAGCCACTTGAGGTCTACTGAGCCCAGAGGTTCAAACGGAGGAGTCTGTAGAGTTCTGAGAACTGAAGGCAAATCCCACAGAGCTACCAGAGGGACAAAGGGAGGTTGAAGATGGAGAACACCCTGAAAGAATGTTCTAACAGCAGGCAGGGGAGCAATCCTTTGATTGACAGAGCAGAAACCTGAACTCTGAGAGACCAATGTCTAACCCAGCCTGGAGAAAGTACCCGGGAGACCCTAAATACTGTAGGGTCATAGCCTCTGGAGGAGCACTACTGAAAGAGTGCCAAACTCTGTAATAGATGCGGGCCGAGGCACCCTGAGCATCATCTGGACCACAGAGCTAGAGAAACCCTTAGCCTTTAAGAGGGATGACTCAAGAGCCATGCCATCAAAGACAGCTGAAGTATGTCCAGGTGCAGGCAAGGGCCCTGCGTCAACAGGTCCTGCTGTAGAGGAAGTGGAAAGGGAGTGTCTATGGTTCCCCAACCTACGGAGTCTGTGGGGCTATTAGTATCACCATGCTGCCTTCCTGCTTGAACTTTTGAAGTACCTTCAGGAGGAGGGAGATCAGAGGAAAGAGGTATGCGAGATTGAAGTTCCACCTCACTGCCAGAGCATCCACGAAGGCGTCTGAGGGGTCTCTGGTCCTGGAGCCGTACCTTGGAAACTTGCGGTTGTGACATGAGGCCATGAGGTCTACTTCTGGCAGGCCCTATTTGTCCACCAGGAGTTGAAAGACATCCGGGTGGAGAGTACACTCTTTGGCATGTATGTTTTGACAGCTTAGGAAGTCCGCTTCTCAGTTGAGGACTCCAGGAATGAACACTGCTGAGATAGCGGGAAGATGACATTCGTCCCAGGCCAGGATGTTTGCCACTTCTCGCATGGCTGCCTGACTCCGTGCGCCTCCTTGATGGTTGAGGTATGCTACCGCAGTTGTGTTGTCAGACTGGATCTGGACAAGCCTGCCACGGAGTAGATCTTGCGCCTGAGTGAGTGCTTTGTACACTGCTCGAAGCTCCAGAATGTTTATGGTCGGGCAACTTTCCTGAGTTGTCCACCAGCCCTGAAAGATATGATGACAGATTACCGCACCCGATCCGCGAAGGCTGGCATCTGTTGTGAGAAGTTCCTAATCTGAAATCCAGCAGGGCGACCCTTGTCCAGATGGGATGTCTGTAGCCACCATGTGAGAGAAAGCCAAACTGAGAGAGGAGGCTCATCTGGGACTGGATGAGATGATACTGTCCATTCCAATGGGAGAGAATCAGTTGTTGAAGGGCCTGGAGTGGAACTGGGCGTATTCCGCCATATTGAAGGAGGATACCATGGACCCTAGGACCTGCATTGCTGAGTGAATGGATACCCTCCGATTGTGGAGCAAGCTGCGCACACACAAGTGTAGTGTTTTGTATTTTTTTAAATCTTGTCTGCTGGCAGAAAGATCCTCTGATTTTGAGAATCCAGGAGTGCCCCCAAATGTATCATCCACTGTGTCGAAGATAGGGAGGACTTTTTCCATTTGATGATCCAGACATGTGTTTGCAGGCAGTCCATGGTCAGCTGGAGATGGTGTTGTAACACAACCGGTGAGTGTGCCAAGATTAAGAGGTCATCTAGGTATGGAAGGATTCTGATTCCCTGGCATCTGAGGTGTGCCGCCATCACCGCCATTATCTTGGTAAAGACCCGAGGGGCCGTTGACAGACCAAAGGGCAGTGTCCAAAACTGGTAGTGTTGCTGCAGAACAGCAAACCATAGGAATTGCTGGTGGATTGGAGTAATAGGTACATGCAGGTATGCATCCTGAATGTCCAGAGAAACCATGAAATCCGCAGGCTCCATTGCCAGGAGAACATATGGTAAAGTTTCCATGCGGAACTTGCTCACTCAGATACATTTTTTGAGGGGTTTGAGATTCAGAATAGGCGGATGAGACCCATTCGTCTTCTAAATCAAAAGAGAGTGGAATAAAAACCAGTTCCTCTCTGAGCCGAAGGAACTGGTATTATCACACCTGAATGCAGCAGGGAGTAAATGGCCTCCTGGAGGGCCAATGCCTTGATAGGGTCTGATGGGGGACCTGTACAAAAAAAAATAGCTGGGAAGGACGCTTTAGTAAGGTGAGAGCGTACCGCTGAGAGACCACTTCTTGGACCCAGGCGTCTGTTGTTGTTTGACGCCAAGAGACAGCAAATCGAAGAAGTTGCCCCCCATCCTGGGATCTCCCAGGAGGAGGCCCACTCCATCAGGCTGAAGATTTGTCATCAGGTTTGGAAGCTGTACGTCTGTCCTAACAAAGCTGCTTGACTTGCGGCTTTGAGGTCTTGAGAGAACTAAACTGCCAGGGAAAAGACTGTCTTCTTGCCTTACCCTGGGGGCGAAAGGACAAATAAGAGGACTGCCTAGGCTTAGGGTCAGTTGCTGTTGGCAGAAAGGCAGACTTTGAGGCTGCCACAGTAGCCACAATCTTGTCCAATTCTGCGCCGAACAGCCTGTCTCCAGAGAAGGGTAAAGATTCAAGTGCCTTCTTGGATACCATGTCTGCCTTCCAGGACCGTAACCAAAGGACCCGGCAGACGACTACCGATGTCACAGATGACTTACAGGCAAGGAGTCCAGTATCCAATGCAGCTTCTCTCAAATAAAAGGCCTCTTCCTGAATATGGGAGATATAGGCCAGTTGCTCCCTGGTAGTGTCTGATGGCAGGCTCTCTTCCAGTGCTCCTGCCCATTCTTTGATAGCCTTAGCCAACCAGGCTGCAGCCATAGCTGTCCTAGTGATAGCGCAAGAAAGCGAGTAGACTGACGTGAGACAGGATTCTAGCTTTCTATCCATGGCCTCCTAAAGGCAGGATGTAAACGGTAAAAGCGGCATAGAGGTCCTCGACTTCTACATTCCAGAAAACATTAAAGATGCCCTTCCACTTTCGATGGAATAGGCGCCAGTTGAAATACTTGGGAGTCTCCAACACTACAGAGAGCTTTTCCAAGCTAACTTCCCAAAATTGTTTGCTGAATTTCAGAAGAGCCTTAAAAACTGGGGAGGGTGTCATATTTTACTTACAGATATGACACTTTCATTCAACAAACATCACAACTCAACCACAGATCTCTCACCACACTGGAGAGCTTAGCCCTTCACAAGGCATCCCCTAAAGTACTTATTTCCACATTATACGACTAACTTCTGCCCTCACCACTGGACGACAGAGATTCCCATGAGAGGGCCTGGGAGACGGACTTGGGGGAAACCTTAGACAACGACGATCAGGACTGACATCTACTCTAACTTGGTCAAAAGCTCAATATGTGTTCGTGTAAAAGAAAATGCATACAGTTATGTTTCAGATGGTATTATGTTCCTACTTGCCTTAACAAAATGCACCCTGAATGCACCCTTTGTACTGGCGATGTAACATGACTGATGGAACATTTCTGCATATTTCGTGGAATTGTTCCAAATTAGTCCCCCTATAGAAGGAATTGGGTACCCTGACCAATTCAGGTCCCTCTTAGCCCTAAATATGTTTTATTACTCCCTACATGTATCCCTGAAACATCTCCTCATCAGAATAAACAATCTACTGAAATGATTCTGGCAGCCAGATGCATCATTGCTTCAGCATGGAAGACATCTTAAGCTCCCACTATGGGTCTGATCATAGCTAAAATATGGCATATCCACTCCATGGAGTACATTACTAGTATACTGAAGGGCTCCTCTACAGTTTATCAAGGTCTGGGAGCCTTGGACCTCTTATTTCCAGGTTCTCCCAGCATTTTATTGATCATTTTTGGTGTGATTATTTGATATATAATCCCTGTTTTCAGACTACCAAGTCATTCCGCTGTGGCTCTGTCCAGTCGGGTTTTCCCCTCTCCCCACCCGACTTCTTTCTTTTTTTCTCTTGCTTTTCCTTTATCTTGCTCTTTCTCTTTCCATCTTTTTCTTTCATATCTTACTCTTTTTTCAATATAAGGAAAAATAGATGAGAATGTTTCACTGTATACATGATGCATTTTCACTACTGTTTATTGATTCTTTTGTGTTACAGTATAGGTGATTCATACATTTGCTTATTTTTGCAATATGACATATCTATACTATTAGACCTCTACGTAGGTCACTGTTGTATCTCATCTTCCCAATAAAATGTGTTTTAAAAAAAAACTAATAATAATAATAATGAACCCCTACACACGTGGTAGTTGAGGGTTTGAGAAAGAGCATATAAATATACTTATAATGTGCACTAAATCAACTACTCAAGCCTCCAAGGGCTGGTAGGATTTGTGTGCTGTATAACCAGGCCCCTGACACGACACTCCTGAGACCTGTATCTTTAAATAAGCATTGGTTAATGGCTACTGAGCATCTCATATAGGAGGACGGTGAGTAGGGGGAGCAGTCCAGAAGTGGGAAAACTCTTGGGAGGGATCGCGCTCTGGGCTGGGGGAGGAGCTGCCAGGGGAGAGCCTACCTCCTCATTGCCGCATCAACCACCGGGTGCCGCTGGCCTCTACCTGGTTCCCAATGCCGGCTTTTAACTGCCCCAGTGGTCTAGTGGGGAAGCGGATGCACCAGTTGCCCCACATAGTGTCTTCCGGTGGGTCTCCACCTCCCGAAGTAAGGACTGCCAACATATGATACCCCACAAGCAGGGAATCGCCATACCTGATCTTCTCCATTGCCCGGCTGCAGCCCTGCACCAAACGAAAAACTGTCTGCCTGTGGCTCGAGGTGGGGCATATGTGGAGGACCGAGGCATCCTGGGAGCTAAAGCTTAACTGTTTGGTGTCTGGATTACTCCAACCACAGGAATCCCGACAGTGGCTGCCCGACATGGGTGAAAATCCCGATCGTCCCTAAGGTAAGTATAGACTAACCTAATTCCCTCCCCTAATCCTCCTTAGGGGTGCCTAACCCTAACCCCCCTTCCCTGCTGCCTAACCCTAAGTCCCCCCCGGGGTGCCTAACCCTAAGTCCTCCCCTGGGAGCAGTAAACCTAACCCTCCCCTCTCTGTGGCTATCCGCGCCCAGCATCCCTTTGATCGGGATGCCGGATGCCGGTCTCCCGATGTCAGTAAAATGACAGGCGTGTAGATTTAGATGCCTGTCATTTAACCCTCGCCGGGATAAAGCAGTCGGGAAGCCGGCTGTCGGGATTAGGTCCGTCGGCTTCCCGACTGCATACCCAACCACACACACCCCATGGTATCCCTGTGGATCCCCTATGGACCCTGAGAAGAAATAAAAATGTTCAGATCCTGTGGAGTCATCTGATTCTGAATAAAAAAAATCTGTCTCATTACTTTTGAATCAGCCCTCGTATCCATTAGGTGTGTACCCAGTTTAAGGGGTGCAGAAGTTGCCCATAACAACCAATCAGCTTATACTTATTTTATAGCATGTACTTGATAATTACTAGCTAGGATCTGATTGGTTGCTACGGGAAACTTCTTTACTCTTTAGAAGGCTTGATATATTTCCCCCTAAATAGTGGGGATGAGAGTCAAGGTCCTTGCAGGAGTGATATCACAACACTCAGGGGTTTATTTATGAAGTGTTGGGTTGTAAAATCCAACACATCTGTTCGTGTTTATGCCCGATATTTAAAAGGACAGTGCTTTTACTAGTCATGTCTTGCTAGTAATAGCATTGTATATACTGTATGCCTGTAACATTTTGTAACTCTAGTTTTGTGTATATTTTAATACAGATAAATGAAGTTGAATATGTTTTAATATTATTATTCTCTGTATTGTTCGCAAATAGTATCCTCCTTTCCCTTTGTTCTTTCAGTTATACATTCCAGAATTGGATACGTGGGTTGCACTCTGAATTTTCTTGCTTGAAAATGAATGCATTTAATTTATTATGCAACTGGTGCATATATTGTAAACAGGGACAGCGTCGCAGGTGCCCGGCCGAAAAAAAGGGCATGTTCATGTAGGGAAAGGGCGTGGCCACACTATACTACCCCCAATTTATACTACGAGACACAGTAGTGCCCCTTAATCACATCACACTACATAGTAGTGTCCCTTATACACATTACACTACACATTATGACTATACTGTAGTAATGACTTACAGATTACACCACACAGTAGTAATGCCCATTACACAGTATGACCACATGGTAGTAATGCCCCTTACAGATTACGCCACACAATAGTAATGTCCATTACACAGAATGACCACACAGTAGTAATGCCCCATACACATTATGCCCACAGAAGTAATGCCACATACACATTATGTCACACAGTACAAATCCCCCCTCCCCCAGGTTCTATCCTGAATACAGCGCACTTACCTGTATAACAAAGATCCTCGGCACGTCACTGTGGGAGCCATTGGAAAGCCCAACGCCAGAGGAAAAGCTCCTCGGCGCAGGGCACTGTGGGACTGTATTGGGAGACACGTCATGACGTCTCTCCCAGTCCCTCCCTGAAGACACTACAGCAGACAGGGAGGGGGCGGACCACAGGGACAGGCAGCTGCAGCACTGCCCGCTGGCAGACTTCTACCATTATACATTGTAGCGGACAGTAGAAGTAGTAGTGGCCATGATCGTTGATGGAGGTGGCTGGCAAACCATGACCTTACTCAGAAATTGGTAACTTCCACGCACGCTATGAGACCTCACACTGCATATGACACCGCAGTGGCAAAGTTATGCACACCCCTGCAACTGGCATGCCTGTGTACCCCCCCTCCTGTCACCAGCCACAAACGGTGCTTCATGTCAATCACTCTGCGAGGGGTCTGCGCAGCTTCTGCAGTCGCAGTCCCATTCACAATAGCTAGGTCATGCACGCGCACTGCATTGTATACGCAGAATGCAACAATTGGCCGATTGCATGCGTATTAGTAACTGCGATCCTTGCTGAATCAGGCCCTATATTTGTATATTCTAGATATGCAAAGTCTGGAGCTTCTACTTATAAGCAATCTGAAAAGAACACAGTTGATGCTTTTGATACACCTACATAGTAACCAATGGAAGTTTGCTGTCTTGAATAAATCCTGGACCACCAGCAGTTATAAATAGATACATACATCTATATTTATGAAGCAAGACGCCACTTTGTAAATATAGCCCCTAGTCTTAAACATCTAAGTATACATTCTGCAACATTGAATGTTATTGCTGTGTAAACTGTGGACAGAGATTGTATGCAGACCTTTGCAGCTCCGGGGCCTTGGTGAACTAGTAGCCGGGAGCTGAACCATCAGATGCTGTAAGATGTGTGCAGCTGCGCCGGCCTCAGACGCGTATATACTTCTCTGTGTCCTGTGGAAGAAATCTGCTGCTGCTGCTGGAAAGTGATGGGGTCCAGCTTTCAGCAAACAATCTGGCAAATGAGGTTTGTATGAATAAGATGGAGCTCCCAAAATGGCATGAAGATATCAGCTGGTGAAAGTTATATATATAAATGTTGTTCCCTAGGGATTTACATTCATTATTATTTTAATAAAATTAAATGTAGGAGTGTGATATTTTTGGCCCACTGACACCTGTAAAACAAATTTCAAAAGACAGGACATGAACGTCGAATATTGAAGTCTGTTACTAAATAAACACCTGTACACAGCCCTCGTTCAGTAATTTAAAAAACCAACCAATATTTTTGTTTATCTATTACCTCCACACCCAAAGTCCAGGGGGCGCAGTGAAGAGTATTGAGCTGTTGGTTGTCCTTGGGGTGTGGAGACCCAACTTCCCTAGGAATTCCAGCTGTTGGCTGACCAGGTTGGGGATGGTTACAGTTATGACAGGGGTACCCCACACTGAGTCCCCTGCTATAGTGTCAGCCCCCTGTCTGGTTCAGCATAGTGCTGGTTATTGGAAAATAGTGGGGATCCAACATTGTTTTCTGTCCTATTTTCAAATCCAAGCCCAGGCTCAAAGGCCCGGGGCTAGTTATAGATGTGGGGGAGACCCCACACATTGTTTTTTTTTTTTAAATTGACATTATTTAAAAACAGAAAAAACCTGCAGAAAATACTAGTAGACCTGGTTGATGGGGATTTGCATTTAACGTGTATGATTTCCATCATCCTGACACCTACAAACACCCTTGTTTAAAAGATGAGAGTCCATTCTTTCATACAATGTGCCATATCAGTTATGTACTGGTGAACAGAGAACAACAAACTATGCTATAGAAACAGGGGTGTTTTAAGAGAGGAGGGGGGCCTGTGTGCAGACTCAGTGTGGGCCTGCGCGAGTAGTAGATTCTGGCTTTGTGCCAGAATAGGGTCACTGGAAAATGGCGTCTGTGCCCTTTTCCCGGGGACAGCAGTACTGCGCATGTGCGAGACACCGGGAAAATGGCTGCCATCATTTTCCCAGTGATTTTTGGTGCCCGGCACTGTAGAGCAGCACTCTGGAGACAACGGACAGGTAAGTATAAAGACTATATGGGTGCAGGGTGTGCAGTGTGGTCCCCCCTGAATCCAGGGACCCATGTGCACTGCAGACCCTGCACCCCTGTATAGAAACTGTAAAGAAATCCATAGCTAGGGGAGTTCTAATGCCCAGATCTCCCACATCCTGGAAATAATAAATACAGAGGTCCTCTCAAGTTATGTGGTATGATGTCTATTTTTCAAAATGGTATGCCTTTTTGGGCTACCAAATTATTACTACACATTTTATGCATTCATTCTAACAGGTTAATTAGTTTTATTGTGTGCAGCTTTTATTGAGAAATCTGCATGTAACATCCTGCTCTTTGCTGTTTTGGAAATCTGGATTAATGCCGGAGTAAGAACTGCATAGTGTTTGTTGATGGAGGTTATAATAAAAAAAATAAAAAAGACATTTGATTTCAGTTCACTTTCTTGCAATTTCAATAGAAAAAAAACAAAAACCTTTTTTGCCTTTTATTGCCTATTGAGAAATAAGCATACTAATGCTATATTCAGGACATGTGAAGTCTTCTGAGAGGAAAAAAACCAAGGTATTATTTGTGTAGTTACAGCACAATTACGGATATTGATGATGTAATGTGATCAGTCCAAAAAGAGCCAAAATAAGCTAGCAGTGAAGGAGTTCATATGAATCTTTATCACAACAAATTTTAGTAGGAAAGAAATGTGGCTCTTATTCTCTTCACCCCAGAGCCGTTGCACAGGAGGTCAATGTTGCATTTCATCAATAGCAATCTGGGATGCAAATGTAAAACAATAACAGGTGGATAAGGCCAGGTGGTATTTAACCTAGTTGCCTCCCGGAAGCACGGACGCAGTGAGGATCCTGGAGACAGGCACACTGCTGGCGTCCGTTCCCGTTAGAGGCAAACCCGGTTCAGAGCACCCCTACACATTCTCCGGCCTCCGTACTACCTACCCAGAGAAAATACACCCCGGGCTACGGTACCATTAATATCTGGACTATGTATATCTCATGCTCTGCCTAAAACCGGAATCTTCACATATTTCTCAATTATCTTCATTCACCTTTCAAGTAATTTAAAGTTAACTTTAGCTAGGCGATTAGCGGGACGCCGCTATCAGCTACATCAACTTTCAGTTATCACTATTTTTCTTTGGATTGACTATATAGGATTATCATCCACCTTTACCTGACCAATTTTTGTATAGTGCATTATATGTTCTAATTAAGAGACAATGGGGCAGATGTATGAAGCTGTGGAAAGTGATAAAGTGCAGAGTGATAAATGACCAACCAATCCGCTCCCACCTCTCATTTTTCAAACACAGCCTGTAACATGACAGTTGTGAGCTGATTGGTTGGTCGTTTATCACTCTGCACTTTATCACTTTCCAGAGCTTCATACATCTGCCCCAATATTTACTATTACATTTGATTTAATTATTTCTAATTAATATGATTTATTTAGTATGTTCATTTAATGTTTATTCAGTTATTGGTACCTATTGATACATGTTTTTCATGCCCATGTGGAGAGGCATCATAGGATAAATGTGTATTGTATTTTATTTACATGTTTACAGTAAAAACATTTAACGCTAAAACCACTAACCTTCTATATGTTACTCTAGTTATTAAGAACTAGTGGTATACATAAGGAGTATAACATTGCAGCATCTACATACTAAATCGGTTAGAGCGCAGCACAATTATTTATTTTTAAATGTCTTTACGTACAACCCAGTCTCCTATATTTTTACCACGACGGTAACAGGGTAATAGCTTAGAATTTTTTAATGATGGAAGATCACTGTCGGAAGTGATGATAGCCAAAGTTGTTTGGGCAGACTTCATCACTGACTGTGTTGTTGCATTGTAGTCGTTCACCCAGATGACAGTTTCGGACATGTCCCTTTTGGCTTTAGAGGTAAAGGTGTCTTTTCTTGGAATCGATAGGACTAATTTTTTATATATATTATATATATATATATATATATATATATATTACACACACACGCACACATATATACAAACACACCTGTATAATATAATATATATATATACGCACATATACAGGTCGAGTCACTCATATCCAAATAGTATGAAATACAGAACCTTTTTAGCATGACTGAGATAGTGACACCTTTGCTTTCTGGTGGTTCAATGTACACAAACTTTGTTTAATGCACAAAATGTATTAAAAATATTGTATAAGTTATCTTTAGGCTGTGTGTATAAGGTGTATATGAAAGACATAAGTGAAGTTTGTATGTATGCATACTTTATTTGATTCATAAAATTATTGCAAATATTGTATAAAATTACCTATAGGCTGTGTGTATAAGGTGTATTTGAAACAGATTTGGGTCCCATTCCTAAGACATCTCATTATGGTATGCAAATGTTCCAAAATATGGAAAAATCTGATATCCAAAATACTTTTGTTTCAAAACATCTTGAATATGGGAGACTCAATTTGGTGGTTTCTCTTGAATTTAGGTATTCCTACCTCCGATTATTGAATCTATTTATATAGATTTTGACCACTCTCTGATTAATAATTTGGTGTGATATAAGTACCTGCTTTTAATAATATTTTGTGTATAACATTGTATGTGTAAACTTCAAGTGTTTCGCTTCCTATGACTATTTTATGAAATAATATTAAAAGTTAAGTTTTATCATTATAGGTAGAATCCCCCAAAAAAGAGAGTACTTTCCTTCCTTTTTCTACATATGGGAGACTCAACCTGTATATACAAAATTACAAAAATGTATGTTCTTTTATCAAAGTCTCAGGGACTAGAATGAGAATGTTTGTTTTTTTTTTTTTTAACTAGTGGAGACCAATAGGACTCAAGGATGTAGATTAAATGATACATAGATCTAGTAATAGTTACATTAGCTTATCTTGCATGGGATAGGCAACCCAGCCAGATTGTGAGCCAAACTACCTAGAAGAGATCCCCAGTGACCTGGATTTCCTCACACCGCTCCTTTCACATTTTACATACAGTGTTTTACCTTCAAAGCTATTTGTGCGCATTATAGTGCCAGGAAACCAACTATATTGTTGGTTATTACGATGACCGACACTAGGTTTGGGAGATGGGAGTCATGCAGTAGGTCAATACCCCAATCTTCTTCATTACAAACAAAAATAGAAGCTATTTCAGTTTTGGCACCATCAGATAAGACATCTCTAAACTGCATTTTGCAGTAAGCGTTTTTAAACATATTTATACATTACTGTAGATATTGGGATGGCTACGATAGGTAAAATTCATGGTGATTGAAAACTAACCAAGGTAACTGAAAAACATTTGATATGTATAAAGCCGTGCACTTCACATAATCAACAGGTTTTTATTTTTCCATCTTTTAGCTTTTATACAGCGTCAGTGAAGATACAGAAATAGACCACACAACAGTCAGAAAAAATTAATTTAGTGGCTCCAACAGAGGAAAATAAAAGACAATATACAATTACTGATAAATAAAATGAAAAAAGTTAAATGTACAGCTGTCAGTAGACATCCAGGGCAGACGATCACACTGAATGGGCAGGTATTCCACAGTGTTTATGCCACAAATCTATAGCTTTGCTGACTATGGAGTCTGTGTTGTCTTCAGGGATCTAAGAGAGAACACAACAGAGTCACATCACCAGAGACCTCTTTTCGTATTATTGTTACAGTTACTGTATATCACATATCACCATAATAAAAGGCCAATAAACCTAACACTGAACCCATTATGAAAAAACCTTTTGGAGCACTTCCATAACAGAAGGCATGCCCTGAAGCTGCAGGTAAGCAATTCTTCTCTCTTATTTTAGAATGAGGTAGGTGGCGGTAATCAAATTATACAGAAAGTATGCTGGGCATAGAAAGAAGGTCACACTTAGCCCCAGCAATCATAACTTTAGGTGGAATAACTTTCTTCCTTGTAAGTTCCCAAACCCTCTATATACTGAATGTATTAGTCAGTTTTACAAGTAGTACTTTGATATTTGGCAACTTGGATTTTACGTTTAGTAACCTTATGACAAAAAACTGTAATTATGTAAAGACCCTGAACACATGTAATATGGCAATCAAGACAAGTGTAATGTTGCACATTGCTACTCCTAAATACTAGATCCTGTATGTTAGGCTTATGCCGTGTATCCACTTGCAGATAGTGGAACGACAGTACGATTACAACATTGTAATCGTACAGTCGTTCCCCATCCCCTGCAGTGCCTTCACTGAACGATATGTCATTCAGTGCAGGCACCCTCCCTCATCCCTGAACATGGCCAATCTGTCATTATCGGAAGATTGACCGGCATATTCAGGCGATGATTGATGTCGGAAACGACCAGCGGGAGCGCGCTTCACTGGTCGTTTCAGACATTAAACTGCCCGCACAATTAATGAGCGATTGAACGATAATGATGTCGTTATCGTTCAATCGCTCATTAATATCTGCAAGTGAATATGCGGCTTTAGAGGTTGTAACGATCTTACAGAAAAATGTGGAAACAATATAAGAGCAGGCACAACACTGCCTCTATATAACAGATATTGTACTAGTGCAAATATCCCCTCATGTAAACATTCTGAAGGAATGAGCTGATAATTTGCTGTATTGCGGCTGTATCGATTACATATTTATAATTTGAGATTTATTTTAATTTATTCTTTTTTATGTCCCCTTAAATAGTTTTGGAACCAAAACAAATACAATACATGAAAAACAAAACATAAATGGCAGACAATTGTTTATTTTGAAACAAAAGTAAAAGAATTCCGCACAGAACTAAATTTAAAACTCAATTAGTACGTACCAACAATATTGCATCCTTTTAGAAATATTGTAAGTCATGAGTCACCGTTGGTGGTGCTCCAAAGCACAAAGTAGAACATAGAACACAAAAAAAGCAGAAAAGAAGAGCCTAGTTGCTGGGGAACTCTTAAACATACATTCACGTAAATTTCACATAAAATATAACTTAATAAACAGGATTAAAATTGAAAGGGCACCCACGCTACACAGAAATATTTGATAGAAAGTTATCACTAAATATAATATATAATTTATTGTGGCGAAAATATTTGATTTGCAGTGTTACCACTCTGCCCCAATCCAACTCCTATGTTCATTAACCTACAGCACCTGGTATTCCCAGGTGGTCTCCCATCCGAGCACTAATCAGGCCCAATGATGCATAGCTTCAAAGATCAGACGAGATTGGGCATATCCAGTATGGTATGAATGTAGGTGTGTTACCAATCGGGGAAGTGTGAACGTCCAGGTACACACAAAGCAAGGGTGATTGTAGGACACTCTCATATGAGGAGTCCCTTTGTTAAATAACACGCAGTTCAAAGAAAGTAATGCATAAGAGTACTTTAATTGTTCCACATTAATTATCAATCCATAAGAATCACATATATATTATATGGTATTTGTGTAGATCTAGATTCTTATAACGTATTCCAAATCTCGTTGCTAAACATAATTAGGCATGGAAAGTATCATTTTAATAGATGGTACAAAAATCCGTCACACTGTAATATATTCTAATAAGGATATGTCAATCGGGACCAATATCCAAGTTTAATAGTTCACCACACTTGTCATACGGTACCCTATCCGTCAGTCACATGCTACACTTTTTTCATCATTAGTTCACTTCTGTTGCTTTATACACAATTCAAATCATAATACCCCCTATTTACTCACATCACTCCCTGCCCAGGTATTCTGCAAGGGGAATCGCAAACCAATAGAGATCACAGTCATTATACTCGAAGACTTAACAATTTAAACTTTATTATAGTGTAGACACATTCAGACATTTTGAGTTACTATTTATATTTTTATTGTCACGATAGGTCACATCTCAATATTTTTTCAACAAGCTGCACACACACACACACACACACTGTCATACGATAAGATATCTGAGGCATATTTTCGATATAATTTTTATTCTTATTATTTTCATTTTGTGTCACAGATCTGCTCTATATTTAACTAATATACAATTTGTATAACTGATTTTTGATTTCACGATGGGGTACATTTTCAAGACTATCCCTTGTATTTATACACACTCATAGTTTAACACTGAATCATACACACACAGACAATACTGCATCAGAGGTAGTTACCTTTATCTCTGGTCCCATGATAATATTAATGAGATCACTTACTTACTTCTGGATAACATCAATGAGATAATTTAGTTCTGTGCAATCTACTAAACATATTTTTTATCAACTATGATACAGTATCACCCTTGCTTTGTGTGTACCTGGACGTTCACACTTCCCCGATTGGTAACACACCTACAGTCATACCATACTGGATATGCCCAATCTCGTCTGATCTTTGAAGCTATGCATCATTGGGCCTGATTAGTGCTCGGATGGGAGACCACCTGGGAATACCAGGTGCTGTAGGTTAATGAACATAGGAGGTGGCTTGGGACAAAGTGGTGACACAGCAAAGCATTTTGCATATCTTTGATTCCATACATTCATGGGATTGGAGAACCAGTAAACCACGCTTTTTATATATTACCAGGGAACTAATCTTCCTATATAATGCCTTCATATAATCGATAGGATATCTAGATATTAATTATAAGATTGTAGGAGATTTGTGACCCTACATCAAAATTATATATATTATAATATGTTTTATGATATGGTAATTTTTTTTGATTATTTTCTTATAATATGATAGATGTTGATTTTTTCATGATAATATGTTTATTACTGGTATATTTATTATTTGTTAATTCTCAATATAGGATATCGATATTATGGCACGGAGGGCTTTGTTTTTCTATTTTTCTGTTGTCTATATACTATTTCCTATTGGACGCTGTGGCCAGCGTCCTGTTGCCATGGTTTCCCCACTGTTTCCGGCTTGGCGTATACGCTTGGATCCTCCCCGCTTATGGTGTGTGTCCCTCCAGCAAGGGAATAAATGGATTTTAGGCATATTTCCAGCTTGCGATCTATAACATCCTTGAAAGAGGACAAGGAGGGCATGGGCAATGTTGCACTCCTCACTAGGCGTGTGACATGAGAATCCACCTTATTTGGAAAAATAATTATCCGCAAAGGGGTATGCAAAGGCCAAGCGTCTTTGAGGCTGGAACCGCTTACCCGGATTTTTCCACGCCTCTTCTAAATGATCCACCAACTGACCAGATAGAGGAAATACAGTGGCATCTCCCTTAATATCCTTAAAGAAGGTGTATTTGGATTTAGCCACGGGGGGATCCTCATCCTCAATAACCAAGGCCGCACGGACTGCCCGTATAAGGCCAGGTATATAGACTTTAGACTTAGACTCCCCCTCCTTTGCACGAAGGGGCTCTTGGTCGGAAAAGTCAATAATCTCACCGTCATCAGACGTCATGTCATCATCATCATACTGAGCAGTCTGAGACAATAAAGGCCGCAATGGAGACTCCCCCTGTAAAACGTCCGTCAGGTGCTGTACCGTGTTGGGCAATTAATTCACCCACACCTGCTCCTGCGAGACCTGGGGGGGGAGAAAGCGGGAGACACTGGGGTACCATCAACTGCCTGGGGAACCCCTGCATGGGTGATGAGACTACCGCCTGCTGCAATAACCCCATCTGGGGAGACGCAGGGGGCGTCGCCAACTGGCCCACAAGGGTTGTAAGTGCATTAGCAAAACAAGCCCAGGGCAGTTCCTGCACCGGTGCAGTGACAGAAATCGGCGTGATAAAGTATAACATGCCCTACATAATCCCTCAGCGTTCCCATCTCCCTCCGCTAACTGTACATTGCATGTGGTACATTTTAGCTGAAGAGGATATTCTCGTTCACTCCCAGACATGATGAGTGTAAACGGAGTGTATGTGACTCCCCACACAGAAAATACTTTTACTGTGAGGCAATGAACACCCTGCAACATCGCACCGCAAGGGCTTTAGCAGAGAAAGAACACGGATAGTAAATGGCTGACAGCCAGAAGTGAAAGTACAATCAGACAGCGCTAACAGTAAGTCACATACAATGCAGAAATAAATCACCTGCACTAAAAGCACTATGATCGACTACGCAGACACAGAGCCTGGTAGGAAACAGTGCTGCATACTCTGACCTTATCGGAAGAGAGGTATGCGGGGGACCCGGACCGCGATGCCACCTGTATCAAACTCCAGCAGCATTTGCCAATTCTCAAAAATGGCCACCGAGAAACTGAGAGGTGGGAAGGCCCGAGGCAGGATCGCTGTGGAAAGGCAATCCGGCCACAGTCAAGGATATTCCGGGGTCACCGCTAGCTCATCTTGTGCAGCAAAGCTGCCTTGAAATGACTTCAGGGGCTGTTTAACAGCCCCACTCTGAAAAGGTGATCCGACTCTGAGCCGGGCACCTACGAAACTGAGACGCCATCGCCTATTCCCAAAAGGTATCCTGTGGATACCCTATGGACCCTGAAGTAGAAAACAGGATTACCGAACCAGCTGCCGGGGTACAGCATTGCTCGTGTGTGTGTGTGTATAATATATATATATATATATATATATATATATATATATATATATATATTTATTATCTCAGACGCACGGCTGTGACTCTGTGGTTCTCTGTCTGGAGCTAAGCATCTCATTTATTATTGAGCTGTTCATTGATGTTTTTCTGACTTTTTAAAGGCACATTAAAGCTCACTACTGTTTTGCATATTATGGAGTGCTGGTCTGTCTCTACCTTTGGAGATCATAAATAAATTATATACACACACACATAAAAAATTATATTTAGTGATAACTCTGTCAAATATTTCTGTGTACCATGGGTGCCCTTTCAATTTTAATCGTGTTTATTAAAAGTTATGTTTTATGTGAAACTTACGTGAATATGTTTAAGAGTGCCCCAGCACCGAGCCCTTCTTTTTTGTTTTCTAGATAATGGTTTATTGACAGCTGACTGCTATACCTTGCCCCTTTAAATATACTTACTTTGTCCAGAAATACAGTAATACTGTCTGCATTATTTAGACCAATCACTTTCATCTTGAAGGTCAGCAGAATCTCCACAGCAACAAATACTAGAATCTTGCAGGATCCGCTAATTACTTTGTCCCATACCCTGGAGACAAGGAAGAAGAAGAAAAAATGGATTGTATTAGGATAGTTGGCATGTGATAAGTAATGAAAACAGGAATTTGGGACCAACTTTTATTATGTTTTAGTCAACATATTTTCCAACACCAATTGTATGGCAGGTACATAGACTTTCACTTATACCACCCACATGCCACTCCATTATCTCAAGATAAATATTATATTCCGTTCAGCTGATAATAGAATTGCCAACCACAAGGCTTAAGCAAATAACATAATTTTGAGATATTACATAAGATTAGCGGAGTTACCTTCTTATTTTAAACAAAGAAAAAGGAGGAAGAAGCCTCTTGTTTGGGGGCACTCTAATTCTAATTATTTATTCTAAAACTTAGCTTTTAATACATCCTATCATAAAAATCGCCAATAGATACAAATATGAACAAAAGTCATGAAACAAACATTTTTGACTCTTGGGGAGCACCGCCAAACAAGAACATATAACTTTATAATCTTGCAGAGGTAATGGTGCTATATATACACACTAGATATTATTGATATCTTTAGCTACATATCTTACGTCACATCAAATAATTGTATGAATTTACCTGTGCACTGACCACCCACTATACTTCATATGACTCCCTAATTTGACATGGTGCGCCTATATATTGCTAGATTTCACCATTGTATGTAAGAAGTATTGTAGGTCTGGAATATGGTTCTGTGGAAGAGAAGATCCTGAGGTACATAGCATAATGCACAACAGAAAAGCCATGTGGCGTGAAGGGAAACAATTCCCAAAGCTCTCCCACATTACCATTGCCCTACGGCTTAGGAAAGCTCATCCAAAAATGCAGAGTGATCTCAGCTAAGGGGGGGGGGGGGGGGGGGGAATGATGTGACAGAAAATGGAACAAAAGCAACTGGACATCACATACGTTTTGTAAGTAATATCTAAATTGTGGGTTAAATATTTTTAAGATATCAATGAGACAACAAGAAAACCCATTTTTCTTTCTTAAAGGCTGAACATTAATCACGGCTATTCCATATCTTAGATAAATAACTCCTTTGTACCACTGATTACAGTGGCAATGAATGAAAGATATACTAAACGCTGGCTACGCAAGCTGTGTATCACTGCCCATACCGAGCAACTGGGCAAACACTGCAGTCTGTGTGGCCAGTGAGTTCCTGTGATGCACAATAACTATAAAACCAAAGCAATTACTGGATGAATATCAGACAGAGAACCAGGGCTGTATTAAGGTCTGTGGGGGCCCCTGGGCAACAAACTTGACCGGGGGCCCTATCAGTGATCCAAATTATATAATAATATATATATATATATACATACACATATATACACACACACACTAATATATATATATATATATACACACACACACACACACATTATATATATATATATATATACATACACACACACACAAATATGTATATATATGGTTTGTAAGGAGTGTATAGACCGGCGCACTGGTTAAAGTCTTTATAAATGTGTAGCACTGTTTGTGCTATAGGTGTGTTTCAAAACAAAGTACAGTCCATATAGTGCTGGCACATAAGACACTTTTAGTCCCTCTGGTGGAGGTGGCAGCAGTCTTCCCAGGTTCCTGAGCGGCGATCAGGATAGATAAGATCTGAAAGTGGAATAGGGAAAAAGCATGCGCCTAATAGTGTAGTATTTAAAAACAGTGATGTAAGTGCTCAAAATAAGATGTGCGTACCAAATAATAAATCTTTAAAGCTTATCTGTGATTTCTTTACTGGGGTTCCATATGGTGAGGTGTGTATGGTCCTCCAACAAATCAGGAAAACCTTAATAGGAAAGGCTCAACCAGAGCCAGATAGAACACAAATATAGTGTAGTATTTTCGTTTAGATATAGCACGTATAATTAAATATATATTGCGTACCAGAAAGATACTTGGGCATCTGCATATAATACTCTGATGTTCCTCTAGGATCCCATGGACAACCTCATGGTCTGCGCACTGGTGGATAGGGTTTAGCCTCAAATAAGCAAAAAATGACCCTTATCACAGGTGTGCTTTTCCACAGAAAGGGGGGTTTTAATCACATTTACAGGGATACAGAGTAGACAGGGGTTAACACAACATAAGTAATAAGAAAAAAATTGCTTATCTGCAATAAATTCAGCAGAGTGGAGAGATGCTGGATACACACACACACATATATATATATATATATATATATATATATATATATATATATATATACACACACACATATTTCATTTAATATTGTGCCTGCCCGACCCCGTAACCAGTAGCACCACCGCACATATGAGAAAAACATTATTTGACTCACCTTCCAGGCTCCACGCCGGGGCAATCACACAGCAGCAGACCCAGGGCAGTAGCTGCAGGTCCTGTATTTTCACATCCGCGATCTTCAGATGCAGCTGGCGTGGGACTGCGCAGCGCGACCTTTGACGTCACGCCTGCAGTGCCGCGCAGCCTGCCCGCTTTCCGAAGCAGCGCTGCACTCTGATCCAAAGTGGTCAGTGATCGCTGCCTGCCTGCAGTCACATGTGACTGCCGAGGAGGACCTGGGCGGAGACAGCTAAATGCTGTACTCCGCCGGTGTTAGGATTGGAAGGACAGTAGTGGCAGGGGACAGGGTGTGGGGGACCCCTATGTGTGGTGGACCCTGGACGACCGCCCCTGTCGCCCTGCCTTTAATCCGGCCCTGCAGAGAACAGTTATTAGCCAGGGTGTGACAGGACTAACAGGTCACAGTAATGCTTTCAGGGGACAGCCAAACCTCAATCAATTTGGCCACTTGGTTCTGGATCTGGGGCCTGTATGTGACTAGCTTCACATTATATAAAGGTTAGGGCGACTCGTCAATACTAAAGATATCAGATAAAAGATCTACAAAATGGGGTGCATCTCCAGTCACTAAGTGCTGCAATCAGCCTGTCTGGGCAGAAAATGGCAGGCAGCGCACAATGCCAAATATCGTAACTGTCAAAAGTTTATGGAAAATATTACCTCATTGTACTCATAACATTTGGACTATCCCTTAATTATTTCAACTTATTTTTTTCTTCATTAAATACTGTACATTTAATCCGAATTTGTTTTTAAACAACAGCAAATACCTCATGACAGTAATGAGACATCAGGGATAACTTTATTTAAAGTATGACAAGTTTACACTTTGTGTTTTTATTAATATTGATTCCTATGCGTATACAAGTACACCTACATTGTAATATACCCAGGGCCAGATTAACAATGGGGCGGATGGAGCTACAGCTCCAGGCCTCCACATAAAAATAGGCCCATTGTCATGACAACATGATGATGACTGGCCATCTGCTCTCCACACGCTCAGCTATAAATCATAAGTAGTAAAATTGTATTTCTATTTACCTCACAAAATGAAGCATTTTTTTATTTTACATATTTAGGGAGACATTGGGGCTGAGAGTATAAGGGTGTACACGCCCACATGGCACTGGCCACACCCACACAGCACTGGTCACGCCTCCTCTGATTCTCATAATAGGCCTTTGTTCATTTTCAGCTCCAGGCCCATGTGGCCCTCAATCCGGCTCTGAATATACCCCTGGACAGCACATAGGGCATCTCACAGAAAGTAGAGGCTAAGGCCCAGTTACTGCCGGAGGTATAAATGTAACAGTACAGTGTGACTAAAAAAGGACTCTTCACAGCAAAACTGAACACATCTAATATGTATAGTGTGCCCTGAAGTTCATTTCAATAGAATTTTTTTTTTTTGCATTTATTTGTAGAATCAGGCATAATGCTGTGGCCATATTGTATTCTATATAACTCATCCTGATCTGACAACTGGTGCCGATTAGGAGTTGGGAGCAAAAAATAAATAAATAAAGAGTAACTTTTCACCTGGACCATGTTGAAATAGTATAGACACACTTTATTTCATTTTTGTGTGCATACAGGGTAAATACTGGCTGCTTTTACATGTGAACCACAAAAGCTGGACAGCTTTATAATTACACTGCCATTTAGATTTGTGCTACGACACGCACCATACAAATCTAAAGCTTTCTGCACATTATGGGGTATATTTACTATAAGGGCAGATAAAAGTTAAGTAGAATCTGATTGGTTGCTATCGGCAACATCTCCCCTTCTCAAAACCTGCCCTTATAATTCAGGACTAGCTGGTCCCTTAATGCATGAACACAATACTGAAGAAAGAGGACAATGCCATATAGCAGTTTTATGCAAATGATAAGTAATGATAGATTTGTACCTTTGTAAACTAGAAGTTGGTAAACAACCTGCAAAGCACTTCTTATACCACAAGTCATAGGGAAGCTTATCCAATGCATTGCACGTCTTAAGGTGAGTCACAAGTCTGCTATCCTCTAAATTTAGGTAATGCTCAAACGCTTTCTGCTGCAAAACAGAGAAGACGGTGCTGTAAATAAAGGTTCATAGAAACGTATACCCCGACAAGGAATTCCCCTTTCCACCAATCCGGAACCTCAGATAACCTTGTCAAGGAAACAAAGATGGACATAGAAAATGTTATAGGAAGACTGATAAAACATATACACTGCATAACTAGCAATACAATATGGTTCTCTTTTTTATTTAAACCTGTACAATTAACAACAGGTTTTGCCCATTGTGGCCCCGCTCCATACAGGCTTCAGACAGAAATCCTGCTATCTATGCTAGAACTGATTTGTCATGCATATTGTAAGGTCATGTGTATTCTGGGAACAGCGCTCTTGTCACCTATTTTTCAATGTTTTTGTTTTTCTTATATTAACTATCCATTATGAATGAACCAATAGGCAAAAACTGCATGATTCTCAGATCCCAGCTCCATCCCACATGGCAGCAAATGGCGCTGCTAGATCAGAAATACGCCCCCTGGTGGCTATGTTACAGACATACGATTCTAGTTGTCATTTTTCTAAATACTTTTCTCTAACAGACAAGTCAAGATCCAATTCAATTTTATTCTTCCAAAAATTTAGCAGGTCTATACACCCATATTGCCCTGATGTTCTCATTGTGGTACACTAGTGTGTTATATTGGATACACATTATAGATCGATCATAGCACATTACAGTGTATTAGACAGGCAGGGAGCTGCACGAAAGTCTTAATTATGCGAATATGCACCAGAACACAGCGCCCATTACAACCCGCTATCAGGGCGGAATCACTGTAAAGTGGAGTGCAAATGAAAAAAAACACCATGTCGGGGAGGTCAGGATTTACTTTATCCGGAGATCCCCTTTAACATGGACACATTATTTCTCTGGACGAGCAAATGGCTTTATTTACAAAAAAAGGCAAATCCTAGGTGCCTGCAATCTTCCAAAGGTCGGTGACCATGTGTCCTGTAGAAAGAGGCGGTAAATGTACTTTCTGAAATGATTATTGTGCTTTTTTTTTTTTTTTTTTACATACTGTAAATATATGGAGTCAGGTAAAATGCATTTACAGTTTGTGTGCTCCACATTAATCACACACAGGCAGGTATGATACCTATATCTTACAGTAAGGGGGGTGGGGTATGCCAATTTATACACTTACCAGCTGTGGCTGAGAATCCCTAAACCTGGTTTCTAAATGATGAACAAAATTTTTGATAAGCCAATAACAATCCACATCATCCTCAACCATCTCCTCCATTGCGCTGGCTATGGCCAGGAATGATTCATCCTCCGGTTCCTGGAACAGAAGAAATGTTGTGTTAACAACCTCCGATAGCCCATGGATATCACACTTTTAGATACAGTAGTTAACTGAGACAGAGAAATGTATGAAGAAGAAAGCAATGTAGGGTCTTCCCGCACGTGGCTAAGCACAGAGTTGGCCTCCAGTGCCAGTGGCTAGGAAAATAAAAAGTTAACCCAAAGTGCACAACAAGTCCTAAATATCTAGTATGTGAAAATACTTTCCAAGGGCACTGTGTTACTGGGCTGGATGGTCTTAGCAGACATAGGCACCAACATTGTAACCTACTTCTTTTATGACAAGACCCAATGTTCCCCTTTGACTGTAACCAAGGTAGAATGGCTAATGGCTTAGAAAACTACATTCCTTTTCAAGACAAAACCATCATAGTTTTGTATTTTCCATAATACTTTGGTGGTCAGAGTATTGAGGCTCTGAGACATAAGGGACTTGGAGCCCTGGTTGCTGGAATACTCCACAGTTAGCTTAATGCTGGTATTTCACCAACTGTGCTGCACAAATGATTTCCCTTCTAGCATATTACAGCAAGAAAGAGCTGGGAGCCTTAATAACCAAAGTAAAATTCGCATTTGAAAGCTATTTAGTTAAAAACCAACGTGTCCATAACAGTTGACCATACCAGAGGATATATATGTCTTCTAGACAGTTTCACTGTTTCCAGGTGATACACGTGAAGGAACACCTCAGTCTTGGGAGTGGAGTCACTAATGAAGCGGATAACCTGCAGAGCATGGTGTACATCCTCATAATGCTCCCTCCTATATACCATCACCATAGAGTGAGTGTCCTGGTGAGGAGGCAGTATTCCTTTAAAAAGCCAAAAACAATACAAAATAACTATTCAAGCTATTAGCTTACATTAAAAGATTAAAGTGTAAATATTATTTATTCACCAATAAAAATATTATTTTGAATGCAGTACTGTAAGACGCACTGTTCATGGCAATTACAAACTGTTCAAAATAGTATCAGGTAGAAGTGAATCCTAGTGGACGTGCTAAATGACCACCCACATAATCAGTGCAGAAGCAGCTACTGTCACTTCAGTTGACCCCAAGGACCTAAGTTGAGTATCTATAAGTACCAAAGGAGCATGGAGTCCATCTAATAATACCATGTGGTAGCAGTAAACTACTCCTTTTAGTAAGGTTCTGTTACTTTGTCTCTTGTGATATGACCTCAGCATCAGTGTGTAGACATGCTTCTTCCATCCCATGGATAGTTTTATTCGAACTTTAGTGCTACTTTGAGCCTCATTTAGACTTAAGGAGGGGAATTCAATTGTTTATTTTTGGGCGTGCTAATTCACTGCCCTGTTTCTTCACCTTCATCGCGGCTAGCCAGCCTGCTGGTTAGGTACAATTCAAATCATTTTCATGTGGGCATGTAAAATGGGTGGGCGGCGATGGTACTTTCTACACGCCTTGTGATAAATGCGCCCCCAGACCCTGCTTCCCGATGTCATCCCGGGTAACCCAGGGCCCGATTCTCTATGACATACGGCAAGGGGTGACCGCCGCAGTAATTAGTGTGCAGTCCATACTATAAACAAACACACGGCAGCCCCCACTTTAGTCGTCCCTATGAAGTGCCCCCGATATGTATTGTCCCTTAGAGTGCCCCCAGAAGTGGTCCCCCATGCCCCTTACAAGTACACAAATACGTGCCTTCCCCGCTCCTGCACCCGCCGCCGTCTGCTCCTCTGTCCTCCCACGGCTCCCCTCGTGGACGCTTGGCTGCTACAATTGTTGTAGCAGCCAACATCCACGGGGGAAGCCGGGCTAGAGCTCACTCTCAAGCTCAGCCTTCCGGCTCCCGCCGCGGGTGGAGAGACGTGGGAGGACAGAGGTGGGGACAGCGGCAGTTGCAGGGGCTGGGATTAAGGTATTTTATTTGTTTTTGTTTGTGTATTTGTAAGGGCCATGGGGGACACTACTGGGGGTACTCTGGGCACTTTATAGGGAGGACCTAAACTGGGAGCACTGAATAGGGGGAAACACTATTGGGGGCACTCGGGCACTAATGGGGGCACTGCACAGGGAGGACCTAAACTGGGGGCACTATAATAGGCACTGAATAGGGGGAAACACTATTGGGGGCACTCGTGCACTAATGGGGGCACTGCACAGTGAGGGCCTTACCTGGGGGCACACTATAAGGGGCATTGAATAGGGGGACCACTACTGGGGCAGTGCATAGGGGGGACCACTACCTGGGGAAATGTATAAGGGGGCACTGCATAGGGGGAAGACTACTGGGGCAATCTATAAGGGGCACTGCATAGGGAGGACCTCTAAAGGTGGCATTCTATAAGGGACATTGCATAGGTGGGACCACTACTGGGGGCACTGTATAAGGTTGCATTGGATGAGGGGCACTGTATAAGGGGGTATTACATAAGGGGCACTACTGGGGGAACTGTATATGGGGCACTGCTTAAGGGGTACTGTATATGGAGGCACTGCATAGGGGGGACCACTACTGGGGGCACTGTCTAAGAGCCACTACTGAGGGCTCTGCATAAGAGAGACCACTACGGGGGCATTGCATAATGTGTACTACAACAGGGGGCATTGCATAAGGGGCATTAGTACTGGGGGGCATTAATGTGCATATGGAATGGAAAGGAATGTTCCCTAGAGTGGCGAGATATGGTGGTGTCATGTTGAGACGTCCCCATTTTTCAGTGGACATGCCCCTTGTGGCATGTGACCATGCCCACTTTTTTTGCGCACGTGCACATACTTAGAGGGGGGCTACTTAGTATAACTTGCCCTGGGCTCCAAATACCCTAGTTACGCTACTGCCACTGTACAGCCTGCTGCAGCCCGCCCCACTCTTGAACAGAAGGAAGAGGGCTCGGCCCCTGCTGCCGCCGACCCGGTTTCCATTAAGTAAATGTGGAAGCCGGGGGGGGGGTGGGAAGTGGGGGAAAAAAGGTGTGCAGATGGCAGAGACTGGATTGGGGGGACTGGCCTAAGTGTAGAGACTAACCGCCGGCCGGTCCCGCGCGTGACCATTGAGTTCCTACTGCAGTTTCCGGCAGTGCTATCGCTGCTATTGCAGTGGACACAGGGCCTGATTCAGCAAGGAACGCAGCGAAAATATGCTAATGAATTCATACTCAGAACGGGTGACCAGATTTAAATGAAGTGATCAGCCTTTAATCAGAGGAGTACATAATTGAAGGATATGTACCTGATCATCAATTGACTTATATAGGATTTCATCATTTGCAGTGTACTGGTATCGGCTACGGGATGTATACGGCATCCCAGCGTGCGGGATACCGACGGTCTAAATACCAGCACTGAAATCCCGACAGGTCAGGATCCTGGCACCAGTATCCTGACCGCTGGCATCCCGAAGCTAAGTATCGGGGTGTTAGGGGGAGGTTAGGTTAGGAGTTAGGCACTAGGGGAAGGGTTAGGGTTAGGCACCGGGGAGGGAGGGTTAGGGTAGGGGTTAGACTTACCTTGATTCCTTATGGGTGTCGGGATGCTGCTGTTGGTATTCTGACCAGCGGCATCCAGACAGCCAGGATTTCATACCCAACCCATTGGCTACATCCTGATCACCTTCCCACATGGCTTATTTTTTCCCTGTACTTTGTCCCTACAAAAAGTAATTTTATTGAAATATTTGATTAAATCAATGATATTCACCCTTAAAAATAGTATACTAGTTAATTATTAATAAAATTCTAATATTAAAATACTTTTTATTCAAAACTCACCCTCTAGGGGTGGTGAGAACTAACAGGTGATAAAGTGAAAAACAGCTCAACCAATATTTTTTATCACGCCTAATTTACAACAATTGAATAGCCCTGGCCATGTTTTTGCTATCTCTCTGATGGGTTTGTTTTGATTTTTCAGCCTAATGATGGCTTGCTTCACTGATAGTGACAGCTCTTTGGATCTCATATTGAGAGTCGACAGCAACTGATTCCAAATGCAAATGTCACACCTAGGGCGGAATTCAATTCTTTCCAGCCCCTATCGCGCCCGACGGAGCTATTCAATTCTTACTCCTGTCGGGCACGATGAGCTGCCAGCGCTACATTTCAGCTCGCAGCCTCTGGGGGATGAGAGCTGAAATGTGCGAAAAGTGACATGTTTGGGCGCCCAAACATCACTTTTTGCGATCGCGCGCAGCACTTTGGCCAGGTTTAGCTACTTTACGCACCTAAACCTGACCTCTATGGGCGCGATCAGCGGGAAAATTTTGGACAATTGTATAGCGGCCCGCGAACTCCTGTCACTTTAGACGGGAGATGCGGGCCGCGAATACAATTGAATTCCGCCCTTAGAATCAACTCCAGACCTTTTACCTGCTTAATTGATAATGATATAATGAGGGAATAGCCCACACCTGTCCATTAAATAGCTTTTGAGCTGATAGTCCCATTACTTTTGCCCCTTAAAAAGAGGAAGGCACATATAGAAACCGTTGTAATTCCTACACCGTTCACCTGATTTGGATGTAATTAGCCTCAAATTAAATCTGAAAGTCTGCAGTTAAAGCACACCTTGTTTGTTTCATTTCGAAGCCATTGTGGTGGTGAATAGAGGCCAAATTTTGAAAATTCTGTCAATGTCCCAATATTTATGCACCTGACTGTGTATGTGTATGGATAGATATATATATATATATTATATATATATATATATATATATATACACACACACACACACTGTCAGGCCTCATAAAATGTTTATTCGGACCACATGTTTGACATGCCTGCACTAGACGATATTTTACACAATTCGCCTGATTTCAACGCATCGGAACGTCAAATGGTGTAAAATATGTCCCAATCGTGAGTGTCCACTCAACATCACGATCCGATGCTCGTACATCGCGCATATTCAGATCTTGCCTACTGCAGGCAAAATTTGCCAATCTCATACACGATTTTGTGCAGATTGATCTTTAGTCAGATTGGACACTTTTTAGCAGCATATCGTGTCCTGTAGAGCCTGGGAGCTGCCGGGGAGAGTTCAAGGGAAATTGCTCACAATATCGCATCATGAGAACATTGTCTAGTATATACGCACTTTCAGGAGTAAATCAAAATTGGGGGGAATTAAATTAGCAGCTTTAACCCAGCTAAATGCAACAACGTGGCCGGACGCACATTTTTTGCTATTCAATTAGCCACGCAAATTAAGACGCGTTAACTCTCCATGAGATTAACCCCCCACCACCACCTAAAGGCACTTAGAAGTTTTTAATTAGCTTACTTTGGCAAATAATGACACTTCATTTTTGGGGTAATATTCTGCAAAATGCAGACTATGGGCTAAATGATTTAAGATATATGGGGGTGCTGTATAGAAGAGACAGGTGTTTTTAGGCTTGCAGGTGGGAGTTGCAGGTGTTTTTTAACACTTTTTAAAAGTGGCAAAAATGTCACAATATTTACCTCCAAATTTATCTAGAGCATTTATTTTCTGAAAAAAACACTTGCTTTCTATTATATTTTCACCGTTATTAAAATAATACTAAAATCAGCCATTTGACACCTTTTAAGAGCCCCAAATACTTTGCTTTTGGTCACTAATAGACTTTTATATTGTTATCCAATAAAACTTTGCACTTTTTGGGGGTATAGGCTGATTTCCCCATTTTTTCAGACACATAAGGTTAACATCATAGAAAATGACAGCGCAAACTCTGGAATAAGCCTTGAGTGCACATAGACGTGGCAAGTGAAATTACCGCACCATAAGCCTGTTAAGCCAAGCCGCGATACATAAAGATGTTACTATACTAACTGAATCTGCTCCAAAGGGTGTAAATTTGCATTTGTCATAACATGATGATCCTTTCTGCGCATCAGACACCTTCTTATTAACCAGAAGCTATTTTGATGCATGGTCTGAGAATTCAGTGACGGTATACAGCTGTACCTACACAGGGTTCACCCTTCTGCGTTATAGCGCATATTTTATGCACTACAGGCAGCGAGGGACTCAGTTTATTAGCGGGTCACTCAGGACATGCTGTGACTACGTATACGATCTGCGTGCACCGCAGCAAATATCAATCCTACAGTGTCTCCCCATCCAATCGCCACCTGAGACCTTCCTCCCTGCCCACCAGTGACCAGCTGAATGCTTTGCAATTTGAATCCAGCTCTCCAGGCTTTGCATACTCCTCCCTGGGCTCCGAATCCAGCTACCCCTCTCACAAGGCTCTGCACTCCATCTCCTCGGGCTTTGCACACCTTCCCCACCACCCCCCCTGTGACTCTCCCGGCTGTAGCAGCAACGTTGTTGACCCCATCATAACGGTTGTGCCGGGCCCCTCCAGCAGCCTGGGGTGGTTCACAAATGCCATTGTGCACTCCATCCCCGACTCCTTCAGCCAAGGGGCTCTCAACATGCAGGAGGCCGGGGAAGAGGACACTGCCTGGGCTAGAAAGGAGCTGGCGTTCTAAACGCGGGTGTTGAGGGACAAGCTGGGGCTGCAGTTCATCGAGCTAATGAGGCTGAAGTTAGCTTCTTATTCGGCCAGCTTCTTATTCACTTCTTATTCGAGCTCCAACTTCTTATTCATTTTCCAGCTTCTTATTCAGAACATGTTATATTAAAATATTTTTATCAAATAGAATCAATAAGCTTACATTGAATAAACAAAATATGGTATCTATTACACAAATGTAAATTGTATTTTGCTTGGCCCACAAAGCTTTTGGGCATGAAATTGGGAACAGGGACCAGATTTTCTATATTTGAATAAGTAGCTGTAGTTGTGCAAGGGTTAACTAGTCTTGGGCAACAAATTTGACACTTGGAATCCACAGAGGGGGGTCACTTACATATGACCCACTTGCAATTGGCCTTGTCCAACAAGGATTTGGGCATGAAATAGGGCATTAAAGTGGGCACAGGCACCAATTAATACATTTGGATAAGTAGCTGTAGTTGTGCAAGGATTAAAGAGCCTTGGGCAACAAATTTGACACTTGGAATCCACAGAGGGGGGTCACTTACATATGCCCAACAAGCTTTTGAGCATGAAATTGGGTGGTAAAGTGGGCATAGTGACCTGATTTTCTATATTTGAATAAGTAGCTGTAGTTGTACAAGGGTTAACTATAGCGTTCCCGCTAGGCTGTTTTAGCGGGGCGCGGCGCCCAGCCCTCCTTCTGGAGGGCAAAAAGCACCCTGCCCTCCAGGTGGAGGGCAAAAAGCGCACTGCCCTCACAGCCTGCGGGTGCCATTCTCACCCGCGGGACGCAGTGTCCCGCGGGTGGAGAAACATGCGGTGACCCGGTCACCGCCGGAGAATAGACGCCGGGCGCATGCGCTTGGGGGCTGCCCAGCATGCCCGTAAGCGCCGGGCACGCCCCCAAGTATGACGAAAAGGGGACGCGTCTTATAGACACGCCCCCTTTTCATGACTACGCCCCCTTTTCGGGCGCGAAGGCGCGCGCACAAGGTTGCCCTCTCTAGCTCCAGCGCCCTGCCTGCCACCGGAGCTAGAGTGAACACTAAACTAGCCTTGGGCAACTAATTTGACACTTGGAATCCACAGAGGGGGGTCACTTACATATGACCCACTTGCAATTGGCCTTGCCCAACAAGCTTTTGGGCATGAAATAGGGCATTAAAGTGGGCACAGGCATCAATTAATACATTTGGATAAGTAGCTGTAGTTGTGCAAGGGTTAACTAGCCTTGGGCAACAAATTTCACACTTGGAATCCACAGAGGGGGGGTCACTTACATATGACCCACTTGCAATTGGCCTTGCCCAACAAGCTTTTGGGTATGAAATTGGGTGGTAAAGTGGGCACAATCACCAATTTATATATTTGAATAAGTGTTATGGTTGTGCAAAGGCTAAATAGCCTTGGGCAACGAATTTGAAATTTGGAAAATACACAGGCGAGTTACTTACATGTGAATCACCTGCAATTGGCATTGCCCAACAAGGTTTTGGGCATGAAATAGGGTATTAAAGCCTGCCCCTGCCTCATTGCCCCAGTACAGCCCCAGCTGCAATCTACCTTTACTCCCTCCTTACCTCAACTGTCTACTACCCTAATGCACCTCTATCCCAACTGCTGCCTGCCCCCAGCACTGTCCAAACTACTGCCTGTCCCCAGCACTGCCATTACCTCTCCAAACCCCATTTCTACCCCTAGCACTGCCTGGCCTTACCCCCTTCTAACCCCTCCCTGCCCCATCTGCTCTCTGTCTCAACCAGCAGCTCTACCCCAACTACTGCTTATCTTTAGCACTGCCCAAGTTGCAAACTGCCCCCACCCCCAGCACTGTATCACTGCTGCCTGCCCTTACCACTTCTCTGCCCCCAGCACTGCACCTGTTGGCTATGTGAGATCAAGCCAAAGTATTTAAAATAATTATCAGTACTGAAATATGAGTGTGACTTCACACAGTACAGTATGTGTAGGGCATGTGGGGTGGTCTGATGGTATATAGGGAGCTCAAAATCATAAATTGTGATGGGACCCAAAAACAGTGGAATAGGACCCCAATTTTTTAAAGTGAGGGGTCCCTTTTACCCGATATTTTTTTGCTCAGCGCGATCACTGATACATATTTAACTAAATAGGGCTACAGTTACCATGGTCTCAGAACAGAACAATTTTACAGTTAAGATTCAGAATATAATATGATATAACAATGTATAAAAATTGTGCAGATTTAAATTTATTTTTGTTTCTCGATTATGCATTGGATGTCTATTCTCATACTTTAACCGTAAAACAAAGAAAAAAAATCATTTATCTGGCAATACATAATGTTATAACAAGAGGCCTAGTAGTATATTGTACCTAAGAGAACTTTCCACACAAGCATTCGGTACATGGATGGGAGAGGAAATCTTTGACTGAAGGTACAAAGCTTCTCGATATCTGTAGGCAAAAGGATAGATGATAAAATGTGTCTGGTTCCACGCTACAAACATATACACACGAGAGATATATAGATATAGATACACACACACACACACATACATACATATATATCTCTATATATCAATTACTGAATGAAGTGTTTTGTGCTTCTCGGTCTCATCCTGAAAGCTATGTGCAATGATCAGGAACCAACTAAAATGGCTCCAAGTTTGAGGCAAGGATACTTAGAAACAAAACATGGGGGGGGGGGGGGTCAAAGATAGTGGGAACATGGGTAAAACACTGTAACTACCCACTTACACTGCATATGAAAGAGATGCAACAGCTGCATTTATAACACAATCACACTGTGAGCCTCTGTGAGAGTTCTGTTAGCTGTGTGGTTTTTTAGAAGCTGGCTATTGAATGCAAGTCACATGCATTGGGTGCCGGACTGTAGATAGACAGTAATTAGTTAGACAATGTCTAGATCGACCCCAGTTGTTAGACAGTCAATAGATCGACAGGTACAAAAGGTCGACACACTAAAGGTCGACATGTAAGAGGGTCGACAGGTACAAATGGTCGACACAAACATGATCAACTTTTTTTTTTTTTTTTTTTTTTTAGGTTTAGGGTTAGGCACTTAAGATGAGCCAGTGTCCAACGTCATTCCCTACCATCCAACGTCATTCCCTACCATCCAAGTGGGCATGGATGGGGAATAAATCCATGTGGTGAGCGAAGCGTGCCACCGCGCCCGCAGCGTGGCGAGCGGAGCGAGCCCGCAAGGGGCCGAATGGTATTTACGCAAAAAAACATTAAAAAAATATGTGTCGATCTTTTGACCATGTCGACAATTTGTACCTGTCGACCATTTGTACCTGTCGATCTATTGACTGTCTAACAACTGGGGTAGATCTAGACATAGACAAAAATTAGTTAGACAATCTCTTATACCACACCCCATGCATTGAGGTGGCCTCCACAGACCTCCCAGGACACAAGTACAAACACTTGTAAACCACTACATGTGAAACGCTTTCATATTTGACATGTGGTGTCACCAGCGTTGAACTTTTGGTGCTCAGTTGGCAGTGGGTCTATTAGGTATAAAGTGCACATTTCTCTGGTGTCTCACAAGCCTGCAAATGTTGGGATCCGGAAAGAATCTAAGTGTATCTTGCTAGCCCATCACAGGAATCTCTACCTAATGACCACAGGATAAGCCAAAAACCACAAGATGCCTCAATGCCATTGTGCTCATTACCTACTGGATTACTGATAAACACACAGGCTGCAAGTTTGGTGTGATTGTGCTCATACACAATGTGATGGTAAATTAGGTCATTTTAGACCTCATAACTATGAATGGTTGTATATATGGCCAACAAAGACTGCCCATTCTGATCAACATCTTATGTGATGCCATGAGGTGCTGGTCCTGTCAGACAAAAACCACATTAGACTGTATACGTGATCAACATCCTACAACACCAATGACATAGATCCAGTTGTCAGGGACTCACCAGTGTATGGCCATCTTAAGCTGTACACAGTTTATACTTATAGTGGTATTCCTGTTTTGTCTTTTGTTTCTACTGTCTACTGTTTGCCTCAGGACAGCGGAAGGTGCGGGGGGGAACACAACAGCATTTAATAACAAAGACATAACTATCACATATTTGGAAACAGATATATTTTTCCTAATTGTGATTAGTGGTGCTAGCCTGCTTAATACAATGAATACAATTATTTTCAACATTGGCCGCGATTCAATTCAAAACGGTGATGAATAGCCCCCGAAAAGAGCACTCAGAGCTATTTAATTCTGCGCAATGTTAAGTTCGAGAATGCTGGTTCTCGCGACTTAACCTGGTTGTTTAGTTGCGAGAACCGGAATTCTCCAACTAAAGTGCCGACCCCGAGGCTGTTAGCAGCGCACTAAGCTGGCAAACAGCCTCGCGGCAGGCACTTTAGTTGGACCAAACATTGCGCTGAATTGAATAGCTGTATCGCGGAGCTATTTATCATCGCTTGAATCGCGACCATTATTTTCTATATATTTATATTTCTATATTGCATTCAATGTTACCATTTTAGAATCTTCCCTGTATGTTCCCCTAGAGCATTTTACAGGCATAATCACTCATCGTCTGTCACTATTAGAAAGTAATAATATCCCCCCACTGAGCTCTCTTTACCTAAACGGTCATCTTTTAGCAAGATCTCCAGGGATTTCTTCTCCTCCACTCCACGGAACCCAACTTTTTCATAGTACACAGAACGGAAGTTCCTCTGAGAATCTTCCGTCATGTTTCACGCTGCTAAAATAAAAAACAATTTTAAGCTGATTTACATTGTCCAATACGTTATATCCCTGTAATGCATGATATGCAAAGAAGACAGAGCCGGCCCTAGCCATTTTGGTGCCCTAGGCAAAGTTTTGTCTGGTGCCCCCTAGTGAGTATATCTCGACACATATATATATATATATATATATACATACATACACACACACACACACACATATATATATATATATTTATATATATGGATTTCATTACAACAGAAATGAAATAAAAATAAGGAAAAAAAATCCACTGACCCCAAATCTTGATACAATACTGCGGCTACCACTGGGCTGGGGAAGGTGCCTGTAGTCAATATCACTGGAGCGGAGTGTGATTGCAATCTACCTCCAGCTCTTCATAGGAGGCTGCTGCTGCAGCAGGGATAGAAGGCCGGGACAGCGCAGCGCGGGCGCAACGTCATTCGTAATGACATGACATCGTCCTTCTTTACAGTAGCACATGCGCAGTGCGCAGCGTTCGTCTCCAGCTCAGGGATGGGGTCCAGCTCCATTGTCTATTTGCGTCGCAGCCTCTCGTCCTTAATAATTAAGTTCAGCAGCCACGGCCCCTTGGGGCCCGGGACGGGGGTACCCCCCTGTCGCCGGGCCTGGACGGGGGCAGCCGCAGTGACAGAGCCTTGGCATGCCCCTAAGGCATTCCAGTCGCGGAGTCACCCCTAGGCATTTGCTTATAATGCCTATGCCTAGGGCCGGCTCTGAAAGAAGAGATCCCATAGCCCAAACTGAATGCCATGGCGTCCTCAGGGGTGCCACAGATTGTCCAGTTGGGACACTATATTTGTAGGCTGGGCCGTACTCTGCATTGTTAGCCTTAGATAGGCAGTGTGCAGCCATTACACAGGCTCACTGCTTGTGTGTGGCCATGCACACTTTTCTGATTTTAATAAATTGTGATCAGTATCTCAATAAGAAACTTATGGGGGAGTATTCAATTAAGTGCAAAGTTCTGTGTGTGCACACAGCAGGTTATTACAGCAGGAAACCCTAGTAAGTGTTTACTTACACCTCTATGGGGTGCAAGCAAAAAGGAGCAAGGATTTTCTTCAGGATGACCCACGTTATATCAGTGCATGAGGTTCCAAAGAAACCTTGATGCTAATTTATTCTCCACCATGGCCTGAGCTGCCATGAAGAGAGCCTAAGGGATATATTTACTAAAGTGAGAGTTTTTAGAAGTGGAGATATTGCCCATAGCAACCAATCAAATTTTACTTATTTATCTAGCACCTTCTAGAATATAAAAGCTAGAATCTATTTATTTATTTATATTATTTTGCCTTCTTATGAAAATATCTGGCTGTAAGATATGTCTTATTTAATTTTTACATATTATCATTGGCACTGGTTATTTGCTTGAGTCGCCGAATATCAAGGTCCTACTTCATCTGTGCCGCTGTTTTCTATTTAGTACGGATTATCGCTGCCTAGTAATAAGCTCTATGTGTATACATATCTTAGACTTAGCAAAAATGGCGGCCTCCATGATATACACTAAAATGGCCGCCGTCCTAGATAAGGATTACATTAGAGGAGATTGTCACTAGAGGCAAAAGTGATGCCTCGTGTTAATGAAATGTATTGTGGCGAGTGCCGTACTGAAGGTCTGTGAAGTGCAAGATTGCACTATGTTTAACATATCCACGCGGGGACTTGGAACTCCCGCGCATGCGCGAACAGCGCGTGCAGCCGCTAACGCTCACCTGGTTCCTATATTTATACCCATATCTATGGCATTCATTATTGGTGTCATACTGGACTATCTCCACTGCTTATTTCACTCCTGAAGAAGTCTCCAGAGACCCAGAGGGACGAAACGCGTTGAGACGCAGAATTAACATTCCTGGTACACCTCCATTACTTTGGGACAGATAAGCTTACTGATTCCTTTTATATTGTACGAGTCTTTTTTTGTATGTTATTAAAGTGTATATGTTTAAAACGTATTACACTATTGGAGGTTTTTTTTCTGTTTCTCTCTGACATACACGTCATGGTTTTATGAATTGGAACAGAATGGAAATTCGCAGAAAAAGATTTCTTTTGTGCTGATCCATAGAAAGAATATAGCTGGTACGAGGCCTTTTTATCTAAATGGGTACTGGTGCTTTTTGAACACAGTTACTAAGAGCACGTGTGGAGTGCTCTCTACACTGTCATCTGGTCACATCAATCACCTCTCTATTGCATGAGAACACTGCTACATATATATGCACTATTATTGTATTTATCAGGTTACACTATGTTCTTTATTTTCTAATTTATTTTGAGTTAAATTCAACGTGGGACGTTTGTCGTGGAGATCACCCTGGAACTGCAAAGAATGTATGGACATTTGCTATGAATTCGATACACTGAAGGCGCCGTTTCTTCACCTCTATAAACAATTTTCTATATATGGTTTCTCTGAATAGATCATATCCAGTAAGGATTGGCAGCCACCTTACGAGGGAGTGTGTTTTGTTTTTTTGGGTTACTTGCTTGTTTGCTTTTACGTCATCTGACCTTCTAGCTTTAGTGCGCCACTTACACCACTTTCATATATATATATATATATATATATATATATATATATATATATATATATATATATAAAGTTCTGATTTGCCAAGTGCTAAAACATTATTACTGCAGAGCGATTATCCTCACTTTTATAATAAGTAAACTGTGACATTTATCTAAATTTTTCTCTGCAATTGTGACCAGTGGTGTAGAAGGTTCCGGAGTGCCCTGTGCACCCCCGCCACTAAGTGCATGTCATCATGCGGAGGGGGCAGGCCCACCAGTACAGGGAAGTGCAGTACTGCCCAGAGTGTCCTGAGGACGCTCCTAGCAGCTATGCAGATGGCAGGGTGCATTCCCAGAGCGCTATACTGGCTACAGTACTCCAGGCACCCTGCTATCCAGAAGTAAGGGTCGTGGGGCTGCAACAGTGCCACCCACAGAGCCCTGCACTCTGGGCCTGATTCAGAGCCGCTCGCTCTGACAGAGCGCTCGCTCTGAATCAGGGCCGGCTTTTTTTTAGGGGGATCGGCCTACAGCTATTGCGAGCGGCCATGATGATGGTCGCAATGGTCAAGACAATCGCGACAATCAGGCTTGCGACGAGACCCTTGTGGTAGGGACTCGTGGCCGCAAGCCCCAGAGAGATTTCGGCTCTAACAGAGCCGGAATCTCTCCACTGACATCACTCATGATGTCAGTGGGGCCGCCCCCAAATGGCAGTCGTTCTCATGGGAACACCTCCGTTTGGGCAGCTACCCCCCCCGGCCCGCCCACCAAAGGGGGTGAGCTGTCACTCATCATCGACAGCTCGCTAGCCGGGTCTCGCGCAAGCGCACGTCGGAGCCGGCTCCGTCGTGCGCATGCGCTGTGGGCCACCATCGACCCGGTTGCGAGCGCTCAGCGCTTGCGACCGGGTCTGAATCAGGCCCTCTGTGCGGCAGCACTGCTAGCATACCCCTAGTAATGGCCCTGGATATAAATTATATCAATACTTGTTACCATTATAGTAGACCACACTCCCTCCAATGGACTAGCCACTCCCTTTGTGGGCCTCTATTATTGCGTTCCCCCCATGGGCCCTTCGGGTGTGGATTAACAGACAGTAAAAAGGTTGACAGTGGCTAGATAGACACCAGATGTTAGAAAGTCAATAGGTCGACTGGGACAAAGGGTCAGCAGGGACAAAAGGTCGACACACTAAAGTCGACATGTAAGAAGGTCGACAGGAACAAATGGTAGACAGGGTCAGTAGGTCGATGTGAAAATGATTGTTATAATTTTTTTAGCCCTAATCTTTCCCCTAACCCACCCTCCTGGTGCCTAACCCTAACCGTCGGGGTAGGTGCCTGACCCTAAACATCCCTTCTAGTGCCTAACCCTAACACTCCCTCCTGGTGCCTAACCGTCAGGGTAAGTGCCTAACCCTAACAAAAAAAATAATAATCATATGTCAACCATTTTTGTTTCAACCTTTTGACCTCGTCGACCACTTCTGACCTTTTGTCCCAGTCGACCTATTGACTGTCTAACATCTGGGGGAATATTTACTAAAGTGAGAGTTTTTAGAAGTGGAGATGTTGCCCATAGCAACCAATCAGCTTCTACTTAACATTTACCTAGCACCTTCTAGAACAGGGGTTCTCAAACTCGGTCCTCAGGACCCCACACAGTGCACATTTTCCAGGTCACCCAACAGGTGCATTCATTACTCACTGACACATTTTAAAAGATCCACAGGTGGAGCTAACTATTTCACTTGTGATTCTATGAGGAGGTCTGGAAAACATGCACTGTTTGGGGTCCTGAGGACAGAGTTTGAGAACCTGTGTTCTAGAAGATAATAGCTAGAATCCGATTGGTTGCTATGGGCAACATCTCCACTTCTAAAAACTCTCACTTTAGTAAATATACTCCCTTGTGTTTATCTAGACATTGTGGACCTTTTTTCGGTCTATCTATACTCCGGAACCTGGGCCCTCCATGCTCCAGTCCAACACTTACATACTGCTATCATATGACTTTTGGCACTTCAGTGTATGTATTCTACAGCATTAGGATAAACTAAAATAGAGAGTAAGAGATGGGCTGCTTCCCCCCCCCCCCCCCCCCTCATATTTGCTCACTAATAAAACAATTGTGGTTAGAAGTATTTGACTGACTTAACCCATCTGAGCCAATAGACTTTCTTCACCATTCACCCCTCCCCCAATAAAAATATGTGTCAGATCATATTCCCGGAGTTACTAGAACAGCATTAGCACCCTAATCCTCTTCCAACCCAAGATTAGTCCAAATCACCCAGGATAGTTATGGAACTAAGAGAACTGGAACAGCATCCTTCCTTCTAATTAAATGGCATAAGCGGAACATTTATAACAACATAAAATAGACAACTTGATAACCTAAAGCTAACTACACACGGTCAGATTTTTGATTGGGATGAGGAACGGGACAATTTTTTGGAAAATTGAAAGCCCCAATATCTATGCAATTTTCCTTAGAAGCTACCACCGATTCTGCATATGACCACCCACAAGGATGATGACATAGTGACAGGAGAACATAGAAAACATGGGCAGATTATTGAGGATGCACACACACTGCTCCATAATGGGAATTTGAGGGCGGAATTTTCGTTCTTGACCAACAGATCAGATAATGAAAGGAATACGTCTGTGGACGTTCTTCTACTGTTTTATAGGTGAAACACTGAAATGATTGTTCGTACACACTATACAATAAATCAGGCCAATAGCCCGATTATTTGCAAATTGCCCCAATAATTGTATAGTGTGTAGCTAGCTTAAATAGGTTTCTTAATAAAGAATACAACCAAGACCCCTGTCCAGAAAGTGTTGTTACATAACCTGGTCTCTGACCCTGTCCTCCCCTCCAAGGTATCTTTTCCTGTAATACAGAATATTTTTTTATATTTCAATGTGAATTAAGAAAAAACGATGCAGCAAAACATCCTAGCTGCATTAGCTGTGATGGCTTAATACATTGTTGCTCATTATGTCCAAATGCACAGTAAGTACCATGCAGCAATGAATGTATCAGGTGGACGGACTGTTACAGATATATGGGAGATGCTAAACCTAAAGATCAAACAATCTCCCTGAACGCAGAGCAGGACGGAATAGGCGAGAGAGGGGCGATGACAGCGAGACATGAGACGCCAGTAGAACATACTGTACCTAGGGGGAGCAGCGGAGCACACGCAGCACTATCCCCGCTGTATAGGTCTGATCCGTGCTAGTGTCCAATCTGCTATTCTCACCAGCAGCGGCTTCACACTGATGTTTACTTCCTGGTTATGACATCACAGGAATACATTACGGCAACTGCGAAGGGTCAAAATTCATGACATACTAATTGGGATGATGTCTCAGGGTAAGTCATAGACTGTAGTGTACAGTATACTTAAGAACTGTTGCTTCATGGTTTGCAGATGTTATTGTTTGCCAGAGGCAGTGCCAGTCTTTGAAGATTTGTTCCTGGAAAATAATAGTCCCAGAAGATATCTTAGTTGAGTGATAGTTTAAACTAGGGATGTGCAGGCTCGGATAGGTTCGAGTTTGCACGTGGAGTTCGGATTTTTCCCTCCAAAAAAACGGAACTCAGAAAGAGGCAAAACGTCATCTTACATGGACGAACATCATCATTCCTGGACAAAACAAAAGTCCAGGAATGATGATGTTCGTCCATGTAAGATGACGTTTTGCCTCTTTCTGAGTTCCGTTTTTTTGGAGGGAAAAATCCGAACTCCACGTGCAAACTCGAACCTATCCGAGCCTGCACATCCCTAGTTTAAACCAATTCTAAGAGCCCTTTTTGCAATTCTGTATGCTGCATAATATGTATTGCAAAATACTGACCTAATTTCTTTCTTATACTGACAGAGGGAAAATTCTCTGCATACCTAGATGGTCAGTACACTTACTGTGGGCACCTATGGTGTATTTGAGCTATATAAAATGTAAAGGCATTCCTCCAACATCCAGTATCAGCACCACCAACAATCTGTCCAAACCATCCACATCCCCAATATACTCAAAACCATATACAATATTCCCAGTAATGTCCACTCTCCAAACCCCTTTAGGATCCACAGAATGAGACAGAATAGCAAAGTAATTACCTTATGATTGCATTTAGTGACCATGTTATTTTAGGGTTGCCATCTGTCCAGATATAACTTTTTTCTAGGAATAAACTGCCAATTCAGTGATTGTACACACTAATACCTGCCAACAAGCAAATGTAGGATTTTGCACTCTATTCATAAACCAGTGCTAACCTCTTTCCTGGAATTTTTTGAGAAATTAGTTTTCACAGCTTTCGCCTATTTAAGAACAGGGATACCACAGAGAAACCACTGATTATTCTTGCAGTCCATTTATTTTCGCACTTAGGGCCTGATTCAGACCCACTCGCTAGATGCAGCTGCTCGCTCCCAGCGTATGGAAATTCAACTAAGTGACGTCAAGGCAGGCGCTCGCAAGGCATGGCATAAGCACGCCCACTATGTCTTGGCGTCTGATCACTTTGTGTTTACAGACGCCCACCAGCCTGTCTTTATCCGCCCACTAGCATACGTCATCTCCAGGAAATATATACAACCATCGGTATATCGGGTTCCATTGGATCGTACCGCAGCGCTTGTGGTTGAGTGTACCCTACCGCAAGCACTGCGAGCACTTCAGTGTATAATTCAACCAGGTGATGTGTACTATGACGCTGGCTGTTAATTATGAACGCCTCTGAAACGGCGTTGAAACACTCTGGCACGCCTGTGTTCGCAACTCCACTCCCCCGTTACTACTGCCCTGCTTCTGTTACCACCCACAAACGGCCTCTCCTGTCACTCATTCTACTGGGCTATCTTTGCAGGGTGAGTGAGCGCTTCCCGATCGCTCCTACTAGTTTGCGCACATGCACTGTGAAGTATACGCATGCGCACTTTAGCAAACATCGCCAGCAACGAGCGATCGCTTGCTAGCGAGCAGGTCTGAATCAGGTCCTTTGTCTTTAACACATTCCCATAGTCTACTAAGGGCACTACAGCAAATGCTAAATTTACCTTTACAGTTCTAAGTATCACCATCTTGAAATGGAGGGGAATACTTGATTTCAATATTAATCGTACTTGCCTACTCTTCTAGAACATCTGTGAGACTAACCCAATCTTGGGGGTGGGGGGTCTCCCGCACGCACAGAATAGTGAGCAAGTGTCCCGGAGCTCTCTGCAGGTGCCCGGTGCCGCCCAGTTTTTGAGTGAAGTGGGTGATATAGATGGCTTGATGACACAATTCATGCTGAATTATGGGATTGGGGATCCTCCCATGAGCGAATACAGGAATACTGTAAGGAGCGGAGGGCGGGGATCTTGTCAGGAGCAGAGGGCGAAAATTCTGTCAGGAGCGGAGGGTGGGAATTCTGTTAGCAGCTGAGGACAGGATCAAGGGATCTATTTACTTAACCTTGGATGGAGATAAAGTGAATTGAGATAAGGTACCAGCCAATCAGCTCCTAACTGCCATGTCACAGGTTGTGTTTGAAAAATTAGTTAGGAGCTGGTTGGCTGGTACCTTATCTCCGTCCACTTTATCTCCATCCAAGGCCAAGTAAATAGACCCCCAAGTGAGCAGGCTGTCTTCCTGTCAGAAAGAGAGGAGACGGTTGGGAGTGGCAGCAGAGGAGCACTGTGGTAGAGAAAAAGAGAAGTACAGGGCAGTGATGGGGAGAAGCCCAGAGAGAGATAGTGAGGAGAGATCTGTGATAGAATGTGGTGCTTATGTCTCAACTTGGCCGATTTCAGCGGAACAGTCCTGCTTTTCGGGCCTTGTCCAGCTATCCCACCTGCAGGCCTCAGTGTCCCATGGATGGAGGGGAGGTTGGGAGAGCACAGCAGAGCAATGGGTGAATACTGAAGAAATGCCGTGCGCATATGCAAAGCATCTAAACAGTGCTGTGGTTGAGACTGGGGGAGCAAAGCTGCTCGGGGAGTGCTGGGCATGCCTCAAGAGTGACAGAATAGGGAGAGCGGGAGACAGGGCATGTGAGAACAATCTAGCAGATCAGCAGCAGTGATTGGCAGCAGGCTCGGAAGGAGCTCCCTTATCCTGAGGCTGCAGCTGAAAACCCCAGGAGCAGCAGGAAGAGAGACATCCAGATTGGAGGGTCCATTCTGAGAGATGGTGGCCTTTTGGTGAATACAATACAGGTATTGGGGGGAAAGAGACTTACCCCGTACATTGCAAAGACTGTGGAAAAGGTTTTGATGTTTGTCACTCTCAGCTCAAGTATAGCCTTTCTTATTTGATTATCCCTGTGTCCCTGGTATCCATGTTATTTTCACTGCCACAAAGTGATACTACATAATATAATTAGTGGCCAGCCTAAATCCCTACCTCACTGACATTGGTAAAAATATAAAAAATAAAAATGAAATCACTACCTAGCTCCAGCATACTGGGACTTCCTATCTGTTTGATCCCATGTATGACCTGTCTCGTTCGTGACTTCACTTTGCATGACTCCAGTAACCTGTTCAAGATCTCCTGGCATGTTGACCTTGTCCTTGTTCATGAATACTCTTCTGCTTGATCCCTTTGTCATGTCTGAGACACTCCAAGTTTACTAATTTCAGCTTTGTTCTTGTTTCTCTTTGATTTTCCCCTGTGGCTTATATGAGACCTGAAGTGTAACAAATTTAATAAGGGTGGGGTGGTTGTGTTACACTCAGCAGAGCTGTATACATTACGTTTTCTTTAGTCAGGGAGGTGGATGTATTACAGATAGCAGCAAACACATTAAAGGATTGTCCTTACAAGTTTCTCCTTTGCTGAGTTTATTTATAAAGTAGCAAAGTCCCTTCTCTCTTCCTCATTTAGTGGATGACAATATTTTTCTTATCTTCTGAGACACACAAGAGTTATAGTGGAAAACTCAACTTGAAGACTAGCAATTTGGAGCCCCTGCTTGAAAAACAGTAAGGGCAACCTTTGGGGGTATCACCATTTAAGACAAGCTTTATCTACCCAGTGGGTATTCCATTCTACCTATTTTGGTCCACTATATAGGATGCAAATGAAACCGTTCGTTTTATGTTACGTACTCCCATCAAGGATAGAAAATACGATAATTTGACTAGACATTGTCGCTACTGCTGCTTGTGCTAAGCCTCTCCATTAGTAGCACCTCTTTGGTTCGAGACAAGGCCACAGTTCCCATCATAGGGAAACACAGCAGCGTTCTGATGGGTAGTAGTGGACTAGGAGATACATCATATTTATATCTTCACAGGTCTTTACTCCAATTTGAGTAAGGGCAGAGTAGTAAGACTTGGTGGGCTGATGCAGAATGAGTACTACGCTAGTTTGCGTAGCTTCTTTTGTGAATTGCTCAGATAGCAAACACATGAATTTGCAATTCTGACACTATAGCCTGCCTGTGTCTGGAGAGGTGGGAAAGGGCTCTCTAATGTCAGCATAATACAGTACAAACCTTGTGCACCTGCTGTAGGGCAACTGATGATGACTTCATTTGCGCCATTAGACAGCAGGAGCTGAACAATTCCCTGTGAATCATGCCACTTTCCCATTTCATTAGGAAAGTGCACAGAAGGGTGTTCTTCTCATCCAGGGAGTCCCAAAGACTTAAGTCTTCTGGACTTTCCAGCAGAGTAGTCAATTGTGATTTATGTGATGTAAAAAAGTGTTTTAGTGCAAAATGTACGCGCTGTGCATGTGCAAAACTTGCACCTGCACTTGGAGAGATTAATCAGGGGTGTTAATGTACAATGTAGGACATTAAGGGCGTGCAAATGTAAGTCAAACACTCACCTTTGAGATGTGAATGTTTTCATTTACACGGATATAAATTTATATATTTGTTTGTATACATTTGCTTTTTACTAAAAATATACATGAAATGGTCTGTAGACCGTAGGTTTTTAGTAAGAATGTACTGTACATTGTTAAGTTTGTGGGTGGAGCTCTTTAAGGGGTCGACGCAATTAGCACATAAGTGGCACTTACGGTAGCTTTGAACAAGCTGAAACAATCTGCCAGTCCAGGGCGAGATGGGAGCGAATTAATGTGCCGTTGTATCGGCATCTCGCCCCATTCACAGCTAATTGTATTGACAGCTAAGAATGAGACAGCTATCACTAGTTCCTAGTATTTTATATGCTGAATGTTGGCCCAGCCTTATTAAATGACTTTTTATAAGCCAAACGAGTCATGTTAAGCAAATTCTCTGAAAAAATATATCAGTATCTACAGTGCCTTGCAAGTATTCACCCCCCCTTGGCTTTTTACCTTTCTTGTTACACTACAACCTATAATTTATTTATGTTTTTTTAATCTGAATTTTATGTGATGGATCTGCACAAAATAGTCTCATTTGGTGAAATGAAATGAGAAAAAAATATACAAAAATATGTGTATATGTAATCACCCCCTTTGCTATGAAGCCCCTCACAGGTTCTGGTGCAACCAATTACCTTCAGAAGTCACATAATTAGTGAAATGAAGTCCACCTGTGTGAAATCTAAGTGTCACATGATCTGTCAGTATAAACACACCTTTTCTGAAAGGCCCCAGAGGCTGCACCACCACTAAGCAAGAGGCATCACACCATGAAGACCAAGGAGCTCTCCAAACAAGTCAGGGACAAAGTTGTTGAGAACTACAATTCTGGGTTGGATTATAAAAAAATATCCAAATCTTTGATGATCCCCTGGAGCACCATCACATCCATCATCATCAAATGGAAAGAACATGGTACCACAACAAACCTGCCAGAGAGGGCCGCCCACCAAAACTCACAGACCGGGCAAGGAGGGCATTAATCAGAGAGGCAGCACAGAGACCAAAGGTAACCCTAAAGGAGCTGCAGAGTTTCACAGCAGAGACTGGTGTATCCGTGCATGTGACCACAATAAGCCGTGCACTCCATAGAGCTGGGCTTTATGGAAGAGTGGCCAGAAAAAAGCCATTACTTAAGGTGCATACACACACAACGATTTTTTTAACGATAATTGTTTGAAAAAAATCATTCTCTTTCTGAGTCAAACGATGAACGATTATTGTTCATGCGCGTTCACGTTTGTAGTTTGTAGTTCAGTCAGACTTGTCACCTCAACGATTTTCATTAAGTTAATATGCAAAAATCATTTGTAGTTCATAAAAATTGTTCATTACATTTAAATGAACATAGTAAATGAACAACTTTAGTAAGCGATTTTAGTTCATTTTTTTTCAAGGTAGAAAATCGTTTACTAAAATCGTTCATTAACTCAATCGTGTGTGTATGCAGCTTTAAGATGCATACACACACAACGATTTTGTTACCAACGATTTTATGAACGATTTTCTGTCAGATTATCTGTCAGATTTTTTTAAAGTGTAATGAACGATTTTTTTGAACTAGAAACGATTTTTGCATATTAACTTAAAGAAAATCGTTGAGTTGACAAGTCTGACTGAACTACAAACTACAAATGTGAACGCGCATGAATGATAATCGTTCATCGTTTGACTCAAAGTGAACGATTTTTTCAAATGATTATCGTTAAACGATATTGTTTAACGATAATCGTTCAAAAAATCGTTGTGTGTGTGTGTATGCAGCTTAAGTGATAAAAATAAAAAGACACGATTTGAGTTTGCCAAAAGGGATGTGGGTGACTCCCCAAATGTATGGAGGAAGATGCTCTGGTCAGATGAGACTAAAATGTATCTTTTCGGCCACCAAGGAAAATGCTATGTCTGGCGCAAACCCAACACACCCCATCACCCCAAGAACACCATCCCCACAGTGAAACATGGTGGTAGCAGAATCATGCTGTGGGGATGTTTTTCAGCACCAGGGAAGGGGAAACATTTAAATGTGTTGGAATGGCCTAGTCAAAGCCCAGATCTCAATCCAATTGAGAATCTGTGGTCAGACTTTAAGATTGCTGTTCACAAGCAGAAACCATCCAACATGAAGGAGCTGGAGCAGTTTTGCCTTGAGGAATGGGCAAAAATCCCAGGGGCAAGATGTGGCAAGCTCATAGAGACTTATCCAAAGCGATTTGCAGCTGTAATTGCCGCAAAAGGTGGCTCGACAAAGTACTGACTTTAGGGGGGTGAATAGTTATGCACGCTGAGGTTTTCTGTTATGTTGTCCTAAATGTTGTTTGATTCACATAATGAAAAAAAACACACAACTTCACAGGTGTACGCATGTTCTGTGAATGAAATGATGCACACCTTCAAACAATCCATTTTAATTCCAGGTTGAGAGGCAACAAAACCTAAAAACTGCAAAGGGGGTGAATACTTTTGCAAGTAACTGCTATCTGTCAAGGGGTAATTGGTTCAATAACTGGAAACTCAGTTACCCTCAGTCTGAAAATTCAGAAAACGTTCATTATTCTTTGTAATAGCCTTTCACTTGCTCTGATTAACCTTTTTGTTCCAATATTATATATTTTGGCGTTTCTGCATGAGGATGTATTTATCAGATGTAAATTGTTTTGGAAACGGAAAATGTTCGGGCAGTGACTTATTCCAGTTTCAGACTATTCCTGTTGGCATTCCCTTTCTAAATATGACATACTAAAAACTGTATAAGTATGCATCTGCCAGGGGGTAATTGGAACAGAGTATGTCCTGGGAATTTCTTAAGAGAAGACAATCAATTAAGTATTTCCAAAATATTTGGACAAAAATACACTGGGCCTGATTCAGACCTGGATGCTATTTGCGTCCGCTCGCTGGCTAAAAGGGGCCCGCTATTTAAATCACGTGCTTGCACTGCGTCGTGTAAAGCTGCCCACTAAGTAATAGCGAGCGGCCGCACTATGCGTTCGCACCTGTATAAAGACGCCCCTTTGCCACTCAGAACACACGTCATCTCCGGCAGTTGTAGGATTAATCGAAAACATCGAGCGCCATCGGAGCTGCTCGCAGTGCTTGTGGTAGCCTTTTCCCACCGCAACTTTGCGAGCAGTGCAGCTAAAATACTACCCAGTCACGTGTGTAATGACGCTACTTTGCTAATTATGCACGCCCATTAAACGCCATTCTGACAGTCGGGCATACCTGCGTTCGCACATCCATACCCCCGTTTACAAGCACCTTCCCGTTACCACCCACAAACGGCACTGTCTCACTCAAAATAGCGGCCCAACTGCGGGCGACGGGCGAGCACTTTCCCATCGCAATGACTGGTTCGCCCATGCGCATTGCAACTCATACGCATGCGCAGATTGCGAAAAATCGCTCAATGCGAGCGCAGCATAGCGTCCGGGCTGAATCAGGCCCACTGTTCCTTGCTCCTTCTTCACTAGTACCCCATCTGTGTTAATCCTGTCTTTCCCTCCCCTTTAGATTGTAAACTCTCACGAGCATGGCCCTCTAACCTCATGTGTTTCTCCTTTTACCTTACTTACACTATCTTATACCTCCTACAACAGCACCTAACCTTGGTAGCTGCCACCCTGCTGCTTATTTGAGTGTTATGATCGCTATTGCAGCAATGTTTATAAACCATGTCCTTGTCCTGCATTGTTTTGTACTGTAAAGGTGCGTACACATTGGGCGATTAAAGTGGACGACTGAACGATAACGATATCATTATCGTTCAGTCGTCCACTTTATCGTCCATTTTTAACACAGAAACGATGAACGATAACAACGACGCGCGTTCCCGCGGGTCGTTCGTCATTATCGTTCATCGGGTTAACATGCAGGCCAACCTGACAATGTCGTCAGGTTGCTGCATGTTATGGAATGGGGGAAGGAGCCCGGCGCTGAACGATATCGTTAATGATATCGTTCAGCGGGTGTGCTCAATGTCATGAACGACATTGAGCACACCCTGCCGGGGACACACTAGACGATATCGCTCAGGGAGCATGTCGTCTAGTGTGTACGCTCCTTAAGTCACTGTTTTCTTGTTTCACACATTTGTAAGGCTCTGCGGAACCTTGGTGGCACCATAACAATAAAGGAGAATAATAATAATAATTCATATACTGCAGCACAAACTAATAGGTTGATTTCCTTATTTGTTGCAACAAAAACATCTTCTTTATCCCCTGGCCATCACCTGTATTTTGTACATATTATACCTATAAAAAAATGGAATAATGCTCTGCTGCTCTATACATGTCCAAACTTTAAAAGCAAACTGCACATCCAGCTGTTTAGACTAGAGGTTGTTTAATGTACATTGTTCCCTAAAGGTCTAATTGAAGGGATCTGGTCAAAATCCTGACAGATGGGATGCCGGCACTTAGAATGCTGGCGCCGGGATCTCGACACCTGTCAGAATCATGATGCCGGCATCCCGGCGGTAAGTACTTGGGTTAGGGGTTGGGGTTAGGCAATAGGAGGAGGGTTAGGCACTAAGGGGGGAGGGTTAGGTTTAGGGTGCAGGGAGGGAGGGTTAGGTTTAGGGTGCAGGGAGGGGGGGTTAGGTTTAGGCACCAAGGAGGTAGGGGTATGGAGAGGGGGAGGGTTTCTGACCACCGGGATCCCATACGCAACTCGATTGAATACTTGGGATTACAGTGCTTTCTGTATTTTACATACAGTATATTATGTTTGCATTATGCATTTGTAATATTATACACAGATCTCTTTAGACTTATATATAATTTGTTTAAATGTTTGTACCCTACTGTTAGTTATCTGAATACTATACAGTACCTATTATGTTTTTTTTTCCAATATGTATTTTTACAAGTATTAGCACATTATTGCGATAATTATACAATACATTGTTGTTTATTAACATTATTACGGGGGATATATTTGTTATTCCAAGGTCCCGTAGTATATGTCTATCTTAAGGTGCGTACACACTGGGTGATCAGGAAAGACTGCGCGATTACGACATCGTAATCGTACCGTCGTTCCTGATCACCTGTAGTGTCTGCAATGAACGATCAGTCGTTCAGTGCAGGCACAGTCCATCATTCCTGAACATGCCAATCTGTTGTTATCGTCAGATTGTGCTGCATGTTCAGGCGATGGACAATGTCGGAAACGACCAGCGGGAGCGCGTATCGCTGGTCGTTTCCGACATAAAAGTGTACGATTTGTGCACGATTACTGAGTGATTGCACGATTACAATGTCGTAATCATGCAATCGCTCAGTAATATCGCCCAGTGTGTACACACCTTTAGACTCTCTACTTAAACGCATTATTGCATATCCTGATTGGCTGTTAGAAATGTGATATAAGTATTATATTTGTTATCATGAGGTCCACCAAATATAACTATTGGACACGTGATACTTATTCACATATATACACAGTGACATCATGTCAGTAGACGGATAAGCAGTGTTCTCCCCAGAAAATGTTTCCAGCCAGGTGGCATCAAGAAGTAGCCGGGTGGGGGTCTTAATAATAGCAATAATAAAATGTTTTAAACCCTGACCTTATGATTTAAACTTGAAATGACATTGTATATATTAATTCTCCTCTTATTAGAGGCCCAGTCATCTGATTAGGAAAAAGCTGCAAAGTCTGTTGGATCTGGTCCTTTTTATACAGCTCCCAGATGCTGTCCCCACTTGCAGGCTCCCAAAGTGCCGGGTGGTAGGCTGTTTCTTGCCGGGTGGTGCACCCGCAAATAACCTGGGGAGAACACTGGATAAGGGTTCCCGGAAGTAGGAGTTCAGCAATCGTGCATTGACATTGTACAACGTGTTTAAATGCTCTAGTCACTATAACTATTTGGACTTGCTGTACTTGCATCATGTCGTCAGCCTGGGAGACGGCCGCCAGATCCTGGAATCTGCATGTGGGGAGCTTTTTGAGGAGCATGTTTGTGGTGTTGTATTGTACCCTGAGGAAACTGCAGAATTAAAGCATTGATTTATTAGTGTCCACATCTGGATCTGACTAGTCAGTGAGTGGTGGGCAATATCTCTATATAACAGAAAGTGCCGGACTCCACAGGACCTTTGAAGGTGTCCTGTGGTATCTGGCACCAAGGTGTTATCAACAGATTCTTCGGGATCAATCCATCAAGAGTGTGAGTCAGCACATAAACAGCCACACTTTACAAAACCCTGAATTCGAAAACTGTGGGGCTGCAAACAAAAATTTGCAAATTCGGGCTGACAGCAGACCACAAGATGAGCTGCTGTTTTAACACCTTGGCAATGGCAACTCGCACCATTCGCAGCTAATTGCATTGACCTTAAGTCTTGTAAATTGCAAGGTGGAGCCTCCATTCCTACAAATGCTCGAGTGGATTGAGATCTGGGGAATTTGGAGGCCAAGTCAACACCTTGAACTCTCTGTAATGTTCCTCAAACCATTACTGAACAATTTTTGCAGTGTGACCGGGTGCATCAGGGCATACTGTTGCCATGATGGGGTGTACTTAGTCTACAACAATGTTTAGGTAGATGGTGTGTGTGTAAAAGTGACATCCACATTAATGGTAGGACCCAAGGTTTCCCAGCAAAACATTGCCCAGATTACAAAACATGACTTCAAAAAAGACCATTTTATGGCCGAAACATGTTGGTGGAGGAGCTGCTTGGTGCTATCCAAATGTGAGAATGGGGCTGAAATCTTCACATTTGGGATGCCAAGGAATAACATCTACACCACCACATTATTTGAGGCTCTGGCCTCATATCTGTTTGAGACCATCTAAAGGAAGAGAGTTGGAGGTATTGGGAGAAAACATTGAAATATGTGTTTACATGAAATGGTTCACACATCAGTGACGTTCTAGGACTTGTGGAAATACAGCTTCAGGGGATTAATGGTCAACATTGAAGGTCCATTGATATGGAATGTAATTTTACGTTTTTCTATTGAGCGCCTTATGTATTTCTCTCGTTTCCTTTTACCGTTCATTAATAGCCAGCATTAACTTTTTCAGCAATTTGTGCTACAGTACCTTCTGTTAGATGGGACCAGATAGATGAGCGCATCAATGAACCTTGGGCACCCTGTCACCAGTTGGACCACTTTTGGTAGGTACTAACCACTGCATACTGGGAACACCCCATAAGACCTGCTGTTTTGGAGATGCTGTAACCCAGTCATCTAGCCATCACAATTCAGCCCTTGTTAAAGTCACTCAGATCTTTACGCTTGCCCATTTTTCCTGCTTCCAACACATCAACTTCAAGAACTGAGTATTCTTGAGTGTTCCTGTCAATGGTTTTACTGTTATGGCTGATGGGTGTATATGGAAAAAGGATCAGAAAGGTGAGCAGAATTGCTAACTAAACAAATTATCTTTTATTTCGATACAAGTTGCATGTACATTTGACAAAGGGGCCCTTGATGATGTCACCGTAGAGACAAAACTAGTAGCAGACAGAACTGCACATTAATCCAGTGAGGTAAAGAATACATTGCACTCCTTATTGTAGTTGTATGAATGTCTAGAATTAGTTCAGTTCTTATACACTCTCTTATTCATGCAGTCAGACATGGCTTAGTAGAGGTGACTTTGGTGTTATCATAGGCAACAATTATAGACTCAGCATTATCACTGCTCATTAGACGTAATCATCATGTGTCTGATTCAGTTGGAAGCAAAGCAAAAAAAGGAGCAAGGGACTACTTTCTCTTGCTGCCAGCCCTGAACCTTGCTAGTTTACTGTTGTGTATCTTTGCTGCCTGCCCTGACCATTTGAACTATGCTCAATTTTTTAACTACTTATTGGGCTATTATTTTTTTAACTGTGCACACTTCCATAATAATATATTCTGCTTTGCTGTATATGAAGACGTAGTATTGCGACATTGTCTCATACAGATATATCTTTGTTGACTGCACCAGGTTGTTGTAAACTTGTACTACATGTATTAAGTTCAGGGGTGAACAGAGTAGCAGTGAGCACATTACGCTCTATGGGTTAAGGGGCTGCATTAGGTGAAAACTGGAATTGCTCTAAAGGTTTGCACAAATACTGGGTGCACTTCAAATCTTATGGAGCAATTTCTGTAGTATACAGCAAGGTAAGGGAACATAAAAATGTCTTAAGCTGTGTACACTTTAGATGATGTTTTGAATGATTTGGCCGATTCCAATGGATCGGAAAGACAAAATGATCAAAGCCTCAAGTGTGTACGCACTTTGCTCGCTCCCGTAGCGTCATCCGTCGAAAACTTCAGGTCAACCCTACATGCTGCTCAATCTTGCAATCTCATTAACGATTTCCCGCAAGTCATGCAGTGTGTACGTACTACCGGACGACCAGACGATATGTTAACAATATATAGTTAAAGATCTAACCACCATACGATGCAAGATATATTGTTCGGTCGTCTGGATGATTGCATAGTGTGTATGCACTATACCGTTTGTCAGGGAGTTCAAGGGAAATCTGGACAACCATTGCATCGTTTGCTGATCGTCTAATGTGTACACAGCTTTAGAAAGAGACTTTTGGTAAGTCAGTGCTCTCTTCTCTGCTACTCACCCATGTATAGGAAAGATATATTTCGCCATCCATTTGTGTTTGAAATTTAATAGCGGCTTTAACCAACATAAAAAATGGTGCCAACAAAGAGTTATCTATTTACATTATATATTATCTTTTATCATACCTCACAATTTATAATCAATAGCTTGAAACAGAATTTACTGTAGAAGAAGCTACTGCAGTTTATAGAAAGGATACATACAGAAGCCTTGAACTTCAACACCAGATAAGCACAATATTTATTGTGTCCATTCCATTAATTATTACCCACATGTGTGGCATTTAAATAGACGTTCACAGGAAATCAGAAATGATACACAATATACCTCTGTAAGGTCACCTTCCCAAAAATATCTGTAATATTTTGCAAGCAGAACAAAAATTACATTTGGTAGATAAGTGGTGCAAATATTCTTTTTTAGTTCTGCAAAGGCTTGATTGCCATCACAAAATTATAATACATTCAATTTACCCTTTCAAAGATAGCCATGTTTTTAAAATAAATTAAACAGGATAGGAATTGAAGTTTTAGAATGAAAAAATAAAATATATTCTAGACAAGTGAAATCGTGGCTTGTCTGTAGGTAGCACCATTATGTCTTTTAGTTCATGTTTTTTAATAATTCAAATAATTAATTCATTAAGATTAAAATTGCCAAGGCTGTAAGCCTTAAACATACACCGCCATTCTGTAGTATTATATCAAATATTATCAAGTTAATGTGATGATGCTACAATAGATTTAATTTACCAAATGTCTAACTTTTGGAGGTATGGGTTTTTTTTCCAGTGTTTATCAACATCTATGCTTAAGAGTTGCATAAATGATGTACAGATTAGGAATGATGTGTTATAGGTACTATTCCCCAAACACAAACTCTGAGTTCTCATCACGCTCCTATGCGCATACCTCTGAGCACTACCGAGATGGAAACAAGACAAGAGGCCGAATGTAATAGATTCCGATTCGGCAAAAGTGCCAATTTTGCTGAGATGTTCTTGATGGATCACACACAAAAAATGAACTTGGTCATTCAGCATTTGGGGCCTGATCCCCTTGATCTTGAATTACCGTGTGCACCAGGTCAGATGCATGCAGCACTTCCGCACAATCTTGGTTGGGGAGATACCTCTTCCAGGGAGCCTGGTCAAAAATGGGTCAACAGAGCAGTCCTGTCAAATTAGGACAGTTGGGAGATATGTGAGTGCAGATTGAGATCTTTGGTGCTACTTATTGGAGCTCTGACTTTTCCAAGTGTCACAGTCAGACTGAAGTGACTGCTGCAAGCTCTGTACATTGCACTACTGTACTTTTATTATATGCCTTATTCATCAGACTAGTGTTTCAGAGCATTCAAGTATGGTATGGGGCAATTCCAAGTTTAGGTGACATTATACAATGTGGAGTTGTCCTTTTGTCAAGCTTTTCAATTATCCATTTTTGCTTTCTTCCTTGAGAATAAGCAATATTCCACTGTATATCAGATTGTATATAATGTTTGTATTATTAAGACTTAACATTGGTAAAATTTGTGCCTGATTATACTCAGTGTAGATCATCCGTATAATGCAATTCCGAATTGCCATGGTGGAGACAATTCCCATAGTCTGGGCTTTGTAACCTATGTTTTTAATTAAATATGTAAATTTGTAATTCATGAAAATTACATTATAACTACGTTCACTGAATATGTTATAAAAGACATTGCAGTGCCCCAATGCCCACCCAGCCTGAACCATATTCAGCTTACTTACATGCTCAGCAGCTAGGTGTCCCTGGAAACTGGTTACCTATGTTGATAACTAAGGGCCTGATTCAGAGATGTACACTAATGCCACTGTAGTTGTACGAAAATATGCAGATATCGCAGCTGCCGGGATTTGTATTGAGAAGCCCACCAGTGACTTTGCAAATCCAAGCCACTGCGTGCAAAGACGCAGCTCAGCCGCAGATTAGTCGATTATCGGTCTTCTAAATAATCCTATGGTCACGCAGAATGGCCGCCGGAACTGAGGTGCTGGAGCCATTTTCACTGCGTATGGGATCACAGTCACAGACACGCCCTGAAAATGGTTGCGACACGTCTGCATTTGGGTCGTCATCTCCCCGTTGCCGTCCACAAAAAACACCCTAGCGGGAACGCTACAACAATATACTAAGCCATTGCTAATACTACAGATGTACAAGAGTCTGGCTTGTACTCCATGGCTCATTTCATGCTGCACTCTGTAGCAACAGGTTATATAATGCATTTTGTGTTCCCGCTAGCCTGTTTTAAGGACCCCATACACGGTGCGATGTGCACCTTGTGACGCGAAGGGGGATCCGACGGACGACATATTGGGCGATCACCACACACGGTGCGATCTGGTGGCCGACCGCTTGATATGCCAGCACCCCCCTGCCCCACAGCGTTGCTTGGGATTGTACATCACATCCCCAAATCAAATGAACCTGCAGAAAGATCTGGAGGTGAGATGTAAGACCCCACGGGAGAGCACTCTGTCCGATATTATGCCCATACACGGTACGATATAGCAGTGAAATCGGATCGGCTGCTATATTGCACTGTGCACCGTATATGGGGGCCTTTAGCGGAGCTCTTCGCACTGTCAGATTTTAAAAGGGCAAAATGTGCCCTGCCCTTTTAGCGGGGCCCAGCTAAAACAGCCTGCCGTGTGCCTTCCCCATCCGCGGGTCGCAGTGTCCCGCAGGTGGGAAAAGTTGTGGTGACCGATCACCGCCGGGTGAATAGACGCCATGCGCATGGCATCTATTCACCGTGAGGAGAGAGCTTGGGGGAAGCCCTACACCTCTGTAAGTGCTGGGCACACCCCTGAGTATGATGAATTGGGGGCATTCAGCAAGGACAGCCCCCTTCCTGATCTGCCACACACCCTTTTCAGGAGCGCACGCATAGGATGCCCTGGCCGTGGGTCTGCGCCCTGCCCTCCCCATTTCTTAGCGGGAACACTAACATTCATCAATTAAGTGTCTGGCTACAATTCTGAAATACAAATATACATTTATGTTCTAAAGCTGCACTACAGAAATGTTTTTACTGAGTTGCCCTTCCTAGCCACAGCCCCAGCTACTGCTTAATGTAGTCTGTTCACCAACTTTTAAAGGCAGTGGAGGGGGTGTGTGAGTAGACGGACCAATCACAAGCTCCAATCTCTTGATTTTGGGCAGGTGCACCTTAGTGTAATCATTTACTGAGTTTTTTTCTTTCATAGGGCACAAACTATACAATATAATGAATTTGGTACTTTTAGATGGAGTAGACAGGTATGAAAATTGGTGTTTGGCAACCTGTGCAGAAAAGATGCTGTTTCCATAGCAACCAAACAAACACAAGGGGAATATTTACTAAAGTGAAAGTTTTTCGAATTGGAGATGTTGCCCATATCAACCAATCAGATTCTACTTAACATTTAACTAGCACCTTCTAGAAGATAATAGCTAGAGTCTGATTGGTTGCTATGGGCAACATCTCCACTGTAAAAACTCTCAATTTAGTACATTTACCCCTAACTGTCAATGGGGGGAATTCAATTCAGTGCGATGTAGAATAGCTGAGGGAGGGACTCCCGCAGCTATTCAATACAACGCGCTGTTTGGACGGGCAAAGGATTTCTTCTCACACCCCCCTGGGGATGCGAGGAGAAATCCGACAAAAGTGCCGGCCGCGCAGTTGTTTGCCGCATTAGCACGGCGCTAACAGCCGCACGCCCGGCACCTTAGTCAGAGAATGCCGGTTACCGCGCCTTAACACCCAGGTTAAGTCGCGAGAACCGACATTCTCTGACTTGCCTGCTTCCCGACAAGGCACACAGCGTATTGAATTGAATAGCTGCGGGGCCTCCCTCTCACGGCTATTCACCATCGCGCTGAATTGAATTCCCCCCAGTGTGAACCAGTTTTCATAAACACACTCAGAATATTTGGAATTATAAGACAAAAAAGTTACCTGCTCTAGGCATACATATATCACACTAACCATTCAGAATGTTGTTTCATATATTCCAGAGAATGATTTTGACAAGTTTAGTGATGATAATTATTTGATAAAGTCATTACATTAGGGTTATCACCCGGTCGGTTATTTTCCTAAAAATATTGCTGAAAAAAGGGACTCTGCCTATGTAACTAATACAGTAGAAACATAACAGAAATTATTTCTTACAAAGAAGGTGGCAAATCTACTTTTCATGGCTTAATGGTATAGAGCTTAATATCAGCCTTGACTAATTCTACACATTAGCAGTAATGCATACTACACATTGCAGATATTTAGTACAGTTTATATAGCAGTACACATACTAAACAGTATACTACTTACAAGGAACAGGAATTCAAGAAAAAATTATGTGCAAGGTGTTCTGAATAATAAGCTACAGCTGACCAAATGTTTGGGGAAGAGTAAACAGTAGTCAATAAATTCCGTATACAGGACAAAGATGGCCACTTTAAGCCATCTGTATAGAACTGACATTCACAATTTCCAAGCGTAAAACAATCTTGAAACTGCACACATTTGCAGTGATGGGCAATTTCTACAGCTCACAGGCAAATTAAGTTATGCAATTGTGGAGAATTAACCCCTCACTAAAATACATTCTGATAAATGTTCACAGCTTGTCTGCTGTGGAAAGTAAACATTAAGTTCCTTTCCGACTACAGCAGTTATACAAAGATGCATAAGTTATGTTGTAGACCTGTACCATCTGCTGTGGTACAAAGATGCCTTCAAGCAGCATAAATTTACATATGCAAATAAATCCTGATCTGGATACATCTGGCGAGACTGCTAGCAGTACAACGACATCCGGCTCCTGCGCATAGCTTCACTAATTAAGTAGGCAGGGCTTAATTCAGGCTCCTCTGTCATTATCTCTATATTCTGCCATTCACCAGTCTGGTTAGATTTTTTAATTGTGTCCACTACACATAGAGCATATAAACAGTCATCAAAGGTGGCTGCCATTGTAAGTGGCCTGCCATCCCATGTTCTCCTGTCATCCTGGTCTTCAAATGCTTGTCGCACAGCCTGTACCATTTTGATGGTCCCTCTCAGATATGGGGAAGGAATGTCACTAAAGGCCTTTTCAGGCAATAGGGAGTTGCTAACAGGTGTAGAGTCTTTTAGAAGTAATTCTCTCTCAGAAGAGATGTTTCTTTGTCCATAGAGGTCTGTTCCCATTACAATCAGTCTACCAACTGATCCAACCACTATAACATCTTGCTTAAATTCCCCAGGGACATTAAAGTTGAGAGTAACTGTACAACACACTCCACCTTCAAGGACCATCTGAAATGTACAAAAATCATCGCTGGTTATCTGGCGTATTCCTTTTATGTGGTCTGTCTGCTTCACAAAGGTTTTCAGGAGACCATGGACCTTCACTGCTTTCTGGCTGGTCAGGAAAGTCAAAAGGTCAATGATATAGCTGCCTACAGAATGCAGTCCTCCTCCACCCATGAGGTCATCACAGCTCCAGTTGTACTTCTTTCCCAGTAGACTTCCGCTGTGGACCTGCACCTCGCACACTTGAAGTTCCCCCACATATCCTTCTTGAATCAGCTGTTTCATCTTCACAAAGGCAGGCAGAAAACGTAACACATTCCCCATGATGCTCATGAGCTTAGGGTAATAGTGAGCTGCTGACATCATTCGGAATGCATCAAGGGGCGTCGCTGTCCGGTCACAGATGACATTCTTACCAATCCCTGCAGGACATAATGGAGATAAGGGTGAGATGCTTCATATTACCACATAAGCAAGCAAAGTTTCTTATGCATGTACAGCCATTCATGTGAGCAGCTAAAGGGCTATGAACCCAACACATAGGGGGCAGAACATGACAACACAAATGCCACTTTATAGTTAACTTGAATGCTATATTTTCTCACTGGCTTTCCAAAAATATCCAAACAAGACATTTTATAAAGTAGCAAAGCGAGGCCAGATGGATAGCTGGAGATATTATTAGCAGCAAGAGAGGTGGTGATGTCACTATATATCTATTTCTGGAGGAAAGCTAATAGGATATATGGTCACCGGAATACACTTCGGGGCACACAAGATGGGCCACGTGATTCTTATCTGCCGTCAAATTCTAGGCAAAACAGTCTGATAAACCTCTGGTGTTAACATAGATAGGATTACTATGTTCTACTAGATAACATTCACTTTGGGCTTATGCTATGAGCGCTAGCGTGCTTTATAGCAAAGACATGCAGCGTTCATTCTTATTTGTTCTGTCTCATATTTATCAAAGGAATTTCAGGATTCCTGTAATATAATAACACATGCACTCTACAAACACTGACTCATTTGCTGAGAACGCACTGGTGCTTGAATCATTGTTCTGACAAGAGCCTTACACTCAATCGTACACAAATGAAAACTTTGATGCACCATTCGAAATAAGGGCGGACAGTACAGTAAACTTACTATGGTAACCCATCTCCCTCTAACTCTGGGAATCCAAGTGCATCACAAATTCAATTAATCAGGAGAATAAACACTGTTGGGGCCTATCCATTACACAACTTTTAGGTTGCATTGGTCACAAAGTCGTGTAATGGATAGCCGACAAGGGCCAGCGATGCGCGTGCACGCTGGGTCCTTGCCGACCCCGACTATCTACTGAGTATGCACGTCAACCTGACGACGCTCATCAGGTTCGGCATGTTCAGAGATAGGAGGTCTGACTCCTGCACTGAATGACGTTCAGTGAACGGCCGTGCAGTGCGGGCACCGCACCTCGGCGGCCTAAAGGTCTGAACGCTAGACGTTCAGTCTTTCAGGTCGCTTAATGGATAGGTACCTTTACTCAACATTTGCAGAATCTCAGCAGGCATAAGATTTAGCTGTAAGCTACTACAGAACTACCGACTTCCCAAATGTCCTGAATGACAGAGCCTGTGGGGAATAGTGGAAGCCATTTAAGTATTTATCAATTTTATACATGCGCAGTTGTATAAAAAAAACGCAATTGCGCATACATTAGCATTGTGTATGGATAGTGTGCAGCTCTAAATCAGGCTCATACTGCATGACAGGGGCTGAAAGGCAGAGCACTTCCACATGGTCTTATACCAATCCATAAAAGCAAAGTTACTGCAAGTGGTACATATCCTTTACACATTATTATTCTATACATTCTATTGTTGCAGGTCCCATCTGGCAGCTCAGGGAACACTGGACAAAGCGTTTTTACAAGTAGACATATTAACTTAAAATAGGTTACCTGTAACCCATTAAACTAATGATGAGATGTAATTACTGGATATGTGTCAATAGGCCTGTGGGCCATTAGGCTAATGATGTGACCTTAATTATATTTACACTGACATTAAACTCATTTGTCATTAACTTTAATATTTATTTTCCATACAGATCTTTCTCCAGCTCCCCTTGTACTGCATCCCAGCAAAGAGAACATATAAATCACTATTTGTATTCAGTCTTCTACTGAATTTAAAATGAATATGTCTGACATAAAAGGCAAATAACCAATAAGCATAATGCTTGCGAATAGTTAAGGTATCATTGTTATTCAACATAGGAAGCTGTTCTCTAACAAATTACTGCCTGTGCTACATCTCCAATAATATATAAAGGAAAATAAAGCCCATAAGGAATGTGATGTTTGCCTCCTTAGCAACAAGACATTATGGATGAGAAGGTGCAGTGAGACCTGAGACTGTATAAATCAGCGTTACTGTGAGTCAGTGAAGAGACTGCACAATAAAAAGCCACTCTCCAAGGAGCTACAACTGCACCGAAGTGTAATATAGTAATTAGAGATGCTTCATGTTTTGTTAGTCCTCTGTGAGCATGTTATTGCAAATGCTGCAATAAATAATCATCTACTTACTGAACATGTACAGTGACATACAGGTACTCTCATCTAATCTGATAGTATAAATGTACAATAGATTTGCATATCCGTTCTGTCTGTTCCAGTCATCACCCCTGCCATCAGATAGGATACGTTATGTCATCAATGCGTTATCTCAGGTAAGATTACTACAAATATGTGATCACATCTTATGTAGCAGACACAACGTGCCATCGACAAGCTGTGACTTTTCATACATACAGATAACTGACCATAGAGGCATTGACAAGATATACATGACTATCAGGGACGTAACAAGATATTGGGTAGGACGGCACTCGCCAGGGTTGCTGGCCGATGGGGAGGTGCCATCTTTGCCATAGGCAAAACTACAACAGTCCTCCTGGCCTCACAATCAATACGGCTCGTCTCAGAGGAATCACAATGCCAGGTCAGCCGTGCCAAAATGATAAATGATGCAGGTGATGCTCCAATCTCTTGACCCTTCTCCTTTGCTGGCCGGCATGGAGACAACGATACGTCACTTGGAAAAAGTGACAGGACAGGAGTCAGGACTAGGCCTACTGCAGCATTCACAGAAACTAAAATCAGCACCGTAGTAAACAATAATATGGGGAGGGCAGTGTGGCATATAATTTGAATTAGGGACACTGTGTGTTATAATGGGATTTGGAGGAATACACAGTGTGTAATTGGGGCATGCACATTGTGGCATATAACGTGAAATGGCGGCATACATAGTGTGCATATAACGTGAAATGGCGGCATACATAGTGTGCATATAAAGTGACCGTCATCTCAGGTGGAGACAGGAGTGTTAAAAAAACAATCTAAAATTTATTTCACAATATCAAAATCACTAATTGTTTAGGTGGCCTTCGTGTCCCACAGGCGGCCCCCAGCCATTTATTTTGAATTTCCATCCCACTTTGACAATCATATATATGAGGCCGATTCAATTAGCCATGAGCTGGGCGAAAATTGCTTAATGCAGCTAAAAAAACTACGGCTGTGACTTTTGCTATTCAAATAGAGAGTCCGTGTTAAGTTATCATGTGTCTCAGTGGGAGTTTACACAGAATCGTTTGCAGCCCCTGAGTATGTGAACAGTAAGGAAAAACATTTTAAGGTAAAAATGTTGTGACCTCTGGTATATTACTCCCAATGAATAATCATGCAATTGGAGCATTTAATTAGCAAACTTTGGCCCTGATTCAGAGCCGGATGCTCTGACAGAGCGCTCGCTCTGAATCAGGGCCGTCCCTCCTAATTTTTGGAGCGGCCTCCTGGCCGCTCGCATAGACCATCGCGACCATCGGGCTTGCGACGAGACCCTTGTAGTAGGGTCCCGCTGCCGCAAGCCCTGGGGTGCTTTTGGCTCTATCAGAGCCAAAAGCACTACCACTGACATCACTAGTGATGTCAGTGGGGCCATGGGAACACCTCCGTCTGGGCAGGCACGCCCACCAATCAATCACCATCGACAGCACGCCCCCTTTGGTGCGAGACCCATAACGACGGCTTGGCCGTCATTATTCGGGTCTCGCGCATGCGCACGACGGAGCCGCCTCTGTCGTTCGCATGCGCACTTGGGCAACATCGACCCGCTCGCGAGCGGGTCTAAATCAGGCCCTTTGTCCAATAAAGACATATAATTTTTCATGCGATTTTATGTAAAAAGCTCAAAAATTTGTTTAATTATGCAGGACATGTTGTATTTTGGGCATGGTTGCCAACTTTTGAAAAAGCATTTCAGGGAGATTGTGAAAGCAACACCTGAGGGCGGTATAGTGGACGTGTACTGCTACATCTGAGAGGGGTACCATAAAATTGCCTTACATCCAAATATAAATGAGCTCCAAAGCAGTTAGTAAGATCTACTTCAGTGTTCTCCCCAGGCTGTTTTTTGCGGGTGCACCACCTGGCAAGAAACAGCCTACAACCCGCCACTTTGGGAGCCTGTAAGTGGGGACAGTATCTGGGAGCTGTATGAAAAGGAACAGATCCTACAGACTTTGCAGCTTTTTCATAATCAGACGACTGGGCCTCTAATAAGAGTAGGATAATTAATATATAAAATGTTATTTCAAGTTTAAATCATTATAAGGTCAGGTTTTAAAATATTTTATTACTGCGAAGGACCCCACCTGGCTACTTCTTGATGCCACCCGGCTGGAAACATTTTCTGGGGAGAACACTGTACTTGTTGATGAAATCACACAGATACTTTTCAAAAAATGCATGTAGCCATAGGGATCATTGTGCCTTATAATAACCAATGCAGGGAAATGATGCTAATAATCCAATTTGGATGTACAGTCAGGTGCATAAATATTGGGACATTGACAGAATTTTCATATTTTGTCCTCTATTCACCACCACAATGGCTTTGAAATGAAACATTCAAGATGTGCTTTAACTGCAGACTTTCAGATTTAATTTGAGGGTAATTACATCCAAATCAGGTGAACGGTGTAGGAATTACAATGGTTTCTATATGTGCCTCCCACTTTTTAAGGGGCCAAAAGTAATGGGACAAACTAAACAATCCTAAATCTAACTTTCACTTTTTAATACCTTGTTGCAAATCCTTTGCAGGCAATTACAGCCTGAAGTCTGGAACGCATAGACATCACCAGACGCGCCAGGCCTCTACTGCAAATGTCTTCAGTTCCTGCTTGTTCTTGGGGCATTTTCCCTTCAGTTTTGTCTTCATCAAGTGAAATGCATGCTCAATCAGATTCAGGTCAGGGGATTGACTTGGCCATTGCATAACATTCCACTTCTTAGCCTTAAAAAACTCTTTGGTTGCTTTTGCAGTATGCTTCGGGTCATTGTCCATCTGCACTGTGAAGCGCCGTCCAATGAGTTCTGAAGCATTTGACTGAATAGGAGCATATAATATTGCCCGAAACACTTCAGAATTCATTCTGCTGCTTTTGTCAGCAGTCACATCATCAATAAATACAAGGGAACCAGTTCCATTGGCAGCTATACATGCCCACGCCATGACACTACCACTACCATGCTTCACTGATGAGGTGGTATGTTTTGGATCATGAGCAGTTCCTTTCCTTCTCCATACTCTTCTCTTCCCATCACTCTGGTAAGAGTTGATCTTTGTCTCATCTATCCATAGGATGTTGTTCCAGAACTGTAATGGCTTTTTTAGATGTTGTTTGGCAAACTCTAACCTGGTCTTCCTGTTTTTGTGGCTCACCAATGGTTTACATCTTGTGGTGAACCCTCTATATTCACTGTTGTGAAGTCTTCTCTTGATTGTTGACTTTGACACATATACACCTACCTCCTGGAGAGTGTTCTTGATTTGGCCAACTGTTGTGAAGGGGTTTTTCTTCACCAGGGAAATAATTCTTCTGTCATCCACCACAGTTGTTTTCCGTGGTCTTCCGGGTCTTTTGGTGTTGCTGAGCTCTCCGGTGCGTTCTTTCTTTTTAAGAATGTTCCAAACAGTTGATTTGGCCACACCTAATGTTTTTGCTATCTCTCTGATGGGTTTGTTTTGATTTTTCAGCCTAATGATGGCTTGCTTCACTGATAGTGACAGCTCTTTGGATCTCATATTGAGAGTCGACAGCAACTGATTCCAAATGCAAATGTCACACCTAGAATCAACTCCAGACCTTTTACCTGTTTAATTGATAATGAAATAATGAGTGAATAGCCCACACCTGTCCATGAAATAGCTTTTGAGTTGATAGTCCCATTACTTTTGGCCCCTTAAAAAGTGGGAGGCACATATAGAAACCGTTGTAATTCCTACACCGTTCACCTGATTTGGATGTAATTACCCTCAAATTAAATCTGAAAGTCTGCAGTTAAAGCACATCTTGTTTGTTTCATTTCAAAGCCATTGTGGTGGTGAATAGAGGCCAAAATATGAAAATTCTGTCAATGTCCCAATATTTACGCACCTGACTGTATATATGTTGTTTTTTTATAAAACAGCTACATAATTGGGGTAAGGTGTAATCATGGAGATTGGTAGGCTCTTCAGGGAGTCTGGGAGATTGCTACTATTTCAGGGAGTCTCCCTGACATTCAGGGAGAGTTGGTAAGTATGATTTTGTGGTGTTGTATAGAAGGGAAATAAGTTTTTCAACTTGCAAATGGGAGCTACAAGTGTTTCATGAATATGGATTTGGAGAACATAATCAGAGACTTTGCCTCAATTAAAGTTGGAAATTTATTTTTTCTATTTTTTTGGGCTAGTGGCAAGTCATTTACTCTGCCAGGGGCACCCATGCTTCTAGTTACAGCACTGATGAGTACATCTTTCCAGGCACACTAAAGAATTGTTAGTAGAATTTAATATGAAAAGAAATTGTGAATTTGGACAATTTTGTAGCCGTGGAATAAACAAAGCACGTTTTTGTAGTGCGACACCAATAAGGTTTTATGTTGGGAGGGTCCAATTTAACCGTCTTCATATATGGATGCTATCAGCTGTACAGGCATTTCATGTTTTTGTATTAGTAACAGGCAGTCTCAGTTTGGATTGTGTCTCATATTCATATCAAACAGTTCTATTTTTACACTGATTAGTACAGATAATCCCAGTCACCAACTTCCTGCAAACATCTGCAGGAAACTAAGTGCAAGTACAGCTGCGTTGATGCCCAGTTCATAGGAGCGTTTTATGCACTGCTCAGTTACATGCAGGCAGCAAGAAACAGGCAGCACATTGCTCTCTGTCAGGAGGGTGTATAGTATGAGCTGCAATGCAAATTACCTTGTGGGTATTAACTTCACTCTTAACTTTGTACATTTCCTGCCTTCCTTATTCACTTTATTGAACACACATCTAGTGGTGGAATTACTCTGGTCAAATGGACACAGTTTTTTATTACATGATTAATAAATTGAAAGAACAAACCAAGGCCCTGATTCAGAGCCGGACGCTCTGACCAGAGCGCTCGCTCTGAATCAGGGCCCACCTCCATTAATATGGAGCGTCCTCCTGGACGCTCGTATAGCTGTGGGTCACCACCCACAGCATATACGAGCGTGCAGAATGATGGTCGCGATGGTCTTGACCATCGCGACCATCGAAACTGCGAGCAAAAGCCTGCGGTTGAGTTTTTCAACCGCAAGGCCAGGAGTGATTTTGGCTCTAACAGAGCCAAAATCACTCCCACTGACATCACTAGTGATGTCAGTGGGGCCGGCTTTAGACGGTAGGCGTTCCTTTGGGAACGCCTCTGTCTGGCAGGCACGCCCCCGGCACGCCCACCAAAGGGGGCGTGCTGTCAGTCAACATCGACAGCACGCCCCCTTTGATGAGACACTCCGAGCGAAGGAAAGTCCTTCGCTTGTCGCGTCTCGCGCATGCGCACGACGGAGCTCCCTCCGTCGTGCGCATGCGCAGTGCAGACCATCGACCCACTTGCGAGTGGACAGCCGCTCGCGAGTGGGTCTGAATGAGGGCCCAAATTCGGTGTTATGCCTGGGAATCTCTAAGGATTTGTGTATATCCCTTGGGTGATGCCATATGCAATACCTATTCCAACAATTGTGTTCTATCATTTATTTAATATCATTCAGTGGGAAGCAGAACTCCGGAGTAGTGACAGAATACAGATCCCTCGCAGAGCCACATAGTGACAGTCAGGGACGTTACCAAGTGACCTTTGTAAGAAAGTATCCAGAGGTGCAGCTCTCACTGTATATATATATATATATATATATATATATATATATATATATATATGTATATATAGGGCTATCTCCAGGGTGTGTTGTACATAAAATACTTACACTACACAAAAATGGAAAAAACGGCAAATGGTCACTTTAAGAGTCTTTCTGGTGCAGATTCATAAACTGATATGAAATGGTGCTTACCTGGAGGTTAACACTTAACGTTCTACATGGGATGTAGTTATGAGACCGATGGCCATACCGGCAACCTGATCCTAATAAGGGCACACCCCCCCCGGAGGGTTTAGGTTGCGGTAAGGGGGGGTTAGGGTTAGGCACCCCCGGGGGGAGGTTAGGGATAAGCACTACTAAGGGAGGGTTATGGGGGGGGGGATAGGCTACTTACCATTCATCCTTGGGTGCAAGTACCAGATCTTTATACACTTGTTGGGGTGCATGTACAAAAGATACCTTTATGTGTATGTTCCATACACCACTCCAAGTGAGTATGGTATGCGGCTTTTCTAGACACACCTCGTCATCTTAATCCACAAAATTAGGAGACTTTACTGTAATAGAACGATTGTATTAGAATCACTACAAATTGTTCCTTTTATTTGTGTTTCATTTCATGTACACACGAGAATTCAAAGAAGAATACAAAACATCGGAACATTATAATATTTAATGTTGTTGTCTCTGGCTGACCTTCATCATTTTGTTAATTCTATATATATTCCATCTAAAATATTTCTTTGCTATTTACGTTGTATTTCTTTTATTGACTTTTGAACGGAGGAGGGAATGTAGCGTTACATGTGAGATTAATTAAAAGACTATACAAGCTTTTAGTACAGATCTGGAAGCTGCTCGCAGGAAAGCTGATCATGTGAATATAGTTTACTCTGTGCAAAAGGTCGCAAAGTTCTTTTCTATTGCAGGCATTAGCTGAAATCCCATGTATAAACCTTCCAGAGCTCACCATTATTTTATTTGTATATATATTATTATTATTATGCTTTATTTATATGGCGCCACAAGTGTTCTGCAGCACCTTACATAGTACATAAACAAATAATTTGACAAGTGACTTACAGTACAATATAGGACAAGGACATGTACAATATACATTAGTGACCATAACACCTAGATATGCAACAGAGCGTAAGCAACCAAGTGTTAGGTGCCCTGGTGGGGGGTAAGAAGTAGATTAAAGTAAAGAAAGGAGAAGCACAAGAGGGTAGAGGCCCTGCTAGTAAGAGCTTACATATACAGGTATATCCTATAGAAGAGAAGAGGCTGCAATCCATTGGCTTTGAGTCAGCATAAAACTGTATTAAAAGGTTACCAACATTTCAGGACCACTAGGGTATTTTCCTCAGGTGTATATATCATATACGCCCAGATGAAAGAAAAGACCATAATCTACTAAAACTTAATACAGATTTAATACAGTTTATGCTGATTCAAAGCCCGTGGAGTGCAGGATTTCCCTCTTTATAGAATACCTACATGCTGCTTAATAGTTAATAGGGCATCCCGGCACATGTTTCTGCTAACCAGAGTGCCAAATTCATGGGCACAGAGAGGGAAGGGGAGAGCGGGCTCTTTTTACCCAGGCCTGTTGGAGGGTCCTGCAGCCCGCCCCCATAACAGAATGCGGTACTTTGAGCAGGGAGCGAGAGAACTGACTGCTGCGCTGGGAAACAGTCAGTCCTCTCTCCCTGCTTCACGCAAAGGCTATCGCAGCTATTATCATGGTAACAACTGCGATAGCTGTAATATGGTAATGCAGCAGGAGGCGTCACATCTCCTGCATGCATTACTGAACCGAGCTGCAGCCTTAAGCTGGCCATACACCTGCACGACCAGCATACGTTCCGGTTCAGCATCCGACTCCCCGGAGCTCCCTGGCAGTCCCGGCAGCATGTTTGTTGTTTTTCTTAGCCCAGGATCTGTCATATGATCGATCCTGTGTCTCACAGGCTCATAAGGGAAACAGTCATTGAAATGACTTGAATTGCTGCACCAAAATAAACGGCATGAACAAAATAAACGGCACGATCTGCACACGACAGCATGGAACATATGGGCTACACATCTGATCATAAGATCCGATTTTAAGAGCTGCGGGAGCGTGCATCGGACCGTATCTTGCTAAAAAAATACAAGATTTTCACAAAATCCATCATATGACTCATTGAAAATCGGGTAATCGGCCCGAAATTGTGCAGGTGTATGGCCAGCATTAGATGCATCGGATAATCTGCGCTACCATTGTCCGGCTGGGCGCGAGGCCAGAAAATAACCGTCAGTTGACAGAGATCCTGGCCACTTCCACTTCCCCCCCAATGGCGATGCCACGCCTCCGTTTTGAGAAATGGAGGCTGTCGCCACCTCCTCCCTGCCCAGAAACATCAGTAGAGTGTCAATCACTAACAGTCTGCTGCTGGACTGTGTGTGTGATCGCAGAGTTGATCTCAGGGGCGTATCTATAGGTGAGCAGTGCACATGGGCCCCTGGATCCAGGGGGGCCCACACCACGCACCTATTTATTCTATACTTACCTCTCCAGAGTTCCACGTCGGCTGTACAAATAGTCTGAATAGTGGCCGCCACAGGCCACGCAGTAGGAAGGGTACCCCCCACTTCTATTGATACGCCCCTTCCCTTTCTGCACATCTGGAAACTGAAATCACCAGTGCACTAGCGTGCACTGCTGAATCAGGCCCTTAGGGCCTGATTCAGAGATGCTCGCTAGCAAGCGGCCACTCATTGCAGATGATGTTTGCTAATGTGCGCATGCATGTAGTTCGCAGTGCGCGTGCGCAAACTAGTACGAGCAATCGGAATGTGCTCGCTCGCTCTGCCAAGACAACCCAGTGGAATGAGTAACAGGAGAGGCAGTTTGTGGGTGGTAACGGGCAGGGCAGTAGTAACGGGGGAGTGGAGTTGCGGACACAGGCATGCCCGAGTGTTTCAACACTGTTTCAGAGGCGTGCTTAATTAACATGCAGTGTCATAGTACACCTGGTTAATTTTTACACTGAACTGCTCGCAGTGCTTGCGGTAGGGTAAAGTCAACCGCAAGCGCTGCGGTCAGATCCAATGGTTCCCGATGTTCCGATGCTTGTATATACTTCCTGGAGTAGGTGGGCAGCTAAAGACAGGCTGGTGGGCGTCTATAAACACAAAGTGATCGCTCACCAAGACATAGTGGGCGTGCTTATGTCTTGCTGAGCGAGCGGCCGCATCTAGCGAGCGGGTCTGAATCAGGTCACTTAGTACACTGTAATCTTCAGTATCGCAGAAGATTGTGGACTAAGCTAGTACAGTACAAATTATTCTCTGCTGTGTAGTGTGACATGGAAATTCTGATTGCTGCGGTCATAACACACTTCACATAACACATTCTGATTAATGCAACAAACATTCCTTACATTTGTACAGAGCCCAGGAGACACTTGTGGTAAAATAATAACTAGCAAGCCAATACAAATGCTATGTCAGACATATACTATATACTATGTAAGAAATACTATGTTCCATTTATTGCGGGACCTGCAAATGATTTAAGAGAGCTGAAAAAACTGTTGCAAACTCCAAAACTGCAGTACAGCCAAATATAGTCATATAGTCACTATGTTTATGATTGTGTGGTTTATGTAACAAATCTTTTTATGTCCTATACTGGCATGCTGCCAGTAACCCATACTAAGTAGATATCCATCCTCTTGCATATTATCCATTGACAACCTTTATCTTAGTGAGGTTATCAGTGAATCAGAAACACAGAAAGTAATAATATAAGGGGGAAACTGACAACAGTGACTGGCTAATGATTAAGGGCCTGACTCAAAGGTGGACGAAGTATAGATTGGGTCGCAAATGGCCGATGTTTTGTGGTCTCTGCATGCGTCAGAGCCGCAGCGCGCATGTACCATTATGACACTGGCTGCAGTGTATTGTTAGCCACAGTTTGATTGACTGACTGCAGCCATTTGGTGGTGGTGACCATTTTTTGGGGGGGGCGGCAAAGCCAACATCTGTGCCTTCGGTCTTCGGATTCACTGACCCCAGCAGCTTAGTTGTGGTAGACATTCGGAGCAATCTCAGGGTTGCTCAGATGACTGATGGTCTGTGTCTCTGGACGCATGCAGCGGTCTCAGAAGCCGCCAATTGGCGTCTCATTACAAAAGATGGCACCTGCAGCATTTGCATAACTTCTCAGATCTGCTGAGACTGAAGACACAGCACCGACCCGACTTGCGTCCACCTCTGATTCAGACAATGAATCGCCATGTATGTGTGACCAACAGCTGTATTATGATTTACATATACAGTATATGTCGGATGTGTGTAAAAATGTAACTCTTTACAGTATAAGAAGTGCCCTAAAGCCATAAAATATCAATCTGGTGTAGCTATGGGGTTATATAACATAGCAGTTGTAGCCTTATCTTGACTCCAGCCTGTTTTACATGCAGAGAGCTGTACAATTGGATAATACATGGTCCACGATACAGAATGGAAAAATGTTAAGCAGATGCAAATATGACAAAAGTGTGCAACCTCCACAGAAGTACTGCACTGTTTTACAGGTCTAGGAGGATCTCTCTATAGAGACATTGTTAGCATGGCTCTAACAAGTGATTTATGCATTAGGCTAAAAGTATTCTCTTAAAATAGCTGTTTTGCAAATAGAGCGCCTTCCTTATTCACACTTACATTTATGAGAGGTCTGTTTTACATATGCTTTAGTCTGTCTATTGTAAGCTTTGAAAGGTTTGTATTCATTATAACATCTCATTATTTTAAGATATTTTTAAGGTGGTTAAATAAAAACAAATATAAATATATAATATACACTGTGTACTGTATGACCACCATGCGATTTTATGCTAAGTAGCTATTTCACCGATAATACTGACATAGGATGTATGAATCTGTATAAGAACGCACAGGTGAAGGTATGCACAGACTAATGAAGTCTATCACTCATAAAATAATGGGTAAACGACATGATCTCACTACTTTAAGCGTGAATGGTTGTTAGTGCTCTCAGCAGCAGTGCGAGCATTAGCAAAGTGGCTGCACTGGTGAAATGTTTTAGGGCGGCAGTTGTTAAAGTGTACACAGAGTGGACAAGCAGACAAAAAAACTGTATCTGAGTGCAAGGCCTGTGGTTATAAACTGCTACTGGATGATTGAGTGGAACGGAGAGTGGGCAGAATCAGTCAGATGGCTCAGGAACACAGGAACTGGTCAGTAGATTGGAAATGGGATGCTAGGGTGAGGGCAGCACAGATGGTGTAGTGCCTCACAGCATTACTGCCTCACAGCACTGAGGTTGTGAGTTTGATTCCCTGTGCACAATTTGTATATTTTCACTGTGCTTGCTTGGGTTTCCCCCCACACTCCAAAAATATACTGGTAGGTAATAAGCTTCCATCAAAATTAACCCTAGTGTGTATGTGTATGTTTGTGTTAATGTGGTAGGGAATATAGATTGTAAGCTCCACTGGGGCAGGGACTGATGTTTATGGTCAAATATTCTCTGTAAAGCGCTGTGGAATATGTGTGCGCTATATAAATAAATAGTAATAAATAAATATATAAATAAATATGGAGAAAGCACAAAAAAATTGATCCTTTTTGCATTGTCACTCTTCAAGCTGGGCAACGTTATGGTATAGGGCCCTGGGCCCTTTGATTTCATTTGTGTGGACAGTAGAGTCCATGCCTATGAGAATTAAATGCCGCTGGTCTATATCCCACCAAGTGAAGCCCGATGGGGGACTTCAGATAGGCCTCAAAATACCAACGCCTATCTAAATCTCGACGTTGGAACGCCGGAGGACGACAGCCCGAATTAGGTTAAGTCAGGGGCATCCTTAGCGTTAGCTGCAGGGGGGGGGAGGGTTAGATTTAGGGAGTGTAGCGGGGTTAGGTTTTGAGGGGGAAGGTTACGGTTAGGTGCCCAAAGGGGGGAGGGTTACGGTTAGGCACGCCCGGGGGTAGGTTAGGGTTAGGCACCCCCCAAAGAGGGTAAGGTTTAGGGTGCAGGAAGGGGGGGTTAGGTTTAGGCGCCCCCGGGGGCGATTTATGGTAAGGCACCACCCTGGTAGTTTTAGGCAGCCCTAAGGGAGGGTTTAGGTAAGGGGGGGAGAATGGAGGGTTAGGGTACTTACCAGCTGGCGTCGGGATCTCCTGCTGTCGGGCGTCTAGTGTCGGGATTTAAACAGCCGCCGGTATTACATACTGATTCCGTATTAAGAGCAAACGGTGGCCTAACAAGGTCTTAACCTGGTAGTCGCAAATAATTTGGCCACTCAGTGCATGTTATTGTGAAAACAATGTTTTATAATAAATGTGGAAAATGATTTACTAATATGTGTGAAGTTGCTAAGGTGACTTTGAGGTCCTGGCTGACAAACATGAATTACCATTATCAGTTGGTCCTAGATTATAGTCAGCTCTCTGTTACACTATATACTGCTTCAGCAACACAGGTTAGACCGCATTTGTATTCAAAACCCATATTCTCCAGGGACAGTACCATGTATTGATAGACTGCCAAGGGGAATATCAGCCACTCCTGTATAATCCAGTGACAATTTATTTCACAAGTTATCCCTAGAAGTTTCGCAAAGCTTTTGGTATTTTACAGTGACAATTTTACAGTACTACCTGATTTGGTTGGAATTTACAGTAACAATTATTATCCAGCAAAGAAATACAATGACATATTCAGTGACAGCCAAGCTTTTGGAAACTATTTTCCAATGTTGCCATTTATACAGATTTTTAAAACCAGTGATGAGCAATTTAATCTTTCATATTGTATCACTGCCTAAATCACCACAGCAGGGAGAAAATATAGAAAATACATACTGTATGTACAACTGGGCACACAATGGAGCATGTGTACAGTAACATGTTTACATGCATAGTTTAGAAGAGGACACATCTCTGCTGATACTGAGCTGTATAAGTGGGTGCCAGGAAAAAAAATGCTGCTTAGGAACCTACAGGAACAGCAAAAGCATCCAGCAACAGCAGTAAATTCTTCTGCATTCAATTAGTATCATCGTTTAGCAAAATTTGATGAATGGGATTCTGTGTATCTTTGTGTTCCAAGAGAAATGCAGTATCATAATCCCTCCAAACTGCCTATTGACACTACTGCATTTTTAATATGATGACTTCTATTTCCATCCTGTCTCTCAATTCATCTGAGTATTTATGGAGACAAGCATTCACAATAATGGCCGTGTGTATTTTTGGCTGAATGCACTCGCTTTACTGGATAATGTACACAGGTAGCCAAGATCAATATAAAGTGATTGCTGCAGCCCATGGATATGTACTAAGATAGTAACTCCCACTTTACTGGTACAGCTACTTAGTCCACCTCAATCAATCACTTGCTGATTCATCGTGTACCTTTACTTATTTTGGTGAAAAAAGGTATATCAATGTATGCTATACAAATAGTGGAGAAAATGTTAGATTTTCAGAATAATGTATTGAATTATGTTTTAGTAAAAGAAAACATCCCTCAGCCACTAAAAATAAATAAAAATAAAGCTGGCTCCTATCTCATACAGGCTGAGTCTCCCATATCCAAATATTCCGAAATACGGAATATTTTTAGCATGACTGAAATAGTGAAACCTTTGATTTTTGATGGTTCAATGTACACAAACTTTGTTTAAGGCGCAACATTATTAAAAATAAAGTATAAAATGACCTATAGGCTGTGTGTATAAGGTGTATATGACATATAAATGAATTTCATGTATCTACACAAACTTTCTTTGAGCCACAAAATTATTGAAAATATTGTATAAAATAACCTTCAGGCTGTGTCTATAAGGTGGATATGAATCATAAATGCATTCTGTGTTTAGATTTGGGCCATATCCCTAAGACATTTCATTATGGTATGCAATTATTCCAAAATACGGAATATTCCGATATCCAAATTACCCTTGGTCCCAAGCATTTTGGATATGGGAGACTCAACCTGTATATAAAATTCATTGTTTTTTTTTGTTTTTTTGGATAACCCCTCCGATTCGAGCGCTATGCTATATTTTTGTCCTCCTAGTATAAGATCGAATGAAGCAACCTTCCAGGAAAGAATGGTGCACCTAGAGGAGGATTGACCAAAATGTTTTGATCATTGTTCTAAGTATGACATGCTCAATCTCAGGTAGATGGGAAACATGTTTCTATGCTGCCTGTTGTTTCGGGCTGGGTACGGGATGCCGGCACTCGGGACCCCAGCGGTCAGAATCCCGACGCCGGCATCCAAACAGGGTTAGAATACCGCCACCTGTCGGTATTTATCCTAACCTCACCCTCCCTCCCTGCTGCCTAAACCTAACCCTCCCACCCTAGTGCCTAACCTTAACTCTTCCCTCCTAGTGCCTAACCCTAACCCCTAACCCTCTCCTTAACCCCACTATTTACCGTCGGGATGCCGGCAGCGGCATTCTGACTGTTGTTGGGAATCGGGATTCTGGCGCTGGTATGCTGAGCGCCGGCATCCAGACAGCTGGGATTATAACTAGATCCCGTTGTTTCTACTTTAGCTGTACTCTGATATAAAAGTGGAGGACTGCAGATCTCTCTCTATATGTAGAACCAGGAAAGACATGTACGTGCAAACATTTTTAAAAGTTATCAATTTTTTGACAACTTCTCCCCCTTAAATGTACCGCTCTCTCGCACGCAGCAGTTTTTCCCGTTATATATAGACATCAGCAAGCTGCCTACCTGTCTATGAGAGGGCACTTTCAGCATAGAGAGCTCAATCATTCCAGCATAATTTAATACACTGTTCTATTTTCCCCTATAAAATTGGAATAACAAAGGCAGTCTTCCTATACTGGGAGTCGCAGCAACATCCTCAGATTTACAGCAGTAAGGCTCTTGGCTGCCAGTTTTGTGGGTGGGATTTGCCAATCCATAAAGATAGGTAGTATTCATTCTAGCACCCTGTACCTGTTATAACATGTGCAGTTCCTCTTTCCTGTCTGGGATGTCACTCTCTGCTCTGGTGCTTCTAGCACACTCAGGTAATGTAACAAACTGCATAAATACAGATCAGAGTGTGCTAGAAGTACCAGAGCAGAGCGCAACACCCCAGGCAAGAAAGAGGAACTACACATGGTGTAACAGGTACAGGGTGCTAGAATGTACACTAGATGGGGGATAACTAAAAGAGCTAAACAACAAATTCTGTCATAACTGTGGACATTTTTCAATACGTTTTTAAATGTTAGAAAATGCCCCTCATAAAGTAAACACCGGTGTTTATATATCATTCTCCTTTCATGTCTTACAGTGACTAGTAGGATGTAGTACATGCATGTCCATTCCTTAAGATAAAAATACTGTTCTGGGCATGACACTCTGAAAGTATAGATAGTAGGCATCAAAGCTTTAGGATAAAATGTAGAATGAGCGGTGGAAGGGTGAGCAGTATGAGAACAATAACTGAGAGATATGTTAAGGTTATCAGTGTTTATGAAACCATAGTGATTTTCCTAATTGAGAAAAGAACCCTCTCATAAACAGTACTGAATAAAATCTAAAACTGTCATATTAGCTGCTGCCAATATGCTCCACATATTTTCCCAGATTAGCCTAGTATGCCACATACCACTGACGAACATAACTGCATCGCAATACCACTTCACTGCAGCTCTCCTGTGCTCCAAAGCCAGCCACTTAAGCATCAAAATTAGAATAACATTGCACATGCACAAAACTAAAAGACCTTCCACATCAAATGGTCTGCGGACTGGTTAGGGCACATCACAAAATCTGCTCCGGACAATGGGCTAGATTCAGAGTTTACGCTATGCCATAGTTGCCTACCCTCCCGAATCCTGCAAGAGACTCCCGCTTCACTGCAGAGTCTCCCGCTACCCCGGAAAGTTTAACAAAACCCCGGATTCCCCACTGACTCGTAAGGAATCAGGTTTGAATATTAGCTTCCCCACCTCCTGAGAGAAGTCCTCTTAGATCTAAGAGGACTTCTCTCCGCTCCTGTCTCCGGACCTCCCACTGGCACCGAGGGGTATGCAGTGAAGGCTTATCCGCCCCCACACCCGCCTCCAGACTGCCTGCTTCCAGCTTGTGTTGAAGGAATGGGCGGCGCTGGTCTCCCCTGGTCCGTCCTGGCTTCTCCTTCACGGGCGGCTGCCTGTCATTTAAACACCGGAGGACCCTCACACTGCAAAGCTGCAGCGCTGCTGCCTGAGCCTGCCTCCAAAAACACAGCGCTGATGGCAGCGCAGCTACTTTGTGTATAATTCGGGATGTACTATATAGTACTGTCATGTGCCACTTGGCATCTGCAGTAATCATGTGGGAAGCCATATGATCTGCATAGTCATCCGTCCAATTTTATTTAATTGTTTTATTTAATGTAAAGGTACAAATACCACCATAAACAGCTTCATAATGCCATCACATAGTGTATTTAAGCCCTCTTAATGACACCACATAGTCCTTTCATGGGAATCGGTATGAATAGGCGGCTGCCACATGGCCGGGAGTTCGAATCCGGGCAGCGGCAGCCCGACAAAACAGCAGAGCCCGGCAGCGGAAGCCTCACAGCGCTGGAAATCCCAATCGTGGTAAGGTGAGTATCAACTAATCTAACTTAACCCCCCTAACCCTCCTTAGGGGTGCCTGACCCTAACCTCCCCCCTGTGCCTAACCCTAATCCCCCCTCTAAGTGCCTAACCCTAACCCCCTCTTCCCCGCAGCCTAAACCTAAGTCCTCTGGGGGGTGTTTAACCCTAACCTCCCCCGCGGGGGTGCCTAACCCTAACCCTCCCTCCCCCTAGCCTAACCCTCCCGGGAGGGTGCCTAACCCTAAGTCCCCCCCGGGTGCCCTAAACATAACCCTCCTCCCCCCGCGGCTGTCCGCTCGCGGCGCCCGGCATCCCTTCGATCGGGATGCCGGGCGCCGGTCTCCCGGCGTCGGGGAAATGACAGGCGTCTAGATATAGACGCCGGTCATTTATGCCATGTCGGGATAAAGCAGTCGGGAATCCGGCTGTCGGGAATCCGGCAGCCGGCTTCCCGATTGTATACCCTTTCATGCCCAGCATACTCACATGACACAGTGGACCACTATTGGTGAGCTAAGCCTAAAGTTACATTACCTAATAAACTCCATCTGACATAAGTGTCATCCGTGTATCTTAGTCAGAAACCCAAGGCAAATGGAGAGGATGAATGCCAGCACTGTTACTCTGCAACCAATTGCAGTGGAGCTACTTTCCTACCGCGGTGGTAAATGTTAATATGTATTTTACATTCCCAGTGAGATAGTTAAATGGATGATGACCTCCGCTCATTAAATGCCAATAAAGTGAGCTCCCAATGACCAACCACAAGAGTACTAATCTAAACAAGGTCATATGGGAACAAGAAAGGGTCTGGCTTCTTTTCATATCAGCATATATTCCCACAGCATTGAATGTAACATTGTTATATTGTCCATAAAATGTAATTCATTATAAATTATAGCTATTATATAGACCATCTGCTTTGCAAGAGTTAAGGTTTTTATTACTCCACACTTGATTGAATCATAATAATTGCAATGAGAAACGGTGTGGATAAGTCTGGGTTCTGCCTAGCCGGTATTCTTTAGAAACAAAGCAAAAATGCACATTCTTCCGGCCTTGATTACTTGCAGGATGTTGCTTTGTTCAGCACCAAACAAACCATTTCCACTTTGTGCGAGTTACTTTCCATCAGTTTGTTCTCCTGTCATGTATAATGTACTGCTGATCAGTCTATACCGCATTCTAGATTAATTCAGTTAACACCTGTCAGGATAACAAAACTGTCATTGATTCCAGTAAATAATGTAATTCTCCAGTGCTTCCTACCACTGCCCTGCTTCTGCTACATAGGTCACTGGTCAAAATGAGAGGCAAGTACTCAAAATTCCCAAGGCAGGAAGAAACAGCATAATTAAACAGTAGAAAATGGCAGTAGCTCATTAAAAAAGAAATATACATGAATGCACTCTACAAAACAGTTACTTACTATTTACACCATAAACACAAAACAAGTGCATGCATTTAAAGGACAATACGGTAATCTGTAGTTGAATGTCTAACTGCAGAATACATCCACTTTATTGTCATGCATTTAATAGTACCCAAAATAATTTTATATATTGATCCTTAAAGGCCCCTACACAGTACACAATATTTTTAACGATTTGTCTGATTTTGACACATCAGAACGACAAATCACTAAAAATGTGTATTGTGTATGCACTACATTGTGTAGTGCACGCTCCTGTGGGATTGTCAGCCTCATCGCCTGATCTTCTGTACATGCAGTAAGTTCCAGCGATGCGGCTGACGATCCCATGCAGCGCTATTCGAGGGGGCCGGCATATTGGGCACTGGATCGCCCAGTGTGTGCCCGATATGTTGGCCTGTCGGAGCTGGGATCGTGAGCGACATCGCTGGGTACACAATCATTTACTGCAGGAGTGGGGAACCTTTTTTCTGCCGAGGGACATTTTGATACATATAACATTATTTGTGGGCCCGGTGCATGCCACGCCCACTCCATGTGATATCACACGGGGGTGGAGCCTCAATCAGCGTGATTACAGCAATGGATGCTCCGGGGAGCTGTAAAGGCAGCGGTGTGACCGTCTGAAGCATCCTAAGACCGAATGATTCTGAGGGCCTTATATGGCCCCCGGGCCTGATGTAGATACACTGTCTTGGGTATCATCTATTATCTATAAGGTAAAAACTGCTTCTCTTCAGAGATTAGAACATATGCGATATGCATACATCAGTTTGAATTTTATAGATCAGAGATCTATTTCGTTTTGTATGGGCAGTTTTTTGTAGGCTCCAAGCTAATGGCAGGATCTGCTATTGTTTGTCCTTGGTTATCAGTGTAAAACAAGTACCAGTTTGAACACAGCTCCGTGAACCTCACCTACATCATACCATTATGTCATGTGTCATATTATAGATATTCCCAGCAATACTGAAGATGGCATGCTGCTGATTCAAGCATGTCATTGGAAAAATCCAACAATAGTATGGGCTGATTAAATGTCTAAATGCAGTGTACAGTTACATACCATTCTTAAGGAAAATCAGCGCAGAACTGTCCCCTGTCTTCCAGTGTAATACTGTACATGCCTCAGGCATTATTTCAGAGTAGCTGTTGGTGTTGGCAGACGTTCCTGTGAATTAATCTCGTGAAAATTCAGGGCCAATGTACTCCATACCAGCAGTTTATCAGCAGCACAGTGAGTTGGTTCCTGGCAGTTAATAAACAAGAGCATTTACTGCTGCCTGAAATATAGCTAATTAACTCCTGATGTGTATATGAAAGGAGAATACAAAGGAAATCTTAAAACTTTAAAATAAAGTGAAATAAAATATAACACATTTAGTTAAACATTATCTGTTAAAATAGCTGTTTAATCTGCTGTTGCATGCAGGCGCCAGCTACTCAATTAAGTGCAACGTTCTGATGCGATGTGCAGCTGCGCACATTGCGGGGAATTAAAGATAGGAGAACCTTGCTCGTTTTTGCTCACTTCCCAAACACATTCGACCAGGTCATCTTGCTTTGCTATTACAGTTAAAATGTATTTATGTGTGTGTATTTTATATATATATATATATATATATATATATATATATATATATATATATATATTTATATATATACACACACACACACAAGGAAAAAGACAGTGGCACTCCAAGTCCTCTTTTACCCAGAGTGCACCCAGGCAGTGTTACTTTGTTATAGTGCACCTCATTGAACACCATCATACCTGCTTTATAAGTAGCAATTCCTTTTTGAAGTTAAAATAAAATCATATTGTAATGTAGTACCAAAATAAATCCAGGTGAACTTGGTAAAAAGTCTACAAAAGGAACACCTTTAAAATAGTAATAATAGTAGTAATAATAATAAAAGAGATATACTATAATCTCTTACAAATATTGAAAACTAAATAGAATTTGCTTTTTAAAATATAAATGGGAATGTAGTCAGGATGCCGGCGGTCGAAATGCCAATCGCCAGAACACCGACACTGAAAGCTCGGCATGGGACTAAAGATAGGCGCCTAAATACCAACGCCTATCTGTAGCCCCATGCCGAAATCACGACACCTGGCATACCGAACGCCAGGGGCCTCGCGAGTTGTTAGACACGGGGTGGAGGGTTAGGTTTAGGCACTCCCGGGGGGACTTAGTGTTAGGCACCCCCTTGGGAGGCTTAGGTTCAGGCTAGAGGAAGGGGGGGTTAGGGTTAGGCACCACCCCGGGTGGGTTAGGTTTAGGGTGCGGGGAGGGGGGTTAGGCACCCCCAAAGGAGGGTTAGGATTAGGGGGGGTGGAGAGGGGAGGGTTAAATATACTTACGAGGCGGTGCTGCATGATATGTGCAGCTGCGCACATTGCAGGGAATTAAAGATAGGAGAACCTTGCTCGTTTTTGCTCACTTCCCAAACAAATTCGACCAGGTCATCTTGCTTCGCTATTACAGTTAAAATGTATTTATGTGTGTGTGTTTTACTGTGTATATATATATATATATATATATATATGTATATATATGTATATATATATATATATATATATACATACAGTCAGGGCCATAAATATTGCAAATGTCACACCTAGAATCAACTCCAGACCTTTTACCTGCTTAATTGATAATGAAATAACGAGGGAATAGCCCACACCTGTCCATGAAATAGCTTTTGAGTTGATAGTCCCATTACTTTTGGCCCCTTAAAAAGTTGGAGGCACATATAGAAACCGTTGTAATTCCTACACCGTTCACCTGATTTCGATGTAATTACCCTCAAATTAAATCTGAAAGTCTGCAGTTAAATCACATCTTATTTGTTTCATTTAAAGCCATTGTGGTGGTGAATAGAGGACAAAATATGAAAATTCTGTCAATGTCCCAATATTTATGGACCTGACTGTATATATAGACACACAAGGAAAAAGACAGTGGCACTCCAACTCCTCTTTTACCCAGAGTGCACCCAGGCACCCCCCCTTGTGGGTTAGGTTTAGGGTGCGGGGAGGGGGGGTTAGGCACCACGGGGGGGGGGACTTAGGGTTAGGCACCCCCAAGGGAGGGTTAGGATTAGGGGGGGTGGAGAGGAGAGGGTTAAATATACTTACGAGTCGGCATCAGGATTTTGATGTGTCAGGCTTCCAGTGTCGGGATTTGAACCGGCCCAACCCTATAAATGTACATCCTGTGAAAGTGAGGTAATGCAGAGACAGACAGAATGGGCTGCTTGATGAAAGTTACTGAGCCAATTCCAGCTAGAAAATTACAGACCGTGACCATGCGGCTACTGACACTTGCCACGGACATTGCTACCATAGATTGTACTACATCTACATTACAGGTTGTTTTATCATTCTGACACACCACTATGTTATATTGTTCCATAAATAGTAAATAATCTTAATAATGTATGACTACAGCCTAACCCTCGTTCAGATTCACTCATGTGGCTTAAATATTTTCATATGATAAATAGCAAGCTTTGGTAAAATGGAACATTTTAAACACAAGAAAAATGTTAATTTGCAAAGAATGCTTTTAGGGGTGTATGCAAGTGACACTAGAGATGCAAATGATACTGACAAAAAGCTGGTGTGCAGGACGGGTCTGGCTTTTCCAGATATTCCTGTTGTTGAATGCTGTGGGGTTTTCACACCCTGATGAGTTAGAATTGTGAAACATATAATGGTAAGACTATATATCTCTATATGAGCAGATCAATTGCTTGTTTAATATGCTAAATGTGCACTTAAAAAAAAAGGAAATATTCCTTGATACAGCTGTTTGTACAATTAGCACAGGGCTTGACAAATTTTTCTAAAACCTAGGAGCCAGGATGAAAGTGTAGGAGCCAGAACCCCCTTCCCCCAGGGCAGCATTACTGAGCACCTACGCCCCTGACAACCAACCCCCATGGCCACACCACTAACGGGGTACCCTAGGTAAACCACCCTACCACAGCCACATTACTGAGCAGCAAATCCCGCTTTCCAGGCAACCAACCCCCAGAAAGACCACCCCTCCGCAGCCAAAAAACCCGGGTAAGCAAAGCCACCGCCGGCAGTGGCCGAACCAGAGAGTGGTGGGCCCAAATGCAAGAATATGCTTTGGGCACCCCTATGCAGTGCCCCCAGTATTGGTCCCCCTATGTAATGCCCCCAGTAGTAGTCCTCCCTATGCAGTGCCCCCAGTAGGAATTCCCCCTCTGCAGCGCCCCCAGTAGTAATTCCCCTATGCAGTGCCCCCAGTAGTAGTCCCCCTTATGCATTGCCCCCAGTGGTAGTCCCCCTATGCAGTGCCCCCAGTAGTAGTCCCCCCTATGCAGTGCCCCCAGTAGTAATCCCCCCTCTGCAGTGCCCCCAGTAGTAGTCCCCCTATGCAGTGCCCCAGTAGTAATCCCCCCTCTGCAGTGCCCCCAGTAGTAGTCCCCCTATGCAGTGCCCCCATCCCCTATGCAGTGTCCCCAGTAGTAGTCCCCACTATGCATTGCTCTTAGTTGCGTCCCCCTATACAGTGCCCTAGTAACGGCCAGTAGTGGTCCCCCTATGTAGTGCCCCTTTAATCAGTGCCCCTAGAAGTGGTCCCCCCTATGCAGTGACCCCAGTAGTAGTCCCCACTATGCATTTCCCCTAGTTGCGGCCCCACCCTGTACAGTGCCCCAGTAGTGGCCCCCCATACAGTGTCCCCAGTAGTGGCCACCCCCACCTATGCAGTGCCCCCAGTGTCCCAAGTAATGGCCATCCCCCCCATTGCAGTGCCCCTTGAAAGAAAAAAAAAGAACGCAACTTACCTGATCCACGCTCCTGCCGCTGTCCGCTCCTCCAGGCTCGCTATGCACTATCGGAGAGACGTCATGACGTCTCTCCCATCACCTGCTGCGGGGTGAGCCGGCTCACTCTGTGAACGACGCAGCAGCCACTGAGAGTCTGTCGGACTCTCATCGGCTGCTATAACAAACATACAGCCAGCGGTGGCGGCTGTGTGTTTGCTACTCTGTAGTGTGGACCGCGCTCGTGGTCTGCACTACAGGGCCCGGGGGTTGCTGAAAATCTGGTCGCCAGGCAGCCAAATCTGGTCGCCATGGCGACCTGGCCCCCGGGTTTTGTCGAGCCCTGAATTAGCACTATAAATGGTCCACTCTTATGTTATAGACAGGCTGATATAGAGAACTATGGACCTCATTCAGACCCGCTCGCTAGATGCGTTCGCTCGCTCAATGCATATGTAAATTCGCGAAGGCAGACGATACACGGCAAGGCATTAGCACGCCCACTATGTCTTGGTGTGCGTTCGCTTTGTGTATGCAGACGTCCACCAGCCAGTCTAAAGACGCCCACTTGCGCATGTCATCTCCAGGAAGTGTATGCAACCATCGGTAGCGAACGCAGCGCTTGTGGTTGACCATAGCCTACTGCAAGCACTTCAATGTGAAATACAACCAAGTGATGTGTACTATGACGCTGCCTGTTAATTATGCATGCTGATGAAACAGCGTTAATATGCTCAGGCACGCCTGCGTTCACACCTCCGCTAACCCGTTTCTAGTGGCCTGCCCCTGCCACCACCCACTCATTCAGCCGGGCTGTCTATGCGCAGCAAGCGTACGCTTTCCGATCGCTCACACTGGTTCGTGCACGCGCATTGCAATGCGTATGCATGCGCAGAATGCAAACATCGGCTGCCTGTTTGCAAACGCTTCCTAGCGACCGGGTCTGAATCAGGTCCAATGCGCGTACCTTTTTCAATGCAAATATTGGACCTGTTGGTTACTTTAGCCCAATAATTACATTCTTTTTAGGATAATAAACCTTTAATGTAACAGAACAAACAATGCCATGTGGTACAGAATATTCAGATATACTAACAACACTTCCTACTATTAACGCATCCGTTATAGATACACGCTGTGAAGGGCTTCACTGAAGCTGGGTACACATCAGTCGATGTGTACCCAGCCTGACGCCGTGGACGATGGGACCCAGCATGCGACAAGTGCATACACACTTGCCGATGCCAGGTCCGACAGGGGAAGGGATGCATCATGCTGCATTCTGCAGCATGGCATTGTCAGAGACATCTCCCGTCGGCCCTGCAGTAGGGCCGACGGGGGATGTTGCTAATGACCCGATATGTCGCTCCGATCTGCGGGTAGTGTGTACCCAGCTTTAGGATCTGTTTCTCCACAAACAGGCTGCTATTATTATCTTTGGTTTTACAGCCATGCATATGCAACATATAGCTTGGAAGATGGATTTGTAGTTCACATTGTGAAGCATGTAACCTTGGTTTGCATAGCTAGCAACTGAAGTTAAAGCAGCCTGTTTGTGGGAAGACTGTGGAGCTGATTCAGACCTGCTCGCTGGGATGCGTTCACTCGTAGCTGGCCGATATTTGCAATCTGTGCATGCGTATGCATCGCAATGCGTGTTCGCGAACCACAGTGTAGGATCGGAAAGCGTTCGCTTGCCCAGCATAGACAGCCTAGCTGAATGAGTGACAGGAGAGCCGTTTGTGGGTTGTATAAGGGGCAGGCCACTATATATGGGGGAGTGGAGGTGGGAACGCAGGCGTGCCTGATCGTCTCAATGCCGATTCAGAGGCGTGCATAATTAACAGGCAGCGTCATTGTACACGTCACCTAGTTGAATTTCACACTGAAGTGATCGCAGTGCTTACAGCAGTGTATGGTCAACCTCAAGTGCTGCGATTGCATCCGATGGTCCTCGATGTACCGATGATTTCAAGCACATCCAGGAGATGACATGCGCAAGTGGGCATCTTATGAATGGCTGGTGGGCATCTGCATACACAAAGTGATCGCATGTCAAGACATAATGGACGTGCTAATGCCTTGCCGTGCGACTGTCTGCCTTGCTGGGCGTGCGCAGGATTTGCATACGCTGGGTGCGAGCAAACGCATCTAGCGAGCAGGTCTGAATGAGCTCCTGTGTTTCTCCAGCAGGCTTTTAAATTAAGCCCTACAATAATTATCTAGTGAGCTTACAATGTAAGTAGTGTAAGGAACACTTCATAGACAATGTAGTGGAATAAATCATTGCTATATTGACTGACACTTCTTTGTTGTACTGGCTGTGCCAAGGAGACATATAGTTACTCATGTATATATTCTGGCAATGGTTCACATAATAATTAAAATTATACAAATCAATATGGCTTCTCCAAATATTGTCCTTTGATAACCCAAATATGTACATTGTATTTCTATGTACCAGCAAAATAATGCACGTCAATCTCATATGAACGCCACCAAAAGCTAAAATCAATACTTTGTAACTAAGGCCCTCATTCAGAGCCGCTCGCTATTTGCGGTCGTTCGTTCTAAAACAAGGGGTGGCTATTCAAATGAACCGTTCGCTAATTGCGGTCTGTTCACGCCTCTAAGTCTGAACGAGCGAGCAAAACTTGCGGTTGTAATTTTGAAAAATACGCCCCCTGGCCGCTCGCACCATACGTCATGTCCGCTATTTATTAGATTAATCGAGTACATCGAACAGCGTATGAACTGCTCGCTATTCTTGTGGCTGGTTTTTTCAACCGCTATTTTGCAAGCAGTTCTGAGTAAAGAAAAACCAAGTGACGTGGTCAATGACGCTGCTGTATTAATTATGCACTCCCTTAAAACGCCCGTTTTGACCTTTAAACACGCCTGCGTTCGAATTCCACACCCCCGTTTTCAAGCACCTTCCCCTGTTACCACCCACATACGCCTCCTTCTGTCACTCAAAATAGCAGGCATTCGCTATATAGCGAACAAACGATTTTCAGCCGCACTGACTGGTTTGCGCATGCGTATTAAAATCCGTACGCATGCGCAGATGTGCGAACATCGGTCAGAACGAACGAGCGGCCGCTTACGAGCGGCTCTGAATCAGGGCCTAAGTGCAAGCTACTGCTGTATGTTATCAGCTCTTTTCTGCAGAAGTAGAAAAAAAAAGGTCAACTTCAATGACATTATAGGAAGGAAACCTGCTGTGATCAGATAATCTGACAGTTTTACATATTTATTTGTGAACGTTATCATTAGGTATTTTATATGTGCTGGCTTTTATTTTAAGTTTAGTGGTTCCTTACTGAAAAGCTGACAAATACCTAGAATCCAAGAATTTAGTCAAAATCTGGAAACAGATTAAAGTATTTAACAACTGTCTTTACAAATGTCATCTATTAGACTTGTCTTTTTCTTAGGACAATGGAGCTTATTCAGACCCGGTCGTTAGCTCTACAAGCTCGCAACCGGGTCGATGTTGCTCCGTCGATGTTGAGTGACAGCTCGCTCCGTTTGCTGGGCGGGCCGGGGGCATGCCCGGCCAAACGGAGGCGTTCCTGTCGGAACGCTTGCCGTTTGGGGGCGGCCCCACTGACATCATCAGTGATGTCAGTGGGGAGCTTCCTGCTCAAACAGAGCAGGAAGCTCCCTGGGGCTTAAGGTTGACGAGACCCTACCTTAGGGTCTCGTCGTAAGCCCCGATGGTCGCGATGGTCTTGACCATCGCGACCATCACCCCTAGCGGTCGTTAGAGCTGTGGGTGTTAACCCACAGCCTAACGACCGACATGGAGGCGGCCGTTCAGGATGCAAGCCTGTTTCAGAACGACCGCTTGCATCCTACGACCGCCTCTGAATGAGGCCCAATGTGCTTCGAAATAGCAGACTTCCTCTATATTCCCTTAATCATCTGTTCACTCCATCTTTCTCTTATGATTGTGTTTCGGTTTGCAGTTCTTATAACAGGATGCAGTCACCATGTCAACATTCAAAATGTTGACAATCATGTCAACACCACAATGTCGACAGTTATGTTAGCATTGTTGAAATGTCAAACTGGAACATGTTGACATATGCAAAATGTCGACATGTTCACAATGTCGACATTATGCAGAGAGTGGAGGGTTAGGGTTAGGCTGCAGGAGCGGTGGGTTAGGGTAAGGCTGCTGGAGTGGAGGGTCAGGGTTAGGCTGCAGGTGCGAAGGGTTAGAGTTAAGGGGCAGGAGTGGAGGGTTAGGGTTAGGCTGCAGGAGCGGAGGATTAGGGCTAGGCTGCAGGAGCGCAGGGTTAGGGTTAGGTTGCAGGAGCAGAGGGTTAAGATGCAGGAGTGGAGGGTTAGGATTAGGCTACAGGAGCAGAGTCTTAGGGTTAGGCTGCAGTAGCGGAGGGTTAGTGATAGGCTGAGGGAGCAGCCTAAGCCTAACCGTCTACTCCCTCAGCCTATCACTAACCCTCCGCTACTGCAGCCTAACCCTAAGACTCTGCTCCTGCAGCCTAATCCTAACCCTCCACTCCTGCATTTTAACCCTCTGCTCCTGCAACCTAACCCTAACCCTGCGCTCCTGCAGCCTAGCCCTAATCCCCCGCTCCTGCAGCCTAACCCTAACCCTCCACTCCTGCCCCTTAACTCTAACCCTTCGGACCTGCAGCAGAGGGATGGACTGCAGGAGCACATAGTTAGGGATAGGCTGCAGAAGAGGAGGGTTAGGATGCAGGAGCGGAGGGTTAGGGTGACGCTGCAGGAGCAGAGGGTTAGGGTTAGGCTGCAGGAATAGAGGGTTATGATGCAGGAGAGGAGGATTAGTGATAGGCTGAGGGAGCACAGGGTTAGGATTAGGCTGCAAGGGTAGAGGGTTAGGCTGCAGCAGCAGAGGGATAGACTGCAGGAGCAAAGGGTTAAGGATAGGCTGCAGGAGTGGAGGGTTAGGGATAGGCTACAGGAGGGTTAGGGTTAGGCTGCAGGTGCAGAGGGTTAGGCTGCAGCAGCAGAGGGACAGACTGCAGGAGCAAAGGGCTAGGGATAGGCTACAGGAGTGGAGGGTTAGAGATAGGCAGCAGGAGTGGAGGGTTAGAGACAGGCTGCAGGAGTGAAGGGCTAGGGATAGGCTGCAGGAGTTGAGGGTTAGGTATAGGCTGCAGGAGTGAAGGGTTATGGTTAGACTGTAAAAGTGGAGGTTAGGGTAAGGCTGCAGTAGAGGAGGGTTAGGGTTAGGCTGCAGGAGCAGAGGGATAGGGTCAGACACTATGGGGAGGGATATGGTTAGGCTGCGAGAGGAGAGGGTTAGACATTGGGGGGAGGGTTAGGGTTTAGGGTGTTTCTCCCTGCCGAAACCACTGCAGGATGAGCCCAGAAGTCATAATGACATCACCACTGGACCTGGATGACACTGCTAGAGCCGCCGGACCCGCCAAACAAGTCACAGCTGGACCACCTGGAACTGTTTTGTCAACATACTAATCCTGTGGCCATGTCATCACATTCAACATAATGCATATCTACATGGTAAATGTCGACATTACAACCACGTCGACATTATGAATGTCGACAAAATATACCACAACCCTTATAGTTTAGTGTACAACAAAGTACTGTTACTAGTAAAATGAGAAACAGTTCATATTAACGCTTTGTACTATAAAGTAGTACTAGAGTATAACATTGTAATGTAATCTTGTAATAACAAGTGATGACTTCCAAAGGACACATAATTAGAGAGCTATCAATTTAGGAATACTCTCAGGATAGTATTATGTGTCACAGAACCATTTAATCCACTTTCTATATTTACCTCGGCAAATGCCTGGCTGTTTCATGTGCCATTAACCTGACCCATGACGCTTTTAAAGGTTTGGGTCAAATCTCAGAGATATAAATAGAGGTAGATAAATGACAAATGGCAAGAAGGAAATGTATAATTGTGTTTATTAATCCTGGGTGTGCGTGGTACAGTTGTTGAAAGGATAAAGCTGAAACTTGTATCTATTAATCCCTCACTGTTTATGTGAGTGCCCATGTAGAATGAATATCATAGACATACTTTGTGTCACAGACATTAACAAACATTAAGACTTGTATCAGTTGTGTATTGTACATTTATCAAACCCCCTAAAGACGCCAAGTGGCGATGTTGTCCATAGTAATAAATCAGATCGTAACTATCATTTTATAGGATCTATGAGGTGAATGGTAGCTAAAATGTAATTGGTTGTCACCAATAGAAGGATTAAGAAATACCCCAACAACAAGCAGAATGGGATAATGGAAAGGCACAAATCCCGGTATAATGTGTCCCAGAGACCTTTATCTTTCTGCTAATTTGTACTGTTTCTTAAAGTAAGGATTTGATTGACCTTGGCTAGGATAGAGAGGACATTATTCTGATCACACAATTGGAGTACATTGATGGGTCTATGCTGTAAAACACTATATAAATTCCAAATATTAGCTCTGATAAACGATGGACATGTAATGTCTGAATGTATTACAAAAACGCAGAAAAAGACGATAGGACATTTAGTACTTGCTATTCCACCAACAAATCAGTGAGACCTAGCACAATGTTCTTTTGTGTTCTTCACACACTGGCTATCGATATTACATTTGCTTCAAACAAATACTTGGTAGCTAGTACCATGCAAACCGCACTCTTATTATATTACGTTACACAGTTAGATCGAACAAGTACCTGGGTCCTTCAAGTTCAACAGTTACTAAATTCTGGTCACTTATCTAGAGGAAGGCAGATCTAAACCTCCATTCCTTAATTCTTTATTTATAACAAACATGTAAATGAGAATGTGACATAACATGTTGGGCACACTCCCTCATAGTGAACACTAAAGTCAGGTGTACAGAAGGCACAATAGTATTGCCTACCCATGTCACCCAAATAAACTGCTCAGTGTTTACCCAGAGCTAATGATCAGAGTGTAATATCCAATCAATTACCCTTGTAAGGCAATTGCCAATATAACCTCAGCATGGAAAGCCAAATACCCAATAATGGCTATGTGATTAATTACCTGAGTCAATCACATTTGCTGTACAGTGTATAGTCATCTATTAATAATACCTACAGATATCATACAATAGATATAGATTGAAGTGAATTATTAGACTATGTAGTAACAATTAAAACTGCACTTACATATAGATGGTGTGTAAAGAACAAGGAAAGCATTGTCCATCATTCAATTATTATGTAACCACTATCTTACAGGCACAGAATTTCATGGCCTCCCTGTGATGGACCCTTTTTATGCTGATGGAGAAAACGCCTTTCCTCTAGATATAGAGGACATTCCCTTGTCATGTACATTTAAAGAGTCTTTGTACTGATCTTGAACAAGTTACATATGTTAATTAGGACATCTCTAACTTGTCTTTTTTTATTATTTTTTTTAAGCAAACAACCCTAATAGGGCTGACACAGAGTTGTTGGCAAAACAAATGTAAATGATTCTAAAAAATAGTAATATGCAAACCTGCACACCTCAAAATACATACGCCCGCTTCATCAAGGAATACGCACCAGATTTAGTACACGTCATTATCATCAGTGTGTATGTGCACCTGTCCTATAGTAGCTGCAAAACATACACATGCTAACAGGCACTTGCATAAACAACATGCCTTTACTGAACATCCCTTCCCTCCCTGTCTCAGCTCTCTAGGCACAGGCAGGCATATGTGGCAGAATAGTACAAGTTCTGCATACGTGTATCTATTAGTGATGAGCGGTTCGGATTCTGAGGAATCCGAACCGCTCCGAACAGGTGGAATCCGAGTCCACCCGAACGCAAGTTCGGGTGTTCCCGCCTGACTCGGATTCCACCTCGAGGCCGAACGTCCGGCCTCTATAAAAAGGCGCGGCGCCCGGCAGTCGGCGCCATTTCGCGTGTGACGCGTAGTTAGGTAGTGCGCTGTCTGTGCTAGTGTTAGATAGATTAGAGTAGGCAGTGTTCTTGCCGCTCTGTGACTTTGCTGGGCATAAGCCCTTTGTGTATGCTCCGTGACTGGGCATAATAAGCCCACTGTGTGTATGTGTACTCACTGTATTATACAAGCTCCGTGACTGACAACTGACAGGGCATAGCCCACTGAGTGTATTATACAAGCTCCGTGACTGGGCTTAGCCCACTGAGTGTATACAAGCTCCGTGACAGGGCATAGCCCACTGAGTGTATTATACAAGCTCCGTGACTGGGCTTAGCCCACTGAGTGTATACAAGCTCCGTGACAGGGCATAGCCCACTGAGTGTATTATACAAGCTCCGCGACAGGGCATAAGCCCACTGAGTGTATACAAGCTCCGTGACAGAGCATAAGCCCACTGTGTCTATTATACAAGCTCTGTGACAGGGCATAAGCCCACTGAGTATTATACAAGGTCCGTGACAGGGCATAGCCCACTGTGTCTATTATACAAGCTCCGTGACAGGGCATAGCCCACTGAGTGTATACAAGCTCCGTGACAGGGCATAGCCCACTGTGTCTATTATACAAGCTCCGTGACAGGGCATAAGCCCACTGAGTATTATACAAGCTCCATGACAGGGCATAGCCCACTGTGTCTATTATACAAGCTCCGTGACAGGGCATAAGTCCACTGAGTATTATACAAGCTCCGTGACAGGGCATAGCCCACTGTGTCTATTATACAAGCTCCGTGACAGGGCATAGCCCACTGTGTCTATTATACAAGCTCCGTGACAGGGCATAAGCCCACTGTGTCTATTATACAAGCTCCGTGACAGGGTATAAGCCCACTGTGTCTATTATACAAGCTCCGTGACAGGGCATAAGCCCACTGAGTGTATTATACAAGCTCCGTGACAGGGCATAAGCCCACTGTGTGTATTATACAAGCTCCGTGACAGGGCTTAGCCCACTGAGTGTATTATACAAGCTCCGTGACTGACAGGGCATAGCCCACTGAGTGTATTATACAAGCTCCGTGACAGGGCAAAGCCCACTGAGTCTATTATACAAGCTCCGTGACAGGGCATAAGCCCACTGAGTATTATACACGGTCCGTGACAGGGCATAAGCCCACTGTGTCTATTATACAAGCTCCGTGAAAGGGCATAGCCCACTGTGTGTATACAAGCTCCGTGACTCCAGTTCATAGTGATAAAGTAATATGGATCACGAGAATGTACCGAGAGGAGAGCAGAAACAACATGTAAATGCTAGCATTGCAGCGGCTGGAAGTCCGTCACTTTCATCTAAAGCTGATGCTCAAGGGCGTAGAGGCTTTAAAAACTTAGGGAACCTGAAATCAAAAAAATTTAGATTTCACAGGGGTAAAGACAAAAAAAACACCTCTAAAGACTACTACTATTGCAGAGAAACAGAAAATTGGCAACATACCATTCACCACACGTAGCGGCAAGGAAAGCCTCAGGCTTTGCCCTTTATTTCTGAGTGGTGGTTCTGCAACTGTCAGTGAGGCATCTTGTGCCCCTCGTGATGATAAAAGACCTTTTCAATCAGACTATAGAAGTGTGAAAAAATTTAAAACCAATAAGGCAGTAGAACAAACTGTGTTTTTTGAAACACAAATGTCAGAAATCCCTGAGGAGAGTCTAAGTGGGTCCACGAGTGGCATTTCTATGTGTAAGCCTGACCTTTCAGAGGAGCCGCCCTCCACAGTTTCTTTTCCATCTGTAGTTATGGGGATGAGCAGTATTGCAGAGGACATAGAAATTGAGGATGCCACTGTGGAATTGCAAGAGGATGAGAGGAATATATGTGCAGCTGACGCTGGCACTAATGAGGATGTTGAGGATGAGGATATCATTTGTATAAGTCAGGCACCAGTGGAAGCAGCTCTTGGCCAAGATAAGAAGGCCATTGCCATGCCTGGGCATAGAACCAACAAATCCACATCTTTTGTGTGGAATTACTTTTACCCAAACCCTGACAACGTTTGTCAAGCCATTTGTAGCCTCTGTGAGACCACAGTTAGTAGAGGTAGGGACGTTAAGCATCTAGGAACCTCTACGCTATTACGTCATCTGCAGCAAGCTCATGACAGGTGTTTGATAACAGAAACTACTGCAAAAAAAATAACAACAAGCAGTCCAGCATTAGCTAATGCCTTCTCTCTACTAAATCCCAGCACCTGCAATCTCCGCCGACAACACCTTCCTCCTCAATATCCTCAGGAATGATCAGTGGTAGTACAACATCCAATTTGTTAGTGCTAAGTCCCGGTGACTCCTCCAATTTCCAGGACACCTAAGAAGAAACTGAATCTTTGAGTGCTAGGCCTGCTGCTGCTGCTGCTGGTGGATTTTCATCCCAGAAGTGGACCAAGAAGACTACTAGTAGTATACCAAAAAAACAATTGACTGTTAAAGAATCTCTTGCAAGGGGAAGCAAGTATGACAGCTCTCACCCTGTCGCACAGCGGATCACTGACGCCATGACAGCTATGCTAATATTAGATCTGCGTCCAATATCCTCAATTAATGCAGTGGGATTTACACAGCTAATTGAGGTCATGTGTCCCCGGTACCAAATTCCATCTCGGTTTCATTTTACCCGAAAAGCCATTCCTCGGCTGTACCAGGACGTTAAACAGAACCTAATTATTGGTCTGCAAAATGCTATTGTACCCACTGTCCACTTAACCACAGATATGTGGACAAGCGGTAGTGGACAAACTAAAGATTACATGACTGTGACGGCCCACTGGGTGGGTGAATCACCTTCAGCAGCAGCAGTATCTAACAAACAACACCAGCTCATTCAGAGGCAGGCAACTCTGTGCATCACCGGATTCAATAAGAGGCATACCGCTGACAACCTCTTAGAAAAACTAAGAGATGTCATAGAAACATGGCTTACCCCACTTGGACTCTCCTCAGGATTTGTGATTTCTGACAATGCTACAAATATAGTGAAAGCATTACAGCTGGGTGAATTCCAACACATCCCCTGTTTTGCTCACACAATAAACTTAGTGGTGCAGGGTTTTTTAAAAAACGACAGGGGCGTGCAGGAGATGCTGTCTGTGGCCCGAAATTTTCGGGACATTTTCGGCATTCAGCAACAGCGTGCAGGAGATTGCAGCACCTGCAAGAGCAGTTTAATTTGCCCTGCCATCAACTGAAGCAAGAAGTGGTAACGAGGTGGAACTCAACCCTGTATATGCTTCAGCGGATGGAGGAGCAGCAAAAAGCCATCCATAGCTATACGACAAGCCATGACATTGGGAGAGGAGGGGGAATGTACCTTACCCCAGCACAGTGGAGAGTACTTTCTGCTCAAACCATTTGAAGTTGCCACTTGTGAAGTGAGTGCTGACACTGCTAGCTTGAGTAAGGTGATTTCCCTGATTTCGCTTTTGGAAAAGCAGCTGGAGAAATTGAAGGATGATATTAAACAAAGTGATTCCGCAAAGTATGCTGGACTGATAGATCAAGTCCTTTGTTCGCTTCGCCAGGATCCACGGGTGGCCAAGATCTTGAAATCTGATCATTATATTTTAGCAACCATTCTTGATCCTAGGTTCAAGTCATATGCTGTGTCTTTCTTTACAACTGACCCAGATCTTAAAAGAACCAAAGCGCTCCTGGTGAGCAATTTGGCAGCTGAAGTGACACATGGCACTACGATGACGTCTCCTCCTTCGGTTTCTCCAGCAGCAGCCAGAAAAAAATGCACCTTTTCCAAAAGACCCAGTGGTGATGCAGATAAGTCAAGTCAACATTTTGACATCTGGTCGGGTCTAAAAGATTTGCCCAACACCAGTGACACCTCTACCGCAACTCCATCTAATACGATTACCATCCAAAGAATGGTGGAGGATAATTTTCAGGACACCGTACACGTAGACATGTCACAGAGTCCCTTCGAATATTGGAAGAAAAAAAAGGCAATTTGGAGACCCTTGTATAAACTGGCTTTGCATTATTTAAGCTGCCCACCCTCCAGTGTGTACTCGGAGAGAGTTTTCAGTACAGCCGGGAACCTTGTGAGCGAACAACGACGGAGGCTACTTCCACAAAATGTAGAAAAAATGATGTTCATTAAAATGAACTGGAAATTTCACGAGGAAAACCTTTCCCACCAATCACGTCACAGTACAGATACTTCTGTAATGGTGGATTCCAGTGGGAATGAACTGATATTGTGTGAGGAATCGGATGATGTACACACTGATGAGGGTGAGGATGGCAATGATGGTGACATCATGCCACTGTAGACCTGTTGCCTTTAGTAGATTGGAAGATTTTTTTGTGGGGGCCCAAACAAACCAAGCACTTCAGCCACAAAGTGGCAGTACCTGTCGCTGAAATGCTTCGTTTGTTAAAGTGTGCATGTCCTTTTTAAGATCCAACATAAAGGGTGGGTGGGAGGGCCCAAGGACAATTCCATCTAGCACTACCTTTCATTTCTGCCACTGCTGTGTGGCATAGTTTCATAGATGTGCTTTAAACTGTGGTGTCTGTGCCACTGCGCCGCTGCTCTGACGCTTGGTCACCAGTCAGCTCACTGCAACCTTTGGCCAATAATGGTGAAAACAATAATTTAAGCTGTGAGGTGGTCTAAATTGACTGTAAATGACTGGAAATTAATGTTATTGAGGTAAATAACACTCTAGGAAGAAAAAAAAGCCCAATTTATGTAATTTTAGCTTTTTTTGCCAATTTTGGCAAAAAATCCAAATCCAAATCCAAAGCCAGTCACCGCAGTTTGGCAAATCCAAATCCAAAGCCGGACGACGAATTAGAACCAAATCCAAATCTGGCAAAAATGGTCCGGCGCACATCCCTAGTATCTATGTGCTTACAGAGTGTACACAGAAATGCAAGATTCACTAGGCAGACTAACATAGTAGTCACTCTGCATCAGCCCCAATATGTCTAGCTTAGCAGACAATGGGGTATCAAGCAGTGAGAAGAGTGGAGAAGTGGACCAGTTGCCCATCACAACCAATCAGCATTGACATAGCCTCTATCAAGTACATTCTACTTCTCCACAGGTCCACTTCTCCACTCTACATCAGCCCCATATCACTAAATACTGTAACTGATCTGTAAACAACTGTTAATCCAAATAAAAATATATCACCAATCGCTACAGTGCTCAACTTTGTATCAAGGAAAGATACAGCGCAATCACTCAATATCTGTATACATTTTAGTTCTGAGGCTGGCTACACACTCCTGACATCATAATACAACAAAACAGTTGTGGACTATCAGTCTAGGTGGAAGAGGTGCAGTGGTGTGGCACTGCCCCTTACATATGCAGCTGACCACTTCAGAGACGGGGCCTGACACTTCACGCTATTAGGCCCGGCCCCCGTCACGACTAAATGGCGCAAACAGGTCCATGGAGAAGGGGCGGGTTAAACAACGCGATTTGCATCATTTTAGCCCGACAACCATCCAAACAGACACGTGATTTGATATATATAACTTTCAAGGTTGCTTCGGGGGGGAGCCGTAAGGGCAGCGGTGTGACCGTCTGTAGCGTCCTATGGACACACCAGGTGGCACTGCTGCATAGATTCTGGCTGCAGGGCGCAATTCTAGGCATCCTTCTAGCCAGATGAGGCTATCAGAAAAAAGCTCAGAGGGCCAGACTAAACGATTCCGTGGGCCTTATACGGCCCCCGGGACTGAGGTTCCCCATCCCTGCTTTAAAACATGGAATGGCCAGTATAGTCTCCAGACCTCATGCAGCTGGTTTGTGATGAAATGGGCATAAGGGTGAAAGCAAAGCTACCTGCAAGTGCAATACATTGTGGTAACTTCTGCATCAGCATTGGGAAGAAATTCCTAAACAATATTTGATTTCCATTGCAGAAAGAATGCCACAAGTATGTTCAGCAGTTATATGTGCAAAAGATGGCTACTTTGAGTCAAAAATGTAGATAACATTTTGTTAAACAAAATTAGTCTATGATTTTATCTTCAATTGTTTATTTGCTCTATGCTTTAATTTTACATTGAGACATTAAACAGGCTTGCGAATGTTATATATATCAAAATGGCCCTCGGCAGAAAAAAGGTTCCCCACCACTGTTTTAAAGGCTACCATCTTGCAATTCTGGCATATAGGTGTGTTTTGGACCATGGTCTTGCTGTAGGCTAAACCTTTGTCAAACTAGTGTTTCAAAATACTGTGGTAGCCCTATTGGTTCATGGTGCCCCTCAGTTTGTGCAAGTTGCAGACTTTGGATCCAGCAAACAACCCCAGACCATCACACTTCCTCCTCCACGTCTGACAGTTGGTGTCACAAGGGTTAATTTACTATGCAGAAGAGTGTTAAAGTTATGTTTATATTTAAAAGGGCAATGCATTGGGTGTTTTCCCATTAAAAGCATTGCCATTTTACATTTTGGACTTAAACACGCTGGGGAGTGATGGCTGCTTAGTAAATAAACCCCATACACACTGAGGAACCATCTTTCGTCTACTCGACGACATACAAAAAGCCTGCGTGATAGACCAATGTCACATTTTTATTCATCTGCCCTTTAGACCTTCTTCTAGACTTCAGTAGCCCACTTCATGGCCCAGGCAAGTACCTTTTCTTCCTACAAAATAGCTGTAAGTTCTTAACCCCATTACTTGCTCCCTGAAAAATGGTTAACTCTTTTTTTAACCTGCAGCAGCTTACCTTATATTCAATGGACTTGAATTGCTTCAATTTCAACTAAAACTGGAAAAATATGGGTGTTTTAAAACTTTTGACCAGTAGTTTCTGTATATGCAGCCACTGCAATTACTTAGCAAGCATAATCTATCAGCCTCTATTTTAGATTCAGAAAGCAGGAGTGCATATGTGACAGCTTGCCATGAATATTCATATGAGACGGTGGCTTTGCTCTTCTACACAGTGTGAGGGCTGATGGCGCAAATACTGATGTGTGATTTGGATGGATTTTCCTTTCATTGGGGCATTTTGAAGCAGTTTTTAGCTGTTTTATTTGTAATCTGAACTGAAAAAACTGGGTCTATTAAGAAAATAACGTCCTGGTATGTTATCGGAGACAAAAGTATGATATGCGCAATGCGCAGACACCTCTGTGTTATCAACTTGGTGGTGAAATGCGTGAACATAAATGCCCATTTACTGGTAACATATAACTAATACGCTAAAAGCATTATTTAATCCAATTTAACATGCAAATCACTTGCTTAACATTGTTTTCATAGCAGTTTGATTCTGCACTGTACCAGAGTAATGACAAGATGATAATAGACGGAAGTAAGCAGGATAATACCTGACTTACTCGCCAAGCTGACCACAAATGTGTGAGAAATGTGAAACTAGGAAGTGTGGTAAGTAGTTCTGCTTATGATGTATCTGTTGATGAGCATTAAGAAAGGTTGTTGTAACCACAGTCCCTCATTGTGTAAAATAAACATAATCTAGAAACATTACTAACTTTACACACCCTTTAACAATAAAATAAATGTTTTTTATATATAAAACTGGGCACTACATACATTCCTGTTTCGGAAAGATGATTTTTAGAGATGATTGTCTGTTGTCACGTTAAAACGAGTCACTAGAGGAACTGATACTCAATGCGTGATATAAGAACAGACCCTCCAACATGACCCCTTTTACTAGGTACAAACTGCTTTGCTCCTGGACTTCCTACTTAATTTATGATTGTAGAAACCTGTGTTGAAACACCTTTCCCCGCGCCTGCATACACTACGGTACGCAACGGCGCGCACTGCGATCGCACCATGCATTCCTATAGAGGCGCATACGCAGTTCGCATATCCGCTCTCGGGAGCGCATCTCGCACTATGCGTGGCGCGATTTCCAGTGCCAGCGGCAAGGATATAGCTGAGCATATCGGTAGTTCAGCACTGGTCACACATGGTCGTGCATAGTGGTCGCAGGTACCATGATTGCACGACAAATTTTATAGGGTGTACCCAGCTTTAGAGCCTGGTTCAGAGTTATTCTGGGAACACACTTGTTGATATATTGTTTGCTCATTCGGCGAACGATATATTGCGAGAGCATCGTCGGGTGTGTACACCCGATATGTCTGTGAACGATGTCGTTCACAGACATATCAGGGCGGCCCTGCAGCACAGACTATGCCAATATTTCTGTGTGTGCAGACCACCCGTACACTTGCTGCAGGGACTGCCGACACTTACATCTCAACTGGGCGGACAAATTTAAATGCCCGCCCAGTTGTGATATCAGCTCAAACATATCGAGCGGCCGATTGGTAAGTGTGTATAGCTTACCGATTGGCAGCTCTGACAGCGAATCAGTCTACTGACTGATCCGTTGTCTCAGTGTGTACCCAGCATTAGGAGCAAACAATTTGATCCTGGAAAAAATTATGTTGCAAATGGAAGGGGTGCAAATGCATTTATTTTTTGTATGCAGGGAAAAAACGAATAAATATGAGCAGCTAAGGTTTTATACTGAAGTTTAGAATAAATCTAGGACATGTCCTTCCCAAGTCTAAATCTCTGCACAGTTTAAATATCTGCCCCACTTGCAGTGCAATATGAAAGGGTTTCCCAAACTCCACCATTACAGCCCAGGTCTTAAGGATATATATATGCTTGTATCCAGATGGGTAAGTCAAATTGACTGAGGTACTAATTAAGTCACCTGTGTTCAAGCATGTATAGCCTTAAAACCTGGACTGTAATAGCGGATTTTGGGGACCTCTGCAATATGGTTTGGCCAAGTGGCACAGTGTTCCTTTTTTATGTGCTCCTAACTCTGAATAAGGCCCTAAATGTATATTGTGTTTGTGAATCAGTCCAATATATATATATACATATATATATATATTTTTTTTTAACATTTCTTTTATTCATCAGATCAATAACACATTACTCATCATATGAATCATTATGAAACAAAATAAATAATAAATAGAACAAAGACCCATTAAGGGTATCAATATATAAATAATATAATATAGTAACAGAAAAATATTTTCATCAAAAAGCAAAAAAATAAAAAATGGCACATAATATCCAAAGCAGTCTAAACATGGCAAGCACACCCCCCCCTAAAAATATACCAATGAAATAAAACAGGGGAAAGGAGACCCAAAAAGAAACAGATCCCAAAGAAATGGGCGGATCAGTAAAATCCGGGTTGCATACCAAGAAGTACTACGGAAGCACAAATATATTTGGCGTCTTAAGGCCAATGTAAACATTCCAATATAATTACACTTTGAACTGTGTTTGGCGGAACTGTAAAATTTAATCTTTGATGTAGCTTTTATGATGCTCCTTTTCGTAAGTACATTGTATATAAATTACTATAACAGTGTAAAGACTATAGTGTCACTTCTGTTATTGCCAGAGATATGCTCCTGGATTAGCTTCGTATATTGCTGTAACTGACTTGCAAGTCATGTTGAAATAGGGAGGAAGCGCTTAAACCTTACATTTAAAGAAGTATAGGGTCAGCTTCCTTTCATTATTTGTTACAGGAGACTTTTTAGCATGTAGATTCTTGCCATAAATGAAGAAATGCATGACACACCCTTCTGAGGTTCTGTGGTTATGATGCTATCACAAAAATGAAAGAGACCAGATGACATCTAAAATGTGTGTACATTATACTAATATAGAAGAATGTTATTTTGAGCTACAATATACACTGGAGGACGTGTAAACGAATATGTCATCCCTCCTTCCTGTCTGACATATATAGTAAGGCTTGCAGGCTTATAATGAAGATAAAATCAGTAAAAATCCCTAGTTATCATAACTTAACCTTTAGTAAAATAGAAATATGACAAATATGTGCTGCTAAAATCCTGTGATTATTTAGTGACCAAGGACTATTTTTTATTACATTCCTGCTATTCTCTAAATATCTGCTGTCACTAGATTGCAATAGTTTTCCAATTATAATATTCCCAGCAGCCAGTTACTGTGCTATGTGTTGTAGGATGATGTATTTAAAATAAGTAGGAAGCATATTTATCTTGCAGGCATCGTTTGCTGGCCGAGGAATATAAGCTCTTAAGGGATCCAGTCACATGATCGACAGTTACCATATCGACATTAATGACGCTGACATCACAATGTCGACGTTAGAATGTCAACATGGTTCAGCGTGTCGACAGACAATGTCAACGTTCTTAGAATGCCGACAAGTTCACAATGTCGATATCTGAAATGTCACGATTTAAAATTCTCAGAATGTCGACGATTAGGTATAGGCGTCGTCGGGAAAGTTAGGGTTAGTCTGCGGGGGGAGATTAGGGTTAGGCAGTGAAGGGGGGGGGATGATAGAGTTAAGCACTAGGGGGAGGTGTAGGGATTAGGGTTAAATTACCCAAGCCATCGCTCCCTCAGAGGTCTGCACCAGAAGTGAGTGTGCAGTGGCCGGGACCACTACAGCCTATAACGCTACTCTAGGCAACCTAATACATATAAGGGACGGCATGTCCCCCAAATATGGCCCTAAATATGCTTAATCTCATTAATAAATTAATACTACATTTAGTCTGGTTGTCAGGATGTTTGAATAGTTATAAAGGTTAGGTGTAAGGGTGCAACACACAACACAATTCTGCCTATTGCACTTCTTGTTTTTTATGTACCCCATGATAGAAAATGTCTATTCATGTGCATGCACACTTCTGCATAACAGGGCCCGTCTAATCTTAAGCAGCAATCACAAGTCTCTTTCCCATGGAGGAAGGAAGGTTCCCATGTGCTCTGGAAGCAGACAATCCTTTAGGACAGGGATGGGGAGCCTCAGGCCGTATATATGGCCCTCGGAATCATTTGGTCTGGCCCTTGGAGCTTTTTTCTGCTAGCCCCATCTGCATAGAATGGCACCCTGCAGCCAGAATCTATGCAGCAGTGCCACCTAGGAAGCTTCAGATGGTCACACCGCTGCCCTTACAGCTCCCAGAGCATCCTCAGGATGCTCCAGGCATTGCTATAAATTACCATGATTGTGACCCCCGTCCCAGTGTGACATCACGTGGAGGGGCGTGGCCTGCACCGGGCCCGCGAATAATGTTTTCATATATATATATATATATATATATATATATATATCTCAAAATGGCCCTCGGCAGAAAAAACTTTCCCCACCCCTGCTTTAGGAGAAGGGGATATTTAAGGAAGAGTTGTAGGTATTAATGTCCATTAAAGTACAAAGATAAATTTCACAGTGTAAAACACGTAAAGTCATAAAAATGAAGGTATGCATCTGAGAGCGTCTCCTTTTATGGTAAAGCTTAGTTACATTTTTCTTAAGACATAGAAATGAAGTTATATGTATGCAAATGTATGGTACTAAAAGTATGAGCATTAAACATGTAGATAAAGATACAAGGGTCAGCAACACTTTGCAATCAGTGTGCAGGCTAAAATCTAGCTAAACTGAGTATGCCAGTTCCACATTATATTATTTATTATTATTATTATTAATAATAATAATAATAATAATAATAATAATAATGATAATAGGACCAACACATAAACGTAACGCATATTTTAAATTAAAGAAAATATGTAATACATTTTAAACAAAACAAATAAAAAATGGGGAAAGTAGTAAGAGCAGTTGGTGACAGTTGGCATGACCAATACACCAAACAAGCTTATAGGTAAATCGGTGGGTTTAGGCTTATTGGTGAGCGGCGTTGTGTTGCGTTGCAATGACACAGAAACACAAGACATGACACATCAACTATTCCCCTTCACACCGAAGGGACTGCAAACAAAAATTTACAAGGTCACCCCATTGGCTTAAAAAACATTTGTACAGGGAATTGCTGGGACACGTTAGCCATTTACACAAAGAAATTCATGTTTTAAATAGTGTAAATATTTAATCCGACATGAAGTTAATACAAAAATTACATGTAGTGTACTGCACATGGAACATGGCAAAAGTAATCTATGTAGTAGTATCATTTTTATTTGCATGTTATAACAGTAAAAATGTATATAATAATGAAATATATACCTTACTTTGCAAGGCTTTGTGAAATAACATACTGGATGCAGCAAATAAGGGAATACTTTACATGCAGAGTAAGGTACATATGATATGCTGTGAAAATGTAAATAATGTGCAGTATGAAAAAGTAACATCATTTACATCAACACACAACATCAACAGAAGAAATACCACACTCAGTTTTAGCCATATTGTACATGGTACCAGCTGATTGGCAATATTAATGCAATATAGGTATGTATACAAAACAGAAAGACTTTTGCTACCAGTGCTAACAATAATATACTACAAATCTGGGTGTACAGCGGCTTGCAAAAGTATTCACACCCATTTGCATTTTTCATGTTTTGTTGCCTCACAACCTGGAATTAAAATGGATTGTTTGAAGGTGTGCATCATTTCATTCACAGAACATGCGTACAACTGTGAAGTTGTGTTTTTTTTTATATTGTGAATCAAACAACATTTAGGACAACATAACAGAAAACCTCAGCGTGCATAACTATTCACCCCCCTAAAGTCAGTACTTTGTCGAGCCACCTTTTGCGGCAATTACAGCTGCAAATCGCTTTGGATAAGTCTCTATGAGCTTGCCACATCTTGCCCCTGGGATTTTTGCCCATTCCTCAAGGCAGAACTGCTCCAGCTCCTTCATGTTGGATGGTGTCTGCTTGTGAACAGCAATCTTAAAGTCTGACCACAGATTCTCATTTCGATTGAGATCTGGGCTTTGACTAGGCCATTCCAACACATTTAAATGTTTCCCCTTAAACCACTCGAGTGTTGCTTTAGCAGTATGCTTCGGGTCATTGTCCTGCTGGAAGGTGAACCTCCGTCCCACTCTCAAATCACAGGCAGACTGAAACAGGTTTTGATCAAGAATATCCCTGTATTTAGCACTCAAATCGTGTCTTCTTATTTTTATCACTAAGTAATGGCTTTTTTCTGGCCACTGTTCCATAAAGCCCAGCTCTATGGAGTGTACGGCTTATTGTGGTCACATGCACGGATACACCAGTCTCTGCTGTGGAACTCTGCAGCTCCTTCAGGGTTACCTTTGGTCTCTGTGCTGCCTCTCTAATTAATGCCCTCCTTGCCCGGTCTGTGAGTTTTGGTGGACGGCCCTCTCTTGGCAGGTTTGTTGTGGTACCATGTTCTTTCCATTTGATGATGATGGATTTGATGGTGCCCTGGGGGATCAGCAAAGATTTGGATATTTTTTTATAACCCAACCCAGAATTGTACTTCTCAACAACTTTGTCCCTGACTTGTTTGGATAGCTCCTTGGTCTTCATGGTGTGATGCCTCTTGCTTATACCCCTTTTACACCAAACAAATAACCCGGGTTATTGCCAGGACGATCCGGGTTGAGGCTCTGTGTGAATGTCTCCCAAAAAAATAACCCGGGTCGATTCACCAGGCAATCTTACTCGGGTTGAGAGCAGGGTTGAAAACGGGTTGTTCCTGGGTCATGAGGCAGTGTAAACGGGTGCTACCCTGCTTATTTGACCCGGCTAGCTCTGAATGATGCTGATTGGAGCTTCTGGGGCACTGGCAGATGATGTAATTTGTCAGTGCCCTGCAGAGAGATGCACATGAAGCCATCGCTTGCCTGCCTAACCTCCTGCACCACAGCAGCCTGACCAGCAGCCACAAAAGCAGGCAGCCACACAGCCTGCCATAGCCAGAACTGCAGCCTGCACCACAGCCTGACCAGCAGCCACAAATGCAGGCTGATACACAGCCTGCCACAGCCAGAACTGCAGCCTGCACCACAGCCTGACCAGCAGCCACAAAAGCAGGCAGCCACACAGCCTGCCATAGCCAGAACTGCAGCCTGCACCACAGCCTGACCAGCAGCCACAAATGCAGGCTGATACACAGCCTGCCACAGCCAGAACTGCAGCCTGCACCACAGCCTGACCAGCAGCCACAAACGCAGGCTGATACACAGCCTGCCACAGCCAGAACTGCAGCCTGCACCACACCCTGAACAGCAGCCACAAACGCAGGCTGATACACAGCCTGCCACAGCCAGAACAGCAGCCTGTAGCAATGCTGGAAACAGTCCCCACCCCTCTCTTTTGCTGCCTTTTGTGACCATCTTTGTCAGACCTTTATGGAGCGTACACACGGTCAGACTTGTCAGATTTGTCAGATGAACGATTGAACGATTAAACGATCTGAACGATTTGGACGATTTGACCAAAGTTTTGAACGATTTGAACGATTTGAACGATTGAACGATTTTTGACTGCATTAAAATGAATGGAATCGTCCAAGTCTGACTGCAAACCCATCAGATGTCAGATATCGTTATCTGACAAACGGGAACGCGCATCGTTGATCGTCCATCGTTCAGGCATGCCAGATATGAACGATTTTCCTTCAGATATGAACGACTGAACGATTTTTAAATCGTTATCGTCCATATCTGAAGAAAAAATCTGATCGTGTGTATGCACCATAAAGCAGACCATTTTTAATGACTTCTATAGAGAAAAGCAGGGTTAACCAGGGTTCAGTGTAAACGGGGCAAACCCGGGAATAACCCGGGTCGAGTTGCAGTGTAAACGGGGTCTGAAGCAGAGTTCAACCCGGGATTGACCAGTGTTCAAATTCCAGGGTCGGACCCGAGATTTTGGTTTAAAAGGGGTATTAGTGGTGTTGCAGCCTATGGGGCCTTTCAGAAAAGGTGTGTTTATACTGACAGATCATATGACACTTCATTTCACTAATTATGTGACTTCTGAAGGTAATTGGTTGCACCAGAACTTTTGAGAGGCTTCATAGCAAAGGGGGTGATTACATAGGCACATGCCAATTTTCAGAATTTTATTTATAAAGATTCTTTTTTATATATATTTTTCTCATTTCACTTCACCAAATTAGACTATTTTGTGCAGATCCATCACATAAAATTCAAATTAAAAAAATAAATAATTTACAGGTTGTAATGTAACAAAATAGGTAAAAAGCCAAATACTTTTGCAAGACACTGTATATCGCAAATAACAACATGCCTTGTACTTACCTACTCTCCTGGAAAGCCCACTAGAGTTACTGATTTTGCTTACACTTCTTGTGAAGGAAGAAGAGCCTTCATGATAAATTTTAAGTCATCAGACACGCCAGGCAGGATCTTTTGATATAAATCGGTTAATTATAGCACCATTCCCCACTATGTGGTGGTGCAAATCGCAGCAGTAGCCAGGGCCGCGCTGACGCAAACTACGTTTTCATGCCCCACTTAATGAGTCCCAATGTACTGTACATAATATGCAGTATTACTGGGTGAATATATCCTTTAATAATTAGGCAAATGTACGTTAAGTTTAATAGCATAATGGACAGATTATTTACCAAATACCATCATTCAAGTTTATTTTATATATAGACTAGAATGCTTCATATCTATTATAACATTGATGTCAAACAATGAAAGACCAGAGAAGTCAGGAAAAAACAGAAGACTCACATCCTGAACACCTGGATCAGGAGAACCATACTGAAATCACTGTGGAATATGCTTGGAATATGCTTATGACCCTAAACAATATATGCTAGTTAGAGCCATCACAATCAGGTTTATTAACCAATTATTTCTACATTTTCTCTAGGAAATTCAGTTACCCATAAAACTGATTTATGGTATTTTGTAATTTTAAAAACAAAATACTGCCCCCCATGCTAAAATATAAATATTGTAAATACTGAACTTCAGTTGCTTTGTAATGCTGGGTACACACTGGCCGATATATATCGGCCATTCAATTGGATGGGGGATATATTATGGGTGCGATCAGTGTGTACAGACAATATGTCTGTGAACTACACCGTTCACAGACATATCGCCTCGGCTGTGCTGCACAGACAATGGCAGATATATCTGCACAGGGAGGGGGGCGCGACGCGTCCCCCGGCCAGCGTGATCTGCAGCCAGATAGAAGATGATGGTTGTTCAGTGTGTACGATCTGCAGATATATATTTTAGGTGTGTATCCACCTTAAGGCTTATTTACTAACATTGTTACCAATGAGAAACAAGATTTGTCCTTTGCCCTTAGACGGTAGGTTTTACTTATGCATTGCATAACACTAAGGGGTCTATTTACTAAGCAGTGTTAGGAGACAGACTGAAAAGTGATAAGGTTCCAGCCAATCAGCTCCCAATTGTCATTTTTCAAACACAGTCTGTGAGATGGCAGTTAGGAGCTGATTGGCTGGCACCTTATCACTTTTCACTATGTCTCCTAGCACTGCTTAGTAAATAGACCCCTAAATGTCTTGGTTTAGCACTGGAGCGCCTAGTTCACTTCAAAATCCTACTCCTCACTCTCCAGAGACGCCTTCGCAAACTAGAAACACTTCAGTCTGCAGGGAGGTGGGAAACTGGGGAGAAATTGGGCGGCAACAATGTGATCACATGTAACCACCCTGACTTGTGGGAGTATCATGGGAGTGTTGTGGGCGTGTATCAAAAGCTCTGTACAATTCTCTTGCACCTGGCATGGGGCCGGTGAAAGCGATGATACTAATGATGACGGTTGCCGAGGTTAGTGTAAAAACAATGGGCGTCGCGGCTTCCCTCTTGCAGGCGTATGAGCCTCCGCGTTAGTTTTATGGAATATCGCACTACCATAAGGTAGTAAATCTTGCTTCCATGTCTGCTCACAACTACAGCCACATTATGTGTGACTTCATCCCCAGAGGGTGCAAAATGCCACCGATAAAAGTACAGAAGAAAACAGATCAGATCAGAGGTGGTGAAATAGTCAAGTGATTTTGTACAGTAATAATGGCTCTGAGACCTTCTGAAATACAAGAAACTCCCATAAAAATGCCCCTTTCTAAAATGACATGGAATCTACCATACAAAATTAGGTGTGCTGAATGGTAGTAGGAAAGAGTTTGTTCAGCTTTAAATTACTGTAGGTAACATGAAAAGAGTGCTGAGAGCTTAAAATAATGTTGAGCTCTCTACTACATGTCTGCTGTTACCAAGGCAAGTGGTCTAAGGGCAGATAAGGTACACAATAGTCAGCTCAAGAGGGTTATGCTGGGTACACACTGGCTGATATATTGGCCGATCGGCCACTGTGTACAGACGATGTGTCTGTGAATGACGTCGTTCACAGACATATCGCGTCGGCTGTGCTGCACATCCGAAGGACAGATACAGATATACCTGTCCATCGGCAAGTGTGTACGGGCGATCAGCCAATCTCCTGTACACATGCAGCGGCAGCCGCGGGGATGGGGGAGGATCCCGCCCCCCGGCCAGCGGGACCACAGCTGCCGGACAGATGATGGTCGTTCAGTGTGTATCACTCAATCTGCAGATATATCTGTTAGGTGTGTACCCATCTTTTGAAGTTTGGTTTGCAGGTTCATGAGTCAATTATTTTGACTTGAGATTAGAACTGTGTGAGTATATTGTTTCAATTGTGCATTTGCCTACAAACATAAGTATGAATCTAAACAACAAACATATCCAAAAGCTTCCCTATTTTTTGCAAGATAAAAAGAAAAAGAAAATGAATTGCATGCAGGAAAACATGGGTCTGGCACAGCCAGTGATATGGGTCAGGAAACCACATAAGCCAAACATAATGGACATGTCAGGAAGCAGCATACAAAGGGTAGAAATAAATGCTACATAATATAAATGTAACATGTTAAGGATTATCACCAGTGAAATTGTAAATATGTGGAGTAGATGGTGATGTACAAGGGTGGTTTAACAAGTAATATAATAAGACCTCTCATGTGTGTTATATTCTCTATTTCATTCTAATTTCCTGCCAGGCCAGATCAGGTAGACCACTGCTTCCCCTCATCTGCAATTTTATTTCGCATTAACCCTTTATATCCTTTTTTCTGTTCCCAACGCAATCTCAGTAAACTGTATATCCTGAAAATTACTATTCTTTTCTCCCACATCTGTATATTTAATACATATATCTGTAAACTTGCCCTTTCCCAATCTGTGTTCACTACATATCTAGTGTTCATTCTAGCACCCTGCACCTGTCACAACCGTGCAGTTCCTATCTCCTGCCTGGTGGTTCTAGCACACTTTGGTCTGTATCTCAGCGGTTTGTTGCATCAGCTGTGTGTGCTAGAAACACCAAAGCAGAGAGCGACACCCCAGGCAGGAGAGAGGAACTGCACGGGTTGTGACAGGTGCAGGGTGCTAGAATGAAGACTAATAACTTGCGCTTGCATTTTACATATCCCAATATTTTTGAGCCCATTAACTTGCTTACTTTTTTTTGTCTCCACTAAACAACATTACTGCTTGATCTCTGCATATCACTGTTACTCAATGTACTTTTTGCCTGCATGTGTGTATTATTGTTTTGCTTAACTCTCCTCTTTTACTTCCAAACTATCCTTATTACTCCCCTTGAGCCCAACCTAAACAAAAGAAATAAGAACACAGTAAACAATTCTATTTATTCAAGACTATTGGGTGTGGTATGAACGATCGACAGTAAAAAGGTCAACATTTAGGGTTAAATGGTCGATACTTTTAAAAGGTTGACATTTAACATGTCAACACTAAACTGTCAATACTTTTTTTTTTGTTATTTTAACCTAACCCTATCACTAAAAATCATGGGAAAAAACATGCGTCGACATATGTCGACATGTTAAATGGCAACCTTTTGAATGTGTCGACCATTTAATCATGTTAATCTAAATACATGTCTAAATGATGGTCAACCTAATGATCATGTTGACCTTCAGAATGTGTTGACCTTCTAGAACAGACATTCTGAGTGTTGACATTTTTAGTGTCGACCAATCAGCCAGATACCAGACTATCGTTGTCAAACATTTACCATTATACCTACGAAAACTCCAACAAAAGGTAGGAACAGTATCCCTAATATTCCTATTATATTCCCCCTTGACAGGAACCCTACACTTGCGTGTGTCCCGGTATAACAACAAGTTACTTTACCGGTGCCACAAGAAAAATAATATATTGTATTATACTTTTAATGTAATAAATATAATGCTGAAATTTTTTTAACTTTTTATTTTTAAATCGGTGATGCTGCACTAAAGTTCACAAATGCTGCAGAATGCTAATTGAAGAGATCTGTATTAGCAATAATTTTCAGAATAGCAATACGTCAATTCTTTCACAAAATGTCTCTAATACAATGAGATCAAATTTATCCTGTTTGGTGACCAAATCCCCAAACCATGGAGACTACAATGCTGGCGGTAGTACTTAGAATAGAGCACCCCTATTCCTAAGTACACCCCCCAATGACTATATTGTGGTGACAAGTAGCCATTACACACCAGCTGGACTGTAAAATAAACAGAGCCTTATAATTAAGCTATACAGGGTTACATGGAGAAGTTAGTTTTGTCAATCCCCCAAGCAGCACAGTCAAAATACATCTTTAAGAGGACAACGCCCACAATGTAGATGGAGCAGACAATGACAAATGATGTTACAATGATCTTCCAAACACACAAACCTTACACATGAGCACAAACATCAATATGATACTGGAGTGTAACATGCTACATTATATGCACACATACTAATAACAGAATAATATGGTATTTACTGTAGATCACTAGCTATTCTCACAACTAATAGCATTTTAATTGAAACATTTATGATACCTAAGTTATAAATAATATCATATGTATGGATTATGAGTATAATTGTCAAAACAAACCAATGACTGCATTGCTACTTACTGCAACATAGGCACTGTCATAGCCTGTTAAACAACTGGTGAAGAAATAGATGGCGGACTGAGGGGGACACAGTCTTAATTCCTCCATATTGTCCCCAAAGACTTATTTGCAAAGCAATAAAAATGTGGATCCACAGCATAAATGCCAAAGACTTCATTGGCCTATATTTTTTGCAAATGCACCTATCTATAGGTGCGGGCATGAGGGTGCCAAGATGGCGTTCTGTATATCAGGTCGACAATGGCCTTGTCGACATTCATAATGTTGACATAGTAACGTCAACATAGTTAACCCGTCAACATGTCGAAAAAAAACAGTTGTAGCAAAGATGATAAAATGTGCATAATTGACACATAACAAATATACACCAGATGCACAACCCCTCCCCACCGTCATTACTTATTTAAAACTAGTGATGCCTTACTGGGCAATATTGTAGTGCAAATGATTACATTGTATTAGTCTAAGGTGGTGGTCCTAAAAACGACAGCAGTATAAGCAGGACTTTGAAGAAGCAATTTCACTTATCCACCATTCACATTGCATTCCTGACCCATGATCTCGCAGAGAGATTGCCCAGGGACATTTTCCAATCCGGTATTCTCTAGGTGCAAAAATAGGAGTACTTGCAAATACCTAAGAGCTTGATTCAGCAGAGGACAGAGTTGCTATCGCAGCAGCTAACATGTTAGCAGCGACGAAAGCACTAATATGGTAATGCAACAGGTGTCACGTCTCTTGCATGCATTACTGATCTGAGCTGCTTCCAAGGACGCAGCATCGGATCTCTCTGTGTGTCCACTGGCCGGCTAAGTGACCCATGGGGTCACGCAAGCCAGCTGCTACAGATGCATAAAAGAGGCCAGGAGATTCTGCACTTTTCCCTCCCTCCCAATGGCGGCGACACGCCTCTGTTTTAGGAAACGAAGGTCGTTGCTGCCCCCTGCCCGTCCAGAAACGGCAGCTCACTGTCAATCACTGACAGTCTTCTGCTGGACCGCATGCGGGATTGCAGACCCGTTCTGCACATTCGCTGTACTGGTCATGCGCATTGTGCAGACTGCTGATTACCAGTGCACGCTGAATTAGGCCCTAAATGTGCCGTGTGCTCTCCTACACTTGGTTCTTAAATGAGCTTTTGTATCTTTAATAAGATTTAGCAATTTGCCCAGTAGACAATATACTGTACAAGTAAATGGAGGTATGATTGCGTTAATGTAGATTTTCAGGTCAGCTTTTAACTTCTTTGTCTACCCATAGCGAAACAGCATTATTGACTGTACATCTAAATGGGTTCTGATTGATCACACAATATTGAGAGTGGCACTGAGCAGTAAAGGGCCACTTACTGAAAACCTCCTCCTTATGCAATATCCTGGCTCATGTCATTTAGAGTGATGTAAAACAAGACTTTTGTGCAGACAGATGCGGCTACAATTAGATTTTCATTGCAGCAGCATACACATATTAATGGAACAAATGCTAGTATTGACAGCAAAGCAAGAAGGTATAAAAACTCCTTAGTATTTGACAGCTATCCTGAGAAACAAAAATTACTAGTATAATTATATAATATTGTAAATCTAAAACTCAAAATATATGTCATTTATATAGTAGTGTATTATATTCTAGTTGAACTTAAAAATAGGAAACTAGGATGTGATTTTTCAGATCAATAGTATAAGTGACCCTATGAGCTCCAGCAAAGTATAGGTTTATATGTAAGGTGGAGAAAAGTGATGAGAGCCAGTCACAGGCCAGAAAACATGCAGCCACTTCACCCAGCAATTTGCAGGATTACAGCCCAAGAGAAAATGCACATACCGGCAAATGTAATAACGTCACTGTCCTGCCTGTTCCTCCTTACCATCCACTTACTGCATCTCACCTTTTCCACTAAAACACTGCTCCTTAGAGCACTGAGATTTCGCACCCATGAATTCCATTCCTGCATACCATACGCATTTAGATGTTCATCTGAAAGTATTGTGTGACACCCTTCTCTATCACTGTAATGTGTTAAAGTCTATAAAGGTTTTGTATCAACTTGTAATCCGCGAATATGCTGAATCTATACCCTTTGAAGCCCATTTAAATATCTTCTCCTGCAAGATAAAATGTCGTCATTGCACCTAGTCTGTATATAGCCCAGAAGACACAACTCCTCCAATTACAGGAACACACAATATATGTTTCCACTGACTCTTAATTCATGTGCCTCCCCATATGACTGATCACATGATACCAAAACTGGGAAGAAGCGCCACTTGGCTGCATTATGCAGTTTTACAGATATCCCTCAAGGTGTTTTTATTAATATGAATGTATGGAGCACAACCAGCAGGGTTTCTGGTTAGTAACACAAAATGATCTAGTTCTAGTAGGATCCATTACATAATAACAATTTACACTTGGCACAGAGACCTGCACTGCAGTAAAGCATTTCATTATTATATAAAGGTCAATACAGAGTTAAATATTTAAAACTGCTTATGAAATATCACTACCTGAAGGCTTGTTTCACTCAGCTATAAAGGTTCAACAGTTGTAAGAAGGCCGTCGATAAATCCATTTTTGGCATTGTCCTTTCTACCATAGACTGCGTTGTAGATGGGGAAGGAGAATGAGCAGGAGGAAAATGTGCAGCTGCAGAACTAGGGCAAGCACACAGCATTCTGTACAGTCTGGCACACATTATTTGGACTTCTGCCCATTTTAGGTGACACAGCAATGTTTGCAATTCATTGTACAGTTAATTGAGACGGGATCCCATGGCTGTTCTCTTGTTTTATGGCATTGCTACACAGAAAATATATACAGAACACAAGTATTCCTATGTATGCAGAGAACTAAAGACGTCCAGTCACACATAAACCATTATTTGGAGAACGTACTGTCTAAACTGAGTATCAGGACACAATGGTGATAATAAGTCACTTAAATGTGAGCACGGTCTAGAGGTGAGCTTCATAGCACATATATATATTACACTAAACTTTATTCCTTTAATTTAATAGATGCACAGCGTTAAATACGCTCAGAATTCCTATAGCCTGAGATGCGCCTTCCACTGTCAGATCCTAGATCAGGTGACTCTCCAGGCATAATAGTTTGGAGAATGTTTAGTACATACAGTAGGGGTGCATCTATGAAATTGTGAAGAGCCCTGCTATTGCTTGCAGTAGCCCCTGCTGATGGTAATATTTGACAGCTTTCATTGCCTATAGCTTCCCAAAGCCTATTTAACAACTATCACAAGACTGTTATTGCCATCTCAGGATGAAATCATTATACAAATGTTTTATTCTTTGAATAAAGCATTCTCTTTCAATATTAATATGAATCGCTCCCTATGGCTATCATATGACAAACACAGTCACAGGATACATGATGTAGTGAACAGTGATGCTTTGGAAAGTACCTTTCATTGTGACATGTTCATCCTCCTTCTCCCTCTCTGCCCTCACATGACACCCTGAGAGCTCTGAGCCTCTTTCTATGTAGAAAATTGACTTTGGGCCTGACTCAGAGAAGGACACTAATGCGACTGCAGCTGCGATTTTGTACGCAACGCAGCTGTGAAAATATGTTAATGGTTGCAAAGATCACCTGAGTATAGGAACTCCCACTGCTGTCTTTTCATCTGCGTACACATCGAGCAGCCATCTTGCCCATGCAGCAGGTCTGACCAGCCGCAAACACTGCAGCTCTCCACACACGCTGAGAGCTCTCATGCTGCGAATGCAATCGCAATGGCTAATTTATGTATGCCCATGAAATTGCGTTCAAACAGTCAGACCCGCCTGCGTTTTTCTGACCCTGTTACCACCCCCAAACGCTGACTACCTGTCACTCACTTTGCGAGTGGATCCTATGTGTAAACGTAATCGCAAAGCAATTGCGGCACATGCACATTGCGACTTATACGCATGTGCACTGGCAAACAATTGCTCGATCTGCATAAATATCGCCATTGCAGCTGTCTGAATTAAGCCCTTTGTTCACAGTAGCTATGTATGGTTGCCTTTCAGAGAGGTATTGAAAAAGAAATAATGATTTGTAGAAAGACAACTAAATAAACTACAGATGCGTGATTGTAGACTACTTAACTTGCCATTTAAAGATAAAAAATGTGGGATTGCTGCTTTAAAGAAAGATGTATTTAATACAGAACTCTTTTTGTATTCAACCTCAATTACACCTATGTATAACTCTGCTTTAAAATATTTAATTCAGATTTTTATTGTCTTTCACACAAATTTTAGGTCCATTTACCTTTGTACTGATTTTGATTGCTAAAACAATTGTGCCTATACAAGCGTTCTACACTTTCATGTCCCCTGCCTTTCATTGATAAGTTATCAGCGATATCCAGCCACAAAGATAGGATAACTGATCCCTGTATCTCATGACTCTGCTGGCTCAGATGTAAGACAGAGTAAGAGAGTATGACTGATAGGTTTACTTCAGTATTTGCATGCATATTATTCACCACATGGTCTTCCATATAAAGTAATATGAGATTGGGGCTTGACTTGGATGTGCAGTATAGCGATAATAAGTCTGATTTGGCAAATAGAGAAATGTTTATTAATATTAAAAATAAAAGAACTGGCTCTCCAACTTGATGATTTTTAATTTGTGCATTAAATACGGTGCTGTGTGCACCCCTGTCCATGGGAAGCAGCTGTTGATCACGGCCTGAGCTTTTAGTGTGGTAACATAGAAAAAATTGTATTCAGTTTCTGGCTCCCTGGTCATTTTATACAGAATTAAGACTGTATTCAGGTGATACAGATGTGCTTGGCACTATTAATTCAGATAAGGAAATCGTTCAATGGCTTGAATAGGTTATTATGTATATATATATATATATATATATATATGTATATATATACACTTGTTCCCAGGACCGGCACTCAGAACAAATATTGCAGGTTTACCGGGTGTCTCCACAGCATTATGTAGCGTAGATAAAGTTCAAAGAGGTGCGGCACTCGTGGACAATGATTCCAAACACTGCTAGTGTAGGTCGATCATAACGCTTCAGTTTTATCCAACTGTCTTCAGAATACAGTTGGATAAAACTGAAACGTTATGATCGCCCTTCACTAGCAGTGTTTGGAATCATTGTCCGTGAGTGCCGCACCTCTTTGAACTTATATATATACAGCGGCGTAACTAGGGTAGTGCGACCTGTGCCACCGCACAGAGCACTGCAGGGCAACGGGGCGCTGTTCGAGCCTTTCAATTTTCTGTTTATAATCATTCTCACTGGTAGCTTCCTCTTATTTTATCCCCAGCAGCCCCATCTTTTCCTTGGCCCTTCCCCATGAGGCCATGCCCCTTTTCGGGTTCGATTTGTCCCCATTTGAAAAATAGGGGGGCGCCAATGCTCTTTCTGGCACAGGGTACCAAAAAGTCTAGTTACGGCTCTGTATATATATATATATATATATATATATATAACCAAAAGTAACTCCACGGGATGCGGAGATTAATGCACTCTCCAGACTTGTTTATTCACAATGATACATAAGCTTTATTAGCATGCGTAGAAATAGTTGCCAACATTTCGGTCCACATTAGAACCTTTATCAAGGCATAGTACAATAAGAGATACATATACAGTGCATCCGGAAAATATTCACAGCGCTTCACTTTTTCCACATTTTATTATGTTACAGCCTTATTCCAAAATGTAATAAATTAATTTTTGTCCTCAAAATTCTACACACAATATCCCATAATGACAATGTTTAAAAGTTTTTTTGAAATTTTTGCAAATTTAATTAAAAAAAAACTAAGAAATCACATGTACATAAGTATTCACAACCTTTGCTCAATACTTTGTTGATGCACCTTTGGCAGCAATTACAGCCTCAAGTCTTTTTGAATATGATGCCACAAGATTACCGGGGCCCGGGCTTACTGAGTGGCCCGGATCTGGCGCCGCTCCCCCTCCCTCACAGCAGCCCAGCACACAGCATGTGCTGAGCTGCAGTGGAGACTGCTCGTGGCTGCTGAGCAGCAGCCATAGCAGTCTCCTATGCCTGTGGGGGGAAGCGATCACACTGATCGCGCCGCCCCTGGCTTTGAGTAGGGCTGAGGGGGCCCAGAGCGCCCCCCTCCCCAGCGCGCAGCTGCGTTTTTTTCCCCGGGAATGGGGCGTGGCCATGCCTCCCGCGATTAGGCCACGCCCCCATTACCCGGGCCCACCGCGACTCTCAGCGGGCCTGGCCACAAGCTTGGCACACCTATCTTTGGGCAGTTTCGCCCATTCCTCTTTGCAGCACTTCTCAAGCTCCATCAGGTTGTATGGGAAGCGTCGGTGCACAGCCATTTTCAGATCCCTCCAGAGCTGTTCAATCGGATTCAAGTCTGGGCTCTGGCTGGGCCCACCCGCGCACGCAGGGGGGGTTTCTGAGTACCTAGAAACCCCCCCTGGCCGCCGCTCTATTGATGGGCAGCTGACCAACAGCAGCCGACTTTGTACACTGGCTGGGACTGGGCTGGGCTGGCTGATTGACGGGGGAGCTGCAGCTGTGCAGTGCGCAGCTCCTCCCAGGCTGTTCCGAGGATGGAGCTTCGTGAGAGGCTGCCGCCCAGTGACTCGCTGATTGTATCCATGGCGCTTTTCCCCGTAGCCCCACAGGTGTGTGAATTATATGTGGGGATGCGCGACAAAGGTAAGGAGGTGCTGGCGGGGATGTGTATGTGGTGTCTTGCCAGCGCAGGGTGGTTGCCGGGTGAGGGGACGGGGGTTGTTGGCGGGGGAGGTGGGAATCTTTAATAAATGATGCTGTATTTGCCTACATTCACATTCACTTTTTAAGTGAAAGAGGTGTGTTAGTCTTTGTCAGTTTGTGTGTCAGAATGTGTGTGTGACAGTGTGTAGTCTTTGTCAGTTTGTGTGTGTCTATGTAGTCTGTCAGTGTGTGACATTGTGTAGTCTGTCAGTTTGCGTGTGTCAGTATATGTGTGTATGACATTGTGTAGTCTGTCAGTTTGTGTGTGTCAGTATGTAGTCTTTGTCAGTGTGTGTGTCAATGTAGTCTTTGTCAGTGTGTGTGTGTCAGTATGTAGTGTGTCAGTGTGTGTGTGTGTCTGCAATGCTGAACAGTCTATAAAAATATATATATATATCTGTGTGTGTATGTGTGTGTGTATATATATATATATATATATATATATATAATGATACTTGTGTACTTTACGGACTTATTGCCTTATTATAGAGAACTTTCGGTGAAAGTTGTCCCCTCGCGGGCTCGCCACACGGTTATATTCCCTCTCTGTGCCCACTTGGATGGTAGAGAATGACGCTGGACACTTAATAAGGTAATAAGTCTGTAAAGTACAGAAGTACTATAGCGATATACAGTATGTATGTATATATATATATCTATATCTAAATCAGTTTGGAAACCCCCCTTTCAAAATCCTGCGTTTGCCACTGGGGCCACTCAAGGATATTCACAGAGTTGTCCTGAAGCCGCTCCTTTGATATCTTGACTGTGTGCTTAGGGTCGTTGTCCTGCTGAAAGATGAACCGTCGCCCCAGTCTGAGGTCAAGAGCGCTCTGGAGCAGGTTTTCATCCAGGATGTCTCAGTACTCATCTTTCCCTCTATCCTGACTAGTCTCCCAGTTCCTGCCACTGAAAAACATCCCCACAGCATGATGCTGCCACCACTATGGTGACAGCACATATAAAAATGTGGAAAAAGTGAAGCGCTGTGAATACTTTCCAGATGCACTGTAGCTGTAATATAAAAAGAACCAAAATCAGAACTCAGAAGAAAAACAGGGTTACAGAAAATACAGATATGCCTCCCAGGCCCTTAATCTGGTTGCTAATACTAAAAATCATCTCTATTGTAGACATCACATAGGCAGGTATGTGTTAAAAAAACAGCCTCATATGGAGCTCAATAAAATTAAAATTATGTTACAATATACTATATTTTGACACGTGATCATTAGATGTAAAAGCAGCTGAGCTAACACTTATGGTGATCTATTTTAATCATATCATATATACAATAATAAATTTCATCATGTTATGCAATATATGTAACATAAAAAACAGTAGTAATATCAATATATGTAAGGGCTTTAAAACACCCAAGTCACAATCAGATAAATGGATATAATTCCTTATAGTACAACTTATAAACATGCAGCCTGCGTGTCATAATATAGTATAGAGTGTATTATCAGCTAAATAGGCTGCCGTTATCATAAATGATTATGTGTCAGAATATATCAGCCCATCATTTATGATAACGGCAGCCTATTTAGCTGATAATATACTTAGCTCTATACTATATTATGACATGCAGGTTGCATTTTTATTAGTCATACTATAAGGAATTATATTGGTTCCATTTGTCCGATTGTGACTTGGGTGTTTTACAGCCCTTACATATATAGATATTACTACTGGTTTTTTGTTCCATATATTACATAACGTGATGAAATGTATTATTGTATATATGATATGATTAAAATAGATCACCATAGGTGTTAGCTCAGCTACTTTTACATCTAATGATAACGTGTCGAAATATATTGTATTGGAACATAATTTTATTGATCTCCATATGAGGCTGTTTTTTTTAACACATTCCTGCCTATGTGATGTCTACAGTAGAGATGATTTTTAGTATTAGCAACCAGATTAAGGGCCTGGGAGGTATATCTGTATTTTCTGTAACCCTGTTTTTCTGTGCGGAAAATAGTAATGAATGACACCACAAGGTCATTACTCTGAGCCCGAGCTGGTCCATTGCTTCTGTCCATGCCTTCCGAGTCCCTGCCACTGCGCTCACCCGGGAGACGAGCGCGAATGGAAGCAAGCGCAAGCAGCAAGCTGCAGCACTGCCCGTTTCGCACAGCAAAAGCAGCAGCACCACCGCACTCCCCACCCATGAAGCAGCTGCAGCAATTAAGAAGTGGAAGAGACAACTGTGAGTGACACTGCCTGCATCATCAGTGACAGTCAGTTATGTGTGGTAAGTGACAGTGTATTTTTACTTTATTTGCATTCTAATGAAATATCTCTCTCTCTCTCTCTATTTATATATAGCAGGTACATACAGAGAGGCACTCACCCGTCTTCCAAAAGCAGTAGAAATATATTTAATCCATTGTGAGGCTGCAACTAATCACTTCACTGTGGCATGATTAAGATCCCAAAGGTGATCGAAACGTTGCTCAGTCTGTACTGATTTTGCATGCTGTATTTATCTAACCATGGATTAAATATATTTCTACTGCTTCTGTATATTATCTGTGCTGATACCTAATACATATGATGAGTGCCCTGTTGCTGGCCACATGACCATGGGTGCAAGAATTTTTATGTATTTTCATGTATATAAATTTGGTGATAAATGTATTGGGGGCCAAGATAGTGTTGTGTGTCTGTGTGTGTTGGGGGTGGTGGTTTGAGGGGGCCCCCAGAGATATCACTGTACCGGGCCCCAAAATGTCTGTTGCTGGCCCTGGTGTCTATCGCTATATTACTGGACAACCTATAGTGGTCATAAAGGCAATGGTAATGGCTTCAACCATTGTAGCACTCTATTTGTACGCAGGAGAATCATTTTACCAAAAATCTGTACCTTTTCTGTGGTGACACTCAAGGCTTCACAGGTTTTTTATCTAATATTTAATTCTTACAACTAGCTCCAGAAACTGGAATAATCAGTGAATAAAATACCCAGAGTGTGGAAGGTACTATTAATCTTGTACTAACTTGTAACTTTAGGTGAGTTCTGACACTGCCAAAAATGTTCGTGTCCTTTAATCAATGTCATTAATAGCAAGAGCTTAAGGACCTAATCATTGCATCACCATCATTTCACTGTAAGGAATCAATACATTTGTCCAAAATAACTGTTCCCATATTTTTTGACAGGGCAAACACAGGAACCAAAGGCCCACAAAGATAACGAAAGTTCATTGTTTAATATCATTAGTTTATTTAAATGCAAATATGAGCGTCAGACTCAGGAATGTGTTCTATGGAGGTATACACAATATGATGGAATGCAGACCAGCGAGTGCCCATTCCAGCACACAGAAGAGGACAGTGTTACGCTGCCCCAGTAACCATCAATTAGTCACTAAATAAAGATTATGCCAAGTATCTTGACCAGGGGTCTTCAGATATTGTAAATAAACTATAGGAAGCTATTTACAGTTTTCATATCTGAAGTTCGCCCTATACTAGAAGTTATAATAATGGAGTTATTACAATGTCACAATGTTGGTATAAAAGGAAACACTTTATTTCACAAACATGCAAATATGCTTTATTGTTGCATTCATCACGGGTGTATGCATTGGCCACATATAATATTTGGAACTGCACAAGTCAAACCTATGGTAACATTTGCATGAGTGCTGAATGGTAATACATATGGCAAAGAGTTATTATTATTTATTTTGTTCTGATGCTCTTTGCAATTGGGAACAGTAATACAACACTGACAATGACAGACATACATAGAGGTAAGAGACCCTGCTCACAATCTTACAATTTAATGAGTCCTGAATCATGTCACCTTTTCCAATTTTCTATTAAAATACTGCTCAGTTTGTGGGGGAGATGTATCAAGTCTTCAAAAGTGTGTAGAAGTTTCCCATAGCAACCAAGTTGTTGAAGTTGCCCATAGCAACCAATCAGCTTCTACCTATCATTTTATAGAATGTACTTGAGAAGTGGCATCTACAAGCTGACTGGTAGCTGTGGGCAACTTCTCTAATTCTCTGCTCTTTAGAAGACTTTTCATGTCTTAAGTCAGGGGTGGCCAGACTTTTGGACTTGGTGATCTGCTTTTAAAACTAAAAACCTTTCGTGATCTACCAAGCCCGAAGGCGTGGTATGAAAAAAAGGGGGCGTGACCTCACAGCAAGGGACATCTGTCCTGCTGAAATCAAACATAGTACCCCCAATTCAAATTACTCCACACAGCGGCACATTCTTATTCACATTACACCACATAGTAGTGCCCCTTATACACAATGCCCACAGTAGTGCCCCTTATACAAAGACCACTGTAGTAGTGCCCCTTAGGCAAAGCCCACCGTAGTATTGCCCATTATTCAATGCCCCCAGTAGTAATGCCCTTTATTCAATGGCTCCAGTAATAGTGCCCATTATGCAATGCCCTTTGTAGCTGTGCCAGTTATGCAGTTCCCCCTGTAGTTGTGCCCATTATGCAATGCCCCCTTTATTAGAGCCCATTATAAAATGACCCCTGTATTAGAGCCCCTTATGCAGTGCCCCTGTAGTGGTGCGCATTATGCATTTCCCCCTGTAGTTGTGACCATTATGCAATGCCCCATGTATTAGAGCTCTTTATGCAGTACCCCCAATAGTGCCCCTTATGCAATGCCCTTTATGCAGTACCCCCAGTAGTGCCCCTTATACAGTGCCCTTTATACAGTACAATGCCCCCAATAATGCCCTTAATGCTGTGCCCCCTGTAATGCCCCTAATGCTGTTCCCCCAGTAATGCCCCTTATCCTGTGCCCCAGTAATACCTTTAATGCTGTACCTCCAGTAATGCCCCTAGTAGTGCCCCTAGTACTGGTGCCCCCTCCCCTGAGCAGTACTTACCTCTCTTCATGCTACTCAGCGCTCCCGCGTAGACACTGCCTAACGCTGACTTTATCTAAGTAAATCCAGGCGCGCAGGTTCTTCTCATCGTTGGAGACGTGGGTGACATCATTACATCACCCGCGCACTGCATCACTGGGAACTCTGGCCTCTGAAGTGATCAGAGGCTTCTATAGTCTCTGATCACTTCAGAGAGCAGCGTCCCCAGTTCCTGCAGCAAGTTGGTCGCGATCTACCGGCAGGAGCTCCGCGAGCTACCGGTAGATCGCGATCGACGTATTGGCTGGGCCTGTCTTAAATGAATCATGAGCAGAGCTGAGTACAGTATAGATCAGGATGTGGGGAAAGCTGACAGCACTTTTTCAATAGCGTGATTTAACAAACAGTTAATTGGGTGTTTGGAAAAAGTAAGTAAATAATTAATCAGTACTGTCCATGCCCTCCCCATAGAGATCTACTCATCACTATTTTTAGGTTCATTTGACTGAAAGTGAATGAAGTGCTGGACAAAGTATCACATTGGGGCGAGGTGGGAAGTTCCACTGCCGTTGGTTCTACGCTGTTGCTGATACTCTAGGGCAGGGGAACTCAATATCCAGCTGCTGTGGGTCTACACACCCCAGCATGCACTGCCACAGTTTTAGCATGCACTAATAGCAAAACTGTGGCAGGACATGCTGGGGTGTGTAGTTCCACAGCAGCTGTAGGGTCACATGTTTAATTCCCCTGCTCTAGGGCACCGATTCAAGAAAGTTTGGGAACCACAGAACTAAGATTTCACAAATAGTTATAGTTCCATTCAAATATTTTTGTTTGTTTTTTTCACTGTAGAATTTCTACTTCAGGTTATAGCAGCCAAAGTAGAAAGACAGAAACTTTGATTGGGGTTCCTAAGTAATACATTTTAGATAATAATTTGATGGACGTGAGCTCTAACCTTAGTTTAGAAAGAAAAGCTCCCTCTATTGCTGTATATAAATACAACAGCGACCCACCCTGGCTTCGCACGAGAGCAATTTTGAATTTACGGTAATATTCTTTTTTTTACCGACATCTTATGGGATTGCATTGTAGATGACATTAGTCGTTTTTCCTCCTTACGTCAACATGAAAAGATTTTGTTTTGACGAGACACTCAAAAGGCCCACATAAAGTTGTCCATGAGAAAAACAGTATCCAGGTAGGTGAACTCCAGCCACGTTAAGTGTCTGTCCCTGTGCTTTACTTATTGTCATGCCAAAGCAGAGTCTTACTGAGAATTGGATTCGTTTGGAATGAAAGAATCATTTTTCACATAAATTAACTAGGAACGGTAAAAAAGGGAAAAAAAAATATTTTGTATCAGTAAACAGGGCTTACATCACTTTTTCTGGAGAAACTGGATAATACATATCAATCTCTACATGTTATAAAATAAGGTCCATCGTTGTGATATATCTTTAACGGTTTAGGCAGCGTGAGCAAAGAAAGCTCTTGGATGTCTGTCTTTTCATTGATTTGCTTTACTAAAATCGTCACTGCTCAGCTCCCTTTTGTCATGCATTAAAGTTTCATACACATAAGCCTTCCCTGACAAATGTTCTATAGAATAGTGAAAACTGCATCAAAATCTGACCAGTGGATCTCGAGATTAGCTTAAACAAACAGACAGACGTCTATCAGGGACTTATAAATAATATGTATAGATAATATATTGATAAAATGTCCATTAAAGGATATAACCAACGGTTCCCAAACTTTCTTGAATCATGGCGTCCAGAGTATCAGCATTTTTTTCACAGTAACCCGGCCTAGACCAATAGCTTATTATTGAAAAAATTCAGCAAAAATTATTATTATAATTGACGTGGTGGTGAAGGACAGGGCTGCACTTCTGTTTGTCCACATATTTTATGCTTTTCAGCCACCAAGACTGGTTTTGCCTATCACATTGACCATAAGTAATTTAATTTGGTCCTGGACCACCAAACCGTGGCACCCCTACATGTGTCCCGCAGCACCCCAGGGTGCCACGGCACCCAATTTGGGAACCACTGACATAATAAAAAAGCAGAGTACTACTAAATTATGGGATACAATCTACAACTATCTCAGGCTCTACAGTATATGAGAGGGGTATAACACCCACTAAATAATCTGACAGGCTGAATCAGTTATGAGCAATGTGGGCAATATGCTTTTGGATTTCACATAACAGCGGCACATTGCTCATTCCACATCTCCCAACCACCCTGATTTTAGTGGGACAGTTACGATTTGAGGGGTTTGTCACAATCGGGACTGAACTGTCCTGATTGCCGGGCAGTTTGGGAAATATATCAACGACCCGATAATTGGGCAGGCGGGGAGGTATATCCCTCTATTGCTTCTCTGCATAGAAGAGCAGGAGTGAGCGAGTGCCGCACGCACCCAGTGGTGCAAGTGGCAGTTAAAGAGTTACAGGCAGGGCACAAGGAGCAGCAATGTCCCCCTCCATGGTGCAGACATGAACACTGTCCTAAGATGAGCAACTTTTAATGTTGATGTTCTATCTCACAACTCAATTGGGGTACACACTGAAATAAGCGATGTTGCTCTACTGTAATTCCAAGTGATGTACACAGTCGCACATTGCTCAGAACTGAACTGGCCCCTATAAGTGAATGTTTTGGGAGGAGATTCAACTAAGCACAAGGCTCCATGATGTGTGGCTGCGCAAATTGTGGGTAATTACGGAAGGTAAACGTTGCTTTCTTTTCCTCCCCACTATGGGGTGCAAGCTAGAACAAGCAAGATTTCCTTCCAGATAACCCACGTTGTATTACATTTACAGCACACAGTACTGATGGACACCAACTCTTCTTTGGCTTGTATCAAAAGTGCTTCTGAAAATCTGAAATGTTTCTGGGTTTTTTTAGCTTATAAATTTAAGAAAATAGTTTCTGCAACAGACTATTCAGCTCAAAACTCCATTGAATCAGTCTGATTAGCCCACAGGTTTATATTCACCACTATACATTATGTGGAAAAGTTACTAACATGGGTACTTACAGGATGTAGTTAAAATACAGATGACAGAATCCCGACCGCTGGCAAAATGCAGACGCCGCTATCCCGAATGGGATCAGGATACCGGCGTCGGCATACCGGGATGGAGGGGTTAGGATTAGGCACCCCCAGGGGATTTAGGGTTAGGTACCCCTCAGGGAGGATTAGGCTGTAGGGAGGGGGGTTAGGGTTAGGCCCCACTTGGGGGAGATTAGGGTAAGACACCCTCACAGGAGACTTAGGTTTAGGGTGCGGGCAGGGGGGATTGACATGCTGCGTTTGTGGGGCTGAGCTGGGGCGTGGCTGGTCACTGTTCCCGGAAACAGGGGTGTGTTGATCCCGTTTTCCAGTAGGGACGAGGCCAGATTCTGCGTCAGCGGACGCAGATTCCTGGCCTCATTCGTGACCAGCACTAGGTCAGGCTGCGGGAAGCTTCAGCTCCCGCAGCCTGACCAAAGGAGCAACCATCTCGACAGATGGTTGCAATGGTGATCCCAGCCTGCAATGCCGATCGCAGTGCTGGGATTGCAAATGCAGCAAGGAGGTATCTGACACCTCCTTCTGCATTTGCATCAGAGATGAACAGGTTTGCACAGCTGCTTGTGTGCGGATCTGCGAATCCGTCCATCTCTAAATCAGGCCCTCTATTCCCAATTCTAAATCAGGTCCTCAGTTATTTCCTCATGAGCTCTACTCTCATCTTCTCTTCCCAAAGAAAAAAAATTTCAACATAATCTAGTTTGGGACGTTAACAACCGATATTTATTTTGAATATTGCATTAACTTTTGAAATCCCACAATGGGAAAGTAAAGGTGCCATGGAAGGTTGTATTAATATCTTGTTTTCTTCAGTCATCCAGTAGAGTGAAATGGTCTGTTAGGTTACTGTACCTCCTCCCATTGTAGAGAATGTGATTTGTCATTACTGTTATTTTATCAAATTAATCCTTATGATGATAACCAGATCCTCTTCATCCTGCTTTATTTTACGATCCTCTGTCAATCTGTTCAGCAGCCTGTGACTATTAAGTACAGAAGTTGAATATCGATTGAAAATATCACTCTTTTTGTATTTTTTACTTTGAAAATACTCAGCTTTTTCTTAAAGAATTGTGGCATAGGCAAACAATCTAATTGGAGAATATCTTTAAAAACTTGATCTCAGACTCTCAGCCTAGGAGGAGAATGATTGGCTAAAGAAAACTTTGGCTTGGACAAAGAGGTCAAATGCAAAGGTAAACAGTTCTTTCACCTACAGAATAACTGAGCTAAGTTGCAACAAGTCACAGTCACCTTGAAGCAATGTGGAAAAGCTGGAATTTCTGGTGGCTGTTACTTACTGAACTTTAAAGACTTCTCCCAGCACACAGCCAGGGTACCTGCTATTTACATAGACACAAGCCCAGGCTATTTCCTTACTTATTCATTTCTATGGCGATAATTTGTATGTACTAGTGCTGTAAAAGTGGGAGTACTCACAATGTGAGGTGTACAAATGGCAAGCACACCTTCCCTCCAGAACATTTACATTACTGACACAAGTAATTGACAATATAAACTTCATATGTAACACTGGTAGTGAGTATCTACAGTATGTTCATGTTGCTGCACTGAGTGTTATGGAGGAGGGAAACTGGGCAATCCTCTATAGAGTTTCCCTTATGAAATAGGGGCATATTTAATAACGAGTGATATTCTTGTTATTATAACTCGTTTCTAATCTTAAATAGTGCTCCAACTAATCATCTCCTAACTATCATGTGTATGAAAAATGACAGTTAGGAGCTGATTAGTTGGAGCACCATTTAAGATTAGTAACAAATGATAACAAGAATATCACTATTTATTAAATATGCCTCATAGTTCTACAAACATTTAACACTACTACCAACCCTATGCTAAATATTCAATGGTAGGAATAGTGGCTCACATACTGTATTGTGGATTGTTCTGTAAATACACTAATTTCAGCAGTTGCTCTCTTATATTTGTTAAATATAAATTATTTATATTAAACCTTCAAATTAATGAGAAAACTTCACATTTTTGCAGTAAGATAAGGGAAATATTCTTTAGTAATGTGTTTTTACTGATTCCCATTCTACAAGACTATCCCCAACCATTCTGCCTGGGGCACTGTGGGGGGATTTATCAAAGGTGAGAGAGAGATAAAATTGTGAGAGATAAAGTACTAACCAACTTCCACTTTACGTTTTGCCAGCTGTGTTTATAAAATGTTAGTTCGGAGCTGATTGGTTTTAAATTAATTTTTTTACAATTTTACCTCTCTCCAAGCTTTGATAAATAACCCCGTGTTACATATATCTTTGTAAAATACTTTGACTTCTTTATACACAAAATTGTTCAAAATAAAAGAAGCATTTCTGACTAAAGGTTCCTATCCATTAGGCGACCTGAAAGTCTGAATGTCTAGCGTTCAGACCTTCAGGTCGCCGAGGTACGGGCACCGCACTGAACGGCGTTCACCGAACGTCATTCAGTGAAGGAGCCCGACCTCCTATCCCTCAACATGCCGAACCTGACGAGCGGGCATGTTTAGGAGACAGTCGAGGATGGCAAGGACCCAGCGTGCACGCGCGTCGCTGATCCTAGCCGGCTATCCATTACCCAACTTTGTGAACAATGCGACCAAAACGAGGAGGTTTTGGTCGAATTTTCGCAGGTTTGAAATAAACGGGGATAACTTTTCACCACTGAAATAGGTGGTGAAAAAAAGTGCAGAATTGGGGTTTGGAGGTGCAGGCTTAAAAAAATAGCCTGCACCCCTGGGAATGTCATTTAAAAATGAACTGTGTTAAAAAAATAAAAATAATCGGGACACCCCCAAAAAAATGTACTTTAATTTTGGGGGTAAAAAATAAATAAATAGGGAAAACACTTCTAAAATAGCCAAATTAAATTCAGAGGGGTTCCCAAGTATGCAGCAGGTATTTTCCTCATTGCGGGAGTAGCGGCAGGTGCATTTTTGCAGAATTTTAAAAATCATTTTAGGGACTTAAAAAAATGCTTACCCCCATTTTCATGTACCCCAAATTTGATAGCAAAAAAAAATCTAAGTGCTGTTCTTCACCCCTTCTTAATAAACGCAAATATATAAAATGTACTAAACTCCAAAAAGTTAAGCTTTTCGGAGTTTATCTTCGGTATTGTTTACACCATCTTTAGATATTGTGAACTACTGTAAGTCTATGGGAGCTCCAGATGCAGGAGTGAGATCTTTTGATCTCTCCCCTGCAGCCCCCGGCCACTTCTGGAAGCTGGCGTTGTGCGCATGCGCAATATCAGATTACCCCGGGGAAGTCTTTCACTTCTGTGAAAAACTTCTCCTAAATACCAGGGTTATAGCTAGTGCGGTTACTGCTACCGCTGTCCCTGTGAGTTCCCTGTAGTACATTTTTATCAAAATGAAAATATCCCCGGTGAGTTAATAATCGCGGCAGTACATGAATACATAGATCCCTTAGTGATGAAAAAAACTCAAATGGATAATGGGCCTGATTCAGCAAGGTTTGCAAGTCTGCAATGGCACGCACCCGCTCACTGCGAAAATATGCAAATTAATACGATCGCAGTGCAAAAGTAGCACTATATCAAGACACCCACCATTGTATAAAGCCGCCCACTTCCCATTACATACATCTGCAAGCCAGCAAAAACATTGGTAACATCGAGTAACATCGGATCCATACACACAGTTGTGGTTGAGCTTGACATGACTCACAACCTGCGCAACTTCCTGTCGCCATCTAGGACTCTGGCTGCGTATGCCATCGCAGGGGCTTAATTAAGCACACCCTTGTAACAGTGTTCAAACACACAGGCACACCTGCGTTCTTTCGGCCACCCCCCTCTCCAGCCCCAAATGGTGCTTCCTGTCAATCATTTATTTGTGCCACTGCGTGTCCGCTGCGTTCGCATAAAAGATCACAGTGGCCGGCTTGCACGCACGCACTGCGATGCATATGCATGCTCAGAACGCGAACATCGACCGGTTGCAGGCATCTGCAGCCTTGCGATCCAACGTAAATCAGGCCCAATGATCTCTACATTAAATAATTCTTCTGTTCACATGAGATTTATATAGGATTTATATAAAACGAAAGACTATTTTTGAGGAAGTTACATGCCCAAAATAATCCAAATTTAACCCATATTCTATGTGTAATAATTTGCTCGATGCACTCTCCAGCGGAGTGTATCAAGCCCTTACCTTTCCTGTGGCTTACCCATTTTTAGAGATATATAGTCAGTCCCATCATCTGCGCAGGGGCGTTTTCATAGAGGAGGGGGCCTGTGTGCAGCCTCCGTTCAGGCCCCCTCCTCTCTGTCAGCGCACTGAGGGCCTGATTCTGACCCGCTTGCGAGCACTGAGCGCTCGCAAGCGGGTCGATGGTGCCCAAGTGCGCATGTGCATGACGGAGGCGCCTCCATCGTGCGCATGCGCAACACCCGAATGACAACGGCCAAACCGTCGTTAAGGGTCTCGCACCAAAGGGGGCGTGCTGTCGATGGTGATTGACAGCACGCCCCCTTTGGTGGGCGTGCCGGGGGCGTGGCTGCCCAGACGGAGGCGTTCCCATGGGAACGCCTACCGTCTGGGTCCGGCCCCACTGACATCACTAGTGATGGCAGTGGGAGTGCTTTTGGCTCTGATAGTGCCAAAAGCACTCCTGGGCTTGCGGCAGCGAGACCCTACCGCAGGGTCTCGTCGCAAGCCCGATGGTCGCAATGGTCTTGACCATCGCGACTATCATTTTGGCCGCTCGCTATAGCTGTGGGTGGTCACCCACAGCTATGCGAGCGGCCAGGAGGCCGCTCCAAAAAGGAGCAGGGACGGCCCTAATTCAGAGCGAGCTTAATGCCAGAATCTACTGCGCATGCCCGGGCCTCCGGAAAAATGGTACCTTCGCCTTTTCCCGGAGACATTTTTTCTGCGCATACGCAGGTCACCGGGAAGATGTCTGCCACCATTTTCCCAGTGATTTTTTGATGCTCTGTAGCGCCGGTTCGGCTCTGTGGAGCAGCACACTGGAATCAGCAGAAAGGTGAGTATTATTAACTATGGGTGCGGTGTGTGCGGTGTGGGCCGCCCCAGGGGCCAGTGTGCACAGCATACCTTGCACCCATTATAAAGATGCCTATGCATGTGCGCCATCTTGTCAAAGTCAGCAGGTTTAATCTGATTAGTGCAAATAGCTGTGTGCGATACTCAGGTTTAAAGCCAAAAGTTTCTGATGGGCTGGAGTAGTGTCGGGAGGGTACACATAGAACAGATTTGCCAGAGAGGGTATCTAACAATGGTTACACATTAATTTGCTCTTTTTGTACTTTTAAGGAAAATAATTATAGATGAGCGGGTTCGGATTTACTTGGTTCTTATCTCCTGTTTACCGCAAGTTCGGATTAGTTCGGATTTATTTTATTGGCTATCCAAAACACGTGATAGCCGATAGCCAATAGAATGCCGCTTTGAGATCCGAGCAAATCCGAACCCGCTCATCTCTAAAAAGAATGTTTTTATGACTAGAATGCAGTCTCTCCAATGAATTACACTTTACTGCATACATTAAGTACAAAATGACTCAAACTAATCCATGAAAATGTTGCACTTTTTAAAAATAAAATAGCAGCATGACTATAAATGTGCATATTATGTACACATTTCCTGTCTCTGCAGTTCCTGTTAAATCATACAGTGTAGCATGTGAACAGTTTCTTAACAATGAACTTACCCCCAATTCTAACTCATTCATTTACTCAAATCACTGCATAGTAAAAATGGGCATAAACATTACTACAGTGTGTCAGGCATAAAATGTGTGAGGCATAAAATGGAAAATACGAAAGGAGTATATGCCTAAGAACAACAATGACTAAAATGTATGTTATTTTGCTGAGAAGCACAGAGCAATGCTTTTGATACACAATTTTTCAGTTTTCCATTACAATACAACAATGGTCATTTACAATTTGTTGCACCAGTGTATTTTCCATGGGTGTAACTACCATAGGAACAAGGGGTGCAGCTACTCTGGGGCTCAGAGCTGAAGGGGGCACATCTTCCTTGTCAAAGTTACATGTGTTATATAAATTTTTTCACCACTGGCTGGTACATAGGGGTCCTTACTAACTTTTGCTATGGGGCCTTCAAATACCTATTCACACCCCTGGTATTATGTTCTATTAAACCAAGTGTATTAGACTTTGTGCGCACATAAAATATGTATAATACTGTTTATGTTCTGGTTTTTCGGTAACACAGATAAACATCCATATGCATGAAAATTTTCCTATGAGTTCCGAGGGACAAACCGCTCTGTTCTGACTGCTCAATCCTGCTCTGAACGACCAAACTGCAACATTGCAATCCAATCCTGTAGGTCTGGGTCACACGGTGACCCCTCATGCCCTATCCAATTCAAAGATTTTGACTGTGTACATAGGGCCTAATTCAGATATATAGGCAAACCCAATGGTTTATATACATCTCTGATGTTTTAAGATCTGTACATGTGCAGAAGCCAGTGACGTGCGGTGAGGTAAATGGCTGGGGAGACACTGGCTAGTATCAGAGCCAGATTTACACATACATATATGAACCTGAGGGCATTATACAAAGGTGCAGCAGTACATAGTGCTGGAAATATAGTTTGTTTTGATCAGGGATCTGTTGAAAATGTAGACAGGGGAGGCAGTGCCTCACCTGCCAAACACTTTTTACTCCTTAGTTTTGACTATAAAAATGATTACAATAATACAAAGATATTTATAATATAATATTTTTGTTACATTTTTCTTATAATTTTTATAGTCAAAACTCTGGAGTATACCTAATGCTGGCCATACACGCTGCAATTATCGGGACGATCCGCCCGATATCGGCGGATCGCCGCGATAATTGTAGCGTGGGGGGGGGCGACCGAGGGTTAAATATTGCTCGGTCGGGCATGCTGGATTGTCCAGCATGCCCGTCCGATGCGATATTTACCCGGTAACTGTCGGCCGCATCGGGCAGTGTATGCCCAGCACGGCCGACAGACAGACATTTCCTGTGTTCCTTCCTACGGAAGGAACAGGGAAATGTCTCCTCCCTCGGGGGCGGAGCGCAGATGTCGGGCTATACACTGTGAGATTTCTCTCACAGTGTATGCCGCGGACATCTGCGGCTGGCAACCGGCCAGATAAAATGTCTGTCGGTCTGACAGACATTTTATCTTGCCGTGTATGCCCAGCATAAGTATGACAGGAAAGGCTCTGCCTCACTGTAACATCACTGGCAGGAGCAGCACTGCACATGTGCAGACCCAGGTCTGCGATGTCGCTCAGTGTCCCAAACGCTGAAGCAAGATTGACATGCTGCTAGCGTTCACCATAGACAGTGTCCCAGAAAACGGTGGCGTTTTCAGGGCGTGCCGAAGCCAGCTTCACTTTTTCAATTTCAATTCAATTTCCTAGCCATCCTGAGTAATATGAGGGTTACTCAGATCACCGATGTTCACACTAATAATTAGATGCTATTTACTCAGATGCAGCAGCGACTCAGAGAAGCCGGCAGGAGGCATCTATTTAGCATATTACTGCACAGCCACTGTGTTCATCTATGAATCAGCTCATATACATAACAATAATTGGTCAATAGTGGGCTTTATTGACCAACCAAAACTACACTTTTGTGGCCACAATAAGTAATCTCTACCTGCTGCTGTGTTTATCATTTCTTTATATTTAATTTGTTTTACACTCATTTTCTTATTAAGCAAATCAGGAAAGGAAAGGCAGAAAGTCATTACTTGCGCTACTTTTCACCACAAGGAATTGTGAGAAATGTTCGCTGCATACACAAAAAGACTTCCACTACAATTTTGGCTTTACAAAACATTTGTTCCCAGTCACATCCAGTTAAATATATTTCAATGCCAGTTATTGTTCTAGACATGGACATTGCAAATGACCCTCAATGTGTCATAGAAATATGCAAGTGAAGAAGTCCAGTAAGCACAGTAGCACATCATACATATGCCCAATAAGATCCCAGCCAAACCTGAGAACCAGGCGCCTTGTCACGTCACATACAACACAAGAGATGTGCTGTTTCAGCATGCACTAATAATAGAATATTACCTTGGATGCACCTTTTGCACATATGAGCTGTAAGAATTTATTAAATGCATAAAAACTAATGCACCATGTGCTTTTCATGTGATTCACTTCTACCAATACAATCTATTATAATTGTAGCTACTTCAAGTTAACATGAGAAATAAGACATAATGTAGGTTATTCAAATCATGGTTTATCTTGAGGGCAAAAAAAGCTGGTGATTGACAGTTCTACTTATTAAGCTGCGTACACACGGCACGATTAAAATGGACGATATCGATCATATCGTTATCATTCATATCGTGCATTTTTCGGTGGGCAACGACCTGCGATGCGCGGGCATGCATGGACGATATCGATATCATCCATCGCCCGTGCATGCAGGCCAACCTGGTCGATATCGACCAGGTTACTATAGGGACCCGCGATCGTTGGTGGGTACATGGTGTGCTGGATGATCGATATCGATCGTCCAGCACACCCGGGAGATCGAACAACGATATCGTTATCGATCGTCCCATCTGTACATACCATTACTCTAATGGCTTTGCATCAACCAAATCATATTGGCTTGTAAGTGGGAGAGCAGCAATAACATAATAACTGAATCACATATATTATGAAAACCAAGAACCAAAATCTGCCTCAGGTGAGCACAAATCATTGCAATAGAAAGAATGCATGTCAAATCAGACAGATGTCAATGGTATTGTGTACATCCCCTTTATGGAAAAGTGAAAAACCAAATAAAAAAAGTAATAAAAAAATATATGGAAGTGTGTGTACAGTATATTAAATGAAAGCAGACTTAGCAGCATGCCAACGTCCAGTATAAGCCACACAAGCACACAGCAGGCTACCCAGCCTGTACATACCCATGAGATTCCTGAGCTGCTACCACCCCATGCTCTGTGCATCCAGCGCCTCCTGGGGCCCGGGTATATAATGCACCCTCCTGCTCCTGTATATAATGCAAGCTTGTAGGGACAGGACATGGGCTCTGGGATTAGGGCTCCGGGGAGACTTGTTGCTGGTGTCTGCAAAATGTACTTACCTAAGGTTTTGACTGCGATCTGCTTGGTGAGCGGAGGTGGCAGGTTGATGCACACTAGGTCCACATCTTGGTGCAATAAGACGTCGTCGATGCGGTTGGTGTAGAAGGGGACGCTCATTTCCTTGGCCAGCTCCTCAGCCTCTTCCTGCGTCCGACCCCATAAGGCTTTAACCGAAAAACCCTCGTCCTTCAGCAGAGGGATGATGACCCTGGATGTCAGGCTGGTGCCAAACACCCCCACTCCGGGCAGCATGGTGGATCCGGGTACAATACAATGGCAAGGTGCTGCTGCAGGGAGCTTGGTGTCCTCACTCTCACACAGATCACTCAGTCCTGTAGCTGGAGGTCTCCCCCGTGCTGCATAAACGGTGGCTACTGTGCCTTCTGCATGCCCGCTCACCTCCCAGCCTGGAGGGGCCAAGCTCTTCCCTCCATGTCCAGCTCATGCCAGGATCCTCCAGACACCCTGCCTCATTCTCATCAGAGCACAATGCAATCCCAAGGGAGGACGCAGCACGGAGGAAAGGTGAATACTCTGCGGGCAATGCCAGGCTCCCAGCTGCGGAGCCTTACTATAGAGAGGCCCCTGTGCTAGAGCCAGTGTGCAGATCTGCCAGGAGCTGCTGGTCTTCTTCTGCCATGTTCAGAGGTTTCCTTCTCATTGCTGCTGTGATATAGGGAGTGGGTGGAGGCAGCTGCTGTCACCTAGTGTGTGTCTCTTTTCCTGCAACGCCCTCTATGGAGCTTCACCCGCCATTGGCTGCCGCCTCCTTACCCTGGCTGCCCATCAGAGGGACGTGTGCTGCTGCCAGGCCCTGCTTGCCGCTGCTGCTGCAGGATTTCTGAATTGGTCCAAGATGCTGCTGGCTACAGGTGCTGTGCAGTGAAGTCACTATGCTGGGTATACAAAAGACTGGGATAGATCTCTGTGGTGTCAATGTCTAAGCCTCCAACAAAATTGGAATCCCAATGTGCATTACAAATAAACCTGTACACAAAGGGTCACCGCACATAGAACAGACCAGGGCGTGTCTGTAAATAGTGACATAAAGAGAGTAAACACAAGTCTCCCCCCCTACAACTCCTATTTGTTGTAGTGGGGGAAACTGCAGTTTTGTCACACCTAAAATTAGAAAGATCTATGGATATATAAATTCATTGATAGCTGCTAAACAGCGTTTTAAAAACATATTTACATTTGGAGATTATATGGATCTGTTATATTGGAGTTCACAATTATGTTGTTTAATTGCATTTGAGAATGGCTAAAAATATAAAGGACCTATGTATCGAGTAATTCTTCCCTTTAAAATTTATTGAAACTACTGTTTCCACATGTTTAAGGGCAAAATGAAGTATCTCTAAGTTACATGTGACAAGATGTAATGCAGGAGTAATCGGAAATACCTCCTACTTTCTGCCCACCATCCCTCACAGGGGCAGTCCACATAGCTTTCTATGGGGACAGCATGTAACAAGGGAGCAGATGTACTATAGCGGCACCTTTCGTGCTGCTCTACAAACTCCCCCCTTGCAAACGTCCTCCCACCCATATTCTATAAAGGGACAGCGCGCTCCGAAGAGGTGTATTCTCACAAGTAAGGGACTTGACAATACGTGACATAGTATCCCCAATTCAAATTACCCACACAGTAGCTCAATCTCAATTCACATTACACCACATAGTACTGCCCCTTATTCACGTTATTCTACACAGTAGTGCCCCTTATACTCATAATGCCACAGTAGTACTGATAGGAAACCAGACCCCCAGCTGCATCCAAATAATTGTCGAGGGCTCAGATGTCAATGGGGCATCATCCTAGGGCAAAGTTTAAGCAAATCATGTGACATGCACTTTCAGTCATGTGATCTTGTTCTTCCACTGAATCGCAGCCTTTCCTACCATTTACATGTTTGGTGCCCATGGTGTCTAGATGACCAAATAAAAATACTTAGAATAAATGTGTCAAAGCAATACAGGAGGACAAAGGTAATATCGGTAATAAAAATGTGGGAACAGGGTGGTGGTCAGTCTAGCAGAGTTTTGCTGGGGCTCATAGAGCTCCACTTACACCCCTAAGAAGCTTCTTCCATTATCAGTAAATACAGTCAGGTGCATAAATATTGGGACATTGACAGAATTTTCATATTTTGGCCTCTATTCACCACCACAATGGCTTTGAAATGAAACAAACAAGATGTGCTTTAACTGCAGACTTTCAGATTTAATTTGAGGATAATTACATCCAAATCAGGTGAACGGTGTAGGAATTACAACGGTTTCTATATGTGCCTCACACTTTTTAAGGGGCCAAAAGTAATGGGACAAACTAAACAATCCTAAATCTAACTTTCACTTTTTAATACTTTGTTGCAAATCCTTTGCAGGCAATTACAGCCTGAAGTCTGGAACGCATAGAGATCACCAGACGCGGGGTTTCATCCCTGGTGATGCACTGCCAGGCCTCTACTGCAAATGTCTTCAGTTCCTGCTTGTTCTTGGGGAATTTTCCCTTCACTTTTGTCTTCATCAAGTGAAATGCATGCTCAATCGGATTCAGGTTAGGGGATTGACTTGGCCATTGCACAACATTCCACTTTTTAGCCTTAAAAAACTCTTTGTTGCTTTTGCAGTATGCTTCGGGTCATTATCCATCTGCACTGTGAAGCGCCGTCCAATGAGTTCTGAAGCATTTGACTGAATATGAGCATATAATATTGCCCGAAACACTTCAGAATTCATTCTGCTGCTTTTGTCAGCAGTCACATCATCAATAAATACAAGGGAACCAGTTCCATTGGCAGCCATACATGCCCACGCCATGACACTACCACCATCATGCTTCACTGATGAGGTAGTATGTTTTGGATCATGAGCAGTTCCTTTCCTTCTCTATACTCTTCTCTTCCCATCACTCTGGTACAAGTTGATCTTTGTCTCATCTGTCCATAGGTTGTTGTTCCAGAACTGTAATGGCTTTTTTAGATGTTGTTTGGCAAACTCTAATCTGGTCTTCCTGTTTTTGTGGCTCACCAATGGTTTACATCTTGTGGTGAATCCTCTATATTCACTCTTGTGAAGTCTTCTCTTGATTGTTGACTTTGACACATATATACCTACCTCCTGGAGAGTATTCTTGATTTGGCCAACTGTTGTGAAGGGGTTTTTCTTCACCAGTGAAATAATTCCTCTGTCATCCACCACAGTTGTTTTCCGTGGTCTTCCGGGTCTTTTGGTGTTGCTGAGCTCTCCGGTGCGTTCTTTCTTTTTAAGAATGTTCCAAACAGTTGATTTGGCCACATCTAATGTTTTTGCTATCTCTCTGATGGGTTTGTTTTGATTTTTCAGCCTAATGATGGCTTGCTTCACTGATAGTGACAGCTCTTTGGATCTCATATTGAGAGTCGACAGCAACTGATTCCAAATGCAAATGTCACACCTAGAATCAACTCCAGACCTTTTACCTGCTTAATTGATAATGAAATAACGAGGGAATAGCCCACACCTGTCCATGAAATAGCTTTTAAGTTGATAGTCCCATTACTTTTGGCCCCTTAAAAAGTGGGAGGCACATATAGAAACCGTTGTAATTCCTACACCGTTCACCTGATTTGGATGTAATTACCCTCAAATTAAATCTGAAAGTCTGCAGTTAAAGCACATCTTGTTTGTTTCATTTCAAAGCCATTGTGGTGGTGAATAGAGGCCAAAATATGAAAATTCTGTCAATGTCCCAATATTTATGCACCTGACTGTAGGTTACAAATCAGCAATGGGGGGATAGTCTCCATTTTGATCTTCTATAAGAACATGACATCCACCCAGAGCCGTAACTAGACTTTTTGGTACCCTATGCCAGAGAGAGCACTGGCGCCCCCCGCCCCTCCCCTTCATATTTTAAATAGGGACATAAGATACCACACCTGAAAAAGGGCCATGGCCTCATGAGGAAGGGCCAGGGAAGAGATAGGGGAGGCCAGGATATGCTGGGGATAAAAGAAGAGGAAGCTACAAGTAAGAATGATAATAAACAGGAAAAGTGACAGGCCCAAACAGTGCCCCCTGCCCTGCGGTGCCCTGTGCCATGGCACTGGTCGCACCACCCTAGTTACGGCCCTGCCTCCACCTACTCTGCGCCTGGTGGGATGGCTGCTACCTACAGTAACACAAACTACCAGGAACATTTGTATCAGTAACACATACAAAATATAACATAATGACAGCTGCATTATTATTCGATCTACCAACATGGCAGTAACCATTTACCATTTTCCAGCAAATAAAGTAGCATTGTTAATTAAGTGAACATCACATAATACAGGGAACATCCCAGTGACCAACATATAATGCAGGGAACATCCCAGTGACCACCATATAATGCAGGGAACATCCCAGTGACCACCATATAAAGCAGGAAACATTGCAGTGACTGCCAGATAACGCAGGAAACATTGCAGTGACTGCCAGATAATGAAGGAAACATTGCAGTGACTGCCAGATAATGCAGGAAACATTGCAGTGACTGCCAGATAATGCAGGGAACATTGCAGTGACTGCCAGATAAAGCAGGAAACATTGCAGTGACTGCCAGATAATGCAGGAAACATTGCAGTGACTGCCAGATAATGCAGGGAACATTGCAGTGACTGCCAGATAAAGCAGGAAACATTGCAGTGACTGCCAGATAATGCAGGAAACATTGCAGTGACAGCCAGATAATGCAGGAAACATTACAGTGACTGCCAGATAATGCAGGAAACATTACAGTGACTGCCAGATAATGCAGGGAACATTGCAGTGAACGCCAGATAAAATAGAGAGTCTAGCAGTGACCACCAGATAATGCATAGAGTAACAGTGACCGCCAAATAATGCATCGAGCTGTGGTTCCCAAACTTTTTAGAATCACGGCGCCCTAGAGTATCAGCATTTTTTCTTATTGAGAAATTCAGCAAAACTTACATGAAGTAAATTGTACTTATAAGTCACCCTTAGGTTCAGTCACATTGATTGACAGGGCTTCACTTTTATTTTTGTCCACATATTTTTTGATTGGCAGCAGCCAGCATTGGTTTTGCCTATCACACTGACTAAAAATAATTTTATTTGGACTGGACCTCCAACCCAAGGCACCCCTGCAAGTGCCCTGAGGCATCCCAGGGTGCCATAGCAGCCAGTTTGGGAACCACTGGCATAGAGCGTAACAGAGACAGCCAGATAATGCATAGAGCGTAACAGTGACCACCAGATAATGCATACGGCTTAACAGTGACCGTCAGATAATGCATACGGCGTAACAGTGACCGCCAGATAATGCATAGAGCGTAACAGTGACCGCCAGATAAAGCATACAGCGAAACAGTGACTGCCAGATAATGCATACAGCTTTACAGTGACCGCTAGTTAATGCATAACGCCTAACAGTGACCGACAGATAATGCATAGAGCCTAACAGTGACTGCCAGATAATGCATACAGCGTAACAGTGACCGTCAGATAATGCATAGAGTGTAACAGTGACGTCCAGATAATGCATAGAGCGTAACAGTGACCGACAGATAATGCATACAGCGTAACAGTGACTGCCAGATCATGCATAAAGCCTAACAATGACCGCCAGATAATGCATAGAGCGTAACAGTGTCTGCAATATAGGGGTGTGCACCGGCCACTTTTCGTGTTTTGTGTTTTGGTTTTGGATCTGGATCTTTCTTCGTGTTTTGGATCTGGATTGGTTTTGCCAAAACCACCCTTCCGTGTTTTGGGTTCTGGGTTTTGTGTTTTGGATCTGTATTTTTTTTTTAAAAAGCATAAAAACAGCTAAAATCACAGAATTTGTTGGTTTCTCTGCTCCTATGCTATTATTAACCTCAATAACCTTAATTTCCACTCATTTCCAGTCTATTCTGAACACCTCACACCTCACAATAGTGTTTTCATGTCCAAAAGGTTGCACCGAGGTAGCTGGATGACTATGCTAAGCGACACGAGTGGGCGGCACAAACACGTGACCCATCTAGGAGTGACACTGCAGTGGCAGACAGGATGGCAGTTAGAAAAACTAGGCCCCAAACTGTACATAATGCAAAGAAAAAAAAGAAGTGCAAGATGGAATTGTCCTTGGGCCCTCCCACCCACCCTTATGTTGTATAAACAGGACATGCACACTTTAACAAATCAATCATTTCAGCGCCAGGGTCTGCCACACAACTGTGGCTGAAATGATTGGTTCGTTTGGGCCCCCACAAAACAAGCTGGCAATTAATGTGTCCCTGCACAAACTGGCTCTACGGAGGCAAGATGTCATCCTCATCCTCCTCATCCACCGATTCCTCACCCTCTTCAGTGTGTGCATCCTCATCCTCACAAAGTATTAACTCGTCCCCACTTGAATCCACCACCACAGGTCCCTCTGTACCTTCTGGAGGCTGGTCTCCCTGGAAGAGCTGATAATTAATTTTGATGAACATCATCTTCTCCACATTCTGTGGAAGCAACCTCCTACGCCTTTCGCTGACAAGGTTCCCGGCTGCACTAAACACTCTTTCGGAGTACACACTGGAGGGGGGGCAACTCAGGTAAAATAGAGCCAGCTTGTACAGGGGCCTCCAAATTGCCTCTTTTTCCTGCCAGTACAGGTATGGACTGTCTGACATGCCTACTTGGATGCTGTCACCGATGTAATCCTCCACCATTCTGTCAATGGTGACAGTATCATATGCAGTGACAGTAGACATGTCAGAAATTGTTGCCAGGTCCTTCAGTCCGGACCAGATGTCCAAACTTGGTCCTGCCTGCCCTGCATCACCGCCAGCGGGTTGCTTAGGATACCTAAGTTTTTTCCTGGCAGCCCCAGTTGCGGGAGAAAATGAAGAAGGAGCCGTTGACATGTCACGTTCCGCTTCAGCTGACAGTGTGTTCACCAGCAGGTCTTTGCACCTCTGCAGGCTTGTGTCGGCCGGAAAGAGAGACACCACATAGGCTTTAAACCTAGGATCAAGCACGGTGGCCAAAATGTAGTGGTCTGATTTCAACAGATTGACCACCCTGGAATCCTGGCAAAGCGAATGAAGGGCTTCATCCACAAGTCCCACATGCCGAGCGGAATCGCTCCGTCTTAGCTCCTCCTTCACTTTCTCCAGCTGCTTCTGCAAAAGCCTGATGAGGGGAATGACCTGACTCAAGCTGGCTGTGTCTGAACTGACTTCACGTGTGGCAAGTTCGAAGGGCTGGAGAACCTTGCACAACACGGAAATCATTCTCCACTGCGCTTGAGTCAGGTGCATACCCCCTCCTTTGCCTATGTCATAGGTGGATGTATAGGCTTGTATGGCCTTTTGCTGCTCCTCCATCCTCTGAAGCATATAGAGGGTTGAGTTCCACCGCGTCACAACCTCTTGCTTCAGGTGATGGCGGGGCAGGTTCAAGAGTGTTTGCTGGCGCTCCAGTCTTCGGCACGCAGTCGCTGAATGGCGAAAGTGGCCAGAAATTTTTCGGGCCACCCAAAGCGTCTCCTGCACGCCCCTGTCGCTTTTCAGAAAATTCTGCACCACCAAGTTTATTGTGTGAGCAAAACATGGGACGTGCTGGAATTTGTCCAGATGTAATGCCCGCACAATATTGGTGGCGTTGTCAGATATCACAAATCCCCAGGAGAGTCTAAGTGGGGTAAGCCACTGGGCGATGATTTCCCTCAGTTTCTCTAAGAGGTTGTCGGCGGTGTGCCTCTTACTGAAACCGGTGATACACAGCGTAGCCTGCCTTGTAACGAGCTGGCGTTTCTGAGATGCTGCTACTGGTGACGCTGCTGCTGTTGCTGCGTAAGGTGATACATCTACCCAGTGGGCTGTCACAGTCATATAGTCCTTAGTCTGCCCTGTTCCACTTGTCCACATGTCCGTGGTTAAGTGGACATTGTGTACAACGGCATTTTTCAGGACACTGAGGACACTTTTTCTGACGTTTCTGTACAGTCTCGGTATCGCCTGCCTAGTGAAGTGGAATCTAGACGGGATTTGGAACCGGGGACACACTACCTCCATCAATTGTCTAAATCCCACTGCACTAATGGCGGATACCGGACGCACGTCTAACACCAACATAGCAGTCAAGGCCTCAGTTATACGTTTTGCTTCAGGATGACTGCTGTCGTACTTCATCCTCCTCGCTAAGGACTGTTGGAGGGTCAATTGTTTAGTAAAAGTAGTGGTGTTCCTACTTCCTCTCTGGGATGATGAACGACTCCCAGCAGCAGCAACAGCAGCAGCGGCAGCAGTAGGCGTAGCAATGCAGGATCCTCCAGAGGAATCCCGGATAGGAGAGTCAGTCATGCCAGTGACATGGCCTGCAGGACTACTTCCGATCCTGACTAAGGAGGAAATTGACGAGAAGGGAGTTGACGGTGTGGTTTGCAGGCGCTTGGATACAACAGGACAACGGGATTTAGGTGTCCCTGGACTGCTTACGGTCTTAGCCAAAGTTTCTGAACTTGACAGTAACTTTTTATGAACGCGCTGCAGGTGCCGTATAAGGGAGGATGTTCCTAGGTGGTTGACGTCCTTACCCCTACTTATTTCACCTTTACATATGGTACATATGGCAAGACAGTTGTTGTCCGGATTTGGATAGAAATATTGCCAGACCAAAGAGGTGGAATGTTTGGTCTTCTGCCCAGGCATGACCGTGATGGGCTTTTTCATCCCACGGACAACAACTGTCTCCCCCGGAGCCTGATTTAAACAAACCACATCACCATCAGAATCCTCCTCGCCAACTTCCTCCTCAGCGCCAGCTACACCAGTATCCTCATCCTGTTGTACTTCAACAGTGACATCTTCAATTTGCATATCAGCAAGTGGACTGTGGGTGCTCCTTTCAGCACTTGCAGGGGGCGTGCAAATGGTGGAAAGAGCCACCTCTTCCCGTCCAGTGCTGGGAAGGTCAGGCATCGCAACCACCACCACACTTGGACTCTCCTTGGGGATTTGTGATATCTTCTTAGAAAGCACAGTTCTTCGCTGTGCTTTTGCCAGCTTAACTCTTTTGATTTTTTTAGTGGGAGGAGGGCTTCCATCGTCATGTGAAGCTGAACCACTAGTCATGAACATACTAGGGATCGACCTTAGCCGTTCCTTGCCACTCCGTGTCGTAAATGGCATATTGGCAAGTTTACGTTTCTCTTCAGCTGATTTAAATGTCTTTTTCAAGGTCATTTTCCTGAACTTTGCCATTTGGGATTGTATGTGCCCTCTACTATGACATTGGGCATCGGCCTTGGCAGACGACGTTGATGGCATGTTATCGTCTATGTCATGACTAGTGGCAGCAGCTTCAGCACTAGGAGGAAGTGGTTCTTGATCTTTCTCTATTTTATTTTTATCGGAGAAAGTTTGGTCCTCCATTTATGTTATATCGATTTGATATATACGTGCGGCTAAACACAGAAAATAATTTTTTTTTTGGTTTGGATTGGAGTGTACTTTGGGGGTTACAGCACCCTTTAACGGTCAAGCCAGCCGGCCCTTATGACACAGGCGCACTCTTGGCACTACTTTGTTGATGCACGTGCGGCTACTGCGCACACAATTCACAAACACAGAAAATAATTTTTTTTTTGGTTTGGACTGGAGTGTACTTTGGGGGTTACAGCACCCTTTAATTGTCAAGCCAGCCGGCCCTTTACTTATGACACAGGCGCACGCTTGGCACTACTTTGTTGATGCACGTGCGGCTACTGCGCACACAATTCACGAACACAGAAAATAATTTTTTTTTTGGTTTGGACTGGAGTGTACTTTCGGGTGTTACAGCACCCTTAACGGTCAAGCCAGCCGGCCCTTTACTTATGACACAGGCGCACGCTTGGCACTACTTTGTTGATGCACGTGCGGCTACTGCGCACACAATTCACAAACACAGAAAATAATTTTTTTTTTGGTTTGGACTGGAGTGTACTTTGGGGGTTACAGCACCCTTTAATTGTCAAGCCAGCCTGCCCTTTACTTATGACACAGGCGCACGCTTGGCACTACTTTGTTGATGCACGTGCGGCTACTGCGCACACAATTCACAAACACAGAAAATAATTTTTTTTTTGGTTTGGACTGGAGTGTACTTTCGGGGGTTACAGCACCCTTAACGGTCAAGCCAGCCGGCCCTTTACTTATGACACAGGCGCACGCTTGGCACTACTTTGTTGATGCACGTGCGGCTACTGCGCACACAATTCACAAACACAGAAAATAATTTTTTTTTTGGTTTGGACTGGAGTGTACTTTCGGGGGTTACAGCACCCTTAACGGTCAAGCCAGCCGGCCCTTTACTTATGACACAGGCGCACGCTTGGCACTACTTTGTTGATGCACGTGCGGCTACTGCGCACACAATTCACAAACACAGAAAATAATTTTTTTTTGGTTTGGACTGGAGTGTACTTTCGGGGGTTACAGCACCCTTTAACGGTCAAGCCAGCCGGCCCTTTACTTATGACACAGGCGCACGCTTGGCACTACTTTGTTGATGCACGTGCGGCTACTGCGCACACAATTCACAAACACAGAAAATATATTATTTTTTTAGCACTTGGGGGGAGCACCCCTGATGGACAGAGCACCCCCTGGACAACACTACAGCACTCCTTTAGGACTGGGACACTGCACAGGACTTTGGAGTGGACACAGCCCCTATGGAGAACTGACTGCACAACACAGTCCAGCCAGCCCCTATGGACTTTGAAGTAGTGGACACAGCCCCTATTAACAACAGCAGCACAGCACAACACAGCCAGCCCCTATGGACTTTGAAGTAGTGGACAACAGCAGCACTACACTACACTACACTACACTACACAGCCCTAACTCCCACCCTCCCTCTTCACTGTCCACAGCCGAGTGAGAAAATGGCGCCGACGCGGGTACCTTATATAGGATCCAAAACCCGCGAGACTCGGAAGGCGGGATGATGACGTTTTGCCTCGATTTCAGATCCGAGTCAGGCGGGAAAAGTCGAGCCTGACTCGGATCGGACTCGGATCGGGGGGGCTCGGGGGGGTTCGGATTTCAGAAATCCGAACCCGCTCACCCCTACTGCAATATAATGCATACAACGTAACAGTGAGCGGCAGATAAAGTAGAGAGCGTAGCAGTGACGGCCAGATAGAGACCATCATTGACCACCATATAACAGATAATATGAATACACCCCTCACACACACAGAAATACAATAATTATACCCACGCACACACATTAATACAACAGCCATAGCACAGTCAGTATTAACCCCCCAAGTAAAAAACAAATACACCCCTCCCTATTGAATAAGCATACCATCCCCCTAGATAACATTTAAACACGTTCACACCTCCACTAGTACATACCAGAAGGAGGAAGTGTCTGGTCTTGCAGAGCTCCAGCCCAGGAAACAGGAAAATAATTCAGACTGAGACAGGATAGATTAGGAAAGGGCTGGAGACTCAGAGCAAGGGGGTGGGGCAGTGGCGTAACTAGGGTATTTGGAGCCCATGGCAAGTTAAAAAATGGAGCCCTCCCTCCAAGTATGTACGCGGCGCTGAAGGTGCACATAAAAAGTGGGTGTGGTCACGTGCCACAAGGGTCACTGGAAAATGGGGGCGTGTCAACATGACACACCTCCGTTTCTCATCACTCTGGGAACATTCCTTTCCATTCCATATAAACCTTAGTGCCCCTCTTGCAGTGCCCACTGTAGCAGTGCCCCCAGTAGTACTGCCTTATACAGTGCCTCCAGTAATGCATCCTTATGCAGTGCCCCCAGTAGTGCCACTTATACATTACCCCCAGTAGTGTCTCTTATACAATGGCCCCAGTTGTGCCCCTTATAGTGCCCCCAGTAGTACCACTTATACAGTGCCCCCAGTAATGCCCCTTATACAGTGTAACTAGTAGTGGTCCCCCTATGCAGTGCCCCCAGTAGTGGTCCCCCCTATGCAGAGCTCCCAGTAGTGTCCCTTATAGAGTGCCCCCAGTAGTGGTCCCCCCTATGCAGTGCCCCTTATACAGTCCCCCAGTTGTGACCCCCCCAATGCAGTGCTCCCAGTAGTGCCCCTTATACAGTGCCCCCATTAGTGGTCCCCCCTATGCAGTGCCTCTTATACAGTGCCCCCAGTAGTAGTCCCCCCTATGCAGTGCCCGCAGTAGTGGTCCCACCTATGCAGTGCCTCTTATATAGTGCCCCCAGTACTAGTCACCTCTATGCAGTGCCCCCAGTAGTACCCCTTATATGGTACCCCAGTAGTAGTCCCGCTATGCAGTACTCCCGCTAGTGCCCCTTATATTGTGCCCCCAGTTGTAGTCCCCCCTATGCAGTGCCCTCAGTAGTGGTTCCCCCTATGCAGTACCCCCAGTAGTAGTCTCCCATATGCAGTGCCCCCAGTAGTAGTCCCCAGTAGTGGTCCCCCCTATGCAGTGCCCCTTATATAGTGCCCCCAGTAGTAGTCCACACTATGCAGTGCCCCAGTAGTAGTTCCCTCTATGCAGTGTCCCCAGTAGTAGTCCCCCCTATGCAGTGCCTCTCATATACTGCCCCCAGTAGAAGTACTCCCTATGCAGTCCCCCCAGTAGTGGTCCCCTCATGCAATGCACCCAGTAGTTCCCCTTTACAGTGCTCCCAGTAGGGGTCCCCCCTATGCAGTGCCCCTTATATAAAACCCCCAATAGTAGTCCCCCTATGCAGTGCCCCCAATAGTAGTCCCCCCTATGCAGTGCCCCTTATACAGAGCCCCCAGTAATGGCCCCCCCTATGCAGTGCCCCTTATACAGTGCCCCCAGTAGTAGTCCTACCTATGCAGTGCCCCCAGTAGTGGTCCCCAGTAGTGCCCCCTATATAGTGCTCCCAGTAGTAGTCCCCTTTTGCAGTGCCCCCAGTAGTTCCCCTTATATTGTGCCCCCAGTAGTGTCCCTTATATAGTGCCCCCATTAGTAGTCCCCCATATGCAGTGGCCCCCAGTAGTAGTCCCCCCTATGCAGTGACCCGGAACGAATGTAGAGGTTTCTGTTGCAGAATTTATCTCAGCATTGTGGTTATAAGGTAAGTATTGCTATATGTTTCTCTCAAGGGAATAGCATAAGGTAAATTGAAGATGGACAGCTCACTAAACAACAATGTTTTCACTAGTATATTATTTGTTGTATCTTACTTATTTTGACAGGCTGGATGCAGTAGGCCTATAGCCAGTTCAATATGTCATGGTTAATTCTAACCTGCAACACTTATGATATTGACTTTGTTAAAATGATGCCAGACAATGTGTCAACATTCTCAGAATGTTGATATGTGCACGGGGGAGGGGAAGGCATAGGCACTTAGAGGGAGGGCTGGGCCAAGGATTAGGGTTAGGAATAGCAGAAGAATACTTACTGGAATGCTGAGGATCACAGGCCTTTCCCAGAAGTGACGGCCACATGATCACTGGACCTCATAATCCGCGCTGGAGCCACTGCAGCCGTCAGAAGCAGGTATGTAACCGCTGGGCCACCAGGGACGATATGTCGACATTCTAATGTGTCAACATGTCATCACTTTTTACATGATGACTGTCGACATATCATACCACACTTGCTTTGTTCATTTTAAATCTGCATTATTGACTTTTTAGTTGTTATGGCATAAGAAAATTATTTATTTGTATCGGCAATATGTATGATTTTTGCATGTTTTAAGCATGGGACATACTGTATGTATTAAAGTGGTTATGCTGGAGATATCAGAAATATCTCTTGTGTTACTTATGTTCCATGAGATTGTTATAATAAAATCACTGTTGTACTGGCCTCTGTGGAAATCGAGATTTTCAAAAATGTTTCAACCACCAATTTTTTTTTCAGTGTTTGAAGTGAAAAAGTGTTTATCAGTGATCTTTCTGCAGACTGCGCTGGGGAGTTTTTCTACAGCTCCTCCTGTCTCCTGTTTCCCCTCTCCTGGTGCACCAGAACAGAGATATTGCAGCAAGCAAAAGGCCACTAGACCTACAAAAGTATGTTTAATCATTCATAATATCTAATAATTTATAGTGTCTGTGACAAACTGTTATTTCTATTTATACAGAAATAACACTGCAGTGCTACCAACTGCTTGTTCAAATGGTTTACCTTCTGATTGTAAAATGTCTATTCATCTTTTATTCATTTTGTTTTCTAATGTCCCAAATATACCACCAGTCACTCAGCTTTTTGTTGGAAAAAAATCATACAGAAAGTTGGAGACTTGCAGCTTGTGACCTGAGGGCCTGATTCAGACCTGCTCGCGAGCGCTATGCGCTCGCAAGCAGGTCGATGGTGGCCCAGTGCGCATCCACACGACGGAGCCGGCTCCATCGTGCGCATGCGCGAGCCCCGTATAGCGACGGGCAAACCGTCGTTCCAGGTCTCGTACCAAAGGGGGCGTGCTGTCGATGTTGAGTGACAGCATGCCCCCTTTGGTGGGCGGGCTGGGGGAGTGACTGCCCAAACAGAGGCATTCCCATGTGGGCAGGGCCGGATTAAGCCCTTGGGGGGCCCGGGGCATTTAATACAGAGGGGCCCTCCCCCTCTTCTCAGCACAGCCCCCTGGCTTTGCCTGCTGTGTGCCTCCTCCCCCAAACATTTTCATGAGGCAGCAACGCAGGTGCTACCTGCACTGGGGGCAGACTTGGAAACCTCCTCCAGGCTCCATCACCAGCAGCGTGCCATTTTGTTGTGTTGCTGCTGGGAGAGCTGCTGCTGGCAAACACAGGAAGGGGAGGGTTTATATATATATATATATATATATATATACATACACACACACACATACATACACACTGTACATGAAAAGTCATGCACACTGATTGCAGCTGAATACATTATCTTTTACCTTGTAGCCAATCAGGTCGGTTTCTATGATATTGGAGGTTCAGTAGCATATAACTCATTTAGAGACAGGAGAAGACTTATGGAACATATTGTAGGTAGTGCATAATGCTACAGCCATTACCCTGGAGGGAAATCCGCCTCCCAGACAGACAGTGGAGCATGGTGCCCACACTACTCACCTCCTGAAGTCAAATGGCAATGGCAATGTGTAGTGTACTGTCTCCTACCGACACTAACTGCTGACTTGCAGGGGCTCCTGCGTGCGAGTCACAGTCTCTGCAGGGTAGACACAGAGGAACTGGCATCCGCAGTGGGTTGATAGTAGAATCTATCCGACCTAACCATCAGTGGTGCTCAGGAGCTCGCTGTGATTGTGAGCTGAGCGGAAGGCAGAAAAGAAACATCCGGCCTTGGTTACATGATAAATTCAAGTCAGAGAGCTCTGCTCTGAGGAGCTGCCAGCTGCCACGCATGCGCAGCAGTGCCAATCAAGCACCGCAGGCAGCGCAGTGACAGTCCACAACCAGTGTGAGAAGGAGTGTGTCCAGATCGGACAGCAGTGCAAGTACGCAGTCAAGGTGTCTCTGAGTATGGCTGGGAAGGGGGCCCCTTAAGAAAGGGGGGCCCGGGGGTACTAGCCTCCTATGCCCCCCCCTTAATCCGGCTCTGCATGTGGGGGCGGCCCCACTGACATCACGAGTGATGTCAGTGGGAGAGATTTCGGCTCTGTTTAAGCCGAAATCTCTCTTGGGCTTGCGGCAATGAGACCCTACCACAACGGTCTCGTCGCAAGCCCGATGGTCGCGATGGTCTTGACCATCGCGCCCATCTTCCTGGCCGCTTGCTATAGCTGTGGGTGGTCACCCACAGCTATGCGAGCGGCCAGGAGGCCACTCTAAAAAACAAGAAGGCCGGCCCTGATTCAGAGCGAGCGCTCTGTCAGAGCGTCCGGCTCGGAATCAGGGCCTCTGTGTATGCACATGTCCCAATTGTATTTATAGGGAACTGTGAGTACACTGTTATATTCTTCTGAGCTGCGGTAACTGTGTGCAATAGAACTAAAATAGGACAGTTACTTGCCAAATTTCTGACTATGGGCCTGATTCAGAGATGGTGGCAGATCACACAGCCACTGCATCTTTGTACGCAGCTGCTGTGCGACGATATGCTATGCTAATACCGAAGGAGGTGTCTTGTGTAAAGAGACGCCTACTGCCGGCTTCTCTGATCTGCTGCTGCTTCCGAGGACATAGAATCGGATCATCTGGACACGCTGCAAGGCCAGTGATACTGCGTCCATGGACATAGCCACTAGCTTCAGAACGTCCAGAATATGGGGCAGACACCCCTCCATTTCTGTAACGCTGCATGTCACTGCCCCCAAACACCAGCAGCATGTCAATCATGCTGCGGCGTTTGGGGCACTGCGAGCGACATCGCAGATCTGAATCTTCACATGCACAGTGAGCAGCGGCAGCTCCTTACTGTTCAGCCGGGTAGTCAGCATCATTATCTCCTCTTCCCTGCTCCCTGCCCTCCCGATATTTGACAGCTCTGCCCCCTTTTTCCAGCATCCTTTGCAGCAGGTCTGATATGACCTGCTGCTCTCAGACGCTGGGGCATGCGCAATGAGAAGCAGACATATCGAGCACACGATATGTCTGTCTGCTCACTGCGTACAGGGATCACAGATGGCCCGGACAGTGCCCGAAGACGCTGGAGAGGTAAGTATACATGAATGGCTACTAAACATCACTATATATTGCATCAATGTGATGTGTTATATAGTGATATTTATCGTGAGCCACTTCATGATCTTTATGAATCAACCCCTGTCTGCTATTGCAATCCGCACTGGCAGTCCCAGGGGAGAAAACACCTCCCCCTGGGACTGCCTGTCTGGCTATTAATAGCAGGGGTTGCTTCCAATGGGACATTGCCACTGCTAGGTAGTCTCTATGGGTGGTGGATTTTAGTGGGGGGCTTGAGTCCTGCAGCCCCTATGTAAAATCCACCACTAGTAGTGAGATTTCCTCACATGCGTGGATCTGAAAATCCTGGAGATGTACACCTGAATCAGGCCCTGTGTCATCCCGATGAGGTTTTTGTTTAACTTGATTTTATTTTTATGGATCTTAATTTGTGTGCCCCTAGATTGCAGGTATGGAATCATTTATTCGCAAATCCACACTCTAGAGAAAAGCAGAAGGAAAACAAAGTAATAATTGTTGCTATTGTCTTAATGATATATGCATAAACATGATCACTAAAGGGTCATACAAACTAGACGATTTTTATGAACAATAATGTTATCATTCATATCGTCCAGTGTGTATGCACTGAACAAACAGCGCTCCCACGGGTCGTTAACGATATCCCCAGTCAGCTGAACATGCAGCTCAATCTGGGATATCGTTAACGATGCCATGCTGCCGAATGCAGCATGGCCCAGCCCACCCCCCGCTGTCGTTTGTCGTGGCGGACATTCGTAAGTGTATTTCCGATGTTGGCACCCCTGCCGGGTCCCGCCCCAGACAATATTGCCGCATACATACATTGTCTAGTGTGTATGTGGCATAAAAGGCCAATTTATTAATAAGCACATTTTTCCCCCATTAAGTATCATTATATATTGCCACTAATTGCAGAGTTTACAAGTGATTTCTCTTGGCCAAATTAATCTAGATTGTTTAGCCGGGAGAGCATGCTTTATAAATGGCTGTCCCAACAAACACATCCGAAGTCCCATTCACTTTCACAGCTGGCTTCCTTCTTTCCTGAAGCCCTGTCAGGTCTGGGATTTGCTTCCCCTGATCCCCCGGCGGGTCAGACGTCAGGGGCAGCTGCTAGTAATGTGCTGAGGATTACTCCTAGGTTCTTGGGTTGCGCTGTGACTTGGTTCCTGCGGTTGCTGTCATGGACGCAGCCATGACAGTCTGTATCACCTGACTACCTTTGTCCTGTGGTAGCGTCGTTAGCTGCCAGCTGACGTGGTCCTCCAATGGATTGCTACCGTTGGATATTTAGCCAGGCTCCGTGTAACAGGAAGTTGCCTGTACAACTTCGCTACTTCAGTGTTGCTTCGTTGTGGTTTCGTTCCAGGCTCCACGTTGGTCTGTGCTGAGTTTATTTGCAGTATCCTCCAGTGCGTCTTCCAGTGTTACCCACGTCCCAAGTCCCAAGTGTGTCATATCTCCTCTCGAGTGAATATTTTCTTTTGTTCAAGTCTCTCTCTGCTTGTGGCTACTCTATACACCACCCTGTACCGGAGACCAGCGCTTTGGATTAGAACTCTATCTGCGTCTGGATCCCTAGAACATTTACGAACGAGTCCGGGTCCCCAGAGCTGTTTTTTCATGCATCTGCGTCTGGATCCCCAGTGCACCAATAACTGATTTCTGCGTCTGGATCCCCTGTGCATCTATTACTGATATCTGCGTCTGGAACCCCAGTGCACCTTTAACTGATATCTGCACCTGGATCCCCAGTGCACCTATAACTGATATCTGCATCTGGATCCCCAGTGCACCTATAACTGATATCTGCATCTGGATCCCCAGTGCACCTTTAACTGATATCTGCGTCTGGATCCCCAGTGCCCCTATAACTGATACCTGCTTCTGGATCCTAGTACACCTGTTTACTATCTGTGACTGTGACGCTCCCTGAGGTACTATACTCGCCGAGTCCCAGTACACCTCCTGTATCTTCCTGTGTTTTTGTTTCTTTCCACTAATACCGGATACCTGACCAAATGGCCGCGACATGCTTGCCGGGTGCAGCTAAACCCAAATCCCAATTGGAGGGGTCACTGGCGAACACCTCCCGGTAAATTAGACTCCGCACCTTTGGTCAGGTCTCGTCAACATCTGGTGCTAGTGGGTGAGGAAGACATATATACAAGCTCCCCATCTCCTGCTATCTCCTTTCACCAGGGCCCAGGCAACAAGCCCTCTGGCTGAGGATCCCAAGAACGTAAGCGTGACAAGTCCTCTGTGCATATGCTGATTAAAGTTCAGGCATACACAGTAAGCTGTATTGCAGTGTCTCCTAGTTCTGCTTCTCTAATAGGGTGGTCTTCCTGTGCAGTGTGTCTCTCCATGACATGGCTGGTATCTTGCTTTACAGGCATATATCAAGTATGAGGTTCCCAGGTAGGAGTCTTGGTTGCTCTGCAGCATATACCTTTTGACCTACAGATGTGTACACCTATCATCTATGTGCCATACCGCGCAACTGAGACGCTCAGAGATGAGTAGCATACCGTATTTTTTTTCAATTTTGTGTCTTATACGCATTACAATATCAGTAAAAAGCTATTGGCTTACACAGACTGGCCAAGGACCTTGTCGCAATGGCTATGCGATTCTCCATCTGCAGACGCAGCACTTGGAACGCTGATGTATGAAGGAGACGTCTATTTCCTACAGAGACGCTTCCTGCTGCATTTGCATCTTAGTTGTACAGTATTGCACATCATAATCAGGCCCAAATGCTGGGAATACGCTGGGTAATATATCGGCCGTCCAATTGAACAGCCAATATATTGTGTTCGGCCATTGTGTACAGATGATATGTCTGTGAACGAAGGTGTCCACAGACATATTGAGTCAGCTGTACAGCACAACCGATGCCCATTATATCTGCAGATATTTTGGTGCATCGTGCTGTGTGTACGGGCTGCCCGCCCATACACTTGCTGCAGAGGCCGCCGGTGACTGACAGCTCAATGCCCACGCAGTTATGACGTCAGTTACGACACATTGGCCCGATAATTGGTAAGTGTGTATACACTCACCAATCGTCAGATAGGACGGCGGATCAGTCCTGGTGTGTACCCAGCTTAAGTCTCTGAAATTGATAGTGAGGGGCGCTGTTTGGTTTGGGCAGATACTACAAACACATTTATTGTCCTCCTAGCATACCAAAGAGCAGGACAAATTCTAGAACTAGGTAGATAGTCTGCCCATTTAGTTACAGATGTACTGACTCAGGGTCTGATTCAGCAAAGAACGCACGGATGCAAACGCATGCAATCGTGCAGGTCTCCCCTCTATGGTTCCACCAGCCCTGGCAGGTCAAACCTAGTGCAGGTTAGTGAAACCCCTCGTCTTTTTTTTAAAGCCAGTTGTATGTTTACCGATGCATAGCTTCACAGACTTATCATATTGCATACCATTCTGCCATAGTATTCATGTATACAACTGTGAGCTTCCGTTTACTATGCCATCCTATACCTTGAAAGATTTATTATGTTTCTGTGATTCAGTTTATATAACCGATACCCTGTGCTCTATTACTGTGCTAATTATCCAGGATTATTATCAGCTTGATGCTGATTTACTACTGTGCATGGTCACCTGATTTATTGCTACAAACCAAGGGCCTGATTCAGACCCACTCGCGAGCGGCTGTCCGCTCGCAAGTGGGTCGATGTTATGGACTGAGCATGCGCACGACGGAGGGAGCTCCGTCGTGCGCATGCGCCAGACGCGACGAGCGAAGGAAAGTCCTTCGCTCGTTGTGTCCGATCAAAGGGGGCGTGCTGTCAATGTTGATTGACAGCACGCCCCCTTTGGTGGGCGTGCCGGGGGCGTGCCTCCCTGACGGGGGCGTTCCCATGGGAACGCCTCCCGTCAGAAGCCGGCCCACTGACATCACTAGTGATGTCAGTGGGAGTGATTTTGGCTCTGATAGAGCCAAAATCACTCCGGAGCTTGCGGTTGAAAACCTCAACCGCAGGCTCCGGCTCGCAATTTCGATGGTCGCGATGGTCTCGACCATCGCGGCCATCACAAAGCACGCTCGTATAGCCTGTGGGTGGTGACCCACAGCTATACGAGCGTCCAGGAGGACGCTCCATGAAAATGGAGCCCGGCCCTCATTCAGAGCGTGCGCTCTGCTCAGAGCGTACGGCTCTGAATGAGGGCCCAAGTTTCTGTTACTATGTTGCTTGGAATTCCATTACCATTCCTGTTAGTGTGTTGCTATGTAATAAATTGTCATTAGTCTATCCTCTGGCTCCTGTTGTTAAATAGTTATACAGCACCATAACACTATTACTGTAATGCCCATTTTCAAATATGTTCAACTTGACAGTTGTAAATGCGCACATGCAGTATCGATTAATCATCACCACTAAAGATGCATTATGAACCATAAATACATGGGGGTGTAACCAATTAGCTGCATTAAGCCAATCTGCGAGTTAACGCAGCCGAGCGCAATGTTTTAGTATTTAACTAGCCGCTGTAATTTTCAATAGGATTAACACAGCCTTTTTCTTGAAGCCCCAGAGCAGATGCAATGTCAGGGAAAATCCCTAGTTTAATGAAAAATGTTGGGACTTGGGGCTCGATTCAGACCCACTCGCTAGGATGCGTTCGCTCGTAGCTGGCTGATTTTTGCATTCTGCGCATGCGTCAGTGCGTGTGCGCAAACCAGTGCGAGAGATAAGGAAGCGTTCGCTCGCTGCGCATAGACTGCTCAGCAGAGTGAGTGACAGGAGAAGCCGTTTGTGGGTGGTGACAGGGGCTGGCCAGTAATAACAGGGGAGTGGAGATGCGAATGCAGGCATGCCTGAGCGTCTCAACGCTGTTTCAGAGGCGTGCATAATTAAGAGGCAGCGTCATTGTACACATCACCTGGCTGATTTTTACACTCAAGTGATCGCAGTGCTTGCTGTAGGGTATAGTCAACCTCAAGCACTGCATTCACTTCCGATGGTACCCGATGTACCGATGGTTGCATACACTTCCTGGAGATGACGTGCGCAAGTGGGTGTCTTAAGATAGGCTGGTGGGCGTCTAAATACACAAAGCGATCGCACGCCAAGACATAGTGGGCGTGCTTATGCCTTGCAATGCAATCGCCTGCCTTGCTGGGTGTGTACCAGATTTGCATACTCTGGGTGCGAGCGTACGCATCTAGCGAGTGGGTCTGAATCGAGCCCTTGGTTCATAACCCCTGGGATACCAACCCATAATGATTAATTATGACATGTAATTTTTGGGGTGATATTCTGCAAAGTGCGGAATAATGGGTTTAAAGATGTGGAACAGGTATATGGGGGTTGTTGTATAGATGGGACAGAGGGCCTGATTCACTAGCAAGTGACCGCTCGTTGCAGACGATTTTCGCTAATGTGCGCATGCGCGTAGTTCGCAGTGCACGTGCGCAAACTAGTACAAGCGATCGGAATGCGCTCGCTCGCCCTGCCAAGACAGCCCAGTGGAATGAGTGACAGGAGAGGCAGTTTGTGGGTGGTAACAGGGGCAGGGCAATAGTAACGGGGGAGTGGAGTTGCGGATGCAGGCGTGCCAGAGTGTTTCAATGCCGTTTCTGGGGTGTGCATAATTAACAGGCAGCGTCATAGTACACGTCACCTGGTTGATTTTTACACTGAATTGCTCGCAGTGCTTACGGTAGGGTACAGTCAACCGCAAGCACTGCGGTCAGATCTGATGGTTCCCGATGTTCCGATTCTTGTATATACTTTCTGGAGATGACGTACGCAAATGGGCGGCTAAAGACAGGCTGGTGGGCATCTATAAACAGAAAAGTGATTGCTCGCCAAAACATAGTGGGCGTGCTTATGTCTTGCTGTGCGAACGCCTGCCTTGACGTCACTTAGCTGAATTTCCATACACTGGGAGTGAGCGGCCGCATCTAGCGAGCGGGTCCGAATCAGGTCCAGAGTTTTTACCATTGCAAATGGGAATTACAGGTACAGTATTTTTTATACATTTTTTAAAGTGGCTTGAAATTACTCAAAAATCACACTGCAGGCATTTATATGCAGCCCTAATTTAACTAGAGCATTTATTCGTAAAAAACTTGCTTTCTATCATTTTTTCACTGTTGTTACAAAATGGAAAAATCAGCCATTTGAAACCTTTTAAGAACGCCAAATATTTTGCTTTTGGCCAGTAATAGAAATCAATGTTATCCAATATTCATTTGCAATTTTTTAGGGTATGGGCCGATTTCCCCAGTTTTTTACGTAATTAACACTGCTATTAACAGCCAAAATTACAGCATAAGTTTTTTTTTAATTTTATGCTGTGTGAAACGGGAGCGCACATAGCCGCATTAATCGAAAAATGGGTTTAATAGGCACGTTAATGTCATCTGCAAAAATCTTGTGGCCAATTGGATATGCTCCATAGACTTTTTTTGCTAAATAAATAAATAAATAAATAAAAGCAGCCAACATTATAGCTAATGGAAAATTACATTAAACATAACATACAACAATTTAGTGTACTAATTCAAGTTTAGTCTAGTGGAGTCTAGCTTAGTCTAGTTTAGTATTTTTTAGCCTAGTTTATTAAATTCAAGTTTACCTCCCTCATGCCTGGATTTTATCTCAGACCCCATGCTGGACCTTACCCATGGAACACATGCCTTACCTTCTTACACCAACAATACTCTAAAATCTGCACTCCATATGCACCTGGAGGGCTGGCTATAATTTTGGCTTGCAAACAGGTCAGAATGGATATGTCTGCAAACTAAAGCACACAAGAACCTGGTGGAAGGAGAGAAATGTAAAATGTTGTTGAGGGGCCATCATGTAACGACCCATGATATCTTACAAGATTTCATTACTTATGGTTTGGAACACCGTGTGGGCATTGCAATACACAAAGGGCATAACCAGTTAGTCATAATGCTTATCAATGGAGTAGCACCTTGCTGTAATGGATTTTGTATGGTAAAGTAGAGGGAGTCATAACTAATGGAGGTGATATGAATAAGGATGGCGAGACACATGGGGGCTGATTCTGAGTCACACGCAAAGTGACTGTAGTTGCGGGCAGCCAGGTTCACTACCTTATGCTAATGCTGCTGCCACCCATGCCTCCCTCTCTCTCCGGACGCGGGACTCCAGGCCCGGTGGTCCCACACTGATGGTGGCTAAATGGGATACTATCGCTTTCATGACCCATGTAAAGGTATAGGGGGCGAAAGACAGGCCAAACACAATAACTATCCATTGAAATAAGGTGTCTCTCCAAAAAAATCTGAGGAGACGCCTGTGATTCGGATGAACTGATATGGAATGGAAAGCTTCTTTCAGGTCTATCTTTATACAGAATCAGTCGTTTGTAAGGAGGTAAGGAATGTCTGAGATACCTTCAATTCAAAACTTTTTTATCGGTTCAAAGCTTTAACGTTTAATACTGGTCTTATAGAGCCATCTTGCTTTGTTATGGGGAATAGGTGGCTGATCCAGCCTTTTGTGGTCAGGTCTGCCAAGACTATTTTTCCCTGTCGAAGAGCTGTAGTCTTCAATTGTTAAAACCCACAATTAACAAATTAGACTGATTACATTTAATAAAATAAACTATATACAGTTATCTAAATTGGTATGATGAATTAAAATAATTAAAACAAAAAAATGGGAATACGTATATGATATTAAAATAATTGTGCAGACAAATGAAAATAGAATGGAGAAATAATATGGAGAAATAAAACTCCTCTAACTACACTGTATCACCAGTCCCAGTCATAGAATAGAGTTGAGTTCTAAGGCTTCATTGAGACCTTCCGGATAGAGGGAACCCAATTTAAACATCCACAGTGATAGGCACATGCATCACGGCCTGTCACCATAATAAATCCAGAGGTGTCGCAATTTTGTTCAAATATGATTTACCATATAATATCTTGAACCAAATTATAGATAAACAAGGGAGGTTTATAATATTAGACATTGAGATTAGACACTCTAAGTTTACTTTGGTAAATATATATGCACCAAACTCAGGCTCCCAATCTTTTTTTAACCACTTAACCAAATTATTACAACAAAGAGATAACTATCCATTTATTCTGGGTGGAGACTATAACATAATACTGGACCCACACATGGAAAAGGCCCCCCCACCCCCTAGACAAAATACAGCTATATGGAAAATACTCCCATCTCTACTAAATACACTAAATTTGATAGATCCTTGGCGGCTGCTAAACCCTACAGATCATTCATATACTCATTTATCAGCAGCACATGGCTCCTTGTCTCGAATAGATTATATCCTACTGTCGGACGTTTTGATGGCTAGACTAGAAAAAGCAAATCTGGACAACATAGTAATTTCAGACCACGCCTTAATATCAATAAATCTAACCTTTCCCTGTGATATATATCGAGATAATATTTGGCGTTTTTCAGTAAATATGACTTCATCAGAGGAATTTAAAGTATATTTAAAGTCAAAGTGGTCTAATTTTGTAGATGACAACATTGAGCACTGGGACAACCTAGCCTAATGTGGGAGACATCAAAAGTTGTATTACAAGGACATATCATTAGCTATAGCCAAACGTAAAAGAGACATGTCAGCGAATAGACACTCCCTGACCACAACAATGCATCAAGCATTTAATGACTATACCATAGACCCCTCTCCAGATAAATTAAGCCAATATAAACAAGCCAGACAATTTCTGGAAGATTTTCTCCTCACCCAGGCTAAACAGAACATAGAGATCTCTAAACACAAATATTATAGGTGGGGGAATAAAGCAGGCCGTTTTCTAGCTAATATGGCTAAATCAAGAAAACCTAGAAATCACATCAAAGCAATTCTTAACCCCACAACTAAATCCCTTGTCACTGATTCACAGAATATCCTTACATTATTTAATGAATACTATTCCACCCTTTACTCCTCGCAAACCATTGATACTGAACAGCAAAAATTGTTGTTAGATGAGGCACGCCTTCCTGTGCTTCAACATGATCAAAGAGAGGCTTTGGACGCCGATATTACTGAACAAGAGCTCAGAGATACTATAAAAGCATTGCCAGCAAAAAAAGCTCCCGGACCGGATGGCTACTCCGGGGAGTATTATAAAATTCTCCAGGAAGATGTCTCCCCATTATTATTGGATCTCTACAGACATATCCACCATAATTACCCTTCTCTTCCGTTCTTTAATAACTCACATACCATTCTTTTACCCAAACCAGAGAAATATCCTCTTTTATTAGGTTCATACCGTCCCATCTCTTTATTGAATGTAGATTTAAAAATCCTAACAAAAATAATGGCCACACGTTTACAAAATATTTTACCGTCACTGCTAACCGAACATCAACTAGGATTCCTATCCGGCAGACATTCAGTGAAGGGTATTCGTGCTGCTTTAGCCGCTATTATTGCATCTAGCAAACTACCTAACGCTCAAAACATGCTTCTCAGCCTTGACACTCATAAGGCGTTCGATACGGTCCTTTGGCCACACTTATTTGAAATTTTTTCTCGAAGACAATTTACCCCTGATTTTATCAGACTGATCCAGTTTTTGTATAATTCACCCACTACCGCATTGCTAATAAATGGAATATGTGGTCCACCGATAAAACTGGGTAGCGTTCCTGCTAGGCTGTTTTAGCGGGGCGCGGCGCCCTGCCCTCCTTCTGGAGGGCAAAAAGCACCCTGCCCTCCAGGAGGAGGGCAAAAAGCGCCCTGCCCTCACAGCCTGCGGGAGCCGTTCTCACCCGCGGGACGCAGTGTCCCGCGGGTGGAGAAACATGCGGTGACCCGGTCACTGCCGGAGAATAGACGCCGGGCGCATGCGCCCGGCATCTATTCTCCATGTCTGCAGGGCTTGGGGGCTGCCCGGCGTGTCCGTAAGTGCCGGGCACGCCCCCAAGAGTGACGAAAAGGGGACGCGTCTTATAGACATGCCCCCTTTTCCGATGACCACGCCCCCTTCTCGGTCGCGCGCGAGCATGCCCTCTCTAGCTCCGGCGCCCTGCCTCCCGCCAGAGCTAGAAGGAACACTAACTGGGTCGAGGTACGCTTCAAGGCTGCCCACTTTCACCCCTACTATTCAATCTTGCAATAGACCCTCTTCTCCGTATCCTTCAGCAGTGGCCAGAATTTCGTGGGATTAAGATAGGCACACATAATATCAAACTCACAGTTTACGCAGATGATATTCTGTTATACATTGCTGATTCCCAGTTTACCTTGACGAACATTATACACAAGATCGAACAGTTTGGTGATATTTCGGGGCTTAAAATTAATGAAAACAAATCCACTGCGATGTTATTACATCCTACCCTACGCATCCCGTTGTGGGGTTCCTCATTTTAATTTTCCTGGGCCTCTTCACATTTGGATTATATAGGTATTCAAATACCAAAAAATCCCACTCTTTTATATGAAAAAAATGTCACTCGTACTATTCGAAATATTACAGAAGAGCTTCGGAGTTGGCAACACTTAACACTCTCATACTTGGGGAGAGCGACTTTAATAAAAATGATGACATTCCCTCGCCTTCTATATGTACTACAGGCACTACCTATTTTACTCACATCAAAAGACATTCAACTTATTAATAAACTAATTAGGTCTTTTATATGGCAGAATGGTAGGGCCCGGATAAGTTTAAGGAAGTTATGTCAACCTAAGGCAAACGGAGGAATAAACTTCCCAAATATTCTTGATTACAATTACTCATCACTGTTGAGGATATTGATAGATTGGCTGCATGATAGGGAGGTTTACGCTAATACATCAATAGAGTCACAATTCCTTCCCTCTATGGATTTAAAATATTTTTTACACATACATGATCAAGAAATACCAATAGAAATCCAAGATAATCCTCTGCTCAATGCAAGTAGACGTTTGTGGCATATATTATGTCACAAACAACGACTCAATGCATACAAATCAATATATCTCCCATTACTGCGTAATTTGGATTTTCAAGAAGGAAAGGCAATATATCCCTTTACAATTTGGAGGGCCGCAGGGGTGCATAATATAGGTAATTTGTTGGAATTTAATGAGAAAAGACCCCTGACGTTCCTAGAGGCAACAGAAAAATTTGAGACTTTAAGGGCATATGCCCTGGCATATTTCCAGGCAAAACATTATATCACATCAATAATGCGGGTATTCTCACCTTCTGATTGGAATAATCCATTAGACAGATTAATAGGTAGACAGAATCCCAACAAGAAGGCCATGTCCATATATTACAAATTTCTTGGCGAAGAATTGGATCATACATTGGTTAGCCAAGGTGTGCGACAATGGTTGGCTCAATTCCCAACCCTCACAATGAAAGACCTGGTGCGAGGGCTATCAAGATCGCGTGCACTGCTGAGTGCTAGTACATACAATGAGCTGTTTTTAAACATTTACAATAGAACTTATCTGTCTCCCCATGGAAGATACAGAATGGGTCTGTCAGACACTCATACATGTCCTAGATGTGATACAATAGAGGCAGACTTATATTATTGCATATGGCAATGTCCAGTAGTCCAGGGCTTTTGGAGAAAAGTCAAACAAGACGCTGAACAACACTTAGTAAACTAACGTATATACTAAAGTATAAGCCGACCCGAATATAAGCCGAGGTACCTACTTTTACCCCAAAAAACTTGGAAAACTTATTGACTCGAGTATAAGCCTAGTGTGGGAAATGGCAGCAGCTGGTAGTGCCCCCAGTAGTAATTCCCCCTGGTTGTGACCCCAGTAGTAATCCCTCCTGGTAGTGCCCCCAGTGGTAATCCCCCCTTTCAGTGCCTCCAGTAGTAATCCCCCCCTGGTAGTACCCCCTTTTAGTGCCCCCTGTAGTAATCCCCCACTGGTAGTGCCCCCTGTAGTAATCCTCCCCTGGTAGTACCCCCAGTGGTAATCTCCCCCTTTTAGTGCCCCCTGTAGTAATCCCCCCCTGGTAGTGCCCCCTGTAGTAATCCCCCACTGGTAGTTCCCCCAGTGGTAATCCCCCCTTTTAGTGCCCCCTGTAGTAATCCCCCCCTGTAGTAAACCCCCCTGGTAGTGCCCCCTGTAGTAATCCCCCCCTGGTAGTTGCCCCAGTGGTAATCCCCCCTTTTAGTGCCCCCTGTAGTAATTGCCCTCTGATAATGCCCCCTGTAGTAATCGCCCCCTGGTAGTGCCCCCTGTAGTAATCGGCCCCTGGAAGTGCCCCCTGTAGTCCCCCCCCCCAGTAGAGAGAGACGTGATAAGAATAAAAAAAAAAAATCACTTACCTGAAACTCCCGCTCCTGGTCCCGCCGCTGTCCGCTCCTCCGGCCGCTTTGCATGGGAGAGACGACGTCATGACGACGTGTCTCCCATCACCCACTGCGGGAGCCGGAAGATGGCTTCCGCAGTGGGAGCAGCAGCAGCCGCTGAGAGTCTGACAGACTCTCAGCGGCTGCTGATTACACCAAACACGCATCTGCCGGCTCCGGCGGCTGTGTGTTTGGCAGTGTGTAGCGCTGACCGAACTCCGTCCGGTCAGCGCTACACTTGACTCGAGTATAAGCCGAGGGGGTACTTTTTCAGCACATTTTTTGTGCTGAAAAACTCGGCTTATACTCGAGTATATACGGTACGTACCCTTCACACCAGAATGGGCGGTACTGGGTATTTTCCCAAGGGGGCAGAGACTTACCCAAGGCAGCAGAAAACTGTTGATAGCAATAAGTGCTGCAGCTAAAAAAACTATCTTACTGGAATGGATCCACTCCACTCCCATAACCTTCACATTGTATAAAGAAAAACTGCGATTTATTTTCAGAATGGATTGGGTGGAGACCATGTTTAATAGAGAAAGGAAGGCATCTTCTTTTTTTGAAACTTGGGAGAGTTATATCCCCACCTTGTCAAACACAATGCAAACGCAAATTTATAACTGTATGCAAAAAACACAATGGTATGAGTCACAGCTATTGATAGGAGACTCATTAATTTAACTGGCGTTAAGGTAGATTGTGCACTCAAATAGAGAGTATGGACGTGATCAGTGGGCGAACACCAGACGGAGATTTACTATGTTATATGTTTTCATATTTTCTATTGAGAATTATTTAAATACAAATGTATGTTGAATATATGATAGAAATGATTGATAAAATATTTCTAAACGTTTAGTAAGAAAAGAAAAGAGAAAATTCACAAGAATTAATTTGTGACAGCATGTAATACTGAGATTAAGATTAATGGAAAAAATCTAAACAGCGATGGATTTCAAGTATATAACTGAACTCTGTATTATATGTATATTCTTTTCTTTACGTGTATACAATGTATATGTCAATGATTTCCTTGCTTCGGTTTAAAATGAAAAAAATATTAAAAAAAACAAAACATCCACAGTACCTCTTGCTTGCAGAGTTTTTGAAATCTTGGACCGCCTCTGGCATTATGGGGTATAGTTTCCAGACCAATCAGTTTCAAACAATCAGGTTTGGCCCCATGCATTTCATTAAAATGTCGAGAAATGCTATGTTTTAAATATTTGTTAACTATGTTTCGATGGTGCTCCATAAAACGAAGCTTAAGAGACCTAGGCCCTCATTCAGAGCCGCTCGTAAGCAGCAGTACGCTCGTAGCGTTCCGATGTTGTGAAACCACGCATGCGCCGGTGTTACACTGCGCATGTGCGTACGGCTGATTGCAAGCTTTTTTTAAGTCGTTCGTCGAATAGCGAACAGGAAGTGACATGTCAAATGTGATTGACAGAACAGGCCGTTTTTGGGCGGTGACGGGGGTGGAGATGGGAAAACACAGGCGTGGCGAGGCATTTTGTGGGCGTCCCTAAATTATCTCATGCGAACGGCAAATGTGATCAGAACAAGTCATACGTCACTGTCTGATCCACTTTCCGTTGAAACTGCTCGCACAGCTTGTGGTCTGGTATACTCTACCACAATGTCGATGGTCTCGTCCTCCTTCCCGTGCCTCTTCGATGTTTCTTCGATTTATCATTTCTGGCCAGAAAAGCAATCAACTTAGAATTGAAAACAAGCTTGTAATGTGTTTAGCAACTAGTTTTTTTTTAGTAGCACAAAACCGTACGCAGGTGAAGTACTCAGCTGCTAATTTCTGGCTTAGACAATCAATTAGCGTACCAATTTTTCTATTTTTTTTTGTTTTTTTTGTTTTGTGTTATTGCAACATTATTGTCATCATGTTTGTGTTTTAGCAACATTTTTAATGGTCCCGGAAATTTCTTATCCATTTTGTTTGGGCAAAGTGTTCCTTTAAACTCCTAAATGGTTTTTAACCCTTTGTAATCTGTTATTTTTTTTGTTTGTTTTTTTGGGGCCGGGATTACCTAAAAACCATTTTGAAAATAATGTCACATTACAATGGAGCAGATTTTGAATTGTTTTTATTTTTTACACACATTTTTATATTTTCATGTGCATTTGCCAGTTTGCAGTTCTGGCTTACGTCAAAAATTGTGCCAAAAATTAAAAAAAAAACAATAGTGGCATTTTGCATAAATAAAATAACACACATTAAAAACAATTCACAAGAAAGGAGAGGGAAGTTTTGGCCCTTAAAGAATATGGGGCAAGCACAGAAGGATTGTGGGAAAATTAGCCAGTGCTGTCATCACTTTTTGCCCCGTTTGGCTGGGGTAGGGTGGGAGCCTGGCCGGGTCCGGGATGTCCTTTGGCTGGCCTCTCCAGAGGCAGATGTTGGGGCCTCTGGAGTAGGCAGAGGGCTAGGCACATTTGGAGGGATGGCTGTTGTTGTGCCAGAGGTGGAGGATCCTGATGTTCCGTCAGGAAGGGAGGGTGGCTCCACCATGTGCTGGCAAACGAGCTGCTCCAGGGCATTGGCAATTCGGATGTTGGCCCTGGTATTTTCCGTCAGGGCCTGACCAATGGTCACGTTGGTCGCAGCATTTTGCTCCATGGCCTCCACCACCCGTAGCAGACTGGCGTCCATCCTCAGCAGAATCTCTGTGTGGTGATCCGATTTAAAATTGAGATCCGTGAGGAGGGCCACTGCCTGCGAGGGGGATTGCCCTGGACTGGCTTCTGCAGGGTCCCCAGCCGGATCTACTGCTTCCTCCCCTGCAGAGCCAGCAGAAATTCTGCGGCCAAGGCTCCCCTCTGGAGCAGACTCATCCGCCTGTGTCTCTGTGAGAAAAATGAGAAAAGAGGAACATTAGAATCTACATATTGTCACAAACACATTTCAGAGTTGGTAACATAACATTTACCTGGGACAATATGAGGAGCCGCAAAGTCTGGCATGTCCGTATCCATGTTGGACACGCCAAACACCTCCTCATACTGCACACACCCCTGTGCCAGCTCTTCCAAGTCATTAAGCTCCAATGACACAGGGGTGGGACCCCCACCTGTCCCCCTTGCATGCCTAGCCCTCTCTGCCAGTTTTTGTTTCAGCCGATATTTATAATCGGTCCATCTGTGGGTGAAAAAGTTGGCATTATTCCTGTAGTATTTGGCCCTGTAACCACTTTTTAAAAAAATTTAGTTTTGACGTACTGGCGTTTGACATCCCGGGGTAGATGTTCAAACTCACCCACCCTATTGACAGCACTGGCTATCTCCTCCCACATTTTCCACTTCTGGCTTGCACCCATATTCCGATCTGCCTGTGGCAGGATGTCAACACACATTTGTACCAAAACCTCCATCTCCTTTCTTGTTAATTGTGGCTGCCTTTTTTGGGGGGATTCTTTTGTTGGCCTACTCGGCCCAGCAGCCTCTTCCATGGCATCCTCAACACCTTTTTTCAAAAACATTGTTTAAATTTAGATGTTCAACTTTCTCTAAATTCGGGTTCTAAATAATCATTTAAGCCAAAAGAGTCAAATACTTACCGGACGCCTCTTGGCCATTGTTTTGCTGCTCTGTAGCCATTTTGAGCACAGCAACTTGAACTACAGCAGACCGTTTTGGATTTTCCGTGACGTATTTATACATGTGTCCGTATTATTCGCCCGCATCATTGATTGTGCGCTCCTATGATCCGTCCTTAATTTGAGCGGGAAAATAAAGACTATTTATGGCTTTTGGCGACTCGAGTCGAGGTGGCGGGTGATGATTGTTGGAGGTTTCGTGTGTAGTAGTGGATTGTAGGCGGGATTAGTGGATTGAGGCGGGTTTTTGGAGTAGGAGTTGGTTCTTGTTTTTTTTCCCTGATTTTCCGCTCGCTTTTTTTATTGCGGTTATTTTCTTTGTTGGTTATTTTTTCAGTAAGTATTTTTTACAACTCCTTTAAAAAATAAGGAATCTACAAACCAAATGTTCTTATTTGTTTTTTTGTTTATTTAAATTTTTTTACAGTTATTTTGGCTGGGCCCCATTGAAGTTTTTGGACTGTGACTTATTAGTCGAATTTCTGTAAGTTTATCTTTTTTCCTGATTTTCAAAATTTGATGTGTTGGTCTTCGCATATATTTTGTACATTACTGTTTTATTTCTAAGTTTAACAATCATGTATTAACACTAAATATAGCGTAATGTTTAGCCAAATATATTTCCTTTGTTTATCCCTTAAAAATGCGAACTATTTAGCGCACTAATGTTTCCTTATTCCCCATGTAAAAATGCAAACTATTTAGCGCACTAATGTTTCCTTATTCCCCATGTAAAAATGCGAACTATTTAACGCACTAATGTTTCCTTATTCCCCATGTAAAAATGCGAACTATTTAGCGCACTAATGTTTCCTTATTCCCCATGTAAAAATGCAAACTATTTAGCGCACTAATGTTTCCTTATTTCCCATGTAAAAATGCGAACTATTTAGCACACTAATGTTTCCTTATTCCCCATGTAAAAATGCAAACTATTTAGCGCAAGAATGATTTTTATATTATTATAAGTTTGGGCATTCTTGTTTGTCCACTCAATGTAGGGTGCATTTTCAAAATAATGTGTGCTCCCCCCTATCTTTGAATGCATTTTGCAAAATTTAAAAAATTCAAATCTGTCCCCCCAAAATTCTAAACCGAATTTCTAATTTTGAAATGTAGGTTGTTGCACTCATGACAATACCCCGGCATGTAAGCATCTTTGGTTGCGGCAAAGATAAGTATTTTTTTGAAAGATCATTTTCCACAAACATTAACTACCTGGCTTACCATTTCAGGTTGATGTTGGTCGTCTTATTTTGGCCATGCTTCCGGACCCCGACCAACCTCAACCTCGTCCCAGGCGTAGGCATCGTAGGCATGCAAGGCCCAAGATATATAGAACACGTGTCACCCTTTTTGGAATGCCCGATGATGAGGTTTTAAGACGATACCGTCTTCCTCCACAAATCATCATAGACACTCTCTCATTAATAGAGAGTGATCTGGAGCGGCAAATTGACAGTCCTACAGCAATACCACCACTTACGCAATTAATGGCAGTGTTACATTTCTGTGCCTCAGGATCCTTTCAAACCACGGTGGGAATAGTGGCCGGAATCTCACAATCCTCCTTTTCAAGGATCCTGAGGGCAGTGATGGAGGCTCTTTTCAAGCACCTCCATCATTTTATTAACATGCCATTGGATATGGGTTCCCTTAGTGTGGCAAAGGCCAATTTTTACCAAATAGCTGGCTGCCCACACATCATAGGGGTTGTGGATGGTACTCACATACCACTTCAGCCTCCAGCACGGCTGGAGGCAATTTTTAGGAACCGCAAGCACTATCACTCCCTAAATGTAATGGTGGTATGTGATGCCTCCCTCCAGATCCTGTCCCTGAATGCAAAATTACCCGGGAGTGCACATGACTCATTCGTCATCCAGCAATCAGGGATTTGGCATAAATTAGACAACCTACAAGCTGGTGATGCGTGGCTTCTGGGTAAGTGGAGCCCTTTAGTTGAAACCAATGCAAAGCTTGATACACAGTGATCCTGATTGTTGTATTTGTTTTTTCACAGGAGACAGTGGCTACCCTTGCACGCCCTGGCTGCTCACTCCTTATTTGGCTCCCACACCAGGGCCACAAAGTGAGTATAATTCCGCACTTACAGCCACCAGGCAGGTGGTGGAGCGCCTTTTAAAAGGCCGATTCAGATGCCTCCACTGCTCTGGTGATGAACTCATGTATTTGCCGGCTATGGTTTCTAAAATTGTGGTCCTGTGTGGGATCTTTCACAACATCGCCATAAGGAGTGGTGTTCCAATGCAGCCAGAGGATGCCTTGCCTGAGGATGGCCCCCCCGAGGTTGGTCGGAGGACAGTATGTGGGGGGGCCATACGCGATGATGTGGTGGCCCGATTTTTCAGGTAATTATTGTCAAACATTTACTTAATTGACACAATGTCGACATGTACCATTGTAATGTTCCTTTTTGAAATTATTTTTTTAATTTTAACTTTTCTTGTCTTCCTTTACACACCTCGACAAAACGATGCCTACTACCTGCTCCACTAAATTGTGTACATGTGGCCACATTGGATCTTACTTTGGAATCAATTATTTATTCGCCTCATTTGTGGCTTTATGTTGTCCTGCTACTTATTTCATCAGTTCTTGATTGTTTCTTTTTTTGTTTGCTTTTGGTGTTGGGTTTTTTGGGGATTGTCTTTTCACTGTGTGAATTGCTTGACACAATTCACTTTCTGTATGTGTTTGGTGTGTATTAAATTTTTGTTTGACGTTAAAAAGACTGTTTTTTACTAAATTCTAGTCACGTGTAACCTGGCACAAAAAAGGCCAACTTTCGTAATGCCTAATCCTGTAATGTGTGAAATGTTTACGTGTTTGAACATGCTTTTTGGCTTAACAGAAACATCAAAGGTATTATGTTGAATCAGTAGGTTTCAAAAACTAGGCCTAAGCTGTTTTTAAAAAAAAATTACATTACCCACCCAAAGAAAAACTAGAAAATGTTTGATTTGGTATTAACCTATTGGTATGTTGAGGTGTTTAATGTGGCAGCGTACATACTTGCTAGTGCTTTGTACAATATAATTTACCTTACTTTAAAGAACATGATCAAATAGTGGACTTATGGAAGATTAAACAATGTAATCGTTTCAGACAATGAACGAGACTCGTTAAAATACAATGAAATTTTAATTTCAAAACAATAATTTGCCCCCAAAAAACAAGGAAAACAAAAAATTATCGCCGATGGGCCGCCACCATGTAGTCAAGGACCACTAACATGGCAATCATGTGGCCACGCAAGGCGGCCAAACCTTCCTGGATACAATGCATCCGCCTCTGGTCCTCTGTTGGAAAAAACAAAAAGAAAAAAACAAAATCCTTACATTGGAAGTTTAAAAAACCAATTCCTCCCAAAAAAAAAGTGTAAACAAATATCCAATTGTGATGAAAAAAACAAAGTACTGGCAAATGCAAAGATGGCAGAAATACTAAATTACAAATGAACACACAAAAAGGCAACCACAAACAATAAGAAGTACCCTTGTTAGGGTAAACAATAACTACCCAAGTATGAGTGTTTGGACATGTGTGATATGTATCATTGGTAAAAAACCAATACATTGTCTATCAAAATAAAAAGGTCAACAAGACAAAATTTCAAATTTATAACATGGAAACCTACCGGTCATCGGGAACTGGGGGTTTGTAGGCCCTACATCCTCCTCTTCCTCGGAGGTGGGACAGTGATGTAGGCTCCACGGAGGGGAGGTCTGGGAGCAGCTTGATGGCGATGAAAAGCGCCGGGGGGGAGGGTGAAGAAAAGAGAAGGGGGGGAGTGGAGTCGGGAATTTGTGGGGGGCTACAAATTCCAGAGGGAGGGGCCTCAGGAAGTGGCGGGTCAGGGGTGGAGGGGGAATTGGGGGAAAGTTGGGGAGTGGCTGCTGTGCTTGTCGTTGGACTGAGGGGCCTAGCCCGGTGTCGATGCCTACGGCGATGGCGGATTCTGCGTTCAGCCCCTAAATGAGTAGAGAAAAATGTTTTTAATATTTTTTGGGGTGGTAGAACATTTTAAAATTTGAAAACATGCACACGCAGGCCTGTCCAAAAAATAGCAACAGGGCTAGACTGAAAACATGCACACGCAGGCCTGTCCAAAAAATAACAACAGAGCTAGACTGAAAACATGCACACGCAGGCCTGTCCAAAAAATAACAACAGGGCTAGACTGAAAACATGCACACGCAGGCCTGTCCAAAAAATAACAACAGGGCTAGACTGAAAATATGCACACGCAGGCCTGTCCAAAAAATAATAACAGGGCTAGACTGAAAACATGCACACGCAGGCCTGTCCAAAAAATAACAACAGGGCTAGACTGAAAACATGCACACGCAGATAGGGCCGCAAAAAAAGAAAGGAAAAAAACCAAACAAATACTTTCAGCTATCCGCTGTCTAAAACAGGCCAGCAAGCGTGGCGTGCGGCGGCGCAGATCCGACCACCTGCGCTCGAGCTGCCCAATCTGTCGGCGTGAGCCGAAGGAGCGCAGGCGGCGGCGAACCACTGCATAGGTGGATCGCTTCTGGCGGTTGCTGATGGGGGGAGGCTGGCTGGTGATCCGACGGTCCATCACCTCCGTTATGACCAAAAGCTCCCGCCTGGTAAACGCGGAGGCTCTCATGATGGCAATGGTTTTTTTTTTTAAAAAAACAGTTTTAATAAAGGCCAGAGAAAAAATTTGATTGGCTAATGTAGTTGGTAAATTAACAGGAACCATTCTATTGGTTATTGTATGAGTCATGTGTCCTCCAGCCTAAAAAATATTGAGTGAGTTATGATAGGCTTGATGTAGTGACATTCGTAAGGTAATTTAAATAAAGAAATGAAAAAACTAAAATATGCCTATCACAAACACAGGAAAACAATAGGATCATTGGTTCAAAGTCAAACATGTATTTTTTATAAAGTTAAACATTGTTGAAACCGTACGTATTCTGCGGGAAAAATGACATACGGACAAGATTAAAGTTTATTGAAAATGAAAAAAAAAACGGATTGCAAACATGTGAAGAGCAATTAAGCTAATTAATATATTGATTGGCATGAAACGATTAAAGTATGTATGCAGAATGAACGAGCAGGTAATCGAAATCTGACAGGCCCACTTCCGGTTTGGACTTGTGCGAGTGTTCTCTGCAACCAAATTGGGAGATGGACAGTTGCAATTTTGCTCGCTCGTTAGCTAGAGGAGGGGTTGGGAGACTTTGGGGCAGAAGATTAGCTACGATCGAACTTTCGAGCGAGCGCTGGAATTTACATTTTCTCGCTCGTTCCTCGAACGAGCGTACTGCCGCTTACGAGCGGCTCTGAATCAGGCCCCTAGTCGCTCGGCCGACATATATCAAATTGCAATCACATTTCAACATATAAATTGTGAATTTTGAATCACAATTGATATGTCTCTATTTCATGCATCCTATCCTTACCAATGCAATATACAGATTTAGTGTTATTGGAAACATAGCTACAGGTGGTACATCTAGATTTCCCACATTTAAAGAAACCCTTAGGTCTATTTTGTAACCAATTTTTTGTGGTTGGATCGTAATCTCCCAAGGGTTTAAAAAAAATGGGTGCCAGTAATGTTTATTTTAAAGACTTAGGGCCTGATTCAGACCCGCTCGCTGCCAGAGGCAGCTCGCAGGTCTGATGGGCGTTTGTTTTTTTTCCTTCAGGCCGCTCGCTAAGCTGTGGGTGACCACCCACAGCTTTTGCGAGCGGCCTGGAGCCTGTCTCGTTTATCGTGACCATTGGGCTTGCGAGGAGACCCTGTGGTAGAGTCTCAGCTCTCGCAAGCCGGAGGGAGCGCATGCGCAGTGGGGGACCATCGACCCGCTTGCGAGCGCTGTGGGTTAAGATAATTAGAATTGAGGGAATTGACAAAAGAAAGAGCAGTGTCCAAATCCCCAAATAATAAGAAGGTCGTCAATTAAGCAGCCATAGAATACCAGGTTCGCGCCATACGCCCCCCCATACGTGGCCCTCCTCAAGGTGCCCATATAGAGGTTGGCATAACTGGGCGCGAACCTGGTCTCCATAGTCGTCCCAATTGACTGTAAATAATAAGTCTTAGAGAAAAGAAAATAGTTGTGGATTAGAAAAAAACGAATAGAAGAAAGAATGAAATCCCTATTGGTCAGAAAGGTCACCAGACTTGTCCAAACAGTAAGAAATGGCCGAAAGGCCCAAATCATGTGGAATGCTGGTATATAAAGAGGAGACATCCAGTGTAAGAAAGACATAAGACTCCCTCCATTGGATGCTGTGTAATCAGTCTAATTTCATAATTGTTGTTTTTAACAATTGAAGATTTACCTGAATATACAAATGGGCTTAATGATCACAGCTGCCACAAATTTGCTTGACTAGCAGCCCTATTTAAAATCTGTCTGGAGTAAGCGGCATATGCCTCTAACAAAGCCATGGGAGAAGCCACGGGGAAACGCGTCAGCACTGCCGCTATTACCCACTTGCAGGAGGATTACCACCACCAGTGCTCAGGGCTGCTATCATCGGCTACCTATTGCCGGCAGCCAGGTTCATTATTGTCCCTCAGGAATAGATTGGGACTTCCACTGCTGCACTTATTGACCAGCTCATCTTGACAGGCTGTGACTCGCTTCCGTGCATCGGCCGGTTAGCTGGAGAAACACGCGGCTTGACACACTGCCGCACCTGGACTACACAGGCTAGGCTGCTGGATACTGAATCATTCTGCATCTAGGTGAGCGCCTCTTTACATCCATCTAGCTCTCACCTTTACTGATTTCCAGCCTAAAAATATCAGTGTGCCTAGTCCATTTGCACTCCATTGGGACAATTGCCGTGTTTAGGATAAGCAATGTAGGAGATCTCCTGAGGAGGGCAGAAAGTCTTAACACTCCAGCTTACACGGATTATACCCATTGGAAAATGTATATATTGATTTATGCATGCTAGTTCAACTAGCTATTTCTGCACTGGCATTGGTTTAATTTTGTATGCTCCTGCTTTTATCTGCAATGCATTGAATTTATAAAGTGTATTAATGTTATACTTTATGCTAATTATTAAAATCATCTTTTATTAATTGATTTGAGGGTACTGAGTTTCTGCGCTGTGATTACATATTTCTTCCAGTTCCTTGTGAATTCCATTGGGAGTCCTGACACAACTCCCCACAGCTGCATGACCAGTACTTTATTAATTTACCTAATTATTCATTAGCACCTATACAAAGGGGTCTTTCTTGATAAAGGGAGGTTTAACCCTGATTGGATTGTTTTCTATACGTAGAATTGATTTGAGAGTTTTGAGGGGAGAAGAGTATGTTGATAAGCATACCATAGCTGCGGCCTCTTTTGGCACTGTTCCAAGTGTTTGATGATGATCCTCTTGGGGCGTCATTGGATCTGTGCAGGAAGCCTCCTCTCTGAGCTCTTCTTGTGCCTTGGAAGTCTCCGGTCGGACCAGTGGCTCATGAAGTCCGACCCCCTTGAAGAAAGGGTCTCTTGAAAGGCTTGTTTATGTTTTTGAGATCTGAAAAGGACTTCCTTGCCTAATGTCCCATTTTAACCTTCTCTATGAACTGAGGGCCGAAGAGCTCGGCGTCAGTAAGGTTAGGGAATTCTAAGCATTTGGGCGCTTAGATCTGCAAGTCCTGCGCCAGTAAGCCATCTGGACCTGCGGGTGTTGGTAATATAGTTGAAGGTCTGGCCTATTATAAGTGTTGCTCTGCTAATGGCCGTAAGGAGAGCAAGCTTGGACGCCACCAGAGAGTTCAGAGAGACGCTGGACTCCCCTTGCCTCTCTGCTTTATCTAGCACGAACAGCAGAGTGCCAGCTGCGTCTGCTATTTTATATTGAAACTTCCTCAGAGTACGGTCTGTGTAATCATTGTGCCTCTCCCACTATGGAGGCTAGGGCTGGGTCAGGTTGGGACCGAATAGTGCGGGTACGTCTGGTAACTCCGTGTAGGAACATAACACTAACTCGTCTTCCTTGACGAGGGTTGCTCTAAATGCCAACTGGGCAAATTTTTGGACCTCAGAGTTATGTTTTAAGGCCCAGTGTGTGGCATATAATTTAGTTTGTTTTTTTTACCCAGCTAAAGCCACTCTGGCCATCTGAATCTCACTATATTCCCCACTTTGGGATGAGGTGGAGGTTATGGTAATTTCATCTGATTCCCAGTCACAAAGGAAGAGTGGCCATGGTCCCTATGGGAACTGTGTGGCTGTTTGTCCCCACATACTGAGAGCGGGTACCTTTTGTGCTGCTGGCTACAGGCAGTTTCTTGCCAGCTACGGGCAGAAGTGTTGTGCTTGCTCTGAGCACTATCATGTTGTCTGCTACGGACAATCGCAGGGATTGGCGGAATGACACCTTATCAGGTCTTCCTGGGGCTAAACTTACTTTTATTTTTCTTTGTACCTGTTTTCTTATAGGTTAGTGAGTTTCCTGAACAGGGAGGTGACTTATCACAGTGCTGAGGAGATCTTTCTACCTCAGAGTTAGGAGAATCAGAAGTGTCAAAACTTCTGACAGGAAAATTTTTTCTTTTTAATATGAATATCCTCTGAAGAGGATGAAGTAGATGGGGAAGAGGTTCTTGCCCTTTTATGGGCTCTTTTCCCCTGAAAACTGCCAGCCATGGAAAACATTCCTAGTGAGTCTGTCACAGAGACAGGTATTGTGTCCTACATGCCAGTGCTGACAGTAAAATCTGACTCAGCAGCTCATGAGCGCCCGTGACCCATGGGGTGCACCCGCGAGCCACGCTGTTATAGGCAGAGAAGGTGAAAATAATTTCACTCTCCTCTGTCTCAGCGTTCTTCAGGAGGCTTGCTGCCTAACCCACCTTCTGTTGCTAGGTGGCAAGCCTCCGGAAGAACAAATATCTAGCTCCAGCACTTATTTGTAGTGTATGGCAATTTTCTGGTTGTTATTCTGACCTTCCACCTGAGCTTATGATCCTAACCTTCAGCTTGCTTCTGAACCATTGCCTGTGCCCCTGACCTTTTGCTATGTTTTTTTTTAAACATTTTATTTTGATATGACTAATGCAAACAGAAAAGAAGTGTTCACCAGAATAGCATCGCATACGCGCACGCAGGGGGGTTTCCGAGTACCTAGAAACCCCCCCTGGCCGCCGCTCCATCGCTGCCCGGCTGAATCATTTTTTTTTTCTAAAGCGAAGGAGCAGCCGGGCCCGGAGTTCAGCCTACAACTGGCTGGGCTTGGCTGCTGGCTGAACATAGGGGGAGCTGCAGCGGCAGCGCGCAGCTCCTCCCAGGTAGTTCCGATGGGCACTGTGAGAGGCAGCGGAGAAGCTGAGCTGCCGCCGGGTGCTTACTATTCCCGGCACTTTCTCCTGAAGCCGAAGGTGAAGGGGGGAGTGGGTGCCAGGGGGTGGGGGTTGCCGGCGGGAGGGGGGGGATTTCGATATTAAATGATGCAGTTGTTGTTTGCCTGCTTCAGTGTGTGTGTTTGTGTAGTCTGTGTCAGTGTGTGTGTAGTCTTTGTGAGTGCCCTATCAGTGTGTCTGTATCAGTGTGTGTGCAAGTCTATCTGTGTGTGTGTGTGCAGTCTTTGCGAGTGCCCTATCAGTGTGTCTGTATCAGTATGTGTGTGTAGTGTTTGTGTGTCTGTCAGTGTGTGTGTGTAGTCTTTGTGTGTCTGTCAGTGTGTGTGTGTAGTCTTTGTGCAAGTCTATCTGTGTGTGTGCGTGTGCAGTCTTTGCGAGTGCCCTATCAGTGTGTCTGTATCAGTATGTGTGTGTAGTCTGTATCAGTATGTGTGTGTATCGTAGATCTTACTGCAAAACCATAAGATTACGGTCTATTGTGTACAATGTGATACACATGTATGCATCTTATCGTATGATCGGAACGATCAATCGTGCACCATTTGACCACATCGTATGGATAATTTCAAGGGAAGAATTTCAAAGGCAACAAATTATACAACACATCTTACCAACATAAAATCGCACCGTGTATGGCCGGCATAAGAGTTTCTTTATATTTTTGGACTGGTGTGGATGCATTCGGTATGATTTATCAAATGCCGGCAGCGGCAGCCCAACAGAGGAGGAAATCCTGATTGTCCTAAAGGAAAGTATAAATGAACCTAATTCTACCCCCTATCCCTAACCCTCCTTTAGGGTGCCTAACCCTAACCTCCCCCCCTGTGCCTAACCCTAATCCCCCCTCTAAGTGCCTAAACCTAACCCCCCCTTCCCCGCCGCCTAATCCTAAGTCCCCCCGGGGGGGTGCCTAACCTCCCTCCGGGCATGCTTAACCCTAACCCTCCCTTCCCCTAGCCTGGCTCTAACCTCCCGGGGGGTGCTTAACCCTAAATCTCCCTGGGAGCCCTAAACCTAACCGAAACAGAATATGACACAAACAAGAAAGCTTTCATAAAAGAGTCAATCCAATTTATTTTAGAAAACAACTTCTTCTATGGTGAATATTATCTGCAGAAACGGGGTACAGCCATGGGTACCCGTTTCGCTCCCAGTTACGCAAATTTGTTCATGGCGTACTGGGAGCGAAACGAGATCTACACAAAAGAATGTTTTAGTAACAATGTGATAACTTGGAATCGTTATATAGATGATATCCTCTTCATTTGGAGAGGAACAGAAGAAACTCTTGATGATTTCTGCAAACAGATTAACAACAATAACAAGAATATAATATTGACATTCAATAAAAGCAAAAACGAAACACACTTTCTGGATTTGTCTGTATACATCAAGGAGAATATGATACACACAAAGACTTTCAACAAACCAACAGACACGTATAACTACATCCCGAAAAGTAGTGAACACCACCAGAATTGGCTTAATGGTGTCCCCAAGGGACAGTTCACCAGGATCAGAAGAAATTGCAGTGAAAACAATGTGTGTCAACTCCAAATAGAAGAAATGAAGAAAGAGTTCTTAAAGAAGGGCTACAAAAAACAAGATCTCGAAGACACTGCCACAACCATATTACAGACAGAAAGATCCAATCTCCTGAAAACCAAACAACCCAGAAATATACAATCAAAAAAATTAGACTCCAATGGTCATTCATTACGGGATATGATTCAGACCACAAAAAAATAGAATCTATCATAAGAAAACATTGGCACCTTTTACAAGAAGATCCTGTCTTGAAGACCATAATTCCCACTAAACCCCAGTTCACCTATAGGAAAGCACCCAACCTAAAAAACCATCTCGTCAGAAGTGCATTGGAAGTAAAACCCCCTAACCCAATCAGGACAAAAGGCTTTCATCGCTGTGGCATGTGCATAGCCTGTAGACAAATCAAAGACACAACCACCAAATACACAGAAATAGAGATGAATGGCTCTAAATTAAAAATTAGAGACTTTATTACCTGTAACTCCATCAACGTAGTGTACCTGATTGTCTGTTCTTGCGAAAAAGGATATGTTGGAAGAACATCAAGACCTCTCAAAACTCGGTTAGGAGAACATCTCCGAAATATCAAGAAAGGGGTCATGACTCATAATCTGTCTGATCACTTTCGTACACACCATCAATGTTCAGCCAATCACATAAAATATTTCACAGGTCTCAAACAGATAAAACCCACCTGGCGAGATAGAAATGTTGAGAGAAACCTGGCACGTACAGAGATGAAAAGTATATTCAATTTACAAACCCTTGTACCAAAAGGCTTAAATGCAGATTTCGAAATAAAATGGTTTCTGTGATCATCCTGTATACCCCTATATCCCATCCCCACTTCATGTCACCTGATACATCCTCTAACTAATCTCACCTTCTTTCCTTTCACGAGGCATCACATACCAAGAAAAGTCATCTACAAGTGGAATACAGAACACCAATCAAGCTAACAATAACATATATGGACACATTCTTCTATTCCTACAAAATGTTAGCTTTCAAAAAGGAGACATAGGAAGAAAGAGAGGAAGAGAACGGGGGAAAAGGGAAAAGAAGGAAGAAAGGGGGAAGGAAAGAAAAAGAGAAAAAAAAAAAAAAAAAAATTTTTTTTTTTTTTGCACTACCAAGATGGCCGCTGGAGCACTTCCGGTTTGGCGAACATAACCACACATTGATATGATAACCATCATCAACAGCCTTCAATAAAGATACCTACTCTGGTAATCAACACATTGCTATCCTGGGCCGCACAGAAAGATGTCAGGATTCCTTAAAAAGAAGATCTAAAGTACTGATGACATCACTTCCGCCCAAAACCGGAAGTGGGGCAAGGAGGAAGCTTTAGCAAGTGCACCTCATACCCAGAGACTGCTATAAAAGACCCCCAGCAATACAGGTATGCTACAGCCTTGAAGAAGAGACCCAGTATCTTGAAACGCGTCGGCAAGCTACACCTGTAATCACTTCCAAGGACTCTGGACTTTTTCCACAGGATCTGATTTCCGTTTGGGTAAAGCGTAAGGAGCCTTGCAGGGCAACCCGGGCACCCTGCAACCCGGGCACCCTGCAATTCAACACCTGCTGGCTCCCCATCACCCACCAGGTATGATATCCTGTACTTTTTTGCCTACTACCAAGTGTACAATTATTACCGTTTATTTGTACATTGCACGATAGTGCTTATTTTAAAAACAGGAGTCACATTTCCTGCTGCAATCAGAACTCACCAGACCTGTCATTTGTCTTATGCTTCATGCCTTGATTCATCCACAATATATATAATTCACCTATTGCATATGTCTAATGTCCATGGCAGATACCATTTTTCTGCCTCACCCAGTATTTATCAACTGATTCTGTGAATTCTCATCCCTTTTGAATCTACAGCACGTCTTGACTGTATGCATTTATATTCCATGCATCACCTTGTATTCATTAATAAATTTTATTTTATGTCTACACTGACCTATGTCATCTATACGGTCGACTCCGTCACAGCATTTATGTTAAGGAGCGCCTAAATACATGGTAATACCTACCTTTAGACACATAATTCAGACTTTGGTTTTCACTAGGGAAAACCCATTACCATTCACGGCCCGCTTACCCTCAACAGGAGCGCCCGGTTTCACCAATACACCACAAAATCTGAGTACCATTTCCCTAGACTAGTGAAACCAGGCAGCACCATGCTGAATCATTATTCAAGAAGATCTGAAGATGTCAAAGAAGTCTTCAATATTAACTTTAACACTGAAGAAATTGAAATAAATTCAGAGAATCTTGAAACAGCCATGTATAAAATGAGTGAATGGCTATTAAAAGAAAATAAACTATGGTGGGAGGTGGCTACCCTGGACAAATATCGTACAGAACAAGTTATTCCTAAAGGCCTCAGACTAGAAAAACACCCCTCTTTCACAGATGCCACTGAGGACTTTATTCAGGAATGGTCCAAGATTTTGGATACATGTTCTTTTTCTCTAATAGATCTTATCATAAATGAGAGAAAACAGAAACTAAAAGATACACAGGAGACGATTGAAACACTGAAAACATTGCTAGAACCATTTAACCACCTCTCTACATTCAAAACTTTAGAAGAAGATATATGCCTCAAAATCGAACAAAATACAAAGGATTTAATGAAAAAGAAACAAAGGAAACTACAAAGAGACTTTGATTTTTACAAATTTGGAATAACAAAATCAAAGAAAATTAAAAATGGACAAAAAGAAGGAATACCCTCAAATAATTATAAAAAAAACGAAAAACATACAAGAAATATCCCACTTAATTGGAGACATCAGAATAAAGAAAATGATAGAAAAAAAGAAGAAAACGAAAATGAAAGACAACATGAAAGATGGAGAGAACCCTATCCCAGGTACACACCTAAGTGGAGAAAAAGACTGCATCACACACCACCTTTTCACCAGTTTACGTATAAGAATGAGCCATACTATCCCAGTCTGAGAATAAACAGAAGACCCTACAAGACAACAATAAAAAACAGATTTAACATTGGTTATAAAAGGTCGTTTCAAAGGTATCAAAGAACTCCAAGCCCAATAAAGACCTACACCCCGCAATGGAGAAACCGAAATAATGAAAAATCAAGGTTCCACACACCAAACAGAAGTAGAAGAGATTCCCACAGAAAAAGGACTCCAGAACGCAGGAGGAATAGAAAATCCTTAATAACCCCTCCTGCCGGCCACTATAGATTACACGGAAGAGGAGTGAGACACCTGGAAAAAGAAAGCACTTCAGAAAGCACCCCACAAAAATCCAGAAATAGAAATAGAAGACACTCTGAAAAGAGAGAAAAAGGAGACATCCCCATAGTGTTTGAATTAAATTCAGACCTGGAAAACACAAACAGAGAATCATCTCGAACAAATAGGAATTATAAAAGTCCACACAAAAGAAGAATCACTATAGACAGATGGCCAAGAATAACCACTCCCTCAGATCAACACAACCCACGAGGAAACTCTATATTGGTAGAAGAAGAAAGCAGCTCCCAAGGGAACGAAACACGTATAAGGAATGAACCCCCTTTTCGCGAAGAAAGGAAGGGAAAGAAAAAACGACAATAAAAAACGACACAAAAAGAAAAATAAGGTATAGGGGGAAAACTAAAAGAAAAAGAGGCACAAGAGCTGGGAAACCAAAAACAAATAAAAAGAAAAAGGAGAAGAAAACTGAAGAAACAACTATCATTAAACCAACAGAAGAAAGACAAATCGTCTACAATCTAAGCTCTAGAGTTCTCACAACAGCCGAAGAGAACGTGCTAAAAAAGGGACTTAAATTTGCACCTACTACATCACACGACGAATTCGATAAGTTCATCGATGTACAAAAGTACATCAGGAAAATTTCTTTGAGAAAATTCTTTGAACTAAACAAATTAAACACTCCAAATGAAGACCTATCAAATAATCATGTAGTAAATGAGGCAGAAGAAGAAAGACCCATTACATTTAGAAAAACATCGACCTTTTATCCGGCTCACATCAAAGGAAACTTTATAGAAACCTTCCAAAAATTGATTATTGAAGACCTCAAAACAATTAAAAAGCACAAACAACACACCCTGAACTAGAATAGAAAAGACAGAGAAGCGATGAAATCCCTAAAAGAAGACACAAATATAGTAATTAAACCATGCGACAAAGGAGGAGGAATCGCCATCCTCAATAAAGAGGACTATAAAAAAGAAGTCCTGAGACAACTATCGGACACCACTACCTATCAAAAACTAAAAACTGATCCTTCACTACGCATTAGGAACAACTTCCAAAAACTCATCACAAGACATTTGGACAAAGGTGCAATAACCGTAGAAGAGTATGGTTTCATCAACATTGTAGAACCAGTCACTCCAACCATCTACGTACTGCCCAAAATTCACAAAAGCATTACGTCACCACCTGGAAGGCCCATCATCGCAGGGACTGGGAGCCTAACCTCTAACCTCTCCGCCTTCATAGACTCCCTGCTACAACCTCTCGTCGTCAGAAATCCATCTTACCTCAAAGACACCTCGGACACAATTAGGAAACTACAAGGGGTATCCTGGGAAGAAGAAATGATCCTGGTCACTGCAGATGTAACATCCCTGTACACCATCATTGAACACACCCAAGGAGAAGAAGCCATCTCTGAGTTCCTAAACGAAACAGAATATGACACAAACAAGAAAGCTTTCATAAAAGAGTCAATCCAATTTATTTTAGAAAACAACTTCTTCTTCGATGGTGAATATTATCTGCAGAAACGGGGTACAGCCATGGGTACCCGTTTCGCTCCCAGTTACGCAAATTTGTTCATGGTGTACTGGGAGCGAAACGAGATCTACACAAAAGAATGTTTTAGTAACAATGTGATAACTTGGAATCATTATATAGATGATATCCTCTTCATTTGGAGAGGAACAGAAGAAACTCTTGATGATTTCTGCAAACAGATTAACAACAATAACAAGAATATAATATTGACATTCAATAAAAGCAAAAACGAAACACACTTTCTGGATTTGTCTGTATACATCAAGGAGAATATGATACACACAAAGACTTTCAACAAACCAACAGACACGTATAACTACACATGAACACCACCAGAATTGGCTTAATGGTGTCCCCAAGGGACAGTTCACCAGGATCAGAAGAAATTGCAGTGAAAACAATGTGTGTCAACTCCAAATAGAAGAAATGAAGAAAGAGTTCTTAAAGAAGGGCTACAAAAAACAAGATCTCGAAGACACTGCCACAACCATATTACAGACAGAAAGATCCAATCTCCTGAAAACCAAACAACCCAGAAATATACAATCAAAAAAATCTAGACTCCAATGGTCATTCATTACGGGATATGATTCAGACCACAAAAAAATAGAATCTATCATAAGAAAACATTGGCACCTTTTACAAGAAGATCCTGTCTTGAAGACCATAATTCCCACTAAACCCCAGTTCACCTATAGGAAAGCACCCAACCTAAAAAACCATCTCGTCAGAAGTGCATTGGAAGTAAAACCCCCTAACCCAATCAGGACAAAAGGCTTTCATCGCTGTGGCATGTGCATAGCCTGTAGACAAATCAAAGACACAACCACCAAATACACAGAAATAGAGATGAATGGCTCTAAATTAAAAATTAGAGACTTTATTACCTGTAACTCCATCAACGTAGTGTACCTGATTGTCTGTTCTTGCGAAAAAGGATATGTTGGAAGAACATCAAGACCTCTCAAAACTCGGTTAGGAGAACATCTCCGAAATATCAAGAAAGGGGTCATGACTCATAATCTGTCTGATCACTTTCGTACACACCATCAATGTTCAGCCAATCACATAAAATATTTCACAGGTCTCAAACAGATAAAACCCACCTGGCGAGATAGAAATGTTGAGAGAAACCTGGCACGTACAGAGATGAAAAGTATATTCAATTTACAAACCCTTGTACCAAAAGGCTTAAATGCAGATTTCGAAATAAAATGGTTTCTGTGATCATCCTGTATACCCCTATATCCCATCCCCACTTCATGTCACCTGATACATCCTCTAACTAATCTCACCTTCTTTCCTTTCACGAGGCATCACATACCAAGAAAAGTCATCTACAAGTGGAATACAGAACACCAATCAAGCTAACAATAACATATATGGACACATTCTTCTATTCCTACAAAATGTCAGCTTTCAAAAAGGAGACATAGGAAGAAAGTGAGGAAGAGAACGGGGGAAAAGGGAAAAGAAGGAAGAAAGGGGGAAGGAAAGAAAAAGAGAAAAAAAAAAAAAAAATCTTTTTTTTTTTTTTTTTGCACTACCAAGATGGCCGCTGGAGCACTTCCGGTTTGGCGAACATAACCACACATTGATATGATAACCATCATCAACAGCCTTCAATAAAGATACCTACTCTGGTAATCAACACATTGCTATCCTGGGCCGCACAGAAAGATGCCAGGATTCCTTAAAAAGAAGATCTAAAGTACTGATGACATCACTTCCGCCCAAAACCGGAAGTGGGGCAAGGAGGAAGCTTTAGCAAGTGCACCTCATACCCAGAGACTGCTATAAAAGACCTCCCGGGGGGTGCTTAACCCTAAATCTCCCTGGGAGCCCTAAACCTAACCCTCCCCTCCTTCGATCGGGATGCCGGGCGCCGGTCTCCCGGCATCGGTAAAATGACAGGCATTGGGATTAAGCAGTCGGGAAGCCGGCGTTCGGCATTGCATCCGCTGGCTTCCCGAACGTATACCGGTGCGGACATCATTAATACTCTACTTACTGTGGATTCGCCATTGTGGGACATTGTGTTTCATTAATGTCTATTTTGGGGAGTGAATGGTGAAGGCTCCGTTTTGTTTCCACAGGCTGCATTCATAGTGTTTTGCGCAGATTTAAAATTATTACTGTTTTATTACAGTCTGAGCACTCCCGCTGAGCATGCAGTAGCGCCTCCCTGTCCCAAGCATAATGAGAAACTAGATAAGTGGCCTTTAAATCACTGAAAGCATTCTCAAGTTTAACCAAGTTTAACCTCTTGTCTATTACATTTTTTATTCCCCACAATACGTTAATATAAGTGCCCAATAGAAAGGGGAAGGCGTTAAATGAATCCCACAAAATAGAGGCATCCAAATATGAATCATTGGGATGCAATCGGGAAGCCGGCTGACATTATACCGACAGCCGGCTTTTCGACTGTCATATCCCGGTGAGGGTGAAATGCCCAGCGTCTAGATGTAGATGGTGCTCATTTCCCCGACGCCGGGAGACCGGCGCCCGGCATCCCGATCGAAGGGATGCCGGGTGCCACGAGCGGACAGCCACGGGAGGGGAGGGTTAGGTTTAGGGCACCCAGGGGGGACTTAGGGTTAGGTCCCCCCCCCCCCGGGAGGGTTAGGGTTAGGCTAGGCGGAGTGAGGGTTAGGGTTAGGCACCCCCGGTGGGGACTTAGGGTTAGGCACCCCCCCCGGGGGATTTAGGTTTAGTAAGTGGGGAAGGGGGGTTGTTAGGGTTTGGCATTTAAAGGAGGGATTAGTGTTAGGTACTTGGGGGGAGGTTAGGGTTAGGCACCCCTAAGGAGGGTTAGGGGGGTTAGGTTAGTCTATACTTACCTTACAACAATCAGGATTTCCAGCGCTGTCGGGCTCACGCTGCTGGGATATGTTCCAGTGTCCGCCTGCCACTGCTGGGAATCGAACCGCCGGTCGTATCTCAAACCGATTCCGAAACATTACACTGGGGAACGAAAAAACATTTTTTTTTTATTGCCAAGGATTTAAGATCGGTTTGAGAGTACTTGCAGGTCCTATTTTCTTCGCTATAGCTGAATTGGCTCCAATTTTCAAATTAATGAAAAATTATAAAATGTAATTATTTTCTCCATTTGAAGTACCTTACTAGTCTAGGCCGCTTTACTTAACAGAATCTACTTCGTTTTGCTTTATTAACAAATGCCCTCTTTCATCAATAACAAGAATTAAGCTGCATACACACACGATTTTTTGAACGATTATCGTTAACGATATCGTTTATCGTTCAATCGTTGAAAAAATTGTTCACTTTCTGAGTTTAAACGATGAACGATTATCGTTCATGCGCGTTCACGTTTGTAGTTTGTAGTTCAGTCAGACTGGACAACTCAACGATTTTCATTAAGTTAATATGCAAAAATCGTTTGTAGTTCAAAAAAATCGTTCATTACACTTTAAAAAATCTGACAGATAATCTGACAGAAAATCGTTCTTAAAATTGTTGGTAACAAAATTGTTGTGTGTGTATGCAGCTTTAAGATGCATACCCACACAACGATTTTGTACAGTTGACAACTGTACGATTTTGTACAGTTTGCACAGTTGACAAGTCTGACTGAACTAGAAACTACAAACGTGAACGCGCATGAACGATTATCGTTCATCGTTTGACTCAGAAAGTGTACGATTTTTTCAAACGATATCGTTTAACGATAATCGTTCAAAAAATCGTTGTGTGTGTATGCACCTTTAGTTTTATTTGTGATAACGTAGCTGGTAGTCACGTTAGAGACACATAACACATTCATATCTCCTAACTAAGATCGAGATGCACTAACATCTCGGTATACTTACCGCCGGTCACCGCCTGTCTGCTGATCGCATATGCACTAACATATGCGATCAGCAGCACAAAGGACAGCTCTTCCGATAAGAGCTGCCTTTTGCGATCTGCCCTGCGCCGTGGACATCCGGATTTATGACCCGGGAGTCCATCTGCGCATGCGCAGAGTGACGCGACAGCCGCGGGCATGCTGGGAGGGATTCGATCGGATCCCTCCTTGCACCGCGATGCGGTAGAAGCCCATAGGCAAAGGCAGGCGTTACCCTCCGCATCGCAGCCCGGTGGCCAGCTGATTGATACATACGGAAAATGCGGTAAACAGAGGTTTTACCACATTTTCCGTTTAGTGCATCCCGTCCTCAGGCTGGGAGGAGGCGTGGCAGTGCACTGCTGAGCCTGCTGGGACATCCTCAGACCACAGCCACGCCTCCTCCCAGCATACAGAGAGGAGCAACGGAGAGGACAGACTGATGCAGTTAGCACACCTCCTGTGCCTTTGTTCGGTTCTGTCTCTGTCCCACCACAACCAATTTCACGTCGTTTGGGCTTGTTTTGTTCAGTACGTCCTCAGCTTTTGTTTGGAGTTATCACTGAATGTGTGAAACAAAACGTTTGCGCCGTAAAAATGAGTTGTACTAACAACCCTGATGTTTTTTGTTAGTGTTGCAAAAGAATTAAAATATATAACTGTGGGCCTGATGCAGACCCGGTTGCAAGTGCTGAGCGCTCGCAAGTCGATGTTGGCCAAGTGCGCATGCGCACGACGGAGGCGGCTCCGTCCTGTGCATGCGCGAGACCTGAATAACGATGGCCAAGCCGTCGTTATGGGTCTCGCTCCAAAGGGAGCGTGCTGTCGATGGTGATTGACAGCACGCCCCCTTTGGTGGGCATGCCGGGGGCATGGCTGCCCAGACGGAGGCGTGGGAGGCACATATAGAAACTGTTCCCCTGATTTGGATGTAATTACCCTCAAATTAAATCTGAAAGTCTGCAGTTAAAGCACATCTTGTTTGTTTCATTTCAAAGCCATTGTGGTGGTGAATAGAGGCCAAAATATGAAAATTCTGTGAATGTCCCAATATTTATGCACCTGACTGTATCTATAATATTTAGCAGGACTGTGAAAATATTGGTACAATCGAGTACCATCGCAGCCTCACGCACACTTACACAAGCCCTGACCTTACTCAGAAATTGCTAACTTCAGTGCACGATATGAGGCCTCAGGCTGCGTAGGGCATCGCAGTGGATAATTTCTGCATGCCCAAGCAATAGCATTCAAACGCATTGGCACGCCTGTGTTCGGCAGACCACCCCCGCGTTACCACCCACAAACGGCAATTACTGTCAATCACTCTGCGATGGGTCTGCGTAGCTGCTGCAATCGCAGTCCTGATTGCAAAGGCTAGTTTGCGCACTGCAATGCATGCGCAGTACGCAACAATCGTCCGATTGTGTGCGTATTAGCAACTGCGTTCCTTGCTGAATCAGGCCCCATATTTTTTTACTTGACTTCGTGACATCACCAAGGATTGCTTAATCCCATCATTTAGACCACAGACATTCCAAGAAATCAGAACCCCCCCAGGAACCCTATTCACTGCCATGAAAATGGAAAACTAAACAAAAAGATAGGAGAAAAGGGGGACGATAGCCTAAACTCCATAACTATCACCCGACACACCAAAGAGACAGACGAAAGGAGAATAAACAGTGGTCCGCAGACCAGGCAAGCACAGATAGTAAACAGAGGTCAGCAGACCAGGCCAGCACAAATAGTAAACAATGGGCCTTATTCAGACTAGTACACAAACGCGATGGTCAGAGTTATCTCCAATGGGCTTAGGGCCTGCCTAAGTAGTGCTACAGTGATCTGGTCCTAATGCCCAGAGTCGCCTCCAGTGGTCTCAGTCGTATTGCCTGCCTATCTGCTGCTCAAACCGAGTGATCTCGGCCTAATGATCAAAGTCACTTATATGTACAGTAGTGAGGGCTCAGGCGTATTGCCTGCCTGCACGGAGCCCGGTCACAATCACCAGACATCAGCTAAAGGTGATTTGGGGAATCTCCGGCCCTGGCCTACCTTCTGAAGACTACCCTGACCACAGCATGCTTCCGACTCATAACGGGTTTCCCGATTTTTGTCTCTGACCGACTCGGTGACCCCTTAAATCCAGCGCATGTGCCCCCCTAGCCCTCCCTAGTTGCGTGCTGGCACCATCGATATTTGCAGTAGCCTAGTACTCTCCTCAAATCAAACCCCTTCTCAAGTGTTAGCAATAACATGTGCAATTGCAAACAGCATAGCTTACCTGGTTTGCACATGTGCAGTAAGGGATTTGTGGACTTTTTGCACATGCACAGTAGTAAAACATCGCTCATCTACGTAAGCATTGGCACTGCATCCATGTGTGAATCAGGCCCTAAGTGCAGTCTTTGCTGAAGCCTGTGAGTGCCTTAGCTATTTTGGAACGAGAGCCTGAGTCAGAGTTAGTTGCTATTGTGACCGCCCGCATTGCAAAAATAACTACGATCACAAATCATATACTGATTTAAAACAAAACCAACCCATACCACAGAGTTGCAACCAACAATCACCATCGTAAAATGTATAACACACCTTACACCCGCAGAGGCGAATGTGGCCAAACGCACACTATAGCGTACATTTATGGAATAACAAAAGAATACGCAAGGACGCGAGTCACACACAAGTCATTCTGCAAATACTCCAGCGATTTGTAAGGTTGTAGCCATCTCTAAGTCATGAAAAAGTAAACAGCCAATTGAAAACCAATTACATGAAAGGGAATAGATATCGAAATAGGAAATGTTTAAAAATTGTAGAAACATTTTCTGTGTTAATAAATATATATTTTTTATTAAGTTTAAGGCACATGCAGTCCCTTACATGTATTAGGTTGCCTAATGTAGAGTTATTGTCTCCAGTGGCTGTAGTGGTCCCGGCCACTGCACACTCACTTCCACTCCCCCTAGTGCTTAACTCTCTCCTCCTCCCCCCTTCACTACCTAACCCTAATCTCCCCCCGCAATCTAACCCTAACTTTCCGGACGGCGCCTATACCTAACCGTCGGCATTCTGTTAAATTGTGACATTTCAGATATCGACATCGTCTAGTGTGTACCGCCCTTTAGAGTGTTTTTGGCCTATAAGAGAACTACTGTAAGCAACCCCAAGAAATGACACAAGTGACAAAAGCAAATAGTGATCAATGTTTCAGTTCATTTTTAGTTTCATTTGAAATAATAACAGTGCTAATTTAAATATAATGGTTTTTTTTGGGTGGGGGTAAAAAGAACAATACAAATACTTTTCAGGCAAGAAAATTGGCTTCATCTTCTTGTCCTAAAAATGAAAACACTAAATAAAAAAAACTTGGGTGACAGCATTGTAAGTTACCCAAAACAACAAATACACATGTCCATAATCACTCAGGGACTGATGTTTCAAGCAGTGAAAAAAGTAGAAAAGTGGAGCAAAGAAGTTGCCCATAGCAAATAATCAGCTGTGAGGTAGCATTTACCAATTGCATTTGATAACATGATAGGTAGAAGCTGATTGGTCGCTCTGGGCGACTTCTCCACTCATTTCACTGCAAAGCAATTTAACACATGCAAACTATTTATGTCCACACATCATGGGTGAGATGCATCAAGGGTAAAAATGCTGAAAATGGAGGCAAATTGGTATCAGTACATTTCCATATGGAGACAGGGGCTTAAGGGGGCCTTGCAAAAGGAAATGTGGACAAAGTAAGAATATGCTCCTCCACAATTCGAATTAAAATGCTTCAACCTTCAATTTTGTAATATATAGATGACCACACAGCATTTCTAATGACATTTGTTGTGGTCACTGGCACAAATGATCATATAATAACACATCTTCCTATACGCTGACACCCTAGCGCCCCCCCGGACATTAATATCTCTGCCCTGCCACACTGACATTAATACTAGATCTCCCCGTCACATTCACAGATCCCCCCATTCACATTAATAGAACCCGTCCACCCACACATTCACATTAATAGACCCTCCCACACAGATTCACATTAATTGAACCCCCCCATAGACATACACACAGACTCTCATTAATAGATCCCCTCACCTCTCCTCTCCTGCAGCAGCACTGACATCAAAGGTTCTCGCTAGCGCTACAGTGAGCTCTGGGCTCAATTCAGATCTGCTCTCTAGATGCGTATGCAAATTCGGCATGGCAGGCGATCGCACGGCAAGGCATTAGTACGCCCACTTTGTCTTAGTGTACGATCGCATTGTGTATGCGTAAATTTCAGCCAAGTGACGTGTACTATGACGCTGCCTCATAATTATGGCGTTAAGACGCTCAGGCTTTAAGACCCTCAGTCACGCCTGCGTTAAGACGCTCAGGCACGCCTGCGTTCTCACCTCCACTCACCCGTTTTTTGAGGCCAGCCCGTCACCACCCACAAATGGCTTCTCCTGTCACTCATTCAGCCAGGCTGTCTATACGCAGCGAGCGAACGCTTCCCGATCGCTCACACTGGTTCGCACACGCGCATTGCGATGTCTGAATCAGGACCTCTGATCACTCACACAGCTCCTCAGTCAGTTTGGCGTCAACTCCTCCTCCAGCTGTCCTCCGTTATGGCTGGGAAGCCTGGGCTGATCAGGCAATGCTGGGAGCATCAGTCTCTCCCAGCAGTCAGTGTGTTGCCCATTTGACTGTCAGCCCTGTGCAGGGGGCGGACCTGGCAGGCATCTTCGGGCTCCATAGCAAACGGACTCCCTGCCCCTGCGTCTTCCTGTATTCAAGCCCGGGCCCCATCGCGCATGCGTGGCTAGGATTTTCTGCAGGGCAGTGGGGAAAGTGGTGGATTGCATATACCTTGCAGGGTAACGGAAGCTCCCATCTTAATTTGGAAGGCTCTCGTGGAAATCGGGAGGGTAGGCAAGCATGACCTATGCAATGCCTCATTTCCTAATATAAAATGAAAAACTATTTTAACATGTTATATGACTAAACTGATCAGTTTGGGTGTCCACACTTACAGTCCAGGATTGACATAAATGCATATTTGAGCACATAGGGCCCCATTTAAGGACCAACCTAAACACCAGTGATACAAACGAATATGCCACTGGTATTCATCATTACTAACCTCACAGATGGTATCCCGCACTCAGCTGGCTGCGACGGGCTTCTATGTCATGCGTGACGTTCAGTCTGCATATCTGTTTCACCCGGCGGGGAAACGACAGCGCCTGGAAGGCTTAAAACACAATTTAGGTTACAGCTGTTTGTTAAATATTGAAAGGATGACATAATCCCTTTAGCTAGCGAGTGCTAAATGCGTTATGTATCATTGTTAAATGGGACCCATAGCTTTTAAAATACATCTATGAAATTCTAATTAGGACACTCTGCACAATGATACCTATGCAGAAATCCAGGTCTCTGAACGTGTTCCTTAAGCAGGATGCTTAGTAAACATGGCCTTACACTTCAAACATTGCTATAATTGTGACATACACGTAGAATGAAATATCTTTTAGATGGGCAATAACAGTACTGGGGTGAGTAATGTATTGTGACCCACACAATTAGTATTTGCAGGATAGCTCCAATCAGGCTCGGACTGGGCCACCGGGAATTTGGGGTGGGCCCCGTGGCCGGGAGACCCGTCCCCTTCCTAAGTGGGCAGGGCTTGCAGTTTAGTGAATCTCCAGCAGTGCATATCTTGTAAATGAGAAGGCTATGTGGCTGTTGGTGATGATCGTCAGGGCTGGACACACTACTGCTGTATATATAGATGTTTCATCACGCTTCTCTCTGTGGCTCCGCCCCTTTTACCTTACTGAAACTCCACCCATTTTATCCATGAAACCCCGCCCCTTGCTCCATTATATTTTATCCCTGTACTTCTCCCCTAGTCACCTCCCCTAGTGCCTGGTCCATCCTGCTTCCTCTCCTATCCCTGGCCTGCAGTGCCCAGGCCCAGCTGTCTGTGTCTGTGAGAGCTCCCCTGCAGCTCCGCAGTCAGTGTGCTGGGACCAGTAAGCCATCTTCACAGTGAGGTAAGTATATGGGGAGCGGTGGGGTGTATTGATGCAATGTCAGGGGGGGGAGTATATTAATTATAAAGGGGATGGGGGTGTAGTAATTCTATAGGGGGTATATTATTATCAGAGGGGTGTATTTAAGTTATTTTGGAGGTACAGTAATGTTTTGTTGGAGCTGATGTGATGTGTTTCTTTTTCATAGAATGTTTGCACAAATTTTCATTTACAAGAACACACACATATGGCCATGATGACAATGGGAATGGAGAAGTGTAGCAGAGAGACATGGGGCAGGGAGTGATGGGCTATTGTAGTTCACTGGCACTGGTATTAGGAACATATACTGCTGAGAGGGACTCCCACCCGCCTTCTCGTGCTGTTGGTGACGATCGTCAGGGCTGGACACGCTACTGCTGTATATATAGATGTTTCATCATACTTCTCTCTCCATGGCTCCGCACCTTTTTCCTCAGTGAAACTCCACCCCTTTATCCATGAAACCCCACCCTTTGCTCCTTTATATTTTATCCCTGCACTTCTCCCCTAGTCACCTCCCCTAGTGCGTGGTCCATCCTGCTTCCTCTCCTTTCCCTGAAAAGAAAGAAAAGATGGTGCACTGTAATTCCAATGTTGTCCAGTATGGGAACCAGCTGCTGACACCTGAGGGATCTTGCACAAACCCTCACAAAAACCCACAAAATGTAAAAAAAGGTGTCTGCGCTAACTCCAATACAAAATGACCCAAGACTGTATAATAATTATAAAAATGTATTAAACATATATTTGTTAAACATGTATAAGAGAACTGCAGTTCAAACTAAAAACATATACATACATTAAGCATTGATACACAGTGTAAATAAATGTGCCTCCAAACATTACGACTTGTGGCAAATAACTAACACAATATTGCTGTTATAGAACTAAAACACAATGAACCTGATTCAGACCCGCTCGCTAAGGCGCGATTGCTCGCTCTGAGCGATTTTTGTGCAGGCGTATAATTCACAGTGCGCGTCCGCAAGCCATTCGTTGTGATCTGATTTTGGTTGCTCGTAAGCCACTATCAGGTCGCTGCTTTGAGTGACAGATAGCGCCGTTTGTGGGTGGTAACAAGGGAAGGTGCTTGTGAACGGGGGAGTGGATGTGCGAACGCAGGCGTGTCAGGCCGCCAAAATGCCGTTTAAAGGGCGTGCATAATTAGCAAAGTAGCGTCATTGTACACGTCACCTGCATGTATTTCAGCCAGCACTGATCGCTGTGCTTGCGGCAGGTTAAGGCAACCCCAAGGGCTGCGAGCAGCTCCGATGGCTCACGATGGTCCCGATTAATCCTACATTCCTGGAGATGACGTGTGTTGTGAGTGGCAAGGGAGCGTCTTTAGACACTGCGAGCACACTTTGCCGTAGCTCGCTAAAACATAGTGGGCGTCCTTTCACGACGCAGTGAGAGTACTTCATTTAAATATCCGCCCCCTTTTTGCAAGCAAATTGGCCACTCGCTGAGACATGGCGAGCGTTCGCTTCCCATGGCGCCACTTTGACAAATTTGCATATGCATCTAGCGAGCGTACACAGATAGTGAATCAGGCCCTTAGTATTTTTGAAGCAAAGTAATTAGTGTAGGTTAAGCATAACGATGCATTGCACAGATCACTTGTCAAGTTTTTTGCCCCTTTACACAAACTGCATACTTTTTCCTCAATTCTACGTCTTACTTTGCTTATAGTGTAGTAGGTACTTAGGATTAGTGTTATAGCGCAGCTAAGATGCATAGTCCCTGGCACGCTAAACGAGACTACAGTATTTGACACAATTTGAGAATAGATGTATGTGGACACATTTGTATCTTCGTTTTTATGTATTGTATGGTGCAGTGGGTCTTGAGAACATAGACACCAGTACATCATACACAGTAGATGGTCGCGTCCTTTCAGTGGGCCCCTACTACTGCATTACCCTGGTGGGCCTTTCATGTCCCAGACCGACACTGGGTACAATATGTAAAAGTTATATTTTGTAATTCTGATGTCCCTCTCACAATCTCCTCATCCTCTGGCTCAATGTATTGGCCATTCTATGGCTCATGTCTCCTTGAGCCATGAATACCCCACACAGTAACCATTTGCAGAGAATACATGAGGCACCTATATACTTACAAACTTAAATACATACATACTTACAAACTTATCTTACTAATGAGAATAGGAGCAATGAAAAGAGAGCACAGCTGGTCAAGTTTAAAAAAGGACCAAATGTTGAATGGCAGAAAGATCTACACAATCAGAAAACATGGTGTGCACAAAATACAGTGGTGCTAGATGGAAACATACACATACTTATCTTGGTATGCAGTCGGGATGCTGACGGTCTAAATCCTGACCGTCGGCATCCCGACTGTCTAATCCCGGCAAGGGTCTAATGACAGGCGGCAAAATCCCGACACCTGTCATTTTACCCAGCATTCCGATCGAAGGGAAGCCTAGCACCAGGCACGGACAGCTGCAGGGGGGGGGGGGGGGAGTTAGGTTAGACTTAGTGTTAGGCACCCCCCGGAGGGAGGTTAGGGTTAGGCAGCCCCCCCGGGAGACTTAGGTTGAGGCAGCGGGGAGGCACTTGGGGGGAGGATAGGGTTAGGCACCTCTAAGGGAGGGTTGGGGGGGGGGCTAGGTTAGTTTTACTTACCTTTAGCGCAGTCTGGATCTTCACCTCTGCTGGGCTTCCGCTGTCGGGATTTCAACCACCGGCCATGCAGTCGGCGGTAAATCATACCGATCCCCTTATCTTATCAATGAGAAAGAGAGCATTGAAAAGGTAGCTGGCTAATTAAACATTTTGGTTTGTTTCTTTGAGTAAATCTCTCAATGGGCGCAACAATAAACACATGCAGGTGGTGAAGATGAGAAAAGTTTCCCTACATCGCTGTTTGCGTACAGACGTGCATATGCATAAAACGCATGTGCATACACACATAACAGCCACTATAAAGGGAAGCCCATCTAATAAGAACCACTGCATGGATTCGGGCTAATGCCCAACAAGCCAGGGAGGCCACTGCTCCTCAATTGGCCTCTCCTGAGGAACAGCAAGAAGGTGAAGGAAACAACCCTGTGGATGAAATTGTGGATGAGATGCCAGGTCCACGCCAGCCCACTAGTCAACCCATCCCAGGACCATCCCAGAAAAAAAAGGCAGCCAAGTTTCAGAAGAAATAAACTTCATATCCTGGTGGAGGGTGCCATGGAAAAGATACATTAAGAGCCTCGGAATATGAGTGCTGCAGTCAAAGAATGTTTTTGGCAAGACATCACAGATACCATTAATACTGAGGACCGTTGTCCGCAGTGTGTTTGAAATGCACAGATATTAAGTTAACATTTATGTACAAATTTTTTTGTGTTTTTTATTTTTAATAAACTTTTTACTTAAATTTTCAAAGTAAAACAACAGTAACCGCATTTCCAGCATATATACTTATACATAAGATTAATTGCACCCACAATAAAAATTGTAGTATTAATTTTCCCCAAAAAATGAAACAACAGACTGGAAACACAGAAAAAAAGGGGGGGGGGGGGTAGACAAGGAAAAATAGGAAGGGTGGGAGGAAGGGCAAACAAAGCAGATCGTTGGTTATTTGTGGGTTTTTTTTTTTTATTGCATAGAGATTTAGTTGTGGTCTCTGATTTTCAACCATACACTACATTTTCTGGAACGCAGATGTTCTCAGTTAATATAAGAAGGGAAAAAACACATTATGGGAAGATATACTAAGCCTTGGAGACTGGTAAAGTGGAGAAAGATAAAGTACCGATCAATCAGCTTCTAAATTTAATTTTACAGGTGTTTGAAAAATGACAGTTAGAAGCTGATTGGTTGGTTCTCTCTTCACTTTATCACTCTCCAAGGCTTAGTACATCTCCCCCATGAAAACCATGTCAATTCAGATATGTCCAATGAGTATCTTTCTAATGCGTGATAGAGCCGTAATAAGACATTTAGGTGCCTTGTGCCAGAAAGAGCATTGGTGCCCCGAACCCCCTTATGTTAAATAGTGACAATGCTCACCCAAAGGAGGGGTGTGGTTTTGTGGGAAAGGGGCATGACCCCACAATAGTATCCCCAATTCAAATCATTCCATACAGTAGTGCACTTTATTCACATTGCGCCACACAGTAGTGTCCCTTATTCACATTACTCCGCACAGTAGAACCCCTTATACACATTATACCAAGCAATAGTGCCCCTTACACATTATTGCACACAGTATTGCCCCTTACACATTACTCAACACAGTAATTCCCCCTTCCACATTGTGTCACACAGTAATGCCCCTTACACATTATAACACACAATAGTGCCCCTCACACATTATGCCACACAGTAATGCCCCTTCCATAGGGTGAGTCACGGTGACAGTGTTAGGATTTGCGGTTAGCAAATCATCTTAGTGGCAGTTCCCAGTTATAGTTGTTACTGGGATACTGCATCATGTCCTGTCTTTGTTCTGGCTTTTTGCAGGTAGCTGGAAATCCTGTCTTGTCTGTGTTTAGATCATAGTCTGTCATTCATGTCTATCTATGTGTGTTTTGTATCATGTGCTCCACTAATTACTAGCTGTCTCTCTGCAGAGCAGGTACACACATGCCTTTGACTAGGAATCCCCAGGAATGGTCTCTGACTGGATACTGCATCTCATAAGTATACAGCCAGCCCTGCTCTCATTGCCAGTTATACTGTCTGACAACCAGTGTATGCATGTCTCTCTGAAGTCTGAACTTTTACTGGTCTCCCCAAGTTCCACAGTTCCAGTGTCCTGCACCTATCTGTCTGTTAAGTATTAACCTGTGGAATATACCCTGCTGCTGCCTGTGGCACTTTAATTCCAGAGTCCAGCTAAGCCATGTCAGTCTGCTTCCTGCCTGTGTTCCTGTCATGCCAGAGTTCACCTGTCTGCCATATTGCTCCAGACACACCTCAGCCTGCATCTCATCTCGGCTGTCATAGCCTCACCACGGCCTGCAGGGCCGAATCATAGCTGCATCTCATCTCGGCTGTCATAGCCGCTCCACTGCCTGCAAGGCCGCATCATAGCCTGCATCTCATCTCAGCTGTCATAGCCGCACCACGGCCCGCAAGGCCGCATCATAGCCTGCATTCTGATCTCGGCTGTCATAGCCGCACCACGGCCCGCAAGGCTGCTTCATAGCCTGCATCTCATCTCGGCTGTCATAGCCACACCACGGCCCGCAAGGCCGCATCATAGCCTGCATCTCATCTCAGCTGTCATAGCTGCACCTCAGCCTGCAGGCTGCTTCCTAGCCAAGTATTACCCAGCTCTCAAAGCCACAACTCAGCCCAAAGGCTGCAACTCAGCAAAGTGTCACCCGCTCTCAAAGCCGCATCCTGGCTGTCTAAACTGCCCCACGGCCTCAAGGTCGTCTAGTACCTTGTGTCTATTTTGTTGTGTCTGTCTAGTTCTTGTCTTTTTTTTGTCAGTCTTGTCATAGTCTATTCTTGTCTTGTCCAGTCCAGGCTTGTCTGTAATCCTGATACATATCAGTCCAGGTTGCTACTGCCCTGCAGCAATTAGTATTGTCGTGCCACTCATTGCCTGACTACCCAGCTGCATCACTGTCCCTGGACATTCATGAGACCCATTATCTGTCGCTGCTGGTGTATCCTGTCGTGGAAGGACTGCCACATCATCGTCCTGTCTTGTCCTAGTCAGCAGTAATGCGGTCTCTCGCCAGATGTGTAAGCCTCTACTGCTGGAGGCATAAATCCAGGCGGCCACCTAAGTACCGGTTTGTAAATAATTCACTAAGGGAACAGCGGGTGGCTGTTATTGGTGGAAGATCCTCTCCCTGGCTCTAGAGGTCTTACACAACCGTGCGTGAACTGTAACAGACAGCATTCACCCGGCCACCAATCTCTCACTGTCACTCACTGACTGCTGGTCCTGGTCATCTGCCTTCCCTGCATGTGAAACAAGATGCTGCCCTGCTGCGATAACCGGCCAACAGCTCTTCCACGCTCTAGGCACTATGGAATGGAGTACTGCAGATGAGAGGGGGAGTTTGAAGCTATGAGGGGAGAGAGAGCAGGAAAGGGGAACATGTGTGGGGGTGGGGGTATGTGGTGCCACGGAAAGGGTGGTAGTTTTCAGCTGTAAGGGGAAAGAGAGCAGGTAAGGAACCTGTGTGGGGGAGGGAGACGGGGGTGCTGTGATTGGGGGGAGAAGTTTGGAGCTGTATAATGTGTGGGGGAGGTGGGTGGGTCAGGGGTGACATGAATGGGGGGGAGTTTGGAGCTGTGTGAGGGAAGAGAGAAGGGAACAGGTGTGGGGTAGGTGGGCAGGTGGTTGGGGTGCTGCGGATGTGGGAAAATTTGGAGCTGTGTGAGGGAAGAAAGCAGGGGAGGGGAACAGGTGTGGGGGAGGTCGGGGGTGCCATGGATGGGGGCAGTTTCGAGCTGTGGGGAAGGCAGTGGAGCAGGAATGGGAAATAAGGTGGAGAGAAGAGGAAAGAAGGGGGCGGATAGTAACAGGAAGGAAAGGGATGGATCTGTATTCTGTAGCAAATGTAAGGTGAGGAGGGGCCAGCCATAGCAAAAGGATATCTGCTCAATCTGCAGAGGAGGTGCCAATACCACCAACCTCTAAACAATCATCTTTGCCATGCCTCCCCAGCAGTCAGGACATTCTTAGGGAAATTCACATGGAGACAACAAGTAATTCTGTCATGCAAATGCCATTGGACCACAGGAATGACCTAGCGGCTGAGAGATATTAGCTTGTGAGGGTGCAAACAGATAATAAATAAGGATATAGGGAGAAGATCTAGACCTAGATACATTAAATTGAGCATTGTGACATGGATTCTAGATCTTTTAGGAGACTAATGGGGGAGATGACGTAATGAGAAGAGGTAATCTCCTGACTACCGCTGTGAAGATATAGGTAAGAGAGACCTAATAGAATGAAGATGATATCGATACTAACGGACATGGCACGCAATTCAATTCAAACAGCCTATAACGGGAGGCTATTGGATAGATGATCTATTTAAGGGTCACTTGTTTTCCGGCTCCGGTTGCCTTGTCAAATCAGTTTTATGCGAAACGTACGTCGGCACTGTTAGCCGAGTGTTTGTAATATGTAATGTTCTAGAGGAAACACTGATGTATTAAGTATAAGTTGGATCACTGATACATATTAGACATACAATAATCCTCCATTGCACACTGATATTGGGAGAAATGAAACTAGTATATGGGAATTAAATATGGGAATTATGGCCCTCATTCAGAGCCGTACGCTCTGAGCAGATCGCATGCTCTGAATGAGGGCCGTCCTCCATAACTATGGAGCATCCCCCTGGACGCTCGTATAGCTGTGGGTCACCACCCACAGCCTATACGAGCGTGCAGTTTGATGGCCGCGATGGTCGTGACCATCGAAACTGCGAGCAGGAACCTGCGATTGAGGTTTTCAACCGCAAGGCCCGGAGTGATTTTGGCTCTATCAGAGCCAAAATCACTCCCACTGACATCACTAGTGATGTCTGTGGGCTGGCTTCTGACGGGAGGCGTTCCCTTGGGAAAGCCCCCGTCAATCAACATCGACAGCACGCCCCCTTTGATCAGACACAACGAGCAAAGGACTTTCCTTCGTTCGTCGCGTCTGGCGCATGCGCACGACGGAGCTCCCGCCGTCGTGCGCATGCGCAGTGCACAACATCGACCCACTTGCGAGCGGACAGCCGCTTGCGAGTGGGTCTGAATCAGGGCCTAAGTATGTACAACGTGGAACTGTTCTAATCACTGATACATATTTGATATACAATAATCCTCCATTACATACTGACATCGGGAGGAGTGAAACCAGCGTATAGGAATTAAATCTATCTGAATCTGATGTACAGCGAAAGACACGATCTATATACTGTACTATATACACGGTGGTGACCATTTATTTTACTCCATAAAATCTTACTACAGTAAAATTAACCCACTAGTAACTGCTGTATAATAGATATATTAATTTTATTGCAGCACTGGATCCCTATGAAATAAACTGCACCATTTTATGAGAGATATATATTCCTCAATAAATCATGTACAGGTGGACTAGATACATAATGGTGGGTACACACCTGACAGATATATCTGCAGATCTAGTGATTTGCAGATATATGTGCAGATGATGGTCATTCATACACACTGAATGGCCATCGTCTGCTTGTGCCCTCGGGTCCCGGCAGCCAGGGGGCGAGTCGGGGCATGTCCCGCCCCCTCCCCTCAGCTGCCGCTGTCTGTGGACGGGTGGTCTGCAAACTGCCCGTACACACTTGTCGATAGACAGATATGTCTGTGTATGACGCAGTTCACAGACATCGTGTGTACACACTGGCCGCCGGGCAGCAGATATATTGGCCGATCAATTGATCAGACAATATATCTGTCAGTGTGTACCCAGCTTAAGGTACAGTTATTAAGGATCTACTGATTGGTAATCTATACGATACTCATTTGCTGAGGAATGTAAAACCTCAGAATTTTATATCAGTTACAATTCGTATCTCCCACAGCTAGCTATAAAGATATGTGATATATGTAATTACCAATTGTTACAGTGTGACACTCTGACGTATGAGATACAAAGTTACTCTATTGTAACAGCAATTCCATTAGCTGGAGATTATTGTAATATCTCCTGAATAGTAAATAGGAGAACCTTTATTTAATACATTAGGAATTCCTTTCCTGTGAGTCAGTAGCCATATGTATAAAGTTCATATAGAATAAGTTATTCATTAATAGGACTAGACATTAATATTAGAGAATTGATTTAACCTTATACTAGTAAATAATCACACAGACTCGCAGCTATATAAAATAATTTTAACTCTTTTATTTTAATCACTTTTTCTTACACTGTATACACAATTCTTACTATATTTTTTAACAATATATTTTGCTTTGCTTTTTGTATTGTACTAAAAATGTTTTAAAGTAAATTAATAAAGGTTATATTTTAATACTAGTGCACCATATACAGATTCATTTTCATTTTCTTATTTTCATATTGCATATCTTCTGGATCTGTGGTAGCACCCCCACCAACAATACTGACAGAGAGTTATCATTATTTAGGGTATTTTCTTGAATTTTGATTTGTATCAGATTCCCTGTGCAACAGATACCCTTTCTCTTTGCCCTACTGACACATCCACATCTCCCTCCCTGCCCACCTCCTACAGTTTCCCTTTCTAGCTCAGGTGCCCGCACCATCGCTAAACTCTATTCATATCAGTCTCCCAAATTAATCTTACCTCCATGTTACAGCAACTCGGATAATCTTATTCACATCTCCCCCACAAACCCTTTCCCTCTATCCTGTAATAAACTGGTCTCCACCCATGACCTTTTCATCTCCAACTCCCTACAGCTCCTAGCCATTATTGAAACCTGTATTTCACCCTCTGACACCTCTTCTCCTGCAGCTCTCTCCTCTGGGGGCCTCACCTTCTCTCATACCCCTCGTCCTGGGGGTCACCATGGTGGTGGTGTTGGGGTCCTTCTATCCGCCAGTTATTCCTTCCAGCTAATACCCTCTGAACCATCCCTTACATTCCCCACATTTGAGGTTCATGCTGTATGCCTCTTCCAACCAGTAAACCTCAGAGTAGCTGTCATTTACCGTCTTCCTGGCCCTCCCTCTAAATTCCTTGACAACTTTGCTTCCTGGCTCCCTCACTTTCTCTCCTCAGACCTTCCCTCTATTATCCTAGATGATTTTAACATTCCTATTGACATTCCCACAGAATCCTCTGCTGCTAAACTCCTTACCCTCACCACTTCATTTGGTCTTGCCCAATGGACCTCATCACCCTCCCATGTGAGTGGGCACTCACTTGACCTGGTCTTTACTCACCGTTGTGATATTTCTGATTACTCCAATTTCCCATTCCCATTCCCCCTCTCTGACCATCACCTTCTTTCTTTTAACTTATCCCTCTCTCCTTCCCCTCCTCTACCTCCTAAGGCTACCATTATTAAGCGTAACTGTTGCCTTTTCCTCCCTGCTGGACTCTCTTCTCTCCCCTATCCTTTCTCTCTCCTGTCCTGAACAAGCCACTTCCCTGTACAATGCCTCCCTTATTTCTGCTCTTGACTCTGTTGTTCCGGCAATAACTACTCACCCTCGCAGATCCATACCACAACCCCGGCATTCCAAATGCACCAGATACCTGCAAAAGTGTTCACGAATTGCTGAGCGTCAGTGGAGGAAATCACGTTCTAAGGCAGACTTCATCCATTTCAAATTTATTCTCACATCCTACAGTGCTGCCCTGTCCTTCTCCAAACAATCATATTTCAAGAACCTCATCTCCTCCGAGTCCTCAAACCCCTGGCGTCTCTTTGGCACTTTCAACTCCCTCCTCTGCCCTTCCCCTCCTCGCCTCCCCTCCTCGCTCTCTGCCCTTGACTTTGCCACCTACTTTACATCCTTGTCCAACGTTTCTGGAGAGGAAGTCATGGCCCTCATCCAGTCCTCCCCTCCTTCCACCTCCCCCTTGACCCTATACCTTCCCGTCTTCTCTGTTACCTGTCTCCTTCTGCCTATTCCCATCTTGCCCACCTCCGCAATCTCTCCCCATCATCTGGCACTGTCCCTTCTGCATTCAAACATGCACTTGTCTCTCCCATGCTTAAAAAACCTAACCTTGATCCTAACATACTCTCCAACTACCGACCAATCTCTCTCCTCCCTTTTGCTTCCAAACTCCTTGAGCGTATTGTTTACAACCACCTTACCACCTTTCTTTCCTCCCACTCCCTCCTTGACTCATTTCAATCTGGCTTCCGTTCTTTCCACTCCACTGAAACTGCCCTCACAAAAGTATGCAATGACCACCTTACAGCTAAATCCAAGGGTCACTACTCTCTCCTCATTCTCCTTGACCTCTCTGCTGCATTTGAAATGGTAGACCACCCTCTCCTCCTGCAAATACTTCACTCTCTTGGTCTATGTGGCACTGCCCTCTCCTGGCTGTCCTCCTACCTCTCTGATCATTCCTTCTCTGTCTCCTCTCATGACTCCTCTCCCCCCCCCACTTCCACTAACAGAAGGAGTTCCCCAAGGATCTGTTCTTGGCCCTCTCCTATTCTCAATATATACGTCCTCTTTAGGTGAACTCATCAACTGTTTTGACCTCCAATATCATCTCTATACTGATGATACTCAAATCTACCTTTCCACCCCTGACCTCTCCATCTCGCTCCTTACCCGTATCTCCAACTGTCTCTCTGCTATGTCTTCATGAATGTCCCAGCGCTTTCTTAAACTTAACATGTCTAAGATTGAGCTGATCATCTTCCCATCCTCTTCCATTACCTCACTTCCCACAATTTCATTATCTATTGATGGCACAACTATCTCCTGTTGTCCCAAAGTGCGCTGTCTTGGAGTTATCCTAGACTCCTCCCTCTCCTTTAAACCACACATTCAGCACCTCTCGCAGTCCTGCCATTTTCACCTAAAAAGTATTTACAGAATTAGACCCTTCCTCACCCAGGATGCTACTAAAACCCTCATCCACTCGCTGGTCATCTCCAGGTTAGTCTGCTGTAACCTTCTCCTAACTGGCCTCCCAGTCTCCCACCTCTCTCCATAACAAGCGGTCCTCAGTGCTGCTGCTCGTCTCATCTTCCTCTCCAGACATTCTACATCTGCTTCCCCCCCTACTTCAAGCCCTACAATGGCTCCCCTTCCCCTTCAGATGCCAATTCAAGGTACTTACACTCACCTACAAAGCCCTCACCAAATCCTCTCCCACTTACATTTCTCTCTCTTCACACTCCTGCCCGTCCACTTTGCTCAACAAATGCGTACTGCCTCTCTTGCCAACTGATTACTTCCTCCCACTCCAGCATCCAAGATTTTGCCCGTGCTGCTCCCTACCTTTGGAACTCTCTCCCTCTTCCTATCAGACTCTCCACCTCTCTACAAATCTTCAAATGAGCTCTCAAGACTCACTACTTCATCAAGGTCTTCCAGCTCTCATACTAAGCCACCTCATGCTCTTTCCTCCCTTTCTTCCCCTTCTGTGTCACGCCTGTCTGCCTGCCCCTCTCCTTTAGAATGTAAGCTCTCACAAGCAGGGACCTCTTCCCTCATATGCTTCTCTTTACATTTTCTTCTACTCCTTACTCCCCACAAGGGCACCTAACACTTGATTGCTAATTCCCTGCTGCTTATTGTGAGTGTTTTAATCTCTATTGCAGCCATGTATATAAACCATATCCTTGTCCTGCACTGTAATGTACTGTAAGTTACCTCGTTTCTTGTTCACTTATTATTTTATGTACTCTGTAAGGCGCTGCAGAACACTTGTGGCGCCATATAAATAAAGGATAATAATAATATTAATGAGGGGGGACATCCACTGGTGTAATGTGAGGGGGTCGAGTGGTGCACGTCCCCTGGGCACCGTCGGACATGGTGGTGTGGGGGTCGCCACAGACCAAAGTCCAGGGCACGTGCGGTCCACAGCACTACATATTAAAACAAACATGCCGGCAGCGACATGTTTGTTTTAGCACTGCAACCAATAAGACTCTTATTGGCTGCTGCACCCAGGGCCGGAGCCGGGCTGGAGCTCACTCATGCGCTCTGCCTTCCGGCTCCCACACTGGGTGAAGGGAGAGACGTCATGATGTCTCTCCCATAGTGCCAAGTGGGCCAGAGCCTTGCGGACAGCGGTGGGTGCAGGAGCGGGATTCTGGTAGGTATAATTTTGTCTGTGTGTGTCTGTGTATTTTATGTGTAAAAGGCACTGCATAAGGGGCACTACTGGGGGCACTGCATAATGTGAACTACAACAGGGGGCACTGCATAATGTGCACTACAACAGGGGGCACTGCATAATGTGCACCACAACAGGGGGCACTGCATAAAGGGCACTATTACTGGGGGCACTACTACAGGGAGCATTGCATAAGGGGCACTGCTACAGGGGGCATTGCATAAGGGGCACTACTACAGTGGGTATTGCATGAAGGGCAATACTACTAGGGGCATTACATAAGGGACACTACTACTGAGGGCATTAAGGTGCATATGGAATGGAAAGGAATGTTCTCAGAGTGACGAGAGATGGTGATATGTCATGTTGACACACCCCATTTTTCAGTGGCCACGTTACACTTTTTTGGCACGTGCACATGAGGGGGGGGCTCCATTTTTCATCTTGCCCTGGGCTCCAAATACCATAGTTACGCCACTAGGGACATCTATGCTCTTATGAACCAGGGCTTGAAGGAAATTGTGGCCAGGTTGCCACCCTCTGGACCACCACCAACACCACCACAAGTTGTCGAGCCCACCACCTCCAGTTTCCAGGCCCCCCAGTCCTGGTCATGATAATTCATCCCGTGTCCAGGTGCCACGTAGATCAAATTGGCAATCTGCGTCTGATTCTGCCCAGCCTGCAGGGAAGCGTGGCTGGAAAAAATAAGTGAATCCGAGACGTTCTTTAGCTGCAGCCCCATTTGCATGGGCCCATGATGTATTTAGCCCATGGCACACTCCAACAGGATACTATGATCCTTTCGGCTGAAACTTTTTTTTGGGGATAGGGTTAGGATAGGGTTGATTACTGGGCTGGCTTGGGCCAGTATCTCATCCATAATGTCATCCACAGGGTTTTTTCCTTCAAGAGGCATTACTGGGTCTGGTGACACCCGGTACGCGCTGTAAATCCCCCAAAAGGGGGTGTCGTCTGCCAAAAAGGGGATGTGGCCTCGTGGAATGCCTGATCATGTAACTCCGTGGCCGTGCCCAGCATTCCCAGAGATGCTGGGCTGTACCCGAAGACTGTGTCTGCACTGCCGGCTCCTCCTCTGTGACAGGGGCCAAGTGCTGCAGGAGAATGTCACACTGCAGCACCCGGCTCCTGTCACTATGGAGGAGCCAACATTTTGGAGTCAACCCTTCCGAGGGTGACACCCGGTGCGGCCCACACCCCCTGCACCCCCATAGTGATTCCATTGTTTCCTTCACCTTCCTGCTCTTCCTCAGGAGCTGCCACTTGAGGAGCATTGGCAGGTCATTTGTATATTATTTTTTATATAATATAAATATAAAAAAAAAACATTTAAATCATGGCATGTATGTGTTTTATATCATCTAACAATTGTAGTGTGTTATGCATAATTCTGTAACATGAAAATTGACAATTGAAAATGAGAGCTGGATAAGTAATATGTGGTGACATATATTACATGTGGTGTCATCCATGTCCACTTGTATAATGTTTATTATTCACATTTTTTTATACAAAGATGATGATAATTTAATATACAACAGTAACTATTTTTTGTTGCCAATATATACAAGTGTCCAGCATGCATATAAGATTGTTTTCTTTTTTTCTGGTGATTTATGTTTGTACAACTGAATATAAACACAAAATACACAAAGCAATTATACGGTAGTTATAAATATGTACATGATGTTTCAGATGTTGCTATACATTGTAGCACAAGTGCATTGAAATACGGTTTGAGTTAATCAGTAAACATACACACACAAAGTCTTGTATTGAATTTTAAAAGAGCTGCAGAAATGTGCATGTGGACACATGCACACACTTAGCTAACACCCCTTTCAGGGAGAAAACCTGAGCAATACACGGGTTTATCAACACGTGAATTTCCAGGGTCTCAGTCCCCAAACCTGGTACAGAACAGGGTCGCGGATCTAGGACTCCAACCCAGTTGGAGAAGATGAGATGGAAAAAGAAGGCTGGTACAAATAAGGGTAGGGCAGAAAAGCTGGCGCAGACAGTGGATGGGCGGAAAGGCTGGTGCAAACGAGGTGTCATAGCACAATGGTTTTGTAGACTCGGATTGGGACCCTTGGAGTTAACTTTGTCGGTAGGCGAGTATACGAAGCTTGAGGCCTTGATGAAGTCTTTACGCATAGGGACCAAAGCTACAATGCTATGTATAGAATATAGCAAATGAACAGATATGGATATAGTGATACCCAGGGTAGACAGAGACCGAGCACAGGTATAGTCTGTAGGTGTACTGAATGCAGTACTGGAAGCACAATTAATACAGTTTATGATTAGTGCAGGTCTCAGATGGACATCTCTGCATGTTCAAGCTTGAACAATTGAAGGATCCCTCAATCGAGAACATTTTTGAAAGGTAGCCCCTAGGCTATTATAAGGTAATGCCATCTTTGCGTTGTATTTCGGAGCTTGGTAAATTTGGCAGCACAGAAGCCCCCATAGAAACCTATGGAGGGGTCCGGGAAGTCGGCGGCCAGCAGGAAGGCTTGCCTACAATTTTTGGGAGGCTCCCGGCCGAATCTGGAGAGTAGGCAAGTATGCTTTCGATGGGTTTAGCCACTGGGTGTTATCTGGTGTACACACACGGTACGGGCACCCAAAGAGAGCAACAATTGAATTTCTCCGTCAGGCGCCAAATAAAGAATTGTACCGTCCCCAGAAGTGTTTACATTTAAAATGCTGGATTGCATATGCCATTTCATTAGCCATTACCTGACAAAGTTGTACCCCAGTAAGAGACTACATTTTATTTATTTTTTGCATACACATTTTTAAAGTATACAAAGCTTGATTTTTTCGATTAGTTTATTTTACAAAATTAAGTCAAGCTATAAAGTATACTTTCTTTTCAAGGCAGTTTTGTGTTTTTTTCCTGGGCCATAATAAAATGCGTATGTAAAATTTGGAGCGTGTGGATAACAGTCTATCTCAGTCACTATTATATAAATATCCTAATGTCTTCCAAGTTCCAGATCCAATTTGTCGACAAATGTTTTTGAGTGCAGTTGTCTTGTTTAGCAGTCAAGACGGATTTGAGTGGAGCATCGGAACTTAACAGCAGGTGGCGCTGTAGGCTGCGCGTGTCAGTGTTTTGCATGGTAGCTGCAGGCCTAGCTAGGACTATTCAGAGCCTGCTAGGACGGGGCTTCCTGCTGCTGCATTAGGCTGTCACCTACAGGATTTCATCTGACACTGGATACAGAAAGGTGGAGTACAATTATACACACAGTATTTGATAAGTTTCAGCTGTCTGAGATCACCCTTGCATTGCATTGAGGTCCCCTTGACCAGGTTGCTGGATAGTGATGGGACAAGGCAGATATTATTTAGCAACAAAATTACTTGTAGGTGGAATCTAACATATTTCCGAGGGTGTCAGGCGGTGCTGGTCGCCTATGAGAACGACGTGATGTTATTGTGACTGCATATAGTGTATGGTACACGTGCTTCCTGTTCCTGACAGCATGGTGTCCCCCAGTGTATTTCCTGGTTATGTATAATCTATTATCTGCCACAGTTATATCACCACCTTACATTAGCAGTTATCATATCCCCTCACATTAGCACAAAACAAAAAGCAGCTTGCAATGTTTTTATCTCATGCAGCATTGGACTAACCTGATGTAATGGTGCATGTATCATACATACAAGCCATATTAATCCTCATTTCATGTATTGCCTCAGGCTGGCCCCTGACATAGACAGTGGGTTGCTGCTATTTCCAAGTTGGAGAAAGGACCTCTGTGACGTATCCACCACATGACCGCTGCAGGAGGCTGGACCGCTCCTGCGTTACCATCCACTAGGGCATAGAGGGGGAATAAATAATTGTGGCGAGCCACCGTGCCCGAAGCGTGGCGAGCGGACACTTTTGGTCCCCCGTTACCATCCCCGCCCCTCCCCCTTTCAGGCCGGGTCACGTGGGTGTGACGTCACAGGTCCATCTGCGCTCTGTAGTCTAGTCCTAACCATAGACAGTGCTGTGCCTTCCTTCCTTTCTATGACAGTCAGCCTGACGCCTCACTCTGCTTTTTCTGCTTATTTACATATCACAGTCTGAGTTGTACTAATTTACTGGATATACAGTAGGGTCTGATTTACTACGGAATGCAATAGCAATTACGCACACAGTTCAACTGCGATAGTATGCTAATCCGCCGCTGCACTACATAAGGACGCCCGCATTACCTTACACGCATCCGTAATGTTTAGCAAGACTGCAAAACCATTGGTAAAATCGCATACCATCGCAGCCTCACGCACCCTTGCACAAGCTCTGACCTTACTCAGAAATTGCTAACTTCACCGCACGCTATCAAGCCATCACAGTGGATAATTTATGCACGCCCATGCAGCAACGTTGAGACGCACTGTTACGCCAGCTTTCGGCCGACCCCCCCCGTTACCACCCACAAGTGGTACTTACTGTCAATCGCTCTGTGATGGGTCTGTGTAGTCACCGATCGCAGTGGCCGATTCGTGCAGGCGCACTGCGATACATACTCATGTGCAGAACACAACAATTAGGCCGATTGCATGCGTATTAGCAACTGCGATCCTTGCTGAATCGGGCCCATAATAAAGTATTAATTTACCATTAATTTAGACCAGTTTATTGTAGTCATAAAATAAGTATTACAATCAGAAGTATTGGATGACCGTTGGCAAGTATGAAGCTGTAAAACTTCTTACATTTGAGTATTTCTTTATAATAGGGAGTAGTACACAAATAGAAATGATTTGTATCGCTCGATTAAAAGACATTGTTGTCTGTAAAATAAATAAATGACTGATTGTCTAGTACCAGCTGTCGGGCTTCCAGAGTCGGGATTTGAACCGGCAAATTTCAATCCAATCCTGCAGACTAGTGTCATAATATTACATTAAAATTATAATTTTTATTTTAATACGGCAAAAATGTAAATGCATATGACTCAAAAAATAGCTTAGCATATGCCTTTTAGCCAGTGTACCCCAAAAATGTAGCGTCCCTTCCAACCAGATAGCAAGCATATAACTTAATACAAATATGTGGGACAGATGGGGAAAGCTAAAAAAAGACTAATATTCAACATACTGGGGCAGATGTATGAAGATCTGGAAAGTGATAAAGTGCAGAGTGATAAACGTCCAACCATTCAGCTCCTAACTGTCATGTTACAGGCTGTGTTTGAAAAATGACAGTTGGGAGCTGATTGGCTGGTCATTTATCACTCTCCACTTTATCACTTCCGAGAGCTTCATACATCTGCCCCATTGTATGTTGTATTTGGGCCACAAGCATAGAAACCTGTTACACGATTGGATTTGTGGTTTGGCAGATCTGAATATACTGTATATACCTCTGATTTCCTGCTACTCCTTTGACTAAATACTGTAGCTGCCAGCTGAAAGTAATACACACCTTGCTACATGAAGAATATCTGCAGTATACTGATGGAAACATTGTTTTCCAAGATGCACTGCTGAATAGAGCACAACAAATATAATGATCATTTTTTTTATCACACTGTGCTGTCTATCCCTTCTGCTTTTAGTTGTATACTGTTTTTGTTTTTTGTTTGTTTTGTTATATGGGTATTCCCTATGGTAACATTAATTTGAAATGTGGTTTCCATAAAGATGCCAGCTTGAAACTACAGCAGTGATAAAACCCTTGATATATAATACCATCCTATTTAATGAAATGTTTCATGGCATTGCCAAGCAACATCAATTGTTTCTTCATTTTACCTACTTTCTGAAAAGTACCTGTATCTGGCTCCTCCTCTATGTCCTCCAATAATGACTGATTCAACTCTGGCCATCCAGTGAGGAGGCTACAAGGTGATTCTAGTGTCACTATGAAGCTGATTTACTTTGTGTGTGAGACTACATGTATCACAATGCACCTAAAGCTGGCCATACACGCTACAATTATTGGGGCGATCTGCCCGATATCCGCGGTTCGCACCGATAATTGTTGCGTGTATGCTGGCGACCGAGTGTTAAATATTGCTCGGTCGGGCATGCCGGATTGTCCAGCATGCCCATCTGATGCGATATTTAGGGGGTAAACTGTCGGCCGCATCGGGCAGTGTATGCCCAGCCACGGCCGACAGACCGACATTTTCTGTGTTCCTTCCCATGGAAGGAACAGGAAAATGTCTCCTCCCGCAGGGGAGGAGCACAGATGTCGGGCAAATACACTGTGAGTAATCTCACAGTGTATGCCGCGGACATCTACAGCTGGCAGGCTGCCAGATAACATGTCTGTCGGTCTGACAGACATTTTATCTGGACGTGTATGCCCAGCTTAAGTCTGTATGCGCACATGCAGCACTGATGATTTAATCACATGCTAATGAACAGCAGCTGATATGACGAAGAGGCAGAGCTAAGGGGGCTTCTCTGTCCAAATAACGTATGGTTGCTGACATAAAAAAAAATACTGTAGCAGCTCCATAGCTGACACAGTGATTGATGTAGTGGTGAAGTTCCACATGTTCGTGCTAACAACCAGTCCCCTATAATTCTATATTTTGGATATTACTGCGAGAGGAGAAAAGCAACTACTAAAATGGCAGCTGCCCCTAGAAACTCCGTTAACAGTTGCTCTCCAAGGTTAGAATGAAAATATATGGTGATAAATGTGATTGGCCTGCATGGCAGCTCTCCACTCACCTTTAACGGAAAATCTACCCTTTGAGCCACCGCTTCGTAAATATTGCCCTTTGTGTCTTAGACTGTTCCACGTGGAGCAATGATACATCTTTAGTATTTGCACCCTGATAGTTATACTTTTTTTACATGGAAATAGTGCCTTGCATACGGTTTGTGCTGTTATATATATATATATATATAACGCTGGGCATAACAGATACCTAGTGATTGACAGGTCTAAAACATACATAATGGTCGTTCACATATAGGTTGGCAAGCTTGAATGCAGAAATGTATAGTCAGTGTAGTCCATATGGCCCATGTAGTCCATGTGGCCCATGTAGTCATTGTAGGACATGTTTTGTCCATCAGAGTCCTCTGGTTGATTGAATCAAAATTCTTCTGCCTCCTTTACACATCAAACTCGGACTTATGAAGAAGTTTGTAAATGGGATGAACAAAGATGAAGAGCTTTCAAGTACCTGAGCGGGAAATGTCCACTTCTGAGTGATGCTAAAGCTAAGGAAGGAATCTTTGTTGGTCCTCAAATTAATCAACTCCTTAAAGATGAAAACTTTGCCCGAGTCCTCCAGGTTAATGGGAAAGTGGCTTGGGAAGCCTTTATAGGTGCTGTGCATGGCTTCTTGGGTAACAGAAAAGCTGGAAACTATGATGAGATTGTGAACAACCTTGTAGAAAAGTAGAATCAGTTAGGCTGCAACATGCCACTCAAAATCCACTCATCTGGACTTCTTCCCTGACAAGTGCGGTGAGTGATTCCACTGAGACATTTCAGTAATGGAAGGAAGATATCGGGGTAGGGGGAACGCTTCTATGCTTGCTGACCACTATCGGGCAGTGACAAGAGATGCCACAGAAAAGGAGTACAAGCAAAACACTATCATGAATAGGCCACTATTTTATATAATAATCTCAGCCGCTGTACGTTGTTTTGTACTTATTCATGATTCGTTGAATTGAAACAACTTATTTATTTTGTACCAAGAAAATATAAGGTTATTTTAACATTTCTTTTCATTATGACTATATTACTGAAGTACATACAGTACAAGTAGTGTAGCTAACACGTTAGAACTAATCAAATCATTCTGAAGTAAAACATTTTTTTATCTCAAATAATTAAAATATGACAGTTTTTTTTTTAAAGGAAACATTACAAGTATTTCTTTGTTGTACAGTGTAAGCTTACAGAGTGTACCTAGCTTTAGAATGCTGATCCAGGTATTGGGAAATTGGAAATGTGCAAGTTTTAAAATCTTATCTTCAAAGGAGAAAATAAGAGTCATTAGTGTTATATATATGGCTGTGATGCTGCCTATGTGGCTGACTCTTTGGTAAGAGTTATAAGAAGACTTGCAATAGGAATGTTACATATTTTTCATCATAACTTCATTGGAGAAATCCTAAAGAAAATAAAAATGTGCCTTTAGCAAACAAAAAACAGGACCTGTTCTTTGTGATTTCATTTCAAATAGTTATTGGCATTTTGTTCTTATTTGAATTCATAGTTTAATTAGCTTTTTTTGCACATTAATGTGAGCTCTATGAGTTCTACTATTTTTCCTTCTATTATTCTGAACCAAATGCAGGTGAAATAAGCATTCTCTCTCTTCTGCGTTCTGCAGCTGCCTAGCAACAATGAACCTGGCATCATTAGAATTGGGTGATGGCAGTTTTCATTTGTCTGATTCACTGTTACACTGACTCCCTTAACACCTGTTGCATGAAGAGGAAGTCTTATATACCCCAGAAAAATAAAAATAATTATACAGGGTGCAGGTTATGTGCTAACAAAGCTCGGCAGGAAGTACAGTAGACCAGTCAGATGGTAGCTCTATTGTCAGCAGTTTTCAAATGCCATGTCCTGCTCACGTAGCACTCTATATAAAGCCTGACGCCTGGGATTACACGTCTCCTTTATACTGGCATTGATTCACAGACTGTGCAGCTTGGGATTTCTCCCAGTGCTGCCTCCATGGTAAGATTTGTAAGAATACTTGTACATTTAGTGAACTGAAATCACCATTTGTGTAATTCCAGACACTGAGTAGTGAGTGCACCAAGTTACCTTTGATTGTAATCTATATAGTAGATCTGTCTTCTGATAACCTCACCTGCAAAAGCTGCTTCTGGCAATCCTCTTCATGATATTACATCTGTGTTTCAGTGCACTGACATATCTTCAGAAATGGTGCACCTGTTTATATTTCTCTGTTTAAAGCATTTTTCAATGTGTTTTGTTTGTATAGGAACCGTAACTAGTCCTAATGATTTTTCTTCCGTTACAAACCCGGAGACTGGTAACTCAGCTTTACTGTGGATTGAAGCCATGTTCGCGTAAAAAGGGCATTAATATGGATACTTCACGTCCGAGCTCTAGTAAGTGCCAATGTGCGTGGCACAAGCTGCCAAAAGGAGGAGTTATAGATTTGTGACCTTAAGTAGAGAAGTATTTATCATGTACTGATCAAATGTTTTAATACACCCCCGTTTTATCATTTCAAGCCCAGTGAATAATTTGAAATAGTACAAAAGTAATACGTTTAGGTTAGCAAAAACTGTAAAGTAATGCAGTTTTCAGGGAATCGGTATAAATCCCGACGACTGGCAACAGCAGATCCCGGCAGGTAAGTTTTCTTTTTTTCCTTAACCCTCCTTTAGAGGTGCTTAACCCTAACCTCCCCCCATAAGTGCCCAGACCCAACCCCCCCTCCCCGCACCCTAAACCTAACCCAGGGCCGCCGCCCGGCTTCCCATCGTTCGGTATGCTGGGCGCCGGGATTTCGCCGGGTGGCTATTGATAGGCGTTGGGATTTCGATGCCTATCATTAATCCCATGCCGGGATTTGACAGTCGGGAAGCCGTTTTCAGAGCACATAAAGACCTTTTTCATGGAACCAATAAAAGGTTAAGAACTTACAGCTATTCTGCATTGAAAGAGGCACTGCCAGTGTCTTACTGATGACTGGAAGAACGCCTTATGGTTTTTGTATGCCATTGAGTAGGCAAAAGGTACGTCAGTGTGTGGAGTTTATTTACTTACCCACCTGCCGATTCCTGTGTGTTTGAAATAATTTCCTTATGACATTTTAGGTTTAATCGCAAAAGCATTGTCCGTTTAAATTTCAAGCTTAAACGCGCAGGGAAGTGGCTGAGTAGTAAGTAAACACCTGTCATAGCAACTGTCAGACATGCAGGAGGAAGCAAGATGGTCTGGGGCTCTTTGGATGGATCCCGAGTTGGCAACTTGCACATAGTTGAATGGAATCTTTAATCAAAAGGGCTACTTACAGCATTGTGCAGTGCCATGCAACACCCTCCTGTCTACAATGTGTGTTGAGAGTGGCGCTGGTGTGATTATGAGGACTTTTGCTGCCGTTTAATATTCGAGAATCTTCCTAATGTATTGTGAAAATAATACAAGATCTATTCTGATGTACCTGGGCGCAACAAGTTCCATAAAGCTGTTGAATGTGAGTGTTGTGTGGCTGATTCAGTAACCAATGTATTTTATAATAATGGCATGTATTTTTTTTAAAATCTATCAGTGGTTATATGTAAAAATCCTAACGGCAGTAACAGGGTACAAATAAGATACATTAGAGGCTAATGACATTCAGTAAAAAGATGAACAAAATTGCGATATAATCACTATTTAAAATATAGCTGGCAAAAAACAATATAGAAAGTAACTATGTATTGCCGGTGGAGTAAATAATATATGTTGTTACAAATGATTACTTGTATAGGATATTCCTATCAGTCTTTCAAATTATTTTATTTTCCAATTGATATTGATGAAAAAGTTAAAATGTGCACACATTTTCCACAGCGCTTACCAGTCATTCACATCACAGTCTGTCCCAGGGGAGCTTACAATCTATGTTGCCTATCTACAAATGTGTCCTCTTACACCTAGCTTCAATACGCTATGCTGTGCAAGAGGAATCTGTATGAGATGCCGGAGCTCGGGATCCCAGCTGTTAGAATCCCGACGCCGGCATCCCGAAAGGGTAGCATACCGTCACTTGTTGGTCGGTATACTAACCCTCTCCCTACCCTAACCCTCTCTCTTTGGTGCCTGAACCTATCCCCCCCCCCCTAGTGCCTGAATTTAACCTCCCCCCCCCCTCCCCTAGTGCCTAACCCTAACTACACCTAAACCGCCGATACTTATTTTTGTTATCCTGGCGGTCGGGATGCGGGTGCCAGGCTTCTGACCGGCGTCGGGATTTCGGCCCCGGGAATAGGAGGTTCGCCATCCATGCCGAACGCATACCGTGCAAGATGCCTGTTGCGAATGAACTTTGCCAAGTGGTGTAGATATAAAGGTGTTGCATATCAAATTAATAAGTGCAATCTCGTCAAGTGGGTTTGTCACTATATGCAGTCGGGAAGCCGGTGGACCTAATCCCGACAGCTGGCTTCCCGATTGCTTAATCCCGGCGAGTGTTAAATGACAGGCGTCTAATCTAGACGCCTGTCAATTTACCGACGCCGGGAGACCGGCACCCGGCATCCCAATCGAAGGGATACCTGGCGCCAAGCGCAGATAGTCGCGGGGTGAGAGGGTTAGGTTTAGGGCTCCCACGGGAGGGGGGACTTAGATTTAGGAACCCCCCCCGGGAGGTTAGGGTTAGGCTCGGGGGAGGGAGGGTTAGGGTTAGGCACCCCCGGGGGGACTTAGGGTTAGGCACCCCCTCGGGGGACAGGTTTAGGCGGCAGGGAATGGGGGGTTAGGTTTAGGCACTTAGAGGGGGGATTAGGGTTAGACACTAGGGGGGGGAAGGTTAGGGTTAGGCACCCCTAAGGGAGAGTTAGGAGGTAGAATAGGTTAGTGTATACTTACCTGGGGACGATCGGGATTTTCATCCCTGTCGGGCTGCCGCTGTAGGGATTTGAACCGCTGGCCAGGGGTCCGGCGGTAAACCATACTGATTTCTTTGTCATACTGTAAGTAAGACGAACATTCGAGTGAAAAAGACGCTCAACACAAGTTGAGTCACATGGGGCCTGGTGCTCTGTGAAGGGCTGTTTGGCGCAACTGCAGCAGTAGCTTATGAAGACCCATTTGTATTTCCCCATTTTATGGATACACATACACACTAGTGTTTTTCTCCTTTGGGTTCCATAGAGTCCACAGGAATTACCTTGGGGTATTAGGAAGGAGTAAACCAGGCACCAGTTACAAGCTTTAGCTCCCAGGATGCACTTGGTCCTCCTCCATATATACCCCGCCCCTCCTGCAGGATTCAGATGCACCTTTTTAGAAGGGGACTGCTCAGGCAGTCCCAAGCTTTGTTTTTTCTTTTCTTCTCAGAACAAGCAGCGATAGGCGTCCTAATGGACGCCCATGCTGCTGCTCCATCTACTCCCGCCGGCACCGCAACAACAGTGAGAGAACTGGTGATTTCGGCGTGCGCCAGCGGAGCTTTTACTAGCGATGATGCTGGGCCCGGAAGATGCGGGGACGCAGGTAAGGTGGTTCCCCGTTTGCGGGGAACCACGTAGCAGTCCGTACCTTCGGCAGAGGAGACCTGCTGAAGGTTGCTGTTGTGAGGAACCAGGGGCCGACTGCTTCCCCACTAGACCACCGGGGCATATAAATTTTGCCGTGGGGACCATGGCGGCGGCCGTCTTACTGGCCAGTGCAACCAGAGAGTTAATACAGCTTAGGGGAGGTAGGCTCTCCCTGGCAGCCCAAGACGCCGATCCAAGCTCAACATTCTCGCGCGTCTGGGTTGCTTCTCCCTGCCTCCTCCATATATGAGATGCCCAGAGACCACTTTCAAGTGCTGTGCTGTAGCTGCTAATCTCAGGAAGTTTGGTTAGTCTCCCTGTATACCTCTCCTTTGGTAGACAGGTTATACAGAGCTCAATATCCTGCTAAGCTGTGTGCTTTTGCGTAGTTGATTAAGAGCCCATTGTAAGTATATTGCTTAATGCATTGTATGTGACTTATTCTAGTTCTGCTTTGTGTTATAGTGCCTTTATTTTTCTTAAAAAGCCTATCAGTTATAGCTATCACTGCTATTTCTCCTCATCCCTCTGACAGGGTATGGAGGTTTTCTGTGTACTTCACATTTACTAGATAAAGGTGGTCACATTGCATTGTTACCTTTATACTTATATATGCTAAGCGAAACAGGAGTTTATGCAGGTTTTATTTGTGACTGTCGGTTATAACTCTCACTGCTGTTGCTCCATTTAACTCTCAACTACCAGGTGTGTAGGGGTTAAATTGTACTTCACATTTGCTTGCGAAGACTGAGTTGCCCATCCCCCTCTCTCCTAATTAATTGGAGACACTCAGCGGCAATTGAGTGTTTGCTGAGGGGAGATTTGGTCTCTCTCTCTCTCTGAGTATACCTTTCTCCTAGGACCAAGGTATATAACATTGGAATCCTACCAACTTTTTTGCTTGTATGAGTTGATTCAGTGCCGATTTGTATGCCGTGCACTTATTTCCTACCAATGTATCTGCGATTTAGTGCCCATTTGCGATTATATTATATTTATATGCATGTAGATCCTACCAAACTTATGTGCTTAGGTAGTTGATTTTAATAACCTTTCTGCTGTTGGAAAAAAATTTTTTTTCTTTTTGTTTTTTTCCTAACCCCCAACTATCTGGTGTATACGGAAGCATGGCATTGTTAACCCTACACTTGTTGGCGGTTACTTGCAAATATTTCCCATGTCTACAAAGGTAAACAGGAGACCTTTGTCCCTGTGCTGGTTTCATGTAAATCCTGTGCAGTAGGTGTCTCAGGTTTTCATACAGGATAGACTGTGTGTTGATTGTTATACACCACAAGAGTCCACCTCGCCAGCACCTGCCTGTTCAGGGGTCGCCTTGAATGTCCTCCTGGTTTCAGGTTATGACGCAGTTAGTGGAGCACTTATCAGCCCTCACACTGCCTCCCACTTTTGGCGATCCCACAGTGATTACAGCCTGCTATGTTTTCTCTTCCCATAAATCCTTCCTGGATGGAGGGTTATGTCCACTCAGGTAGATGCTGAAAAGCCAGATTCTGAACTATCTGCAGATGTTACAGGTGAATAAGGCATCAGCCGCCTAAGCATATAAATGGACTGCACCATACTCTCAGTCCACCCTGCTTTTAGATTCTGATATATCATCTGAAGAGGCAGACGATTCTCCCACTGGACCTATCTCGGCGAGGAGGAGTGTCATTCATCAGTGGATGTTCCTCTCTAACAGTGGCGGTTAATTCAGTCCTCATTATAGAAGATGAAGTACCTGCTCCTAAAGCCTAATAAACCTGGTGTTCAGACACCAGAAGGTGATTTAGGCTGGATTACCTTAAACTGAACAGCTCACTGAGATAATGCGGGAAGCATGGAACACTCCATATAACTGTTCAAAATTCCAAAAAGACTAGTGTCTTTTTACCCTCTCTCACAGGGAGAGTATATTAGGTTGGAAAACCCCCTCCCTACATGCAGGACGATCAGACAACGATATATTTATTGTTGTCTGATCTGACCGTGTGTATGCACCATAAGTGAGGTTGGTAGTGTCCTCGCTAACGCTCAGCAGCAACTATATTAGCCCATCCCCTAGGGTCCAGCGCAGTCCCAACCCCTGCCATTCTATATATATGTCCCAAAGGGCAGACCTGTCCAGATTCAGGCCCTGATTCAGAGCCGGACGCTCTGAGAGAGAGCGCTTGCTCTGAATCAGGGCCATCCTTCTCGTTTTTTAGAGCGGCCTCCCGGCCGCACGCATAGCTGTGGGTACCCACCCACAGCTATAGCGAGCGGCCAAAAAGATGGTCGCGATGGTCAAGACCATCGCGACCATCGGGCTTGCGACAAGACCCTTGTGGTAGGGTCTCGTTGCCGCAAGCCCTGGAGTGCTTTCGGCTCTATCAGAGCCGAAGGCACTCCCACTGACATCACTTGTGATGTCAGTGGGGCCGGCCCCAGACGGTAGGCGTTCACCATCGACAGCATGCCCCCTTTGGTACGAGACCCATAGCGACGGCTTGGCCGTCGCTATCCAGGTCTTGCGCATGCGCACGACGGAGCCGGGTCCGTCGTGCGCATGCGCACTGGGCCAACATCGACCCGCTTGCGAGCGTTCAGCGCTCACGAGCGGGTCTGAATCAGGCCCTCGGGCTGACAATGTGACCACAGTAGCCCACCTCAATCTTTAGGGAGGCACGTGAAGGTGGTCAGCCATGAAGGAAGTTGCAAACAGTCTGGTTGGGGCAGAATGTTATCTTCCGGTAGTATTCATCCCCGGAGTCCTAAACTGGGAAGCAGACTTCCTAAGTCATCAGGACATACACGCCAGGGAATGGGCTCTTCATCTGGATGTCTTTCAGATCCTAGTGGACAAATGGGGACTACCGGAAGTATACCTGATGGTTTTACATCACAATCACAAGGTCCCCAGGTACGGATCCAGAACCAGGGACCCCTCAGCCGCCTTCGTCGATGCTCTGGCTTTAAGATGGGACTTCAGTCTGGCATACCTATTTCCTCCAATCTCCCTCCTCCTATGGGTCATCAGGAAATTCAAGCAAGAGGGCGGCACAGTAATACTGATAGGTCCTGCTTGGCCCAGACCCCATTGGTTCACTGACCTTCAGAGTCTCTCCATAGACACTCCATGGCCTATTCCTCAAAAGCGGACCTGTTAGCACAGGGTCCCTGCCTGCATTCAGGCCTTCCTCGTCTGTCTTGGACGGCGTGGCTCTTGAGTCTTCCATCTTAAGATCCAAACTGTTTTACTAGCTCTGTAATTCAGACGATGCTTAGGGCACGAAAGCCTTCCGCTGCCCGCATCTATTACAGAGTTTGGCACTCCTATTTTCAATGGTGTTCCCATAGAAAATATGACTCTACAGTTTTTAGGGTCTCCCGAGTGCTTGCTTTTCTCCAGGCTGGGTTGGATCTCAGTCTTTGCCAGGCCATTCTGAGAGTTCAGGTTAAAAATCAGGGGTGTTCTGAGGGTTCAGCCTCCCTTTGTCCATCCAGTAGCTCCCTGGGATTTGTCTTTGGTTCTCAGGGCTCTACAGGCTCTCCCATTTGAACCCCCTGAACTCAGTAGACCTCAAATGCTTGACAGCGAAGACCGTTTTTCTTCTTGTTATCTCCTCTGCCTGTAGGGTCTCTGATTTGGCAGCTCTTTCTTGTTGTTCCCTCTTTTTTGATTTTTCACCAGGATAGAGGTGGTCTTTCCAGGGCGGGTTACCTGCCTAAGGTAGTATCCTGTTTTCATGTAAATTAAGGCATTGTGGTTCCAGCCTTCTAGTGTTCAGACATCTCTGTAGATGGAGCTTCTCTGGATGTTGTATGCGCCCTCTGTATCTACGTGGATCGTATCAACTCCTTTAGGAAATCAGACTCTGTCTTTTTCTCCTGCATCCACTAGGGGACACTGGAGTCTCAGTACAGTGGGTATAGATATGGGATAACCGGGAGATGGCACTTTAATAAATTTGAATAGTAGCTAGCTCCTTCCCCCCTATACCCCCCTACAGGACAGTCTAAATTTTGTGCCAAGGGAGCTGGTCACATACAAGAGCTCTCTGCTAAAAATCAATGGATCCTCGATCAGCATGAGGATCAGACAGGCAGCTCACTGCCCCTGCCTGTCTGCTTCGTTGGAGCTGCCGAGAGACCTCATCGCCGCTGTTTGCAGCACGTTGGAGTTTCAGCTACAGAGACCACTATCTCTGGGGGGTAGCCAGATGCACTGCGTGCGGCATTCATCGTGCTCCCCCATTAGCAAGCCCGCAGCTGGCAGTATTTGGCAGCAGAAAGGTTAGTGACTCCTGGCACTCTGAGTAGAAGGGTGACCAGGAGAAAATGACAGGCAGGCATTAAAACAGCAGCAGCAAGAAGGGAGGGGACGGAGCCTAACACACAGTTCTGCTCCTGCCTCCCAGCAGCCCCAGAGCTTCCACAAGGAGTCTGGTGGCCATTTTACAAACACAGGCTGCTGACTCATGCAGAGAACAGACATGTCTGCTCAGATTGTGCCTGCACAGTGGGGATAGACTTGTGAAGATCAGCTTGGACTGTGTTTACACAGTGATTACAGCATTATATTGTGTTAATAACATCATTATATTGTATAATAGCACTGGTCTCTGAAGCAGAGCTGGTTGGGCGGGGTTGATAGCATAATCTCCCTCTATGCCCCTATCTCTTCTTTAAACAGTCTCTCTGCATGTGTGTTTGTCTGTATCACTTTTCTCTGTGTGTCTGTGTACAGTGAAGTGGTAAATGACTTTCAAGTGTTCTAAGGCTGCACAAAAAACTTTCTCTTGTAAACATTGTGCAGAGAAGTTTACACAGGGACTATCATCCAGTTCCCTGTTGTGTGAGAAGTGTGATTCAGAAACACAGACTGCAGCATCCCCACAAAATTAATAGACTGATCAAATTACATCAGTCATGTCTCAAATGTCTGCAGAGCTAGAAGCTCTGGCCGCGGTCTTTAGCCAGGTCTGTAGAAAGGCTCACAAGGGTTATGTCAGCCCAGGTTCCTCCCGTGGCAAAGTCCTCTAGTGTCCCTGCTAGGAGACTAATACCGAATCCCCTTATGTGGGATGATCCGGAAGAGGACGACATGCCCTATACAGAGAAAGGGGAGGTACAGGACCCTATAGAGCGGATCCTGTATCTCTGGGTGTAGAGGCGCTGATTGCAGTGATACGCCAGGTGTTACATGTTGAGGACAGGGATCCTGTAGAGGTTAGGCCATCTATCTTTAATAAAAAGCAAAGACTGGCAGCCTCCATTCCAGTGTATGAGAAATTGGACGAGATCCTTACCTCAGCGTGGAAACACCCTGATAAAAGGTTTCAGATTTCAAGGAAGCTTTTATCATACTATCCCTTTCCTGCAAAAAGCAGGCATTTATGCGAAACACCTCCTTCAGTGGACCCTTCAGTGTCACGTCTGTCAAAAAAGACAGTTCTCCCTGTTCCAGGGGCAGTGTCTTTAAGGGAGCCTTCTGACAGGAAGTTAGAAACTACCTTGAAGTCAATGTACACTGCAGCATTGCAGAGTCTGCTGCTTTTCTTGGAGAGGCTTCTAAGGATATTTGTAGTCTTTCCTCTAGATCCTCGGCCTTGGCTGTCTCATCCCGCAGAGCCCTGTGGCTGCGACAATGGCAGGCGGATGCGGTATCCAAGAGAGCCGGGGAAGTGCTTCCATTCATAGGAGAAGCTCTGTTTGGAACGAAACTGGATAAGTGGATATCTCAAGCCACAGGTGGTAAGTCCACTTATCTCCCATCTGCTGCTCCTCTCCCCAGGCAGCCCTTTGCCGGACCGTCCTTTCGGTCCTTTCGTATTCCAGGCCATGGCAGAGGTGCTCCCGCTATCTCCTGGTGTCCCAGAGGCAGGGGTAGAGCCACTGCATCCTCCTCCCAGCAGAATAAGGCTTCAGTTAAGCCTCCAGCATGACGCACTCCCTTCTCTCCTGGGGGACCCCAGGGTGGGAGCTCGCTTTTGCAACTTCAAGGAAGTTTGGATCAAGTCTTGCCAGGACGCATGGGTCCGGGACATCATTATTCAGGGGTTGAAGCTGGATTTTCAGATCCAACCTCCTCGTTTTTTCATAACTGGTTTGCCGGCATCTGCGGACAAACGGGTTGTTATACAGGAGACAATACAAAAGCTACTGCCTTCTCGAGTAATAGTGCATGTCCCTATCCACCAGCAGGGTCAGGGTTTTTATTCCAACTTGTTTCAAGTTCAAGATGAAGTTCCTGCAATCCGTCATTGCAGGGCTAGAGAGGGGCGAGTTTCTCGTATCCTTAGACATAAAGGATGCTAATCTCCATTCCCATTTGGCCTCCTTATCAGGCATTCCTTCGTTTCGCAGTGCGGGCCTCTCATTTTCAATTCCAGGCCTTACCTTTTGGTCTTTCTTCAGCACCAAGAGTGTTCACGAAGGTCATGGCAGTAATGATGGCCCTCCTTTCGGATACAAGGGGTTACTATCGTCCCTTACATGGATGACCTACTCCTCAAGGCTCCGTCAGTCTCTCAATTACTGCAGGACATCCGGGCAACACAGAGGGCCTGATTCAGACCCGCTCGGGAGCACTGAGCGCTCGCAAGCGGGTCGATGTTGCCCAAGTGCGCATGCGCACGACCCGAATAACGACGGCCAAGCTGGCTTTATGGGTCTCGCACCAAAGGGGACGTGCTGTCGATGGTGATTGACAGCACGCCCCCTTTGGTGGGCGTTCCGGGGTGGAGTGGCTGCCCAGACGGAGGCGTTCCCATGGGAACGCCTACAGTCTGGGGCCGGCCCCACTGACATCACTAGTGATGTCAGTGGGAGTGCTTTTGGCTCTGATAGAGCCAAAAGCACCCCAGGACTTGCGGCAGCGAGACCCTAACGTGGGTACCCACAGCTATGCGAGCGGCCAGGAGGCCGCTCCAAAAGAAGGAGGGACGGCCCTGATTCAGAGCGAGCGCTCTGTCAGAGCGTCCGGCTCTGAATCAGGGCCAGAGTCTGCTGTTGCAACACGGATGGATCCTGAATTACCAAAAATCTCATCTGCAGCCTACACAGCATCTGCCCTTCCTAGGGATGATTTTGGACACAGTGGAGCAGAAGGTATTTTTCCCGCAGGATAAAGTCACCTCCATCCAACACATAATGCGATTGATACTGCGTCATCGCAGGGTGTCAGTGCACCTGTGTACTGTGCCTTCTGGGAAAGATGGTTGTGTCTTTCGAGTCCATCCAATACGGGAGGTTCCATGCCCGTCCATTCCAACTGGACCTCCTCTCTATGGTCAGGGTCCCACCTCTTCCTTCACCAGTGAGTTCAACTGTCACCCAGGACTCGGACATCTCTCCTTTGGTGGCTGAATTCCTATCACCTATTGGCAGGCAAGAGGTTTGCACTGTGGGAATGGATTCTCCTCACCACAGACGCCAGTCTGAGAGGATGGGGGGCAGTGACTCAGGGAAGACATTTTCAGGGCGGCTGGAGGCAGTACTGCCCATAAACATTCTGGAGCTCTTCAGGTGGCACATCCTCTGTTGAAAGGGCCAGGCCATCCGAGTGCAATCCGACAATGCCACGGCTGTGGCGTACATCAACAAACAGGGCGGTACCAAGAGTCGGTCCGCCATGAGGGAGGTAAGTCGCATTCTTGTCAGGGCTGAGCTACGTAAGTTATATTTTTTGCCTAAGGTAGTGTCGGCGTTTCACATCAACCAACCGATCGTAGTTCCGGAGTTTAAAGAGGATTCTTCGGCTTCCAGATCCCTAGATGTTGTCCGGGCTCTTCGGATTTATGTTGATAGGACAGCATCCCTCCGGAAGTCGAATGCGCTGTTTGTTCGATATGATATGGCGTGGCCAGGCTGGCTGGCTTCTAAGGCTTCTATTTCTAGATGGATTCGTCTGACAATCACACAAGCCTATCTGGCTGCATCAAAGCAACCACCTACTTCAATCACAGCGCATTCTACACGCTCGGTGGGTCCTGACCCAGCTTTGTCGAGCGGCCACTTAGTCAGGCCGGCATAATGTTACAAAGTTTTACCGTTATGACACGGTTGCGGCTTCTGCTTCACAGTATGGCCGTGCTGTTTTGCAGGGTTCTCAGTGCTCTCCCGCCTGGGATGAGAGCTCTGGGACGTCCCCATTGTACTGAGACTCCAGTGTTCCCTAGTGGATGAAGGAGAAAACAGGATTTTGGTACTTACCGTTAAATCCCTTTCTCCGATTCCACAGGGGACACTAGATGCCCACCCGGCGCTGTTCCACCTGCATTTGTTATTGTTCTGCCAGGTTTGGACAGTCAGTTTTTTCTTCAAGGTCTGCTTGATTTGTTTGCATATTTGCTTGTTTATGCATGTTCTAGCTTCTCTTCTCCTCTGTTATTATATTTCCAGCTTTCCTTGGGCACAGTTTATTTAGACTGACCTGTAGGGGGGTACAGAGGGGGAGGAGCTAGCTACTATTCAAAACTATTAAAGTGCCAGCTCCCGGTTATCCCACATCTATACCCACTGTATTGAGACTGCAGTGTCCCCTGTGGAATCGGAGAAAGGGATTTAACGGTAAGTACCAAAATCCTGTTTTGTGTTGTATGGCTTTCACAAGCGACGCTGACCAGCTAACAAACAGACTCTGGCTAGATGGCTTCGTATGATTTCTCAGGTTTACACACAAGCTGATCTCCCTGTTCCAAACACAGTGATGGCACATTCTACTCGATCTGTAGGACCATTGTGGGCGTTTCGACGTGATGCCTCTGCTGAACAATTGTGCAAGGCAGCCACGTGGTCTTCCGTCCACACTTTTTTCAGGTTTTAGGCCTGCGATACTTTTGCCTCTCAGGATGCTTCATTTGGGTGCTGGATTCTCCTTCTCTGATCTGGAGCGTCCCCACCCTTAAAAGAACTGCTTTGGGACATCCCCAAGGTAATTCCTGTGGACCTAATGGAACCCAAAGAAGAAAATAAGAGTTATGGTATAACATACCTTTAACTCTTTTTCTTCAAGGTCCACAGGGCACCCACCCTACCGCACCCGGTTGTTATTGTTTTTTTCTTTTGTATTTCAATGATTCCCTCTTCTTAGAGAGAGTGTTTCTGGTGTACATATATATGGAGGAGGACCCAGTGCATCCTGGGAGCTAAAGCTTGTAACTGTTTGGTATCTGAATCACTCCAACCTAATACCCCAAGGTAATTCCTATGGACCCTATTGACCTTGAACAAAAATGTTATACCATAACTCTTATTTTTTATGACCTCAACAGTAATGGTAACAACTATACCATCCGTGCTGCAAAAGGTGGCTACTTTAATAAGTCAAAAATTTAGATTACATTCTGTTAAAGAAAATAATTCTATAATTAATTTTTTTTATCTCAAATTTTTTATTTGTTATATGCTTTAATTTCAGAGTATATTTAAGGTATTAAATGGCATACATTTTAATAAAAACTGGAAACATGGGGGTGTTCTAACACTTTTGACCGGTATTGTATTCTATATTGTATACCCAGTATTTGCATCCACTATCCAGAAAGGCAAAAAATATATTTTTCTCTGCTCAACCTTTAATGGCAGCTTACAAGTATTCTTGTTGTGAATGAAATGTGTTGGGTTGCTTCATTACCTATAAAGCAGAAAATGACAATAAATCTCTGCTCTATACTCCAACAGTGGTATAAACTGGCCATACACTGAGCGCCTGTCATTCAGATTGGCTGATAAAACGATCATTCAGTGTGCGCGTAGGAACGTTTATCAGCCAAACCAGTAGATATCATTAAATTTTTTTTTAAATGTATACGATTCACTCAATAAAAACGTCACCATTGTAGGCGGACATATGATTAATGTCTGCCCATCAGCGGATTCCAGTCAAAATGTCGACAGGTTCTGAATGTCAACGTGGACATTAGGTCGACATTCACAGACGTTGACATTTGACAGGTCGACACCAGAATGTTGACAATACATCTGTTATTAGTTGGGGTTAGGTTAAAATAAGAAAAAAACAACTGTTGACATTCTGGTGTCAACATGGTTATGAATGTCGACATTTTCACTGTCGACCTAACATTTGTGTTGACATTCTGTGAGCATTCTGAACCTGATGACATTCTTGTGTCGACATTCTGAATGTCGACATTTCACACCACACCCCTATCAGTAGAAAAGGTATAAATAATAAATAAAAAAATAATTTTACATGTGTGGGTTTCTCCCCAAATTCTTTAATATCATTAGCACTTTTAGCCTAGTTTGGTTTACCTGTAAATCAAGTGGGTCCCATCTGATTTTAGCTTAAGCTGCAATAGGCTTTGCCAGCTGGTGCTGGTGGAATCCTAGAGGGTAGGTTTGCGGGGTCCACCCTATCATGGTTGGCCAGTTGGTACCAGGGCTGGCTTCACTTCTAAACTTACAAACATTTGTTGCTGTTTTCTGCCAGAACATGGCAACATTTGCAGTCCACTCTGACGGTAATCTTTCACAGATGCGCATTAGGTAATTCACTATGTGAAGATTGCTTAGCATGAAAGTGAACTAAAGGCCCCCACACGCAGATCGATATATCACGGCCGATTCAACTGTTTTGAACGATATCGAAGCTATATAGTTCCGTGTGTGGGCATGATATCTCCCGCTGCGCGCTCCCGTGCTTTCTGCATGTTCAATTGATCTGGGGGATCGACAAACAATCCCATGCAACGCTATGCGAGCGGGGGAGGGGGGTGCTGGCATATCGGACACACGCCCACCGGATCGCCCTGGTGGGGCGATCAGTGCATCTTGGGTACGTGATGTAGAGCAGTATAGTAATGTGATATTGGCGAACACTACATAATTTCTTATGTACAAAATAGAAAATGAAAAGATAACGCTCTTTGTTGGGGGCACAAACTTATTTAAATCTGGTAAAAAAATATATTTTATTTAATTAATGTACAACACAATATAAGCACCAAAAACAGACACCACATAGAAATCAATGGATCACAAAAAGATTAATGAATATGGATGTCATAGATATCACACTCCAAGGTGATTTATCCGAAAGATCCTCACATTTGATGTTATTAAATCAATTCACTCAAATAGTTCCATATTAACCTGAGAGTATCCTCTCAGTGTGATTCATCATAATGATACATATCAAGATGAAAAAATAGAAAAGAGATCAGTTAATAACAATGTCTCTTGAGTTAAATGAACTGACTATTGGTTTGATGGTAGTATTCACTGATATCAGATTAACCACATAGAGAAAGAATAGTTAAAAGAACTGCTCCAGTAGAGGTATGAGATACTGCTGTTAACTCATCTGCCAAAAGGCATCCAATGATTTTAATGAGTGTTCCCCACCTCAATGGCAGTTATAATAGTCAGAAAAAAAGGCAAGTGATTAGTATTAAAAGAGAGAATCAAAAAAAGTCATGCATCTGCTGTCAAATCTCATAACTTCCAAACCATCGTGCAGAGGAGAATTTGATGAGAGTACATATAAATGACAAATATTGATTCTCTTTATTTAGTGCATCTGCTGTCGGTAATGCTGTGCCCGGCTCCTGCGGACCAGCACCGATGAGAGTGCGAAGAAAGTAAATCTGGCATTATCCACCTATAGTTAAATAGAACCCAAGCTAGTATCTAATTCATAAACAGCATAAGCATCAATTAACATATTAATTTTTAGGTGGCTTCTCCGTATTATGTACCAGGCAAAATGTATCAGAAGCAAAGAATGGTTCCCTTTATGCCAAAGCGGAAGAGAATATGACTAAATTGATTAGTATATTTCCCCATCAGATGTAATTCAAATAAGTTTACTGTCATGAATTTCAAACCTAAATGGTCATATAGTCTATACAGTATCCCACAGATGAATGGCATCAGTAAGGAAAGCAAGGGGTTAAACACTTGGTAGTTGAAAACTCAGCACAACCTACCACAGGTGAGTAACATCATAGTAATTAATAATACACCCTGATCTCTGCTGTTAATAAATGGTAAGTTGATACCAGCCTTGGGATTTAATGCTGCAATAAAGTATTCCCTACATGCAACAATAAATAGATATGCAGATCATGTATGGAATATTTGTCCACAGTCAAAACTATTATAGGTGGTCAAAAAGTGACCCTACATGCAGTTTTAATGACTGAGGAACATCAGCCCTTGCGTTATTGATATCCTAGACACAATGTCCTTGTATCATAACAAAATAATGGGACACCTGTGACATACACATAGTGGTATGGGAGCATAGTCTGTAAAGAAAAAGGGGACTCACTCCAGTAACCGTGGTGCTTCTGCAATGACTGGCAACGGCTGCACATAAGGAAATATATAAGGGGCGTTACCTGTTGTTGCCCTCATGCAGAGTATGGCACATCCCACCTGGCACATCCCGGTAGCCGTGGTGCTTCTGCAGAGACTGATAGCAGCTGTATTAAGAGCGTTACCTGCTTCCCCCGTCATGCAGAGTATGAGTCACCTGGCACTTATTAAGACCACTTCTCATAGTTTTGTTCAGGATGTTAAGGGGTGAAACTATTAACTATATTGAGAGACCAGCATTATTAGATATGACTCATTATGGTCTTACCTCCTTAGTCTTATATAACGTTTGCTCTTTGTGATTTTGTGTCTGACTACTATTTAGAAATATTCACTGTAGAAATATACCCCTGAAATATTACTGTTTTAATATGAGACTGTAAAAGTCAGTGATCTGACCCTCTTCCTGTGTAGATCGGGACATAGTGAAAACCATTTGCTCCATGCCGTGCAATGTTTACAAACATTGCACTGGTACTTTTTCTGACTATTATAACTGCCATTGAGGTGGGGAACACATTAAAATCATTGGATGCCTTTTGGCAAATGAGTTAACAGCAGTATCTCATACCTCTATTGGAGCAGTTCTTTTAACTATTCTTTCTCTATGTGGCTAATCTGATATCAGTCAATACTACCATCAAACCAGTAGTCAGTTTATTTAACCCAAGAGACATTGTTATTAACTAATCTCTTTTCTATTGTTTCGTCTTGATATGTATCATTATGATGAATCACACTGAGAGGACACTCTCAGGATAATATGGAACTATTTGAGTGAATTGAATTAATAACATCAAATGTGAGGATCTTTCGGATAAATCACCTTGGAGTGTGACATCTATGACATCCATATTCATTAAGCTTTTTGTGATCCATTGATTTCTATGTGGTTTCTGTTTTTGGTGCTTATATTGTGTTGTACATTAATTAAATAAAATATATTTTTTTACCAGATTTAAATAAGTTTGTGCCCCCAACAAAGAGAGTTATCTTTTCCTCTTCTATTTTGTACTGTTTTCTAACTCTAGGGGGAGCACCGCCAACCTTATATGTTGATGGCATTTATCACATTTACTTATAAAATATGTTTCAGATATTAAATTTATAACCTACTGTCAAGCAACTTGAGAATTTTTGGCGATACATATATTAATTAAATAGCTTGTGCGGAGACACTCCCTTAATCTTTGACTATAATTTCATATGTATCAGATCTGGCAGATTTTCGAGAAGCTTTTGCGAAGGCAAATCATATAGCAGTGATTACAGGAGCTGGCGTCAGTGCAGAGAGCGGAGTCCCCACCTTCAGGGGAGCTGGAGGATACTGGAGGAAATGGCAAGCTCAGGTGAGCCGCACTGCATCTGCTTCAGGGTCACCAATAGCCCTGTCGGTGGGAGTATTTGTTTTGAACACAAATGTCTTCTGAAAGAAGTGCAGTGTCAACCATAATTATATTAGAGTGCGTACAGATGTGTCCTCATACACGACTGCTGCAGTCCCCCATATAGCCCTCTTGGAGCACCAAATTTCATGCGACTCTGCTTGCGCGGGCATCTTTTTATGCAAGAAGATGCATCTTATAGTCGAAATCGGATATGACAAACCGCTTCAGGAGACTGCACTGATTAAGGTGATATGCTACACTTCTATGTACAACTGAGTCTAAATCTGTAAATTAGTCTGTATACGAAGCACAACGGTACTAGCACTAAGACTCATTTTTGGCCGAAAAATAAGCTTGGCGCATGCTGAGTTAAAATTGGGGCCTGGCGGCTGCTCGTTCTAACTGTCTCACGGCGCATGGAATTTTGTGGCTCGGTGTATGAGGACACATCTGTAGCTAGAAGCAGGACAGTTGGGAGAGATGGATACAGCACTGTGCTAATTCTGGGCTCCTGGCAGTAGATGGATATAGACTATAGTGCTATGTCTTGGCTCCAGGCTAGGGATGTGCAGGCTCGGATAGGTTCGAGTTTGCACGCCGAGTTCGGATTTTTCCCTCCAAAAAAACGGAACTCAGAAAGAGGCAAAACGTCATCTTGCATGGACAAACATCATCATTCCTCGACTTTAGGAATGATGATGTTTGTCCATGCAAGATGACGTTTTGCCTCTTACTGAGTTCCTTTTTTTGGAGGAAAAAATCCGAACTCGGCGTGCAAACTCGAACCTATCCGAGCCTGTACATCCCTACTCCAGGCAGTAGATGGATAGAGAGTATAGTGCTATGTCTTGGCTCCAGGCAGTTGATAGATATAAGTACAGTGCTAGTTCCTGGCTCCAAAAAGTTTGTAATTGAAGTTGCTGTGCCAGGTCCCAACACTTGGTAATTACAGGTAGAATGCTAGGTCCTGGTTCCAGGCATGTGCGCCCAGAGCTGAACAGGGCCCTGGTACCTGGGGACCTGGCCAAATTGGGGAGGCATGGCCATACATCCTTCGAAAAAAGAAAAGGAAAAATACTATGCGTGACACCGTGCACTGCAAAGTGGGACATTTGTCTACCTCAGCAGCAGCTGACCTGGGCCCCTCCAACAAGCTTGCACCCCTCGTTCCAGGTAGTTGATAATTGCTTGTACAACACTACTTGTACTTACTGGCTCTGGGCAGTAGGTAAGCAAAGTTTCTATAACATACAATTACAGTGATGGTTTTCTGTTGGTAAGATCTATGTAAACCAATAAATTAGTAATAGTTGCTGCAAATATGCAAAGCAGTAGAATAGTTATGTAATGAATATGAAGGCTTTTCATAGAGGTAATAGTAATTTTAGGAGCTTATATTTGCTTGCTACTTTAATGTTGCATTAGATGACAATGTAAATACTAATAAAGCCATGCTGCCTTTTGCTGGGAACACACTGGCTGATATATTGGCCGATCAATTGATCGGCCAATATATCTTGTGTGCATCGACCAGCTTGTACCAGCGGCATGTCTGTGAACGACATCATTCACAGACATATCGCATCGGCTGTTCTGCACACCCGATTCCCAATATATATTCAGATATACTGGGGCATGATGCTGTATGTACGGGCAGTCAGCCGACCACCTGTACACTTGCAGCAGAGGCCGCGGGGAGGGGGGTGCGACATGCGGGACCCGCAGCCAGATGACAGATGATGGTTGTTCAGTGTATATGAAGAACCATCATCTGCAGATCACTCGATGTGCAGATGTATCTGTCAGGTGTGTACCCAGCTGTAACAGAAGGTAGTTGGTAAGGCTATATAAATGACTGTTAATAAATAAATACTGATAAGCCGTGCTGCGTAACAGAAGGTAGTTGGTAAGGCTATATAAATGACTGTTAATAAATAAATACTGATAAGCCGTGCTGCCTACTAATAGAAGGTAGTTGGTAAGGCTAGAGACTGATGTTAGTGTTTCTCCTAGTTGCAGTATCAGTCCACTACAAGGCAGTACGCCAGGACATACACACACAGAAGTTGTGAACACCCAACTTATGTTTTTTGTAGTTCATCTAATGTTTTCTTCCGCTATATGAGTAATGAAACTGCTTGCATTGTGTGTTATTTATTACAGCACTTGGCAACACCTGAGGCCTTTGCCAGGAATCCTTCTCGTGTGTGGGAATTCTATCATTACCGAAGAGAAGTGATGCTCACAAAAACTCCAAACCCAGCACACTTGGCTATTGCAGAATGTGAATCTCGGCTCCGTAAGCAGGGGAGAAAAGTGGTGGTGATCACACAGAACATTGATGAGCTGCATCGCAAGGCTGGCACACGCAATCTGTTTGAAATCCACGGTAAGGGTCTGTGTTTAACCCTTTAATGACTGGAGGCATCTTGTAACTCTACGGCCAGATAAGGTTCACATATTTGTGATGCATTTTAGGTTGCTGGGAATAGCTTTTAAATATATGTAGCTAAGGCTACGTATAGTAGTAGTGTTTTGTTAGTGAATTTAAAATAGATTCTTATTCTTAGTTGCATCTAATATGCCTTGTAGTTATTAGCGACTTAAAAAAAAAAATGTTACGATAATTATTCAATAGAAATGTGGATACTCCTTTTTCAAACATCATATTAAGTGAAATGCTGTGTGGACACCATATACAGACAGCCATGGCCATAAGTTTTGAGAATGACACAAGTATTGGTTTTCACAAAGTTTGCTGCTTCATTGTTTTTAGGCCTTTTTGTCAGATGTTACTATGATATACTGAAGTAATATTCTGTCTAACGCTTTTATTGACCATTACATTAAGTTTATGCAAAGAGTCAATATTTGTAGTGTTGACCCTTCTTTTTCAAGACCTCTGCAATTCGCCCTGGCATGCTGTCAATCAACTTCTGGGCCACATACCGACTGATGGCCGCCCATTCTCTTTTTTTTTTTTTAATGTTTTTATTGAATTTTTTTCACATTGCAATAAAAAATATAACATTACCAAAAATGAAATAACGTAATCACAGATTAAAGAGACAATGTGAATTATGGATACATTGAAACCATCAAACCTAAAGCACTGTAAATCACAATATGGAATATGTTTTAGGTATATGGGAGGTGAAGCAAAGAAGGAGGAGAGTAGGACAGGTAGAGGATGGGGAAGAGGGAAGGGGAATGCCTGCATGTTACAGAGTGAATTATATTAAGTGAAGTACGTCAAAAAGAAACTTTAAATCGTTGTCAAGGGGGGTTCAGCTGAAAAATGTGCAGTACACAGGAGCCAGACTTTAATGAGATGTTCAGGGCTGTCATGTAAAACAGAGGAGATCCGTTCCATTCTGTAGGTGAACCATATAGCGTTAATAGTTGCTAGTACAGAAGAGGGGCGGTAGACTTCCAATGTGAGGCTATCATACATTTGGCTGCGTTCAAAATGTGTTCAATTTGTTTCTGTTCGGCACATGTGGTGTTTGGAATAGGACGAGAGAGGAGAGTGTATAAGGGAGTGTTCGGAACTTGAATGTCCACTATATCCTTAATCAGATGGCCGCCCATTCTTGCCTAATCAATGCTTGGAGTTTGTCAGAATTCGTGGGTTTTTGTTTGTCCACCCACCTCTTGAGGATTGACCACAAGTTCTTAATGGGATTAAGGTCTGGGGAGTTTCCTGGCCACGGGCTCAAACTTTCGATGTTTTGTTCCCCGAGCCACTTAGTTATCACTTTTGCCTAAGAACACAGCCATGAATACAGAATGGTACCAAAACATTCTCCCAACCATCCAAGAACAGTTTGGTGATGAACAATGCCTTTTCCAGCATGATGGAGCACCTTGCCATAAGGCAAAAGTGATAACTAAGTGGCACGGGGAACAAAACATCAAAATTTTGGGTCCATGACCTGGAAACTCCCCAGACCTTAATCCCATTGAGAACTTGTGGTCAATCCTTAAAAGGCGGGTGTACAAACAAAAACCCACAAATTCTGACAAACTCCAAGCATAGATTAGGCAAGAATTGGCGGCCATCAGATAGTATGTGGCCCAGAATTTGATTGACAGCATGCCAGGGGGAATTGCAGAGGTCTTGAAAAAGAAGGGTCAACACTGCAAATATTGACACTTTGCATAAACTTAATGTAACTGTCAATAAAAGCCTTTGACACTTATGAAATGCTTGTAATTTTACTTCAGTGTACCATAGTAACATCTGACAAAAAGGTCTAAAGACACTGAAGCAGCAAACTTTGTAAAAAAAACAATGCTTGTGTCATTCTCAAAACTTTTGGCCACGGCTGTAGATTAAATGTGTATTTGCTAAGGATGTTTTTTCTTTATTTATTTAGGCAGCTTGTTTAAGACCCGATGTACAACTTGTGGCAGTGTAAAAGAAAACTACAAGAGTCCCATTTGTTCTGCTCTTGAAGGAAAGGGGTAACAAAGCAAAGATGTTTGTTAGCCACAATTGCAGTGCATTTCTCCGTCTGACCTGCTTAGGTTATTTGGTTTCTGTATTTTCTCTCATGTGGTCATTTCAGAATGGTTTATGTAGTAATCTGACATTGGCTAGTGGTCACCATTATTGTCCACACACGCTGTGAAGAAGTGAGATTGGCCCAATATCACAGCCTTTGTTCTAAAAAATTAAACAGTTTTTGGTAATGAGTGAAATGTTGATAAAGATACCCCTATCAGCCTGTGTGAGCGAGCGGTCATCTTCCAACAACTCTAAGGCCGGGTACACATCAGAAGGACGTACAAAAGACGAAATGGTAATTCAACTTTCCCTTCATCCCAGAACACATGATATAGAGCGTACACACTATGCAATCATGTGTAGATCCCCGGCAGTTCAGGCAATGTCATCTTCAGAGGAAAGATTGAACCGACATATAGTGTGGTCTTCCGGTTGATTGTACACACTGCACGTTATGCACTACATAATTTACGACATCTTCCCCTCTGACGTGCAGCACATCAGATGTAAAGATGCGACAAACCATGCACGTAAACGCACGATAGAGCTTCACACTAGGCGATGTGAAAGATATGTCATTCCAATTTGCCTCAAAACTACATATCGTCCAATAAGTGAATCCATGATAAGAGCGCTTGCTGAACCTCCTCTAATTTGGTAATCTATGCATGTGTGCCATTCGGCTAGATTGGCCATCTAAAGATTAATATTAATAAAGTTAGTTTATGTTTTCATTAGTGCTCCTGAGCCTGAGGCACAAGAAGCTGCAATCCCAGTAGAAGACCTACCACGGTGAGTATTTTGAGAAGGCATATGTTTCCAAATTACTGTCCTATTCACTCATGTCCATGCATTGCATCTGTCACTTCTACATGTCTGATTTTATGATGTAGACAAAACTAGCTTCTCCACTTTGCTAACCAAAAAGTATGGGCAGTTTGTAAAGGATATTTACAGACGTAATACTGCAAGTGCAATGTATTCCTCAAGGTATATAAAGTGCCATGACCAATCTTCCACGGTTCCATATAAACACGCTTGAAATACTGGTCCTATAAATTCAATGAATAGGATTTTCCGTTTATAACGTAGGAACATTTCCTGTACCACGTTTTACTGTATGTTACTTTTTTTTATGAACAGTGACATTTGCCAAAATACATTATCATTTTCACTATTAACTTTTATTCATATAGAGTCAGCATACTCCATAGCATTTTACAGTTGAGGACAAACATAGTAAATAAAACAAGCTGGCTAGACAGACAGACAAAAGTGGTAGGAGGGCCCTGCTTGCAAGCGTACAATTTCTGACTATGAGCTCTTTGTAAGTGCAAAGTCTATAGTACATTCAGGGAAGAGCAAAAGTAGGCAATATACAGAACTGTTTCCTACTTTACTGTTTCGTGTGCGTGCCAGAAGCTCCAACAGTCTTGTATTTGTGCACAGGTGTGAAGAACATGACTGCAATGGTCTCCTCCGACCTAATGTGGTATGGTTTGGAGAAACCTTGGACTCAAATCTTCTAGCAGAAGTGGAAAAAGAATTGGAAATATGTGACCTCTGTTTGGTGGTGAGTGTTGCTGCGGATATCTAATAGAGCACAGGTTCTCAATCTTCGTCCTCAGGACCCCAAACAGTGCATGTTTTTCAGGTCTCCACAGAATCGCAAGTGAAATATTTAGCATCACCAGTGGAGCGTTTAAAATGTGTCAGTGAGTAATGAATACACCTGTGCACCTGCCAGGCGATCTGGAAAACATGACCTGTGTGGGGTCTTGAGCACAGAGTTTGAGAACCACTGTAATAGAGGTTGTTTGCTGCTGAAAGCACAACCACCAAAGTGCAAAGGTATGTCCACAGTAGATAAGTGTTCACATATCACTTGTCTTGGTGAACTTTTATATGTGCTTACCTAGCATCTATTTTATTAGTTGAGCATAATGTTCCTTATACATAGAACAACGGCAAGAACAATATTAACCTAAAGAAAATGGATCTAAGTGGGGCATAAGACGCAGCCCGAAGTGCCAGACTAACTATGCACACTTCATTATATGAAATGTCAGCTAGAATGTGCTCTGTCTCTACTGTTCATTATCTGTACTCTATGTACTCCTACTGACCATTATATGTATTCCTGTGCAGGTTGGGACTTCTTCTGTTGTCTATCCTGCTGCCATGTTTGCACCACAAGTAGCTGCTAGGGGCGTGCCGGTAGCGGAATTCAACATGGAAAGCACGCCGGCAACGATGGGATTTACGTAAGAACCGTTTAGCAGTCTATAAACTTCTATGGTTTTTTTGTTTGATTTTTTTTTTTTAAAGCTATATTTCAAAATTAGGAGTTATTACTATGTTGTAACAGCTGAAAATAAGGTTTTCTATATGTATGAAATATACTGAAACGCATGGAAATGATATACAAATCTACATATGGTGGCACTGCAACACATTCAATATAGTCTTAAGCAAATAACAAATATAGATGGCCTTGCCCAAATGTTATGGATGTCAATAATGGTATATTTAAAGAAGAAAAAAATATATATGATCTTTTTTTTTTTTTTTATCTGTTTAGATTTCATTTCCAAGGACCTTGTGGAACAACCCTGCCTCCTGCACTTGCTCGCCATGAAACAGAAATAATCTCTTGAATTTTAGTTGCACATGGATATGAGTAAATGGATGCCACTGATAATTTAGTGTGAATAAAAGAACAATACATTCTGCAAGATGGCGTACTCATCTGGAACATTGATGTATTGCCAACTTGGCTGGTCCTGTTGACTCTTCTAGAACACTGTCCAGTTGTACTATGCACTTAGTATGAATCAAATACCTATATCTCATGATTGAGAAAACTAAGACAGTGAGCAAACGTGATTACTGGGCAATCCGGTGGGTTTCTTTCTGCTTATTACACTGATTTGCTATTAATGTTAAGTCTTGTGTTTGGGAGGTATTAATAGGGAGGTATACGCTGCAATAGGGAGGTATTATTTTTTTGTTTTTTAGAAAATTTCCTGGCACTTCCTGCTGAATTTAATAATTTAAGTATACATTTTGTTTCTTGAATTCATCGATCTTTCCATTAATGACAAAGGCATAATGATAACATCAAATGATCACCAGGTAAAGATGTTGCTTTCATATATTCTATATTACTGAAAAACAAAATATAATACTTCTTGATTGCACACATACAACTTTGTTTCTAGCACACTAACACATTTGTCATGTTCACAATAAAAGGAAGTCGGGCACCCTTTTATTACAGTATGTTACAAGTTTAATGCAGAATGTCATTTTTTGAGTCCAGTTGTTTAGATTTGTAAAGTTGCACATACTATTTTGTGTACAAGCAGATGTATCACAGCTTTATTGCAGCTTTTACCAACCTTGGAGTCCTGTCAATAAACTGATATAATCAAAATGAAACAGTAATTCTACTTCAAGCATGATTTTAGAAATCCATTAAAAATGTTGTTTATAGTTGGAAAAAATATTTCTTATGGTGCATACACATGGTCAGATTTTTCTTCAGATCTCAACGATAACTATTTAAAAAATCGTTTATATCTGAAAGAAAAATCTGACGTGTGCAACGATGAACGATGAGTATTCCCGTTTGTCAGATAACGATATCTGACATCTGATGTGTCTGCAGTCAGTTTTGGACGATTTCCATTCATTTTAATGCAGTCAAAAATCGTTCAATCGTTTGCCAATCATTATCCAATCTAACGCTCCTTTGTGCCTAACCCTAGGTTCCCGCCAGGGGTGCCTAAACCTAACCCCCCCTTCCCACATCCTGAACCTAACCGTGCCTAACCCCCCCTTTCCCTAGCCTAACCTTCGCTGTGGGGGTGCCTAACCCTAAGTGCCCCGGGGTCCCTAAACCTAGCCCCCCCCCTTCCCCGGGCTACCCGTCGCGGACGATCGCGATGGCAGGGGTCGGTGTTCTGGCGTCAGGATTAACATAGGCATCGGTATTTCAACACCTATGTTAAATCCCTTGCCGGGATTGCGCTGTCTGGAAGCTGGCGGTCGGCATTGCGGACCGCCGGCTTCCTGACTGCATGCCGCATAGAAGTCTCCCAGGCAGACTAGTGCAGTGCTGCTGTTTAAAGATCTAAGGTTACAATTTATGTTTGAAGTTAGATTGAAATGGTTTTAAATTGGGAATAGAGTGATTATAAGCAGCCTCGTTAAATTGTGAGCTGCCAGTGGTAAGAGAATGGTGTTACAAAGGTGGCTTTAAGAAGAGCAAGGTGATTTATTTAATCACACTCACGTGGCCCACTGGAGCCTTATAAGATGTTATAGATAGAAAACATTGCTTATTTTTCCTTCCTAAATATAAGAGCAGTGGAGTGTCTTGGAAAGTCTAAGACCACGAGAGAAACTGAAATGAATAGACTGTTTTATGTGGATTGTATGACATTTTGGCTTGCTTTCCCCCTGGTATTGTTGATAAATCAAGAGTGAGACTTGGTGCATTAAGTACAGAACACATCATTAACGTTCATTTTCTTCTACAATATTAAAGTAGTTATCTTGAAACAGAGGCAGCCAAGGAATCTCTATAGGGATTTAGGTTTCCCTCATTAATTAAGTCCTATAGGGGTAAATTTTACTAAAGGTAGATTTTAATGGATGGAACCATAAATCTCAACTGCCAGTTAATATAAATTCTAATTATACACAATTATAACAAACAGTTGTTAATAGGCAGAAAACCTTAAAAAATACAAAAGAAAAATTAACAACGATGCAAACAGGTGTATCAATGTTATGATAATATACCAAATGTGACTGTGCTTATAACAATATAAATGTATGTAAAACAAACACATCACAAGTATGTATTAAAAGCAATATAAGAAATCGCATGTAAGACACATATACTCATTCACAGAGCAAAGGAAACTGCTTTCGATATGGGTTCAAAACCCTGTAGGTAATTTTGTGTTGCCAACCTATGTGTTCAATGTTCCAGAATTATTATATTCTTATGATATATTAATGAGTTATTCAATAATCCTCAGAAATCCAAATGATACATATAAAGTATCCCCTGCTCCATACATGTGAAAGTTCTATAATAGGCTCTGTAATGTGACAAATGTACCATATATATGTAAGCAGTGTTAATTGTTTTGACCATATAGTAATAACCACTTGAAAGACCTGTATAGATCCCAGAGGTATACATCATTATAAATAATGGGGATCAAATATTATCTCACAGTATCTTTGTCAAGTGCAGCAATAACTAACTATATAATATTGGTGAATCCTACTGGGAACCATCTCTTACCAGTGTTTTCTCTGTGATTTTATTCAAATGTTTGTCAACGTTGTGCAGTACTTCTTTTCAGGACTCTTGATGCTTCCTTACGGTTAATCAGTCATGCAATATTAAGCTGAATGGTCCCAGCTTGTTACGTATTGCTGAGAGATGAAACCCAACGTTCCATACTAGGCACACTATCTGAGCTGCAGTGTGTAATAACTGGCACCCTATGGGGTATATTTAATAAAGGTCAATTTTAATAGATTTTTATTGATTTTAAATGAAACAATATCTATCAACAGCAATGTTTTGTTGCTGGAGCTAAATCACACATCTACTAATACTTATCACAGCCACAGACAGCAGTGTTGAAGAAGAAAGGGAGCGAAGCAACGAGAGAGGCACCAGGTGAGTCTCCACAAGTTGAAGGGGTGCTCTAGTGGCAAGCTCAAATCAAGCCCAAGCCGGGACCATCCCCCTCCCTAAGCAGTGGCTGCATTACTCGTGGACCGGGGACACTGGTACTCGGTGGTGAGCCCAGTCCGGAGTCCCTGACCTACTCTGGCAACACAGCCCCTACCCCTCCGACAAGAAGATACCCCGGACACCCTGCGGACGCAGCAGTAACACAAATGGCGCGCAGCATTGTCTTTGCACTCAGGTGAAGTAGCAGGATGCCAGAATCCACCCCACTAACATATTGAAAAGACAAATTCCACCAACTTTCTACCTACCTACCACTCATTGGTGGATTACTAAGTGTGTATTCTATAAAACGCAAAGACACTAGAACAACAAATGGTGTAAACCGGTTACACTATACCACAACCAGAATCGATACCAGCAGGTATTTAAAGTATATTCTCTTATTATCCTGCATATGTGTTAAGTCACTAAAGAAATCAGCAGTGACCTTACATTAAAAATCCCAATGTGGTATTACTCTGGTTCTGATAACATCATTGGAACTGATGTAATGATACAGAATGGGTGGATCTTAGATTTAGTGAATTGCATGTTATGGAGAGGCTCAAGAAACTCAAAGGTCTGTGTGATAAAGCAACATCACCTAGGACCACCCATAAATGCAATTGATGACACTGCTAATATGGTAGTACACAAATGGCCAGAGATCTCTCACAATAGAGATACACCAATACACCAATTGTGTACCAATACCCAGAACTATGGGCCCAAGGAAAATTACTGTGGAAAGATGGTTGATGTCCAAGTGGACATACAAGGTACAGATCCACCACCTCAACATCAATATCGTTTTCTCCCTGAAGCCATCCATGGAATCCGTTATAGAAGCTGTGACTGATTTAGAGTCAAGGGGGGTGGTCATAAAGGGGAATTCCAAGTGCAATAATAAAGAAAGACAAATACCTGGAAACTTACCAATGATCTCAGAGTTTTCAATAAGTACACCCCAATGTCGGTTGCAGAAACACCAGACATAATGGCAAAAGCCAAGTATTCTCTACCATTGATGTAGCCAATGGTTTTTTCTCCATATCATTGACAGAAAACTGCCGTTACAAATTTGCATTCACTGAGCAAGATACACAATGCATGTTTTGTGCATTACCCCAAGGATTACATAGCAGCGCCACATATTTTCACCAGGCACCAGCAAAAGTGTTGAGTGTGTTTTCACGACCAGATTGCCTGTTGCAATATGTGGATGATTTACTCCACCATACAGAAAGTATGGAGGAGCACTTAACTCTTCTACAGGAATTATTATGCCTCCTTTTTCATGCAGGGCTCAAATTGATTCCTCATAAGGCAAACCTGGCTAGGTCAGAGGTCCTATTCATAGGATTTAAGATTTCTCATGGGACAAAAGGTATAATGGCTGCCCATATTGGAGCAATGGTCAAGGTTCCCAAGCCTGGCACAAGACTTACACAAGTTTCTGGGGATTGCAAACTTTATGAGGGAGTTCATAGAGGATTTTGCAACTAAAGCGAAGCCCCTTTATGAACTGCTAAGAGGTGAGGGACCTTCATTAAAAGACTGGGCAGAAACATAGGAAGTGGCATTTTTTACTCTGAAAAGAAAAGTTGCCCCAGTGCTGGCCACTCCACACACAGAAGGTGAAATGGCCATTCAGGCCCATGCTGGCCCAGAGTCTATATCAGCGGTCTGCTACTACAAGTAGGATCTATGAGTAGACCATTAGGGTATTTCTCAAGGCTCCTTTCACCAGTTGAAAGGTTTTGATTAGTGTGCAAAGCAACTTGCAGACATTCATTATTCTGTCAAAGTGACTGGGCATATTGTAGGGTTCAGGCAGCTCAATGTGCAAACTCCACACTTCATTAACCCTCCTACTCCTGGAGACGCTTCCTGGAGTCTCTCAACAGAGGTTTGGGAGGTGGAAAATGGACCTCAGTGGACGGAATATCAAAATCTGTCACAAGGCTAAGTATATCCTATCCCAGTTGTTAAACACAACTGGAGCAGAGCATGAGTCTAGTCAGTCTACAATACCATTCTTTAGACAGGTAGTGCACCCTGATGACAGAATCATCTTAGTTGATGGGTCACACTTTCATCTAGATGGGTCATATGTGACAGGATATGCGGTCTTGGATGAGACCATAGGAACTCGGAGTCTGGTTAGACTCCCAGGTCACCTGTCAGTCCAATGTGCTGAATTGGAGGCAGTGAAGGAAGCACTCTTACTCCATCCCCCAGGGAGACGCACTATCTATAGTACAGCTCATATGTAGTGCGGTCTCTCACATTACATCTTGATACTTAGCAAAAACGTGGATTCGTGGACAGCCAGAATAAACCTCTGGTGCATGTTTGTTTTAAAGGAACTTAGGGAATGGGGTAAGACCCATCCTGATGATGCAGCAATCATCAAAGTGCCTGCACACCAAAAAGGGAGTGATCCCCTAATCTTAAGTAACAATGCAGCGGATGAAGCAGCAAAAATGGCAGCAGTATCTGGGATCTTTCAGGATCCAGATGCTGAAACCTTGCCCTCAGTCCAGGTGGCAGTATGTAGAAAAGTCCTTGAAGAAGGACTGGTGTCATTTGAAGAGGAACAGGCAAAAGACTGTTTTTATGACTGATAGAATTTCACCACAAGATCCCTCACCACAAGAATTTCACCACAAGGTCTGTCAGACAGAGTATACTGTACCACTCACCAGGAGAAGGATTAGAACCTCTCCCTGCATTACCCTCACATCTTCAAGTGGACCTGACAAAACTCAATCATCAGCTCCTTGGACATCCTGACCGGGATAAACTTTTCTCTATTTTAAAGAGCAAATTATACTGATCAGGAATGTTCAAAACAGTAGAAAATGTCACCCAACAGTGTTTGGTGTGTGCCCAAATCAACCCTCGGGCACCAGCTCTTAAGCTAGTGTTACAGCATGTGCCTCCTGCAGAGAGGCCCTGCTCAACCTTACAAATAGACCTCATAGGACCACTACCAGCTGGCAGCCGAAATTGTCGCTATGCCTTGGTAGTAGTTGATGTGTTCTCAAAGTGGGTAGAAGCCATTCCTACAGCGAATGACTCAGTGGCCACTACAGCACGGGTTCTATGGGAACAGATTTTGTCACGCTGGGGTATCCGTAGGATCATAGAATCATCGAGGGACCCATTTCACTGGCAAGGTCATGAAAGCCCTTTGTGAACTTCTGGACATAAAGCAGCGCTTCCATGTTTCTTATCATCCCCAATCAGCAGGGATTGTGGAACGAATGAATCGGACCATCAAGGCCCGGTTAGCCAAGGCACTGTTACAGAAGGGCTCTTCTTGGATAACCGCCTTACCCGCAATACTCATGTTTATTATGGTTACGGAAGCATCCACCACAGGGATCACTCCGTTTGAGCTCATGACAGGTCACAAAATACCATTTTGTTTCCCTAATGAGCCACAATTGTTAAATCCCATTAAAGATGCTGTCGCGAGAGATATGTTCCTGCAACAGGTGCAAGATGATATCAAGGGTCTGCTGTCTTATGCAGCTATGCGGCTGTATAAACCCTATCTACAGGGGGAGACACCTATGCCCTCTGTAGGTGATTTTGTAATGGTTAAAGTTTTCTGTAAAGCAAGTCCTTGGGATGCAAACTGGGAAGGGCCATATCTTGAATTCATGGGTGAAACTATGCTAAAAGTCCATTGACAACTAAAAAGGAATCTCGGAGGCGCAAGGTATTCTGAGTACATATTGATCAGGTGAAAACCACATGTGCTGTTTCCACTCAATAGAGTTCACACACCTTAATGCAAAAAAAAAGCAGCAAGGAAACCCTTTTTTTGTAAATAAGTTTTTGAAAGAAATCTGTATAATCATATTGTTTTTGTTTTTTTTCTCTCCTACAGGCCAATGAGAGCCGGTTGTTTAAAAATGGTCTATTTAAAAAGATTCATTGGGTACATGATTGATTGGGTACACCTAGTTTGTGTGTTTGGAAATGGATAGGAAGAAGTTACATATTGACATACCTGCATTTATGTATACTAACAATTTTCTATTTTCGTAGTACATCGAAAAGCAGGCTAAAGGGGATCAAAAAGCCCAAGACTTCTCTGATTCTCCTTGCCAATTAATACACAGATTATTGACAGGAGAAAAAGGGGGAGTGACTATTTGAATTATGAAAATTTAGGACTTCCAGTTTAGGAATAATTTGGATATTTTTTATTGAAAATTAGAAAAAAAATTGAAAAGCAAAAGGCACTATAGGAACTTGAATGTCACCTAGTGGAGAAAACAACGTAAAGTTCAGTCTGATCATAGAGGGTGGGGAGGGACAGCTAATGCTCGGATAATCTGTTTTTCATCCATATAGTGAAATCAAGTCAACCACAGGATATCTGAAGACTGCAAGCAGATCGGATGGAAGAGAAGACGTCAGATTTGGTAGGAAAGATGGAGACATTCAAAAGTACTGATATCTCTTAATTTCTTATTTAGATGCTGATGAGGCCCAGCTGTAGACAGACAATATTTCTGGCAGATGACTGCATGGACCCTAAGATGATCAGACGGAACACAGATCGGAAAGGACCGGGACACAGATGGTCCAAAACAGATGTCCAAGATGACTACACCCCAGAAGTGTCCCCCACCTTATTTCATGAAGTTGACGACATCGAGGAAACAGCTATAGACTCTTAGTTTGAAATGTTGATGGACATTAGGAAATATCCTGCTGCTTACATAGAAAGATTTTTTTGTCCTTGCATAAATACAAAAAACAAGGTTTTTTTTTCCATCTACCTATGTCGAAGGAGAGAAACGCTGCTTCTCAACTCATTCATTATATCTTACTTTGAACTGTAAAAAGCACATTGCCATAATTCACCTTCTTTGATCAGATGTTAAAATGGTGACATAATATACATATGTCAGTTTATCTGTTAAGAACAGGTAACTGCCATCAGGGGGACTTGTTATAGGAGAACTCTCCCAACCCCCTCCTTTCTCTCTTCTGCCAACTGCAGACCCAGTAAAGACCAGTTCTCACATACATACACACACTTGATCAAATAATAGAGATTGCTTCCCCTGCTTCCTGGGTCAGGTTACAGCCAGAATCTTATATGTGAATGAACAAAGACTGTGAAGACACGTGTTGAGACTGCTGAATGAGTAGGTTCTAAGCCAGGCCTGTGATCTCCAAGAACATAAGTATTATATTATTGAATATATTGTTTTGTAGTTAATTGTAACAGGGTTATGTATGTACTGTGTAATCCTACTTTCATAAACTAATATTATACAGAGAACTCGGTGGGTGTTTTATGTTATTTCATGTGGTGATAGGACTTACATAGTGGGGAAAGATTTATGCAAGGAACAGTATAAAGGAATTAAAGGGAATATAGCTATCCCTTAACAATATGAAATTGTTATTGCATGACATGTACCTGATTACTAGTAAAGCTTTTACTATATAATTTTGCCTAGTACTGTATATTTGTCATTTTTAAATCTATTAAAATCAACCTTTAGTAAACATACCCCTGTATCTGTGTGATCTAGAAACTCTTCATGTGGATCACTATTTCTACAGAAGTTTTGGGTTTCAAAGTAGGGGCTTTCCCATTTTCAGACAATATTATTACTGGGCTGGCCCAGTGTGTCTAATGGAACATCAGAAAGAGTCTGGTCTGTGATTGAGGCAAACATGCTTAGGCTTTGCTTTGCTCCACCTGCTCTCTTCTGTGGCTGCTTCTATGCCAACCTTTCAAAATTACTCCTCAAACATCTGACTATTCAGCACTCATAAATTATTTTATCAATACCTTCAATTGGCATTTCATAGTGTCATTAGGCAGCATTGTTTTGGAGCAGTATTTGGACGAGGCCAATGTTTGAAGAGGTAGTAGTGTTGTGAAGGTATGTGGAGTTGGGGCAGTATATGGATGGGGGAATAGTACTGGGACAGTATGTGCAGGAGGAGAGCAATATCTGATAGGAGTCCTGGATGCACAACAGAACAGAACACTGGAATAACACAAAGAAGAGACTGGGGATGCTGCAAGGTGCTTGTCAGTATGAATGCAACAGGGATGAGAGGTGGTCACTGTCATTCTTGTTCCAGTGAGTGCAGGAGGAGCAGAGATCAGTGGGCGCAGACTGTGTACAGGAAGAACTATGCCCCATATGGTAAGAAAATAGGGTCAGGTGTGCATCCGCCAGGGAATGATGCTGGCATACTATTTTAAATTGAAAAGTTCACATCAGGGCCAGTGCCAATCCATCAAGCTTTGCGTCCCCTGCCTGTACATGAGTTTCACCTGCTCCGCCCAAGCTATGTCCCTGGCCACATGTCAAATCGCAGCTGTCTGCTCCTTTGTAGCAAGCAACTATTCCCAGGATTTGGAGTTGAAGTCTAGTATTCTAAACAACACATCCTTAGCTTTCTCTAAAATATGGGACCCCTGGACTTCATATTTCTACATCCAAAAACTTTTCATCTAGGTTTCTGACATCCTGTCTTGTTATTCAGTCCTCTTTTTTCCTCTCTACCTTCCTCTCCTACCCATCCCCTCCCCCATATTCCCTCATGCATCTTGCCATCTGCCACCCCCACTGCTTTTTATAAAAAAAATTTAAACTCTATCTGGTTAGCTGGTTAGGCCTGCAATTTGTAATTTTTTTTACATGCTTATCCTAGTTTTTGGGACTTCCTGCTTGTATTTGTTTACTGTGATTAAGGGCCCTCTGGCACCTGTAGTCCGTCTGTAAAGAAAATATAAAAATGACCACAGTACACACACACGGTATTTTATTTGAAAAAAATAAAAATTCAAACTGAGCAAATTCTTGGGTGGCTGCATCTTTGGTCCATGTACATCAATAGGTCTTCTGAAAATAACAAACTGATCACCGATTCCTTTCAACACAGGTGAAAATATGTGTGCAATAAGTGTATTTAAAAGATGGACACTACATGTATTTAAAAATACTATACAAACAACCACGGCTCCAAGTAAGTTTCTCTTTCATCCCCTGGGGGACACAATAGTTTATACTAGGGTATAGATGGGTGATGAGTGGAGCCTGGCACTAAAATATTCTGAGCAATAGAAGTTGTCTCCTCCCCATATATATACCCCACTGGCCCCAGTTCAGATTAAGGACCTGAGGGAGTCCAGCTGCATATTGAAGTGGATGGAGAAGCGCTTCCCAGCCATCTCCGCCATATTCATACCCAGGGTCAAGAACTGGGATGCAGACTATCTCAGTTGCCAGGGGACCTTCTTCCCAGGGAGTGGGCCCTTCATCCGGAAATGTTCCAGCAGTTGAGGTAGGCCAAAGATCCATCTCATGGCCTCTCGGGAGAATCAGCTGCCAGGGTATTGCTCCAGAACTCAAGATCTAGGTGCAGAGGCAACGGACACTCTGTCCATACCATGGAGGTTTCGTCTGGTGTACCTGTCCCCACATTTTCCTCTTCTGACATGAGCGAGTCCACAACAGTCATCCTAGTGACCCCAGATTGGCCTTGCCAAGCGTTGTACTTGGATCTTTTTCAGCTCCTTGCAGACAATCCATGGCCATTACCACTCTGGTCGGATCTTCTTCAGCAGTGTCCGTTAATGTATCCTGCGTCACAGTATCTTCGTTTAACCGCGTGGCTGTTGAAGCCATGATCCTGAGATAAAAAGGTATCCCGGAAGTTGTAATTTCTACTATGCTTTTGAGCCAGGAAACCGGTGTCAGCGGCACACTATCATCGCATTTGGAGGTCTTATATCTGGGTTTGAATGTCTCCATAGTTTTCCAATTACCACCTCCTGGCTGTCCCATCTTCCTCTATACCTCCAGGCAAGAGTGGATGCTGGTCTTAATCTGGAGACTCTGAAGATGCAGGTTTTAGCTTTATCCATCTTTTTTCAGTGTAGGTTGTCCATGCTACCGGATCTCCAAACCTTTCTGCAGGGAGTCATTCGAGTTCAACCACCATTTCTTCCTCCTACTGCCCTATGGGATCTCAACCTTGTGTTGACCTTTCTGCAATCGGAGGTGTTTGAGTTCCTGGACGAGGTATTTGACCTGGAAGATGGTTTTGCTTTTGGCTCTGGCTTCCGCTTTGAGGGTGTCCGAGCTTGGAGCTCTGTCCTGTCGTTCTCTCTACCTAATTTTTCATGATGATCAGGCTGAACGTAGACTGAAGCCAGTCTTTTTGCCAAAGGTGGCCTCGGCCTTCCATATCAATCAACCCATTGTGGTAACGGTTCTGTCGTCTTTAGATGTCTCTTCAATGTCTTTGGATGTGGTTCAGGCTCTAAAAGTTTGTCTCGCACCATGCTTTGGTGTGTAAAACAGATTCCTTGTTTGTAAAAACAAAATTAAATGAAAGTCCAAGCAATAGGTGACTCTAGCACCATGGAAAGTGATCAAGTACCCCTGTACCTGATCAATTTCCTTCTTCATATGGTATGACCACTGAAAAGCAATCCAGCGTCTGAGAGAAGTAATTATTTCCTCCTCTGGTCAAACTCTATCACCAGAGGATCTACATAGGAGGGATTGACAATATATCTGATCCTTCCTGTATACCAGATGACCAAGACTATGTAATAATATATAATCTGGGAAATATTGGTTTAATACCAAACCCTGGAAAATTGCTGAATCATTTGTGATAGATACCAAGTGATTATTGAAGGAAATTTCTGCGACAGGATTCTTTCTACCTGGAATAACACCAGCTGTATTGAAAGGGAATTCCCACTATAAAGTGTCCAGGTGATATGAGTGATTACACACACACACATATATATATATATATATATATATATATATATATATATAAAATGCGCATTTTTTTACAGCCTATAAGGAGATACTAACATCACTTACTTTAACATCTGATATTGCATATCAATTAAGCTGGATGAAAAGAGTATACTAACTAATATACGTACTAATACCATCCATTATATCTGAAAGAGACTCATCCAACTATCCATATGATGCACAATGTCTATATAATTTTTGTTTCTTGTTGGTGATATTGATTGTTTTTGACCACCCGTATATTGGTCATTTTTTCCCCTTGTTTTGGGATTCAGATACCTATTCAGGCTAGAGGAATACTATTAGTGTGTTCATTAAGAATATAATAGGTTGAAGGATTTCTCTTAAAATTGTTTTTAATTTTTAATTGTGTATGTGTATATTTTAATAAATGGATTCATTGTCATTCCTGTTATCTGTACAGCGCTCTCTTTTTTTGACGGTTCTAAACTTCAATATTGCTTTCTTGTTCAATGGGAAACATTTACATAGCTACCATAGATTCTTGAGAAATATGAGAACACATACTCTAGTGATTTTGGCATGTACTTTTCTAAGCCGCTCCTCCACAGGCACCATATCTAAGACATACACAATAGAAAATAGGAGAACAAAGGCAGAGCTCTCAAAGCTCTATCCAGTATCCAAGACCATAAACGAGGACAGGTTTAGAAACAAGGTCAGATAGGACACCAAATGCCATTTTGCATATTTTAGATAGAGAGATCTACTCATAAAAGTGATGGTATTCTCAAGTCTAGCACAATTCCAAAACAAGTTTTTGTATTATGCTTTTGAATCTGGAGGTTGAGATTTTGTAAGTTTCAAAACTGTAGATAATTAGTTCCTAGGTAGTCTCTAAGGCCTTGGTGTGGATGGGTTCAGAGTATTATTGGGAGGTTGGTCAGAATAATGAGAGTTTTTTGGGTAGAACCCAATCCTGTGGAAGTTTTGGGCCCCATGTAGCGATATAGTCCAAAGTGGTTGATCTTGATGCCATAGAAATAGATGGAAAGGGAAGCCCAGGCAGTAATGTTTTTTTTTCTCTCAGTCCTCAAGTGACTTGTTTAAGCTCTCTTCTCCTAGCCAAGGTGGTAGGGAAGAGGTACAGGTTCCACTGCTTTGGGGACTCAGTTGATTCTGAGTTTATTCCTCTAGGCCCATCTGTCCATATCTCTGTGTAAGTTATTAAAGGCATTGGGTTACTGATGAAACTATAATATATCTTTCTCCGTGTAGGTCTGGTATGTTATGACATCATCCACGTATCTTTTAAACTAGTCTGGGAGGGTGACTAATAAGGTCACCTCAGTTCTAAGAGAGTGGAGGTTCTTTCTTTAGTTTTAACAGAGAAAGGATGTAATTTTTTGTAATTGGAGGAGTTCATGATCTTCTGAGTGAGAGCCCATGAGGCTCTACGGGACGTCTGGTCTTTCAAGTCAAACGGGGTAGAAGTTTATTAGAGTAGTACTGAGGGATGCCCTTGGTATGAATCTTTTTGCTGTTCAGCATCATTGTGGAAGGTGTGTGGGAGAAAAGGAGGAATTGTAGGTCAATGTTGTGTATGTGGAAGACTTAATTGGAAAAGGTCACTGTGCCAAGATACAGGCAGTAGCATGGATCAAAAGATTCCCTCCCCTTCTACATGAATGTGTAACAGAATTTAGAAAATAGGATGGAGTTATTTCAGTGGGAACATTTAAGTTCTGCACTGTTAAACAATCACAGAATGTCTGGAAAGTCACAGATTCTGCAGTAGTCTAGTTTGGCGATATACTAGAGTAGTAATTGCAAACTGACATAGCAGCAGCCAAAGTAGTGTGTTATCCTAGTCCAGTGTTGGCTAACCTTGACACTCCAGCTGTTGTGGAACTATATATCCCAGCATGCCCTGCCACAGTTTTAGCATGCCCTAATAGCAAAACTGTAGCAGTGCATGCTGGGTTATGTAGTTCCATAACAGCTGGAGTGTCAAGGTTAGCCAACACTGTCCTAGTCACAAGTAGGTGGTGGCTGCAAAGATTCTTTCAGGACAGGAACAGCAGTTCCTTTATAAATGGAACAGTCCAGTCATGTGAAGAAAAACACACTCTCAACAGGCCACTTGGTGGCGGTGGAGTCTCATTGAAGGTAAAATACATAACTTCTGCCTAAATCTTACATGGGAAGCTTCACAATTTGTACATGGTGAAGAAAACTGAGAAGCATTTCTGAGTCACACGGATCTCTGTTCACAGATGCCAATGGCAAGCATGTGCAGATGCCAATTTACACACTTTTGCATATGTCCATCCTATTCTAAGTCGGATGCAATTTGGCCGGGTCTGTCTTCCCGTGAAAGAGGACATTTTGGGGCATGAAATGGGCGGTGACAATGTGATCACACTCTGATTTGTGGGAGTGTCATGTGCGTTTATCTAAAGCTCTGTGCAATTCTGAGGTGTGTGTACAAGGAAAGGAATCCAGTTTCTGACTGAACTCTTGCACCCTGAATGGGGCTGGGGCAAAAAAGATTCTAATGGACTGAATTAAATTATGAATCTTAGACTGGAGGGAAGGGAAAAGAATAGCAACATAACTTTACCAAATGTCAAAAAAGGGAGCCACCTTGGTTTCATTATGTGAGTGTTCCAATCCATTACATTTGTAAGACATGGAACAATTTATGTTTATACAATTGGGTAGAGGTGGGCATAGGTTTTATCCAGTTCTGGATAATCATACCTGCTGCACTATAGCAAGGATAACCAACTATGCCCCTGGTTGGCATAATTATTCTGCCCAAAGCTGGCAGCATAAGGAGCCAATGCATTGAATATTTTCCTCCCTGAGAATGATTGCCCATCAGGCTCTTCTTCTGTAAACTGTGAGCCATAAGAGGCAACAAATATCTCTGCCTCATCTAAAATAAATAAAATGCTAGGGTGGCTTTAGGGGGTAAGAAACTTATAACAAAATTATATGCCACATCTTGGGCTCTAACTCACAATGCTGAGGTGCAGAAATGTGCTCAGCTGGTCTTCTGCAACACACTCATTAGAGAAGATGAGTTGGTGCTACGTAGTCAGACAAGGCTACCAGATATTAACTAACTGCTTTGTCACAAATTGGGGTCTTAGCATTCCTTTCAGAATCAAACATTCATTTATTTCTGTTTCCAAGACATCCCAGGGACGCCTCCCTGCGATTAACTAATGCACCTGTGTGCTCACCTGGTCAGTCTGACCAATGGCTATTCACCGCCTCCTATTTAAACCAGTTCCTGTGAGCAAACCATTGCCTGAACAACGTGCTCCTTCCCAGGATAGTTCTAGGCTCCAGGCTTACTCTTGTATCCTGTGATCATGTCCTCTGTGACTCTATCTGCAACATCGTGGACCCTATTTATCATCTGTCACTGAGTATCATCACCTGCTGGCGCCGCAGCTCCCATGCTGTACACAGACCAGCTTCTCCACTCTGGTTAGCATAGGAGACTGCTGCGGCGTCTGCTTAGCAGCTGCGAGCAGTCTCCAATTGCATCCCAGCACACAGCAGTTGAGCTCAGCTGCTGTGATTTAAGAGGGAGAAGGGGCGGCGGACCCGGATAAATAGTACCCACTCCCCCTCCCCTCTCAGTGCCACATACAGACCTGCTACAACCACCTCTCCTCATTCAGCAAGTATACTGCCTTTCATCTGCCGCTGTGTATTGTCACCTTATAGCGCGGCAGCTTCCTCACTGCATACCAACTTTACTTCCCAGTGCATAGCTGGCGTGTACAGCCGCGGTCTTCATTCCATAATACCACTGGGACAGTGCATGCAAGTTACTTATGTTGTGATACTCTGTGCTTAGTGGTGTCCAGGTTATCCGGTTATACTATTGTGCTGACTCTGTATTGTTTCCCTGTGTTATTGTCTTGGGCTGGTTCAGAGAAGGGTGCTGGTTCCAGGGCTAGGGTTCAGTGTGCAGTATATGGTCTGTACACTGAGGTGTCCAGTAAGCTGTATTACTATCCTGACTCTATGTTTCTGAGTTCCTTACTGGTTCCAGTTCCAGGTCTTGCGTCAGAGCAGTACCAGGGTTGCAATCTGACTACATAAGACTCTGCTTCTTGGCTTGAGTTCTGAGTTTCTATCTACCAGTACTATACTGTTCTGAGTTCCGGAGGTTACCCTTGTTCCTGGAGTATATCTCTGGTCTTACTGGTCTTCACGTGTCACTAGACGAGAGGTTGCCCAATGGACCTGGTCTGTTCACTGCAGTTCCAGTCCAGTATCCATGCTTATAACAAGTCTGTGGTTCCTACACTGTCACTAGTGTAACTAGCTCCTGTTCATACCCAAGAGCCAAAGTATCATCATACCTAAGGGTCCCAAACCAGATCTACATAAAACCCAGACAGTGACATTAAAAAATTAAGGTGTAGTGACACTAGCGCTGATTGTGAAATACATTCCAGTAAATTTCTATCAGCCAATGGCAAACTGAATTTATTAATAACATAAACAAATGACAATACAAAATTACAATAAAAAAGTACAAAGAAAGACAATAGTTTCCAAATTGCATCAAATCATACATTTTCAAAGTGCATATAGTATAGCAGCAAAATATCAGAACCATGCAATTACACTGATTAGAAGATGTCATAAAAACTTTCAGGAAACCTCCCTATCCAAAGTGCATATAACAAGGTGCAAACAAATATAGCAGCAGCTACACTTTACCATGAACCTCCAGGTATCATGGAGAGTTAAATATAAAGGGCCTGATTCAGCTTTGGGAATAGAGTGAAAAATAGCACTTAACTGTGAACCTGGACAAACCATATTGCAATGCAAGGGGTGTAAATACATAATTTTTTTTTTGCATGTGGGGTAAATCCTGGCTGCTTTTGAATGTAGCCTACAAATACTGCACAGCTTTATTATTACTCTACAATTTACATGTCAGTTTGGACACACCTCTCCCAAACGGTCAAAAGGGCGTTTAATGGGAGTGCATAATTAGTAAAGGAGCATCATCGGCCACGTCACTTGGTTGTCTTTTAGCCTGAACTGCTCGCAGTGATTGCGGTAGGAAAAACCTACCACAAGCACTGCGAGCAGTTCAGATGCCTTTCGATGTTCCCGATTAATCTAATAGATCCCGGAGATAACGTGTGGTGCGAACGGCAAAGGGGCATCTTTACAAAATAGCGAGCGCATTTTTAGTTCGCTCGCTCAGACAGAGGCGTCAACAAACCGCAAAGAGCGAGCGCTCAATTTAAATAGCCGGCCCCTTTTTTGGAACGACCGTCCGCAAATAGCGTCCGGCTCTGAATCAGGTCCTCTATTTCCAAAGCTGAGTCAGGCTCAAAGTGCACGGAGTATAAACAAGTAGCAAATACAATTTAGCATGAACCATTACATTCATCACACTGTAGGGCGTGCCCAGCACTTATGAAGGTGCTGGACTTCCCCTAAGCTCTCCCCTCGTGGTGAATAATTGCCATGTGCAGTAATGCGCCTTACACAGTATGTCTTACACAGTAATGCCCTTTATAACACATTATGCCACATGCAGTAATACCCTTTATAACACATTATGCCACACGCAGTAATGGCCTGTATAACACATTATGCCAGACGCAGTAATGCCCTGTATAACACATTATGCCACACGCAGTAATGCCCTTTATAACACATTATGCCACACGCAGTAATGGCCTTTATAACACATTATACCACACGCAGTAATAACCTGTATAACACATTATGCCACACGCAGTAATGCCCTTTATAACACATGCCACACGCAGTAATGGCCTTTATAACACATTATGCCACACGCAGTAATGGCCTTTATAACACATTATGCGACACACAGTAATGCCCTGTATAACACATTATGCCACACGCAGTAATAACCTGTATAACACATTATGCCACACGCAGTAATGCCCTTTATAACACATGCCACATGCAGTAATGCCCTTTATAACACATGCCACACGCAGTAATGCCCTGTATAACACATTATGCCACATGCAGTAATGCCCTGTATAACACATTATGCCACACGCAGTAATGCCCTGTATAACACATTATGCCACACGCAGTAATGCCCTTTATAACACATGCCACACGCAGTAATGCCCTTTATAACACATTATGCCACACGCAGTAATGGCCTTTATAACACATTATGCCAGACGCAGTAATGCCCTGTATAACACATTATGCCACACGCAGTAATGCCCTTTATAACACATTATGCCACACGCAGTAATGGCCTTTATAACACATTATACCACACGCAGTAATAACCTGTATAACACATTATGCCACACGCAGTAATGCCCTTTATAACACATGCCACACGCAGTAATGGCCTTTATAACACATTATGCCACACACAGTAATGGCCTTTATAACACATTATGCGACACACAGTAATGCCCTGTATAACACATTATGCCACACGCAGTAATAACCTGTATAACACATTATGCCACACGCAGTAATGCCCTTTATAACACATGCCACATGCAGTAATGCCCTGTATAACACATTATGCCACACGCAGTAATGCCCTGTATAACACATTATGCCACACGCAGTAATGCCCTTTATAACACATGCCACACGCAGTAATGCCCTTTATAACACATTATGCCACACGCAGTAATGCCCTTTATAACACATGCCACACGCAGTAATGCCCTTTATAACACATTATGCCACACGCAGTAATGGCCTTTATAACACATTATGCCACACGCAGTAATGCCCTTTATAACACATTATGCCACACACAGTAATGGCCTTTAATAACACATTATGGCACATGCAGTAATGCCCTGTATAACACATTATGCCACACGCAGTAATGGCCTTTATAACACATTATGCCATTCGCGGTAATAACCTGTATAACACATTATGCCACACACAGTAATGCCCTGTATAATACATTATGCCACACGCAGTAATGCCCTGTATAATACATTGTGCCACACGCAGTAATTCCCATTATAATACATTATCCCCAATTCAAATTCCGCCACACAGTAGTCCCTTATTCATGTTATGTCACACAGTGGTGCCCCTTTTACACAATGCCCAAATTAGTGCCCCTTATACACAAGGCCCACAGTAGTAGTGCCCCTTATACAATGCTCACAGCAGTGGTGCCCCTTACACAATGGCCCTGGTAGTGGTGCTCCCCATGCAGTGCCCTCATTAGTGCCCACAGTAGTAATGCCCCCATTGGTAATGTCCCCTATAGTAGTGCCCCCAATAGTAGTGCCCACAGTAGTAATGCCCCCTATAGTAGTGCCCACATTAGTAGTGCCCCCAGTAGGAATGCCCCCTATAGTAGTGCCCCCAGTAGGAATGCCCCCTATAGTAGTGCCCACAGTTGTAATGCCCCCAGTAGTAATGCCTCCATTAGTAGTACCTCCATTAGTAATGCCCACTATAGTAATTCCCCCTATAGAAGTGCCTCCAGTAATGTCCCTGTTGTAATCCCCCCAGTAGTAATGCCCCCCTATAGCCATGCCCCCAGTAGTAATGGTCCCCTATAGCCATGCACACAGCAGTAATGCTCCCCTATAGCCATGCCCCCCTATAGCCATGCCCCCAGTAGTAATGGTCCCCTATAGCCATGCCCACAGCAGTAATGCTCCCCTAAAGCCATGCCCCCAGTAGTAATGCCCCCTTTAGTAATCTCCCCTATAGCCATGCCCCCAGTAGTAATGCCCCTCTATAGCCATGCCCCCAAGCAGTAATGCCCCCCTACAGCCATGCCCCCAGTAGTAATGCCCCCCTACAGCCATGCCCTCATTCTGAAAAAAAAAACATTTAAAATACAAACAATACTTACCTTAAGCCCCGCTCCTGCGTCCGCTGCCATCCGGTCCGACCGCGGCTCCACCACGGATCTATGGGAGAGACGTCATGACGTCCCTCCCATAGTGCTCTCTGCGAGCTTTCGGCTGCCGCTGCAGGGAGGGAGCTGGGTGCCTGCTGATAACAAATATACCGGCGCTGGGGTTTTTTGGGGGGGGATTTTTTTTCTTTTCTCTTGGGGACTCAGTGGCGCCCTCTAGGGGCCGGCCCTCCGGGCGAGGGCCCTGTTAGCCTGACCCTAGAACCGCCACTGCATCTATTAAATAGCTTCAAGTATATCAATTTGTACAGAGAACCCTTCAAAAACAGTTTTATTTTTGTATGGTATCTAGCAAGAGTCACAGAACAATTATTTCCTTGTCCTTAGTTTTTTCCTATGTAGAATTTCAGAGACTCATGGATTTGAGCCCACTGGCCAGACATTTCATGACACAGTAGGTAAGGAACTGTCTTCTCCAGCCTTCTCCACATCCTCTTATATATTATCCTCCTTAAGGGCCTGATTCAGAGTCACATGCAGATGCACATTTATTAAATACATAGACACCCACTTACAGTGTATTGCGGCAGTGTGTTTCCGTCTCGGTGCGTCCTTAGACGTACCATCCATGCAGCAGTCCTATGGCAGGTGCAGTTTCTCCATGAGTATGGCCTCCTGTGTGAGAGGCTGTGCATCTTTAGACGCAGCCACTTACAGCGACTCCCCTGCGTCTGCATAGGCACTCCTGTTACCTCCCAAGAAAGCCCACTGAAATCCACAGGCACTGCGTCCAAATCTGTTCTAGGGATCTGATTCAGAGTTGAACGCTATTCCGATTTTTCACTCAGTTGAGCGATTATCGGTGGTCTGTGCATGCATCACAGCTGCATTGTGCATGTGCAGCAAATGAATTGCGATCAAGCTCGCTGTGAGGATTCACTCACAATTGATTGACAGGAAGAGACCGTTTTGTGTAAGTTCCAGCCCAAACATGGGCGTGTCGGAGCTGTTTTCTGTGCGTGTACTAGCCAGCGTCTGCAATCATGCATGCAGAGAACAAAGCTCCAGCGTCTCAGTTACTGCGGCCATTCTGAGTGACCACAGACTCACTTGAGGAGTTGATGTTTTCCGGATCTGCGTACAATGCTGCGTTTGTGTACCCAGTTGTGGGCAGCTGCAAGGGCTCCGATGGCCATCTCAGTACAAATCCTGCTGCCTGATGCATTAGCATATTTTTAGCAATTGCTAAGCGGAAAAAATTGCAAATCCGTTTGCATTATTGTACAACTCTGAATCAGTAACAATTGAGACGCATGCGTTGTGCAACTCCGACACATGCACAGAAGCAAAACCATGGCTGTTTGCGTGAATATCGGCATAGCATGCGACTCTGAATCACGCCTTCAATGAATATTACAACAGATGTATCTCTAGTAGATCTGAAAGTTTTCTCATAAGAAAAAAAAGATGCAACCGGGTAACCTAGGAATCCGTACTACACATATAGGGGAATTTAATATGGAGCGATAAGTCCGTTTTTTGCGTCAATATCGCACCTATGACGTCATTATCGCAGGTTTTAGTTTTACACTGTATTCAATTTCAAAGACTTTTTGCCGGTTCGAAAAGTCTTTGAAAAAAAACAGGGATAACTTTTCACCACTGAATAGGTGGCGAAAAAAAGTGCAGAATTGGGGTTTAGGGGTGAAGGCTTAAAAAAATAGCCTGCACCCCTGGGAATGACATTTTAAAAATAACTGTGTCGAAAAAAATTAAATAATTTTTGGACACCCCAAAAAATTAATTTAAAAAATGGGGTGAAAAAAAAAAATGGGAAAAAATTGTTTAACAATAGGGAAATAGGTTCAGGGCTATTCTGCATGTATGCGGCAGGTGTATTCTAGAATAGATTAATAGCGGCAGGTGTACAGTTGCAGAATTTTAAAAAAATTACTTTAGGGACATAAAAATATGCTAGTACCCATTTTCATGTACCCCAAATTTGATGGGACCACTTAAAAAAATGAAAAAAAAAAAACTTAAGTGCTCTTCTGCATCACTTCTTCAATGTCGGGAAAAAAACACCTGCCGCAGCTATTTAAATCCCCGACTTTCATTTGCAGGCTAAAAACGGGGGTACCCATAGTGATCCCCCATGTTTTTACAGCTTTAGGGGGGTCCTACAATTTTTTTAAGGAAAATGTCGTAATTTAACGCAAATCCCACTTCGCAGGTTCCCGTTTTCGTAGCTTTCATATTAAATACGGGGATAAGCGGGCGCGCGCCCGATACTTTATCCCAGGTAAAAGCTCCAATATGAAACGTAAACTTCGACAGCGAAGTTTACATTTCATATTGAATACCCCTCATAATCTGCTAAATTCACAGAAGGCAAAATTGGCTCTGAAGGCTTTAGTTGTCAAATAGGCTCAAAGTATCCCCATTCAGCTATTAATGGACAACAGAACATCAGTTTCATCAGCATTAAATTGAAGCACTGGATATCTGAGGGTGGGCAATTCATAAAAACAAAACTTTCATATAGCAGCACAGACGGTGTAATGGTTAGTGTTACTGCCTCACAGCACTGAGGTCATGGGTTCGATTACCACTATGGCCCTAACTGTGTGGAGTTTGTATATTCTTCCTGTGCTTGCGTGGGTTTCCTCCGGGTACTCCTGTTTTCTCCCACACTCCGAAAATATACTGGTAGGTTAATTGGCTCCCCACAAAATTGACCATAGTGTGTATGTCTGTGAGCATGTGGTAGGGAATATAGATTGTAAGCTCCATTGGGGCAGGGATAGATGTGAATGGTAAGATATTCTAAAGCGCTGCGGAATATGTGTGCGCTATATAAATAACTGGTAATAAATAAAATAATAAATAAATAGTAACATATTTATTGGTGGAACTTAATGAATTGTTAGACTATTTCGCCAGCATATTTCTTTAAAGTGGCACTAAAAACCAACAACTTTCAAAAGATAGCACTCATTCATTAAGCTAGTTCTCATTCACATTACAGATCCCTGCTTAACGCAAACTCCAGGTGGATGGGATGTTATTTGAAAGGGCACACTAAAGCTTGCTTCTTCGGAGACTATCCTGTGTGTTGTGTCTAGTACTGTAAGCCAGCCTACCTGGCACTTACAGCTTCTATGCTGGGGATGTTTCACAGCAGTTTCTCATCTTCTGAAAACCTATTCCACAGTGCTAGATTCTCTACTATTAGGAGATGGATTGTTGCGACTATGAAGGAAGCAGGTATCGATACCGACCCATTCTGGGACTACTCATTGAGGTTTGCAGACACTACTATGGCACACCTTTACAAGCAATTATGCATGGTACATGATGGTCCTCAGCTTGATCTTTTGTAAAACAATGTTGGAGACCATCTGATTTACAAAAGATCAAGTTTCTCAGAGCAATCATCAGCTAATGATAGTCTGCCTCCTTGCTATGTTATATGGCAAGCCTATTGATTAACTAAACCAGAGTTTACAGGAATCTTTGACCTTCAAACTTGTTCTAGGGAATAGGATTGCAACCTAACAGCTCCCACCCTATACCTGTTGCTAGGCCTGTTGCTTGTCTTCCCTTGAAAAATTCTTTGCTGACATCATTGTATTTTCTGCTATCCCAACAAGGTGCAACAGGGACCAGAAGAAGCCTCAGACCGCCGAGAGTGTCTAAGGAGACAAAGCAAAAGTCCATTTCATAATATGCCTGAACATAAATATAAAAAAGTTTGATATCTGCCAGGGTCAGAGCCGGTGCTAGGGTGTTCGGCGCCACCCTGCAAACTATACATTTTCACCTTCCTCACCTCAATCAGGGACAGGCTGCTGCCAGCTGTCTCTTTCTCACTCACTGTTCGGTGGGTCCCCCACTTGGCGTTGTGCTGCACAGTTGAGGCAGCTCCTCCATTGCTCTTCTTCTTGGGTATAGCACATCACACAGAGAAAGAGCAGGTGTACAAGGGCGGATTGGGAATTGAAAGTGGACCTGGAAAAATATGTGAAAGCGGCCGTAGGTGCGCACGCCGAAGGCGCGTGCCGAAAATATGGGTGTGGCCTCGTGGAAAGGGGTGTGGCCTAATGTGAAACACCATGCCTGCAAGCCACTCCCTCTGTTTCAGTCATGCTGGGGGCATGCCTACCACTCCAGAAGCTGATGAGTATGCCCACAGTCCCTCTCTCCAGTGACTAAGCACAGCAAGCATGTGAATGAGCATTTTCTTACCTATATGATTTCTCTGCACAGGGAACCTCTGAAGAAATTGATCCTCCCTGGACAGGCAGTGTCTTGAGTTGGTATTTGCTATACATGCACGAGATCCCATGGTCTGGAAGCCGCCTGTATGTGTCGCAATAAAACCAATGTCATTATCATGCAACAGAGGTTCAACCAGATAATAAATATGAGTTTCCCATATCAAACAATTCTATATTAATAAAAATATATTTGCTTATTTGGTACCATTTGCATCAGTAATATGATTTAATTAGAATTGTTGTCTTACTGATGATTACTGTTCTCTAGTCGTTTCTTCTAATAGTACCAGCGGTCCTACCATCCTCTATGTGTGTATCCAGCACCATCGCCTTAGTGTGTCCCCACACCATCCCCCCATGTGTCTTTTCAGCACCATCCATCCGTGCCTCCCCAATACCATCATCCTGCATCTCCCCAGCATCATCATCCTGTGTCTCCCCAGTGCCATCATCCTGCATCCTGCCCTAGCACAGAATAGCCCTCCACCCCGCAGATCATCATCTTCCCTTAGCACAGAATAGCCCCCTCCCCACAGATCATCTCCCCTTAGCACAGAATAGCCCCCACACACAGATCATCTCCCTTAGCACAGTATAGCCCCCTCCCCCATAGACAGATCATCTCCCACAAAATGACTCCACCTCACAATCATCATTTCCCCCTTTGTATAACAGAACCCCTCTCCCCCACAGAAAGACCATGGCCCTCATTCAGAGCTGTTCGCTATTTGCGTTCGTTCGTTCAAAAACAAGGGGTGGCTATGTAAATGATCCGTTCGCACATTGCAGTCTGTTCACACCTCTAAGTCTGAACGAGCGAGCAAAACATACGCTCTTTTATTTCTTAAAAACGCCCCCTGGCCGCTCGCACCATACGTCATGTCCGCTATTTATTAGATTAATCGAGTACATCGAACAGGATATGAACTGCTCGCTATTCTTGTGGTTGGTTTTTTCAACCGCTATTTTGCGAGCAGTTCTGAGTTAAAAAAAACCAAGTGACGTGGTCATTGACGCTGCTATATTAATTATGCACACCCATAAAACGCCCGTTTTGACCTTTAAGCACGCCTGCGATCGGATCTCCACTCCCCGTTTTCAAGCACCTTCCCCTGTTACCACCCACATACGCCTCATTCTGTCACTCAAAATAGCAGGCACTCGCTATATTGCGTACAAATGATTTTCGGCCGCACTGACTGGTTCGCGCATGCGTACAAAAACCGTATGCATGCGCAGATGTGCGAACATCGCTCGGAACGAGCGTACTGCCGATAGCGAGTGGCTCTGAATGAGGGCCCATGTCCCCTTGGCACAAAACACCCGCACCCCACAAAGATCATCTCCCCCTAGTATAGCAGACCCCCCTCCCGCACAGAAAGACCCTCTCCCCTTGGCACAAAATAAACCTGCCCCACAGACAGATCGTCTTCCCCTTAGTATAGCAGACCCCCTCTCCCCCACAGAAAGATCATGGGTCTCATTCAGACCCGGTCGTTAGATGCAAGCGGTCGCTCTGATTGAGGGCGGCTGCTTGAATTTTGAATTGCGGCCTCCTGGTCGCTAGCTAAGCTGTGGGTTACCACCCACAGCTTAGGGACCGACCAGGGTGATGGTAGCAATGGTCAGGACCATCGCGGCTTGCGTCGAGACCCTAAGGTTGGGTCTCGGCACTCGCATGCTCCAGGGAGCTTCGTGCTCTGATCGAGCAGGAAGCTCTCCACTGACATCATTGCTGATGTCAGTTGGGTCGCCCTCAAACGGCAAGCGTTCCGTCGGGAACACCTCCGTTTGGCTGCCCCCCCCACCCGGCCCACCTTCCAAAGGGGGCGAGCTGTCAATCAACATCGACAGCTCGCGCCCTTTGGTGCGAGACCCGGAGCGACGGAGCGGCCGTCACTAGCCGCGTATCGCGTATGCGCACATCGGAGCCAGCTCCGACATGTGCATGCCCAGTGGGAAAACATCGACCCGGTTGCGAGCGCTCAGCACTTGCGACTGGGTCTGAATGGGGCCCCATGTCCCCTTGGCACAAAATAACCCCACCCCTCAAAGATCATCTCCCCCTAGTATAGCAGACTCCCCCCCAAAGAAATTTCATCTCCCCTCAGAACAATGAGCCCACCCCACAGACAGATCGTCTCAGTATAGCAGCCCCCCCCTCACCCACAGGAAGACCATCTCCCCTTTTCACAAAATAACCCCAGACAGATCATCTCTCCCCTAGTATAGAAGACCCCCTCCCCCACACAGAAAGACCTTTTCCCACTAGTTCAGCATCTCCCCTGCAGATCTCCCCTCCCCCTTAGACAGATCAACTCCCCTCCCCCTTAGACAGATGATCTCATTCTGCCCTTAGCAGGCCTCCCCACACCAGACATCCCGAGTCCAGATTCCAGACTCCATCTCCCAGCCCCATTGCCCTGCTGCAACTAGCCAGATTGTCAGCCCTCTCCCTAGGCTGTGAAATTAAACTTGACACTTCACAGCCTGGGGAGGGAAGACTAGAGAGGAGACGATCAGGCTAATAGACTGCCTGGGCGGCCCCCCACCCCCGCCGCAACTTACCTCCTTCGCGGTCACACAACGGCCTCTGTCACCCGCGTGCCACGCCACTTCCCGTCTTGAGTCCTCCGCGGCGTGTGACTGTGACGCTGACAGCATGCTGGGCGGGGTTTAAATAGACTGCCGCTGGCCTCTCTTCTTGCGAGAGGCTAAGGTGCGGCCAGACAGAGCTGACAGGCCCCCATGTGCCAGTGAAAGTGAGTCTCTACAGGAGCCGAAGGGTGACGCTGTCAAAGCTGAATAATTGAGTGAGACAAGTTCAGTTTAAAATTTAATCGCAGCGACGCCATTTTGGAAATGAGATCACAAGACACCAATTTGTGTGGTCAGCATTAATTCAAGTTATATCCCATTAACTAAGAACAGATGGCAATGTTTTTGTTAACACCAAGGGCAACGGGAAAAACCAGCTTTCTAAGTAGATAAGGAGAGACAATGGGTATTTTTTACATACAAATTGGGAATCCCGGGATGCAGATAAAGTATAGTTGTGGCAATTGTAATATAATATCTACACAATTGGATTTGCCTGAATACTAGACAAGATGTCTCCTAATCCCATAGTTTGAGGTGATAATACATTTGCACTTCACACAAGTGTCTGTGAGAACAAAAGAGGTTTTGTTTTCCTTTGAACACAGCAGTTGGGGGCCTGCTGACAGAGGGCATGTCGAATTACAACCCTCAGCCATCCACACTGCTGGAGGTTCACTTCGTGTATGAGAGATTATGCACTTAAATCTCACCCATTAATAACTAGCGTCCTTATATCAAACCCCAAATACCCACACACTACATATTCGCACATAAGGTTCCATAAGCATCAAAATGTATGATTCAAGTTGGTTAAGTTAGTTAAAATGCTAAGAAATAGAGGTTTTTGATATCTAAGGTATTATATATGATAAGCAAGGTATGTTTGATCTCGTTCTGATGCCTACGCTTTTTACAGAATCCCGGTGTTATCGGTGGAGAGATCGCACCATGCAAACTCAAGTTATGGATCGCAGAACTTATAAGCAACAAAATGTTTTAGTTGATGGAATGTTACAGGAGGCGTTACCAGAAAGACCCCGGCTGTTAGAGGCAGGAAAAGTCTATTTGAAACAACCTGTTAAATGTGTCGTTACATATGCTCCTCCTCTGGGAACCAATGAGATCAGCAGGAAGTTTCCCCTTTGTCCTGTTTCAGTCTGGGGGGGAATAAATACATGTGTCCAAACACTGGTTTGGCAGTTCATGCTGAATTTTGGGTGAGCTGAGGATATCTAGTGAGAAGTCTATCTCTGGATCCAGAGGCGCAGCGTATGTATAACCGTACTTGGTCTGTATTATTTCCTTTTACGCCTAAATTATGTATGTATAGATTGCGTGTAACTGACTGTACTTTTACCTGAATAATACTTGTGCGTTGGAACCACAAGATTCCACTCCTGTCTTTATTTGCGGTCATACTGCGTACGCAATTAGCGTTGTCTTAGAGGTTTTTAGGCAGGGTTTTGTCTTAGAGGTTTTTAGGCAGGGTTTTGTCTTAGAGGTTCTAGGCAGGTGAATCTTAGAGGTTTATAGGAAGGAATATATTAAAAGGTTTATTTACGATTTAACAGTGGGGGCTCGCATCGGTTTATCACACTATCTGATACACGGTAACACTCCGTCAGTCCTCTCTCAGCAAAAGGGTGGAGGCGCCTTTTGAGAGACGCATTAGTCTCTCATTACCACAGTGTTGCTGAGAGCGTACTGCCGGTTATTGTGTAGAGGAAGCGCTGATCCTAATCCAGGGACAAGAAAGGAAAAAGTTTATTTTTCCTTTGTTGATAGAACCTTACGTTTAGAGGGGTGCCGCAGTATTGAGTATGCGGCTGAGACGCATTTTTGCGTACGCAGTTAAAAAGTCATTATACGGTTGTGTGGTAGTCGCATAATTGTGTATGCGGCCATTTGCACAATAGCATATACGCACTTCCGGTACTGCTGCCACATGTTTGAACAAAGCCATTGAGGTTTACATTTTTTTTTCTATCTACCAATATCTGGGTTAAACGTTTATTTTCTGCGCAGAGAAAAAAGTGTGTAACAGTGAGTGTATTGTTGATAGGGATAATTTATTCCCTAAAGTTAAGGGTACCGTATGATCCTTAAGGGCTAGGTGCAAGGGTTAGCCTAGTCGCTCGGTAAGCAGCTTTACCGTTCTAAACACAGTAGCAGGTGTACATGTTGTCTTTGTTGTATAGAGGTGCGTGAGAGTGGCCGACGTACAAACTCTCATAGGTTTGGAAGTTACCTTACTAAAGCTTATCCGGGTCTGGAAGTTGCCTGTTTCAAAACTTATCTAGGTGTGGAAGTTGCCTTACGAAATCTTATCCAGGTGTGTGGACGCCGCCGACTTAAATCGTTCACAGGTAAGTGAAAGTATCTTGATTGTCTTTCACCAGTTTAAATTTTTATTGAAAAAGCGTAGGAGTTGTCTCAAAATGGGAGCCACGCAAACGGTAGAAATGTTAAGCAATGATGTGCTGCTAATGGAGGCTCCAATTGGATCAGCCCGTCGTATTATGCATACTAAGTACGGTACTTATGCAATAAGGTATTGTGATATATGGTTTAATATGACGAGAAAGAGTGTTAGACCGTTTCCCAGACTTGGTAGTTTTGCTAAAAATGTGTTCGATAATGTCCAGGATCACATCAGTATGGTGAGATCCCGAGAGAAAAAGATTAAGTATTGTGAATGTTTAAAAATATGGCAGCATGAAGGGGATGCTTGGCTTAAAAATGTGCAAACGACGCAAACTAGCGTTGCGAACGCATTGCCAGAAAATACATCCACGACGCTGAGATGCAATACGGGCGAGCCACAAATTAACGCGCACGTGCGGCAAAGTAGCGTCTTGGAGAGTATTGCCAGTAGTTCACGCTCACCTCCCCCACCTTATGTGGATGGAGGTGCAAGTACGGTTACCAAAAATACCAATAAAAATTTAACAAGCAACTTGTACCCTCTCTTAAGCAACCATAAAGAAAGTGTTTATGATATGGATGATGAGCCTATTGTAATGTCTGCCATTTCCCATGCTGTGCAAATGATAGATGCTGCATCACCACAATCACGGGTGGTGCCGCCATCTCCATCGGTAACAGCAAGGGAAGTGTTAACACACTCTGCACCCATAGAGGAAGTTGTTAATACCGTACGTAGCAGCAGCAGATTAAACCCCCAGCCAGGTAATCAGGTCAGAGGTAGCAACGCTGCCGGTCTGCATCCCATTCGGACAATAACTGTTCCGAATGGAAATGCAGATGCAAACGGTGTAGTGCCCACGAGGGAAGTAATAATGCATTGTCCATGGACAAGAGCAGAACTGAATTCCATCATAAATGATTTCCCCAATCCCAAAAAGGAACTAGCCAAATGTCAAAGATTTTTGAGAAATTTGGGTAGTTCTCATGAGCCTACTAATAAAGATTGGCGTGTAGTGTTAAGGGCCTGCCTACCACACAATACCGACGTGACAAAATTTATCACGGACTGTGTATTGGATGGCGACGTTCCCTTAACAGACCAAGTAAACCAAGGTAATATTTCCCGCATTGTGACTCAATTGGGTGTATATTTTCCAGTAGTAGTTAACTGGAACAAAATCTTCACAATTAAGCAAAAGGAGAGTGAAACTGCAGAAGATTATTGCGACCGGGCTCTGCAGGCTATCACCCAGTACACTGGGATAGAAGATATTAAAGATAGAACTCACCACAGGGGAATGATAGTCACGGTACTCATGGACGGTCTGAAAGACGATTTAAAGATTCGGGTTCAGACCTCACAACCTGGCTGGAGGGGACTTACAATAGATAACCTCATAGAGTCTGCCATAGAACATGATAAAAACATCTCCAAAAAGAGAGAGACCCAGAGCGAAAAACTAATGGCTGTCAGTATACAAGCTCTGGAAGGAATGACAATAACATCACAGCCAACCGACACACCTGCACCCACACACACACCTGCACAATTACACGTCCTCACCAATCCCACACCACAGCAAACACATCCTTACCCCACATATCATACACAACCACAGGTCCCATACTCATATCCCCCGCAATATCCTTACCCTCCCTATCCTTACCCATACCCACCACCTTTCCCTCTTGCTCAAATCCCACAACAATCTTTTCATCCACCCCGTTCAAAATTATGTTTTAACTGTCACCAAGTGGGACACGTAAGCAAGTACTGCAAAGCGAAGAACACCATACAGGAACACGAGTTTCCCACGAGTTCATAGGTAACCCCAGTATCTTCTCCCAGGCCTTATATGACTGTTTATATTTTTTTTCAACCTATCAATGGATCTGTTCTAATGTAAAATGTGGATGATTTATTGTTGTATTTTGGGTCATGTTTAAATGTTATTAAACTGTTGTGCTTTATCTCCCACTCATAGGACACAAGGTTGCTAAGGATAAACGGCAGCCATGCCAGGCTGAGGTCGACTACTCGGAAAACTATCCAACCCAGCGGCACAGGCATTATTTAGAGCAGTAGCTATTAATAACAAGATTTAATTGCAAGAACCTGTATGCAGATACTATATCCCTAGAATTACTAAAAGTGATAGGGGGACTTATTTTACAGGTGACTTTTTCCAGAACATGCGTAAGATGATGGGTAACAACACTAAGATTAATCCAGACTGTCTTTTCCTTTATTTGCCCCCCCCTTTGAGATACTGTTCAAACAGGCAGCCTCATGTAAAAAATTGATAATGAGGTTACTGTGCAGGGTCTCACGAAGATGAATGAGAATAACCGAAATTGGAAGTGTTATTAACTAACATGTCTAATGCAACCTGTCATGATGTCAAATCTGGAGGAATTTGTTATGATCCAAATTTTTTTTGTAGCTCAAGTTGTTTGATCGGTGGAAAGGTCCGTATCTGATGATACAGCATCCTCAAAGGGTGGCCAGGGAAGATACGTGGATCCATTCCGCTCACTATAGGGAGGTTAACCAACCGGTGGAGATACAAGGCAGAGACAAGGCTGATAACGTGGACCTGTCGATTGCGAGCTTGTGCCGGAAGGATTAAAAAGGTGACGGTGAGATATCTGAGCTAAAGAAATGTGTAGATCAGTGCTTCAAGCAATGGAGTGGTCTGCTGTGGTCATCCTAGTTCTTTTTTTTTTTTCCAGAGTTTTATTTTTTTTGTCATGATGATCTGTTTGGGGATGCTCGGTGTCTGTGATGGGGGACCAATAAAGGAGATGTGAGCTGATGGCGGAGCTGATGGAGTGGAGTCAGGAGGAGGAGTGCTATACCAAATCAGGGGAGTGTCGGTCCAATTTCAGTACAGTAAATTGTTGTGAAAATGTGAATAACAATAATAAGGAAGAACTGTAATTCAATCCTGAGTTATGACGTAGTGTATAACAATGTAGCCTGAGTTTGAGTAGTCGTGCATGGATATAACGTTTATGTTGTTTTAAGTCATCTTAGGTAATGCAGTCCCAACCCCTTCCAAGGCTCTCCTTATAGGATAGGTGCATCCCCACATCTTTCCCATGATCCCTTAAGGATCCGCGGTGTGCGTATAAGGGCAGTTTTATGTCCCTCCCGGAGACGCATTATCTGAATGGTTCAAATGACCATACTGTGTCATACCATAATAACATTGAACGGTATATTCTCATGCATGGCTAAACAGATTCAAATTAGGTTGTGATAGCATGTTGTTTGCTATCAAAGGGTGGACTGTCAAAGCTGAATAATTGAGTGAGACAAGTTCAGTTTAAAATTTAATCGCAGCGACGCCATTTTGGAAATGAGATCACAAGACACCATTTTGTGTGGTCAGCATTAATTCAAGTTATAACCCATTAACTAAGAACAGATGGCAATGTTTTTGTTAACACCAAGGGCAAAGGGAAAAACCAGCTTTCTAAGTAGATAAGGAGAGACAATGGGTATTTTTACATACAAATTGGGAATCCCGGGATGCAGATAAAGTATAGTTGTAGCAATTGTAATATAATATCTACACAATTGGATTTGCCTGAATACTAGACAAGATGTCTCATAATCCCATAGTTTGAGGTGATAATACATTTGCACTTCACACAAGTGTCTGTGAGAACAAAAGAGGTTTTGTTTTCCTTTGAACACAGCAGGTGGGGGCCTGCTGACAGAGGGCATGTCGAATTACAACCTTCAGCCTTCCACACTGCTGGAGGTTCATTTCGTGTATGAGAGATTATGCACTTAAATCTCACCCATTAATAACTAGCGTCCTTATATCAAACCCCAAATACCCACACACTACATATTCGCACATAAGGTTCCATAAGCATCAAAATGTATGATTCAAGTTGGTTAAGTTAGTTTAAATGCTAAGAAATAGAGGTTTTTGATATCTAAGGTATTATATATGATAAGCAAGGTATGTTTGATCTCGTTCTGATACCTACGCTTTTTACAGAATCCCGGTGTTATCGGTGGAGAGATCGCACCATGCAAACTCAAGTTATGGATCGCAGAACTTATAAGCAACAAAATGTTTTAGTTGATGGAATGTTACAGGAGGCGTTACCAGAAAGACCCCGGCTGTTAGAGGCAGGAAAAGTCTATTTGAAACAACCTGTTAAATGTGTCGTTACATATGCTCCTCCTCTGGGAACCAATGAGATCAGCAGGAAGTTTCCCCTTTGTCCTGTTTCAGTCTGGGGGGGAATAAATACATGTGTCCAAACACTGGTTTGGCAGTTCATGCTGAATTTTGGGTGAGCTGAGGATATCTAGTGAGAAGTCTATCTCTGGATCCAGAGGCGCAGCGTATGTATAACCGTACTTGGTCTGTATTATTTCCTTTTACACCTAAATTATGTATGTATAGATTGCGTGTAACTGACTGTACTTTTACCTGAATAATACTTGTGCGTTGGAACCACAAGATTCCACTCCTGTCTTTATTTGCGGTCATACTGCGTACGCAATTAGCGTTGTCTTAGAGGTTTTTAGGCAGGGTTTTGTCTTAGAGGTTTTTAGGCAGGGTTTTGTCTTAGAGGTTCTAGGCAGGTGAATCTTAGAGGTTTATAGGAAGGAATATATTAAAAGGTTTATTTACGATTTAACAACGCAAATAAGGGGGCAGGGCCTCACAGATAAGCGGCCCCACAACCAATCGGCCCACCGGGATTTTTTCCGCAAAAAGTACCTGCCAATCCGCCCCTGCAGGTGTACACATATGGCGTGATGTCATTGCATACGTCGTTTGTGTAAACTGTCGGCCTACATGCTATTGCTGGCAGTGGCACGGTTTATATCAACTTAACAAGGTAGGGGAATGAACTAGCTCCTCCCACTCAGGGGCGGGCAATGAAATCAGTTCTTGTCCGTGCAGCCTTGGACATAAAATAAATTTAAAATCAGGCGGATCGGCGATCTGGCTAATGGGTGGTCCGGAGTCCAAACCATCCATTAGTCAGATAGCGATCCGCCTGAATTTCCTGTCACAGGCAGGCTGTAAAGGCTATCATTAAGCAAGCAACGTGGCCTCTCCAGCCCAGCGCCCCCTGCAATGCTTACCTCATGGACTGCATTGTGCCGGCCCTGGCCAGGGTCCATAGTTTGATATTCTTTGAGCTTCAATGTTACAGCCTGCGGAAGTTAATTTTTTTGCCTTTTACACCTTTTCAGTTGACAGTGGCGTCATTATGTACCTTGCATCATCATATTTCACAATAAACATCTAGAAATAGTTAAACTCTTTCTGGAATTTGTGTCTTTTTCTCTGGTCAAGGGATTATTCCTCCTTTTTCTCCTTTGTTTTTCCTTTCTCTAGAAATGGACTGTCCTCAGAAAGCTTTCAGAAAATCTAGCTGGTGGTCTGTGTGCGCACATGATCATGCACGCTTTCTGCCTGTGCTGTGTGGACGCAGGGTAGTGACATTTATTTAACTTCTCCCTGCATTCAGTGACGGGGCATATTAAGTGAGGAGGGGGCCCATGTGCAATCTCCATCTGGGTCCCCTCCTCTCTATCTGGTGGCTCAAGTGAGTAGACCTTGGAGCTGTGCCAGAGTCTACAGCACATGCGCAGGTCTCCGTACAAATGGTATGACGGCCTTTATCCCTGCGATTTTTCTACTGCACATGGGCAGATCACCAAGAAAATGGCCACCATACAATTTTCCTTGTGCAGAGCTACAGCCGCTGGTCTACAAAGAGGTAAGTATTAAAGAGCATGGGTGCAGAATGTGCGGAGTGGGTCCCCCTAGGGCTAGACCCAGGGGTCTGTGTGCACCGCACACCCTGCTCCCTTTATAAATATGCTCTATTAGGAAGCTTGCAACCTAACACACCAGTTGTGGTTAAGTGGTGATCCTATTCACTAGAACAAATGAAGTTTGTAGATCACAGATTCTGAAAACACAATTTTTTACTGCCCCCACAAATGTCCCAAGACATAAAAATGTACCCTTGCTGCATGCATGCCTGGGGGCGTAATACAGTTACTATGTTGACATTGACAGAATGTCAACACTTTAATATCAAAAGGTTCAGAACTTCAACATGTTCAATACACCTCTGTCTGAAGGAAGTAGTCACCTCCTTGCTGATCTCAGACGCTGCTTCATATCACCATAACCATGGCTGCTCCTTGTGCCAGACTGCATAAGCTGAAGCTTATCTTAGCCTGGACGGTTCCCTCACTGAAAATGGGGGCGGCACGCCCCAGTTTCCGGGAATGGTGGCCAGGAACGCCTCCTGCTCCGCCCTCCAAATGCCACAGCCTGTCAATCAGACTGCAGCTGTAAGACACTGCGAGCGGACTCACAGATGGAGGGCTTAACATGTGGGGTACACATTCTGCACATGCGCTGTCCTCCAACGATTGGGGATGTGCGCTAATCATCGGGTTAGCATACATCTCTGAATCAGGCCCAAAACCGCTAGATGTCCTTCTCCAGAACTAGTGTACTGTCGATCTCACAGTCCTTGGCACATATCATTATAAAAATATTTATATATTGTATAGACTAACCCCTCCCTTATGCTGGCCATACACGCTGCAATTATCGGGACGATCCGCCCGATATCGGCGGATCGCCACGATAATTGTAGCGTGGGGGGGGCGACCGAGGGTTAAATATTGCTCGGTCGGGCATGCTGGATTGTCCAGCATGCCCGTCCGATGCGATATTTACCCGGTAACTGTCGGCCGCATCGGGCAGTGTATGCCCAGCGCGGCCGACAGACAGACATTTCCTGTGTTCCTTCCTACGGAAGAAACAGGGAAATGTCTCCTCCCCCGGGGGCGGAGCGCAGATGTCGGGCAATACACTGTGAGATTTCTCTCACAGTGTATGCCGCGGACATCTGCGGCTGGCAGCCGGCCAGATAAAATGTCTGTCGGTCTGACAGACATTTTATCTTGCCGTGTATGCCCAGCATTACAAGCACCTGAGTGATATTACTGAAGTGATTGAGCAGCTACCAACATGTATAATAATATTTTTATTAATAGACTGGCCTTTTGTTAAAGATATTATATTGAAACGCACCAGTGTTTTCCTTACGAATTACTAGTAAATAAATGGATGCATTCACCTCAACCACTCAGCCTTCACATTCTGCACCCTTCCACCCATTACACTTACCCCCCTACAGGGCCGCAACTAGGGGGCGGGGCTAGAGGTGCACATGCATCGGGTGCCAGATTTGAGGAGGTGCTGAAGGGCTGAGATGAGTTTTGTATTCCTCCCTCCCTCGCAGCAGCAGGGGAATCCTCCTGGGGTGTCTGGAGGGAGAAGCCTCCGTAATAAGCTGCCAGCTGCAACTTGTTGATGGCGCTGAATTTAAAGGGCATGTCCTGTAGGGCGGTAGGGGATACACTGGTGGCAATAGCCTGGGCATACAGCCTGTATACAGATCTGATTTGTGCCCCCCTGGCATATTACAGGCTGCTCAGCAGCATTTGGGGGGAGGACAAACTGATGCTCTCTCCGGGTCACTAAGACCACGTTGCTGCTTCTCCAGCAGGGAGACTGGATGTATGTTAGGGGGAGCATCAGGCCTCAGCAGCAACAAGTCCCTGATCACAGAGTACCCGAGTGATGAAGGCAGAGCCCCTGGATTTCAGAGCAGCTCTTGTTATGTGCGGCTGCCCTGGGAGAGAGCTGCTCCTCCTTGCCAGCCTGGCAGTACAGTGTAGAGAAAACCTGCCCAGGGGTAACAGCATACTTGCCTACCCTCCCGATTTGGTCGGGAGCCTCCCGACCTCCCGGGAAGGCAGGCAATCCTCCCGGCTACCGCCCACCCCTCTTATCCCCCCCCCCCCGCACTTACCTTAGAAACCCCCACAGCACGCCAAATCGCGTCATTTTGGCTCCGCCCCCTGCTTTGCAATGCCTGTAATATCGGAATTATATAGCGGGGACGGAGCCAAAATGATGCGATTGCATGGCCCCTCCCCCCGCTCCACCCACAAACAAACATCATCTGGCCGGCCCCACCTCCTCGCGATGGCCACGTCCCACCTGTAATGCCGATCTGGCTGCTCCCTCCCGGAAGGGGCAGCCAGAAAGTCGGCAAGCCTGGGTAACAGTAAGCACACCAGACATTCTCTCTATCTCTCTCATATCCCTCCTGCCAGATGGAGACTACTATACCTCTAGGAGTCCTGTCACACACAATAATTAAGACACACACCATAAGTCACTATACAGTAAAGTCACACACCATACGTCACTATACCAGTGACGTCCGACTAGTGCACTTCCTTATGGAGGAGCAAGGAAAAAATCCAGGTACGGGAAGGGAGGGGGCGCAAATTTACTGCCTTGCCCCGGGTGACAGAAATCTTAGTTTCGGCCCTGCCCCCTAGTTCCCAGCCCTCATTTCCGTCTCTGTACAGCACATGTGTGGAATACTTGCCAACTCTCCCTCATTGTCAGGGAGACTCCCTGAAATTGCAGCAATCTCCCTGAAGAGTCTAGTAAGCTCTCTGATTGCACCTTACTTCTTTTATATATAGAAATATATACATTCAAATGGGATCATTAGTATCATTTCCCTGCCATGGGTATAAGGTACAATGATCCCTATGGCTACATGTATTTTCTGAAAAGTATTAGTAAGATCTGCTTGTTGATGAAAACACACTAACTGCTTTCTGGCTCATTTATATTGGAATGTAAATCGATTTTCTGACGCACCCACTCAGATGTAGCAGTACACGCTTACTTTAACGTGCGCTTATAGGTGGTGCTTTTACAATCTCGCTGAAATGCTTTTCTCTGTGGATGCTGGACTCATCTACGGAGTGATAAATGAGGGCGTGTCACGATGCCACGCCCCTTCATCGCAAGGCCATGCCCCCTATTTGGACGTGCCTGCCTAAGGCGCGCGCATGTCTGATAATATTACTAAAATTCGGAGGTATGCAGTCGCGATTATGTCATCACAAAAACGTGAGTGATGGCCTAATGTATAGCAGGCTCCAATTTTATAACAATAGACTTATATCAGGAGAATGAGAGGAACATTTCTCTCCTATGGGCCTATTCATCGTCACATACTTTCTACAAAAGCAGGTGAATTAGAACATTTTCACCTACAATTGTAGAAATTAAGGGGTATATTTACTAAACTGCAAGTTTTGAGAAGTGGAGATGTTGCCCATAGAAACCAATCAGATTACACTTATTTATTTAGCACCTTCTAGATTAGCTAAAATTTGATTGGTTGCTATGGGCAACATCTCCACTTCTAAAAACCCGCACTTTAGTAAATATACCCCTAGGTGTCCGGGCCATTCATCAAAAAGGCAATGCAAGAGATCTCCTGCTTATCTTTCTGTTGCGGTATGGCCCGCTGTCCAGAATTCATCAAGCTCCGAAAATACAATATTTTCAGAGCTTGACTGCGGGAGCATTCGCCAATGTCATCTGGACGCCGGGGTTTTTGTGCGCATATGTGAAAGAGCAGTTAAGTGCTTTGGGGAGACAGCTGATTTTCATATCAGCTGTTTCTGCACCGGAGCAATGACAAATTGCTCTGGCGCTGGCGTTCAATTAGTATGTTAATTATCAGGGTCCGTTCGTACCCTGATAATTAACATAATGAATAGACCCCCTAAAAACACATAGGGACAAATGTATGAAGCTCTGAAAAGTGATTAATTAGAGAGTGATAAAAGACCAGCCTCTCAGCCCCCAACTGTCATGTTACACACCGTGTTTGAAAAATGACAGTTATGGTGCATACACACATAGCGATTTAAAAGGAAGATTTGAACAACAACGGTATCGATAGTCATTGTTTTAAATCGTTCTTTTAAATCTTTCAAATCGTTCTTTTAAATGGTCCCTACCAAATTAACCCAGCCATGCCGACATTCTGGCTGCCCCTTCCGGGAGGAGGGCGGCCAGATTGGCAAAATTGGGGGGGGGCATGGCCACACACTTGTGCCATTTTGGCCCCGCCCCCGCTACACAATGTCGATAATCCCGGCATTGTGAAGCAGAGGGCGGAGCCAAAATGATGCAATTCGGCATGAATCGCGTCACTGCCCCCCCCCGCTTCCTGGGGATTCTCACTGATCGCAGGATGGGACAGGAGGGGTCGGCAGCTTGCGTGAGACTTGCCTGCCTTCCCAGGAGGCTGGAAGCGACACCTGATTTTCGGGAGGCTCCCGACCAAATCGGGAGGGTAGGTAGGTATGAATTAACCTTCGACCAGCGATGCGCGACCACGTATGGACGATAGCAATATCGTCCACCAGCCGTGCATGCCGGTCAACTTGCTCGATATCGAGCAAGTTACTTACTATAGGGGCCCGCGATAGATCACAGGTTGCTATAGTAGTCGGTAAGTAGTTGGTGTGCTGGATGATCGATATTGATCATCCAGCATACCAGGGAGGGTGAATAACGATCTGTCAGTGATATTGCATCGCTGACAGATCGCAACATGTGTATGCACCATTAGGAGCTGATTGGTTGGTAGTTTACCACTCGCTCAGAGTTTCAGTTCACACATCTGCCCCGGGCCATTATCACTAAAAACTTGCGATCTTCCTAGCCGTTAGGGGTCGCTGTGTGCTGGCCGGCTACCTGCCAGTCATACAGGACACAGGACATGTGCATGTATTGCAGACAAACTCTTCCGCTTCCTGCACACAGCTGGCCGTGTCCTCTCTGGTCTCTGTCTCCGAGCACCGCAGCACCATGACTCCCGAGCACGAGCTGGAGAGCGAGGACGATGATGCGCCCGAGGAGGTGACGTTCCAAAGCGCAAGGGTCGGCGCGGAGGAGAATGCCCGTATGAGGCGGGAGGCGGCCAGCAGGTGACATGTATAACACAGCAGCGCCTTGTGCCGCCACCCGGCTCCCAGCACCTCAAGAGGATGATGCACATGGCTGCGCCCGCTCTCTTTCCGTTATTATTACCTGCCCGCGTGACTGTTCTCTGCGATCATGTGACTGCTACTCTGATGTTTAACCCCTTAATTGCAGACCCTCCAGCATGACCCGTTTCGTTAGGTACAAAATGCTCTGCTCCTGGACTTCCCTCTTAATTTATCATTGCAGCCACCTATGGTGAAACACCATTCTCATTTATTACCTAGTTCAACACAGGTGACTGCAATCATACATTAGGTGGGAAGTCCAGGAGCAGAGTATTTTGTACCTAATGGAACAGGTTATGTTGGAGGTTAGGTAATTGCATACACTGCTCTGTGGTGTTCTCTGCCCGCGCTGGGTACGGGATACCGCAGCCGGAACCCCCACAGGGTTAGAGTAGGTATCCTAACCCTCCCTGGTGCCTAAACCTAACCCTCCCCCCTTAGTGACTAACTATCTCTCTAGTGCCTAATGTTAACCCTCCCCCTAAGCCCCCTACTTACCTTAGGGATGCCGGAGGTCGGGATGCCGACGCTGGGGTTCTGACAGGTGTCGGGATTCCGGCATTTGCATTCTAAGCATCGGCCTCAACTTTGCCTGGATATTGCCCGTATCCCCTCTGCTCTGACTCTTTGAGCCGCATACAAGGGGTGGAGATCCGCATAGCGTATTTTCAGTTAACAATGCGGCACTTTCCTGGTCTTGGCAATGCCCGCATGATCTGTCTCTTCCCCTTTAAGTTTATTCACCCAGTTCTAATGGATACAGAGATGTCAAATGTGTGCACACTATTAAAGGTTTGCAGGTTTTATATGTATCGAATATTCGAGAGAGTTAAAATGGGAAAGTTGCCCATTCTGTTACGCTGTGTTATTATGAATGCTATCTAATACAGGCCAGATGACCAGGGATTAAAACCATTCCTTAGCACATCACTAGAACTGTCTGTATCAGCATTGTTCTGGCACTAATTTGGGGAGTGGGGGCAGAGTGGTTACCATACATCAGGGGAGGGAAACCTTTTTTCTGCCGAAGGTCATTAGTTGCGTGCCTGGTGCAGGCTACGCCCCCTCCATGTGGTGTCACACGGGGGCGGGGACACAATCGACTGTCATTACAGCAATGTTCGGAGCATCCTGATGATGCTTCGGGGAGCTGTAAGGGCAGCGGTGTGACCGTCTGAAGCATCCTAGGGACACTATGCAGCAGTGCTGCCTGGGGATTCTGGCTGCAGGGTGCCATTCTAGGCACACTGCTAGCCAGATGAGGTTAGCAGAAAAAAGCTCAGAGGGCCAGACCAAATGATCCCGCGGGCCTTATACGGCCCCCGGGCCTGAGGTTTCCCATCCCTGCCATACAAGAAGCTTCTACATAGCTTCTGTCATTTATATGAGCCAGTTAACAATAGTTTACACAACTCCATTATTTCAGTACAGATTATTAGTCTGATATTGTTGCATGTACCTGCGATGAGTTCTATCACCCTTACAACATAGGTAGACTTGTAGTTTGTATAACCACTGTCTAGTGTTCACTCTAGGCCCGGTGCCGGACCTAGAGAAAGGGCACATCTGCGCGTGTCTTCGGTGCGCATGCGCCCGAAAAGAAGGCATCTCTTTAGACGCGTCCCCTTTTCGTAACCCTTCGTGCTGTGCCTGGCACTTACGGACATGCTGAGCTGCCCTCAAGCGCTGCTGTCAGTGTGAATGGATGCTGGGCCGCATGTGCCCGGCATCCGTTCACCGGCAGTGACCGTTACACCGCAGTTTTCCCTACCCGCAGGATGGGACGGCACATGCAGGTTGTTTCAGTGGGGCGCCGCGCTGGAGGACAGGGTGCTTTAGAAATTGGGCAGGGAGTGGCGCCCCACTAAAACAGCCTAGCGGGAACGCTGTCTGTCACCATATTCCTTCTGTGATGCACTGAAGGTTTCATAAGTCATCTGTTCTTCAGCAAATGGTATGGCATGCACCAGCAACTATTTGCATTATATCTTAAAGGCCCATACACTAGCGACACATTGCCGAGTTCCTGCGATCCTGCCACCCGGTTTCCCTGGATCGGTGAAATCCAACATGTTGGATTTCACTGATTTGCAGATAACGATCAAAATATGATCGTGATTTGCAAATCTGTGAGATTTTAACAAATATAATTTCACTGATCCTCTGACGGATCGTGGAACATCGATGGCCACCGGTCGGCATTTCCAATTTCAACACAGGAACCGGCAATGTGTCGGTATGTCTATGGGGGCCTTTAGGCAGAGTGGCTGGGGGCCCCAGTTATAGGCAGTGTTTTGATGCTTGTTTTACTAAAATATATTAACACACAAAATAAACTCAGCTCAGATTTTCTGATAGATTTGTTTTCAGTTCTGTGTGAGTTCTATTTTCTCAATTCTTAATGTGCGTTGCTATTTCTCTCGTTTCCAACAAAGTAATTTTTTTGACCAAAATCTCTACAGTGGTGGCACAGCCCCTTTCCTTACTGCTTAGGACAGCCAGTTACAAAATAGCATGAAATGGGTGGTTGTAACTTTTGCTTGATATTTTAGGAATTCACCATTCACCCCTCCCCCTGCAGCGCTTAAACAGCAATAATTCTTGATATTTTAGGAATTCACCATTCACACCTTCCCCTGTAGTTATTAAACAGCAATAATACAATGGTGTGATAGATCAGTGGTTCTAAACTCCAGACCTCAAGTACCACCAACAGGTCATGTTCTGTATTTATTAATCATGCACTGGTGAGTTACTCTGTGTTTCTTGGCCAGTTTATCATCTCAATTGCTTCCACAGACAGAAATCCTCACATTATGACGTGTTGGGGTGGAGAACCACTTTCCTGGTCTTGGTTTTTAGAATGCCAGCGTGATCTGTCTCTTCCCCTTTTAGTTTATTCACCCAGTTCAAATGGATTCAGAGATATCAAATGAGTGTACTCTCTTAAAGGTTTGCAGGTTTGATCTATTTGGGAATTTAAAGCCTTCAGTTTTTTGTTTTATTTTTGCCACTTGGATAAGGAGCTGTACTTTATTTTTTTTTTTTAATGCTTTGATTATGAATAAATCAAATTATGTGGAAGTGGTCTGCTAAGACCACTAGGATAATGTTAAGCAAAGTGCCAAAGACTGTATTATTTTCTGTTCTAAGTCTGACCTTTCTATAACAGAGAGAAGGCCTTACTGAAGGAGAAGAGGAAGCGCAAGATAGAGCTGTTTAAGGATCAAAAGGTGTGTTACAGCATTAATGTTTAAGCATATCCTATTTATTTGCTGTTCCTACAGAGAAAGAAATAAGTTTTAGGTAATATATGGGGCATTATATAATTGTATGTTACATGTACAGTGGACTTGAGTAACTTAAGAGACTAAAATGCAAAGTAACTTCTGCACAGCAGACATGTGAATTACCATTTATTGTGATTATGTAAACTGTAATGTAGATTATAAGAGCAGGATCTGTAGAAGATAAGGAAAAGGTAGCGTGATAGCATTACTGCCTCACAATACTGAGGTCCTGGGTTCGATTCCCACCTAGGCCCTAACTGTGTGGAGTTTGTATATTCTCCCAGTGCTTTTGTGGGTTTTCTCCGGGTGCTACGATTTTCTCCCACAATCCAAACATATATTGGTAGTTTAATTGGCTCCTGACAAAAATTAACCCTGGTATGTATGCGTGTGTGTACATGTTATAGGGAATACAGATTGTAAGCTCCACTAGGGCAGGGACTGATGTGAATGGACAAATATTCTCTGTAAAATGCTGCATATGAATGTGTGTGCTATATAAATAACTGGTATTAAATAAAAAGAAAGATGAATTTAGTTGGTGGGAGGTTAGGTGGAGATGAAATACAAATGGTGCCTACACACTGGGCGATTAAAGTGGACGACTGAACGATAACAATATCGTTATCGTTCAGTCGTTCACTTTATTGTCCATTTTTTTACCTAAATGATGAACGACGTACGATGCGCGTTCCCGCAGGTCGTTTGTCTTTATCGTTCGCCGGGCAAACATGCAGGACAACCTGACTATATTGTCAGGTTACTGCATGTTGGGGAATGGGGGAGAGAGCCTGGCGCTGAATGATATCGTTAATGATATTGTTCGGCGGGTGTGCTCAGTGTCATGAACGACATTGAGCACACCCTGCCGGGGGACACACTAGACGATATCGCTCAGGGAGCATATCGTCTAGTGTGTATGCTCCATAAGAATTTCAGTCTATGAAACTGAAAGATAATGGCAGGATCAGAGGAGGAGAAAATGAAGCTTATTTGCCTGGACTCCGCGTTGCCTATCTATTGTCTCTTTGGACAGGGTGGAAAAGAATAGAGACCAAAGTTAGCAAGGTTTATTTTACAAGTGATTCACTGGAGTTGTGATCCATTTGGTATGCAGTACAAGGTCACTGTTCCAAATCACCTGACAGGAATGCCACAGAGCAGCTGGTAATTACTGGTATCAAAAGGGCCAAGGAAGCAGTGGAGGAACTGCCGGAGACAATGGAGTCAGTTGCCGCCGGGGACCAGCCCTGAAGGGGGCACCTTCTCCATTGTCACCCGGCCATTCCATGTGTACTACCTGCTGCTGAAACAGAGGAGCTGCTGAGCACCGATCAGCATCAGCGGAGCTTCTCCTCCATGACCTGCTGGACTCTGTGTTCTCTGGTTGCGGACGTCGCGTAGCATGTGACCGCCGCAACCCTGAGCCTGCCAGACTGAGGAGCTGGGACTCGGAGACAGTGCGGCCAGGACTTGGAGACTGCATGGCGGCTGTCAGTCCCTTTGGGCAGTGGACCTCACTGTGGACGGGAACCAGTGCGGCCGCGGCGGCTGTCATTTTGGGGAGAGTGGTCGGGAGAGGAGCCAGAGCCAGCCCAGCAGATAAGTACTGGCAGTAAAAAAACATTATAGTAAGTGCAAGCCAAGCCCTATGAGGGTGGGGTGGAGTCGGTGCTGGGGGTAGGAGGAAGGGATGTGATTATATTTAAAGAGCATGTATTTTTTCTACTTCAGGGTCCATAGGGGGTCCACAGGGTTGACCTTGGGGTATAGCTGGATCTGGATCCACGGGCACCACGCAGTTAAAGCTTTGCTGCTCCCAGGATGCACTTGGGTCCGTCCTCCTCTATACCCCCTTCCGGCCACAGGCACCTCAGTTTTAGTTGGTGCCCGGCCGGAGTCGGGTCACCCTGTCGCAGTGGGGCTGCAGGAGCAGCCCCTAAGCTTTATTTTAAAAGAGAAATTTTTTATTTTTTTCTTCTTTTTTTACACTTTTAGAGCGGCAGCATCAGACTGTCCTTTAGGACGTCCACGCTGCCGCTCCTTCTCCCCGCTGGCGCCGCGACGCCAGTACAGCTCTGGGGATCGCGGCGGGACCCCAGAGCCTGTACTAGCCGAGCTCTGGGGACTCCCTTGACTGCTGCCGGACGCGACGGGGATCAGGTAAGCCGCGGGTCGCCGCGTGCGGCGGCCCGCGGATACTTCAATGCAGTCAGGAGCCTCCGGTCTCTGGGGACAGACCGGAGGCGCTAGCGGCGGCGGCGGGCTCCCCCTCAATTGAGGAATACCCCGCGTGTCCGCTAGACCACCAGGGTATCAGGCTGGTAGCGGGACCGGCAACCCGGGGGTTAATTGCTAGCCAGGGGAGGCAGCCTTCCCTGTCTAGCGGCTCCTCCCCTCAGCTCAGCGCGCCTTTCAACAAGCAGTCTGGCGTCGCTGAGCTGCTCTTATCTCTCGGCCACTCCTCCTCTGAGGTCTCCGGCGGCCATCTTTACTGGCACATCGCAGACTCCCAGGCGGTATCAAGTGGACCGGTCCCCCTGTGTACCTCTCCCCTGCTAAAGGACAGTGTACACAGCGCTATAGCCCTCCCAGACACTGAATCTGGGCGGTTGATTGTAGCGGAAGGTGCAGTGAGTATAACTTTTCTGCATTGTATGTGACTATTGCTAGTGCTGCCTGTCTGTGACTTATTCTCCTTACTGTCAGCTTATAACTATCCCTTTCCTTCTCCTACGGCCCGGCAGGTGTGTGGGGGAAGGGCGTTTTTCTGAGACCCTCACATATATAAAACACGTATTTGTGGGGTCAGTCACATACTGTTGTGTGCTACACAGTACCATATCTGGGCTGTTGTTTCGCATACTGGTGAGTGCGCGGGTGTTAAAACCGTAATTCCTCTGGTGATACCTATTTCTTGTGTATCTACGGTATCATGTCGGATGAGGAGACTGAGCGCTCTGTGGCTCCTGTGCTATTTTCCTGCAGACGCTGTGCTGCTGGAGTTGATGGGGAGGACTTATCTCAGGATGGTCTGTGCGGGCGGTGCCAGCTGGTACCGGGCCCCTCCAACCCCCCTGTATCACAGCACCCTCCTTGGGCGATGTTTTCACAGGTGCTGGCGTCTATTGCGGACCGGTTATCGGTCCCATCAGCGGTCCCTTCTAGGGCGTTACCGCAGCCCACCATCCCCCATTCCCCGAGGGTTCCACAAATGTTGCGGTCTTCCCCCGGGGCCCAGACTGTGGGTCCTTACTCGGGACTGCCTGTGTATGTGCAGTCTTCCCCAGGGACGTGTCAGTCTGTAGTGCCTTTGCAGAGTGTTGCTCCGACGGCTCCTCCGCCTTGGGTGGATGTTCTATCCAGCTCCGTACAGAGTCTGGCGGCTTCATCCTCGGCGTTTCAGTCTATGTTGCAAGGTGATGTGCCACCAAGGGTGTCTAAACGTCCGGTTGTGAGTTCACTAGCTGCGCAGTTGTCGGACTCGGAAGTGTCCTCAGATGATGGAGAAATCCATGAGGACTCTGACTCTGATGTCATGGGGCAGGAGGTGGAAGCTAAGTCCTCCATTAATGTTCCAGCCTTAGTTAAGGCGGTGCGGGCTATCCTACATGTTGAGGATGATGCGCCGGCTCCTAGGTCGAAGTTTCCTAATTTTAAAAAGGCCAAGGTGACCTCAACTGTGTTCCCCCTGTCTGATCAATTATCGGATCATATGGCGGCGGCCTGGCAATTACCTAGTAAGAGGTTCCATCCACAGAAGAGGTTGGCGGCGAACTATCCTTTTCCTGAAGCTCATTGCAGGAAATGGGAAACTCCGCCGGCGGTGGATTCCCACGTTACCCGCTTGATCAAAAGCGCGACGTTGCCATTGCCGTCTATCTCCTCTTTGAAGGATCCCACGGACAGGAAGGTGGAGACTTGTTTAAAGTCCATTTATTCTCTTTCCGGGGCGGTGGCTCGCCCGTCCATGGCTATCTCCTGGGTGGCTAAAGCCATTGAGGCATGGGCCAATGCCTTGGAGGATACCTTTCCTGATGAGGCTCCGGATATCCAGAGAGCGTTAGTGGGACAGATGCGGGATGCAGCTTCCTATATTGGGGAAGCGTCTTTGGATGCCAGCCTGCTCACTTCTAGGGTGTCGGCTGCAGCGGTATCTGCTCGGCGCTCCCTGTGGCTGAGGTCCTGGAGGGCTGATGCAGATTCAAAAAAGGGTCTGGAGGCCTTGCCTTTTAATGGTGATTTACTATTTGGTCCGGATTTGGACAGAATAGTGGATACCTTGGTTAAGTCCAAGTCGGCTTTTCTCCCTTCGGCCTCTGCGCCGGCTAAAGTGAGGAGCTCTGCCTTTCGGTCCTTTCGGGTTCAGGGTAAGGCCAAGGGCCAGTCCTTCCCGAGACATTCGGCGACCAAGGCCGCACCCAAGCCCAAGAAGCAGGCATGGAGTGCTCGGCGCCCTTCTTCCAAGCAGGAGGATAAGCCTGCTGCCTGATGGGACGGGCCTCTCTCTGGGGGACCCCAGAGTGGGAGGCCGACTTCTCCAATTCGCCCAGTGTTGGCACAATACCACCACGGATGCCTGGGTTCGAGAAGTAGTCTCTCAGGGGTACGCCCTGTCTTTTCGGTTCAGGCCGCCCCACCAGTTTTTTTGTACGAGTCCTTCTCTGGACAAGACCAAAGCTGGTCAGATTCAGGTAGCTATAGAATCCTTGCTACAAGCAGGGGTCATTGTTCCCGTTCCGCAGTCTCAGCGCGGGACGGGGTACTATTCTACTCTGTTTCTGGTACAGAAACCCAATGGTTCTCATCGCCCTATCCTGAATTTGAAGTCTCTGAACAGATACCTCAGAGTTCCCAGGTTCATTCTGGCGATGGAACCCGGGGATTATATGGTCTCCCTCGATATCCAGGACGCCTATCTCCATGTGCCCATAGCACCGGCACATCAGCGGTATCTGAGGTTTGCTATCCTGAACCATCACTACCAATTTCGGGTGTTGCCTTTTGGCCTTTCCACGGCTCCGAGGGTGTTCACCAAGGTGATGGCGGTTATGGCTGCCCACCTTCGGGGTCAGGGTCTACGTCTGTTGCCGTACCTGGACGATCTTCTGCTGCTGGCGAGCTCCCCGGAGGTGCTTCTTCGACATCTCCACCTGACCATTGCTTGTCTTCAAGCACACGGGTGGTTGATAAACTGGAAGAAGTCCTCCCTGATTCCATCACAGCGGATGGTTCATTTGGGAGCCCTGCTGGATTCTCGTCAGCAGCGGATTTTCCTGACTCCAGAGAAGGTCTCCTCCCTGCAGCTGCGGATACACAGTTGCCTGAGCAGTTGCCGCCTGTCGGTCCATTCAGCTATGAGAGTTCTGGGGTCCATGGTGTCGACATTCGACATGGTGGAATTTGCCCAGTTCCATTCCCGGCCCCTGCAGGGGCTGATTCTATCGGAATGGAACGGGTTACCTCACCGGATCCGCTCTCAGATGCTGGTGTTGTCCGCGGAGGTTCGGCAGTCTTTGGCTTGGTGGCTTCAGACGGTGCATCTGGTCGAGGGGCGCCCCTTTTGGATCCCGGACTGGGTCCTGCTCACGACGGATGCCAGTCTTCGGGGTTGGGGGGCAGTGACCGGCTCATTATCGCTTCAGGGTCGTTGGTCCGCGGAAGAAGCACTTCTCCCCATCAACATCCTGGAACTGCGGGCTGTGTACAGGGCCCTGCAGTCGTCCGGCCCCGCTCTTCACGGAAGGGCGGTTCAGGTGCAGTCCGACAACGCCACCACGGTGGCGTACATCAACCACCAAGGGGGAACTCGCAGTCGGGCAGCAATGTCGGAGGTGTCTCGCATTCTTGCTTGGGCGGAGTGTCACGTTCCAGCGATCTCGGCAGTCTTCATTCCCGGAGTCCTCAATTGGGAGGCGGACTTCCTCAGCCGTCACGATGTGCATCCCGGGGAATGGTCGCTTCACCCAGAGGTGTTTCAGCTACTCGTGGACAGGTGGGGGCTGCCGGAGCTGGACTTGATGGCCTCCCGTCACAATCACAAGTTGCCCGTTTACGGGTCAAGGACAAGAGACGCAGGCGCCTGTCTGGTAGACGCTCTGTCGGTGAAATGGACGTTTCACCTGGCGTATCTGTTTCCTCCGATATCCTTACTTCCTCGGGTTCTGCGGAAATTCAAGCAGGACGGCGGCACGCTCGTGTTGGTGGCTCCGGCGTGGCCCAGACGTCCTTGGTACTCCGATCTGAGGTGCCTCTCCATCGACGCTCCGTACCTTCTTCCTCAGCGTCGGGACCTGTTGTCTCAGGGGCCCTGCCTTTACCCGGATCTGGGTCGGCTGTCTTTGACGGCGTGGCTCTTGAGACAGCCGTCTTGAGGTCTAGGGGTTTCTCCAGTTCAGTGATTGGTACCATGCTTAGGGCACGCAAGCCTGCCTCCGCGCGGATTTACCACAGGGTGTGGCGCACTTATTTTCAGTGGTGTGAATCCAGAAACTATGATCCGCAGGTGTTCAGGGTTTCCAGAATCTTGGAATTTCTTCAATCGGGTTTGGACCTCGGCTTACGCCTGGCCTCTCTGAAGGTTCATGTGTCTGCTTTGTCCGTGTGGTTTCAGCGACGGATTGCTACACTGCCAGATGTTTACACCTTTTTCCAAGGTGTTCTCAGGATCCAGCCTCCCTTCGTGCCTCCGGTGGCTCCGTGGGACTTGACGGTGGTACTGAGGGTCTTGCAGGGTCCTCCTTTTGAGCCGCTTGAGTCGGTGGAGCTCAAGTGGCTGACGTTTAAGACCATTTTTCTCCTGGCAATTGCTTCGGCCAGGAGGGTTTCAGAATTGGGGGCGCTTTCCTGTCGCCCTCCTTTTCTGATTTTTCACTAGGACAGGGCAGTGCTCCGCACGCGTCCTGAGTTTTTGCCCAAAGTGGTTTCAAAGTTCCACATTAATCAGGAACTTGTTGTGCCAGCTTTTCAGTCACCTGATCTTTCGGCTGGTGAGGCTTCCTTGGATGTGGTCCGGGCACTTAGAATCTATGTGGACCGGACTGCTTCGGTTAGGAAGTCGGATTCTTTGTTTGTCCTCTTTGGTTTTCACAAGAGGGGTTGGCCTGCCAACAAGCAAACGATAGCCCGTTGGCTTCGTTCAGTTATTTGTGAGGCTTATGCGCAGGAGGGTTTACCTGTGCCAGCCTCTGTTAAGGCTCATTCCACTCGTTCTGTGGGTCCCTCTTGGGCTGCTAGACGTGGCGCCTCCGCTGTTCAGCTGTGTAAGGCGGCTACTTGGTCTTCAATTCGGACGTTTTTGAGGTTTTATGCGTTTGACACCTTCGCCTCTCAGGATGCATCCTTTGGGCGCCGGGTACTCCTTTCAGCACAGGAGCGTCCCCGCCCTTAGTTGAACTGCTTTGGGACATCCCCAAGGTCAACCCTGTGGACCCCCTATGGACCCTGAAGTAGAAAACAAGAGATATGGTAAGAACTTACCTTTGTTATCTCTGTTTCTACGAAGTCCATAGGGTCCACAGGGCGCCCGCCCTGACGCACCTGGCTTCAAATGGGCTGTGTGGCTGGTCACCGGTTTTCCGTCTCCCATTTCTGTGAGTATGGTTTCTTGTGTGTTCCAGTCTTCCTTCTCTCTGTTTAGTCTCCTCCTCCGGCCTTAGCTGCTTACCAACTGAGGTGCCTGTGGCCGGGGCGGGGTATAGAGGAGGACGGACCCAAGTGCATCCTGGGAGCAGCAAAGCTTTAACTGCGTGGTGCCCGTGGATCCAGATCCAGCTATACCCCAAGGTCAACCCTGTGGACCCTATGGACTTCGTAGAAACAGAGATAACAAAGGTAAGTTCTTACCATATCTCTTGTTATCACTCTGCCATGTTAAATTATTTAACATGACAGAGTGATAAAATATATGCTCTTTAAATATATCACCCTCACCCCCATAGCCCCCCCAAATTATCAGAACTAGCCTCAGACCTGTGTAGCAGTGCCGGCACACCCCCTTAGCCACAACTCCATGTCCCACTCCATACATCTATGCACCGTGTGCTACAAGTCTTGTTACACATAACATGCGAGCGGCGAGCTTCTTTTCGTGCAAATATTTCCCTTCAAATGGGTCTTATTAGCACAGCAATGCGAATAGGACAGAAAAGCAGCTTCTGTTGATTAAAATATGTGGCATGCTTATATTCTGTGTGCGACTACGGGTGTATCTGCATGCAAAATGCTACCTTACAATGCGAAGGGGGGGTTCACCAAATTATAACTTGCCTCCAGGTGTCTGGGATGAATTTACGCCACTGCAAGGGAGACTAGCATAGATATGTGGCCTTGTGTCTCCATAAAATCTACAAGGTTGTTTAATCATACACACTGTAGACCAGAGTTTTTCAACCACTATGCTGTGGCACACTAGTGTACTGCAAGCAGTTGTCAAGTGTGCCGCATGGTCAGCGAAGTCAGAGTTGCCATTACTTGTACTGCTGGCCCAGGCAGTGTTGGGCTCTTCTGGGAGGCTCAGGTGCACCCAGGCCATGATCTATGGAGATGCGGCGTCATGACATAGGTCGCGCATGCCGTGTTGCTTGTCCGCCTGCACACTGCTCCCAGCTCTGCCCTGTGTGCTCAGTCACTGAGTGTGACTTTTTGTTCTGCAGGGGCAATTGTGTTTTGTGGGGCCTATATCTGTTCTCTTTCCTGTGCGGGGTCAATTTGTATGTGTTTGTTTCTCACGGGGCCAGTGTATATGTATTTTCCTTTCATTTTCTGTATATACCTGCACCATAAGAAACCTTTCCCTTACCAATTAGTTTAGATGAGTGAGTGGATTCCCCTCCATCTCCAATTAGGACTGTTTGTACCTAATACCCCTTTTACACCGGAGCTAAAACCCGGGTTTTTGAAGGGTCAACCCGGGCAGCTCCCTGGTGTAAAAGGGCAGAGGGTTGGATCGCCGGGTCGAGTGACCCGGCAATCCAACCCAGGTAACTAGCAGGGTTTAACACGGGCGTAGCCCGTGAAACCCTGCTATGGGAACAGCGCACTCCGGGTCACGAAGACCTGGAGTGCGCTGCTAGCCGGCCGATTGGTCCGGCTTCAGTGGCGCTTGGAGATGACGTCATCTCCAAGCGTCCACTTTCACTCCGCAATAGCTGGGTCTATGCAGACCCGACTGCGGTGTGAGCGGCGCTGACTCGGGAATATCCCGAGTCAGCGTCAGCAAAATTCCGGGTCTGATCCGGATAGGAACTTTGTTCCAACTCCGGGTCAGACCCGGAATTTAGGTGGAAAAGGGGTATTAGCTAGTTCTACAGTTAAGAGTCATGGGAATTTTCACACCGAATGAATGATGAGCAGTTGACAAAATTACTAGTTGTTTTCATTATAATACATCAGCACATAAATGCTATGTATTATAGTAACTGACATGTGTTCATCATGCTCTTTAGTTGCAGGTTTGCTTTGCTGAGGGTATGCTTCTCTCTTGCATTGCTAAAGCAGCATAGTGTTGTTCATAGATTGAGGCCTATGTATAATATTGCTTATCAGAGTTCTGTTCTGCACAGAGATGTAGTGTGAGGGGTATGGTACAGGTGAGGGAAGTAACTGCTCACAGTTTAGGTTTTAGCAGAGCCGCAGTGGATTTCACACAGCACAGTGCACCTTTGCTCATGCTTTATATACATAAGGTTTAATTTCTGAGTTTAGTTTCCTTGTAAGTGGATAACAACATTTGTTCTATAAGCTGTCATTTTGTTCCTTATTATGTGTATACCCAAAAATATGAAGACTGAGTTCATTATGTCCTTCCAAGTCCCGGGTTCATGTACTTTATAGTAAATAGTCTCTCCTCTTTGCTTCAGAAAAAAAAACTGCTATCCGATGATATCCTTCACACGGTCTCCTCTCTTCCAGACCAACAGTAAGTGCACTTACTTTTACTTACACTTCCTTTTACCAAGGCTTCCCAACGTGGATCTTAGCTTATGTGGACTTTTTTGCCATGATAGTATAGTGTTCGCTCTAGAAACCTGCACCCTGTCACAACCCGTGCAGTTCCTCTTTCCTGTGGCTCTCTGCTCTAGTGCTTCCAGCACACTCAGCTGATGCAACAAACTTCTGATACACAGACGAGTGTGTGCTAGAAGCACCAGAGCAGAGAGCGACACCCCAGGCAGGAAAGAGGAACTGCACGGGTTGTGACAGTTGCAGGGTGCTAGAATGAAGACTAATAGTATAACGAGTATGTTGCTGCTTTAATATCTTTCATGTAATAAAACAGTAGTCCATTATCTGTCTCTTTATCAGGGTTTTCCACTGTAAAAACTAATTCATCTAAGTTACTTCCATTACCAGTAGTAGTGTGCACCCAGCATTCACTGTATATAGCAGGTTTCCAGTACTTTGGCAGTGTTCAGCTCTCTATCCGACACAGCAGCTCCAGAGTCACTGTGTCTGAGCTGGAACCAGTGAAATACAGTGACTGGGGATCCCCACCATAGCTGTATTCCTGGCAAGTTACATTATTTAGTAAGATTGATCTTAATGGAAATTCCAACCTACTAAAAAGACTCTTGTGCCGACAGACCTTACACAGGGCCTGGTTAGGAGGTGAATGCGGTGTCGATGCCGCATGGTAGCGGCCGATGTTTTTAGTATGTGTCCGAGTCTCACTGTGTATGTATCCGGATGGTTAGCGCCAGGAGGCACAGAACAATTTTGGATGCAGAGAGGTAAATTTTGGTGGGCGGTTCTGGTGGTAACGGGGGTGGCTAGTGAGATGTCAGTCATCAATGGCATCTTAAGATGCAGTTGCACTGCCCCTGCAGGCATGTTCAAAAGGAGTAATTGCACTTGCCACAGGGCTGGTGCAATCTACGATGGTGTAGCAAATTAGCGCTGCAGCTGGTCTCCGTACAAATCCCATTGGCTGGGGCTTTGGCATAAGGATGCAGTTGCTCTGCGGCAAAAGATGCAGTCACGGCTGCAATAGCATGCACCTCTGAATCGGGCCCACAATGTTCGGCTGTGCACAGATTTACCTTTTACGGCAGGCTCTTAACATCACAAGCTCTCCCGCGCACCTCTATGGAGTTCAAGGAAAACTTTGTAATGTATGTTGATGGCTGCAATGTGCTGTTCCAGAACAGCACATGACTGCCATTGCCCTGAATTGAGTTGACACCAAAGCACTTTACATTATTGCAGAGTGTGAGGCTTCTGTCTTGGGTACCATTGGAATTTAGGGCCTGATTCAGAGATGGATGGTATTGCACAGCCACAGGGAAGTAGCTATGCATTACCGTCCAACTAACATGCAAATGCAGCAGGAGGTGTCTGCAGGAAATAGACGCTTCCTGCATAGATGTATTTGTGATCAGAGTGCAGCGTCTGGTTGCGATGCTTGCTGCTTTGGCCAGGTTGTGTAAGCTGAAACTTACTCAGCCTGACCGTCAGAACTGGACAACTGGGTTCAGGAAGTCTACGTCCGACAATGCAGACTCTGCGCCTCCAAAACGGGTGAGGTCCTTGTGCCGCTCCCGCTCTACCCCCCCAAAAGCCACAGCATGTCAGTCACGCTGCGCCTAAGGGGAACTGTGAGCGATCACGCAGGACCCCCAACAATAGGAGATGTACGCAAACAATCGGGTTTGTGTACATCTCTGAATTAGGCCATTAAGCCGGCCATACACGGTGCGATATGCACCACGCGACTGGGGATTCAACGTCCGACATATCAGGCGGTCCCCACACACTGGGTAATTGGTTGGCCGACCACCCGATATGCCGGCTCCCCCACCCGCATAGCGCTGCATGGGATCGCACATTGCATCCCCAGATCAACTGAACCTGCAGTAAGATCTGGGGGTGCGATGTACGACCCCCACGGGTGCAAGCACTGGCCGATATGCCCATACACGGTACGATATAGCAGCCATATCGTACCAATCTGTCGGATCGGCCGCTTTATCACAATGTGTATGGGGGCCTTTAGTCTGAATTCACACACTGATACATTTTTTGTCAAAAGCAAAATAACCTACCAGTAATTCTTTCTCATAGGTTGCATTCACATTTATTCTATACATAAGGCTGGAAAAGAATCTGGTTTTTAGATGGCTTTTAAAAATGAATAAATTAAATAATTACATGCAGTAGTTGCGCTTTTTAATCTCCCCTTTTGCTGTTCTACTAGGAGGATAAAGTGTAATCCTAGTATGTAATTCACAACCACGGTAACATGATGAAGACAAAGACTTGTCATTTTATATAGATGTGTATGGATGTTTGCTTTTCCATGTTTGTTACATTGACTCTTATTTTGTGTCATATATTTATGGTGCGTTCTTTGTGCAGGGAGCAAACGTCTGAACATTTTGAAGGCAAACCTAATGCAGGTACAAATATTTTCTATGTTCTCGTTGTGTATAATCCACAGTACTTTGTGTTAGAATACACAGGACTTTGAAACCAAAGGATGCTTTAATACAAAGACAAACATAAATAGAATACAACCAGTGCTGTGTACTGTTTCTACTAGAATGACAAGCTCCTTGCTGGACTAAAGAAAGATTAAACCCCAAATAACCTTGCATATTTACAAATACAAAATATACTTATAAAAAGCTAATTGGCTACATTAGCAGATGCCTTGCTACTATTTGTTTGCAGTCAGTGGTTTAGACATGGATTTCATGTACATACAAAATCTTTTATTTATTTTTACATTGTACTGTATAAGTTGTCCACCCACACACCTGAACTTGAGCGCTCACTCATTTTATTTGCTGTATGGTAAAGATTAGAGGATAGACACCCTGAGAGAGAGAGCTGCCTGCCTGCCACCTAAATTAGTAAACTCCATCTCTGTGCACAGGTTCTTGTTACTTATAAGGTATAGTTTTCCAATTTATATGGCTGTGAAGCATCACTTACATCTGCCATTGGTATACAATCGGTAAACCGGCTGCCTTAATACCGGCAGCCGGCTTCCCGACTGTCATATCCCGGTGAGGGTGAAATATCTAGACCCCTGTCATTTCCCCGACGACGGGCACCACGAGTGGACAGCCGGGGGGGGGGGGGGGGGTTAGGTTTAGGGCACCCGGGGGGGGACTTAGGGTTAGGCACCCCCCCGGGAGGGTTAGACTAGGGGGAGTGAGGGTTAGGCACCCCCGGGGGGGACTTAGGGTTAGGCTAACAGGGAAGGGGGGATTAGGGTTAGGCACTTGGTGGGGAGGTTAGGGGTAGGCACCCCTAAGGAGGGTTAGGGTGTTAGGTTAGTTTATACTTACCTTAGGGACGATCAGGATTTTCAGCGCTGCCGGGCTTCCGCTGCCGGGCTTCCGCTGCCGGGCTCTGCTCATCTGTCGGGCTGCCGCTGCCGGGTATCGAACTGCCGGCCATGCGGCAGCCGGGATTCCATACGGATTCCCTGCCATTTGCCAAAACTGATGCTACTTTAATACAGGTGTAAAACACAAGTATTACTATTTTCTGTAGCCTCAAAAAAAAAATCAAAACCTTGATAGTTGCTGTAAATAAAAAAAAAAAAAAAGCCTTTAAATCTTCTTTAAAAGGGTGAATAATGTATAATGTACTTATATTAACAGGTGATGGTGAGCAGGCTTATCATGTCAAGAACAAGCATTCAAAGAAGCTTAATCCACGAAAAAGGTACCAGAATTACTGGTGAATGGTGTCCTAGGGTTGTGCTCACTGTGATGAGGAGATGGTTTTCTCTCTAGTGTTCTTAGAGGAGAAATATTCAGTAGGGAATAGTGATAAGGTAAAATGAGTGTCACTGACCTAATCTGACAGTCTGACCTTGCAGACACTTTTGGTTATCTGCACATGAATGATTGCTATATGGCTTTCTTTCTTTGTTCATTTCCATGCTGTTGGAGATCACTGAAACCTCATAACCGAAAATTCTAATTTGTGAAACAAATCCTGTTTAGCGTTCTCATATCCTAACTGCATTCATCTCATTGTATCCTAAAAATCAACCTATGGGCAACACTGTTTAAACCGCATGTGCTCAACTGAACCTGTATTGCATTTGAGTGGATAATTTCCCATGTATGCAAGCTTATGATTGGGGTATGGTGACATTCTATTGGCCAGAAGATGGAGTTGGTTACTATATGCAAATTGGCAAATAAGTGACCCGCTTCTTATGATCATAAAAGCCAGTGGTAGCAAACAAGGTGATGCCCAGTAGGATGCCCTGCATGTTCACTTCCGAATACCTCCCTGCTCTCCTCGGTGTTCTAGAAAATCCTCTTTTACTGGCTGGCTGACGGATGCCATCTTGCATGAGCTTGAGAATCCAAACTGTGCTATGCTTTCAATCCACACATTCAGCAGCTGCTACCAGTGAACTCCCCATGGATAGGATGTGTGCCTCCACCGGGCATGTGAATGTTGTGCTATTGAAAGACTTGTTTCCTTATGAAGACAAATTGCAGGCAATAGGGGCTCTTCAACTTGTTCTAATATTAGTGTGATGATGGCATTATGTTTATCTTGTCACAGACTGAAGAACAACTACAAGGTATTGCACCTGAAAGATTGCAGTACAATAGATTTACAGCAGAAGAAAGCCAAAGCGTTCATCCGGGACAAGCTGTATGGAAAGAGCCAAAACAGGACAACAGGTGACTACTGTTTAGCCCCATGTATCCCTTTCTTATATCCTCCATGTGGCAGGGTTCCTGTAACTTGGGTTCTTGTCACAGTATACTGAGAGAAAAAATATGTTCTCGCTCAGGCTTACCCATATTGTACATGGTACCAGCTGTATAGCAGTATTAATGCCATATACAGAGGCTTCATTTGGTAACTGTAAGAAACACAGTAGTACAGCATGCAGTGTGTGCAGCTCCAGCAACATGTTTCTTTAACATTTGTTATTCATTTTTTATTTTTTTGCAGCTAATGAATTTCTTTCAGTTTCAAGAAAAAAAAGTTTCATTAAAAAGCCGGCAGCTCAATTTACTGACAACACTTGGGGTATGTAATATATTTGAAAGTCTTTACAATAGACTTAATATGCAGTAAGTTATCAGAGTATAATTACTTTTTATTTAGGGAGAAGTCTAATTGAGAATGCGATACCTGCATTTATTGCTCCCCCTCCTGACTGATCTATTCTCACTGTCACCACACAATCATGTATGCAAAGCTACATATTCCTTTGGATTAGAGATGTGCGGTTCGGTTCTGCTGAAAATCAAACACACCCCAACTTTAGGGTTCCAAGTCTAATTGAGTCCTGGCTCGGATCACTTTTGGTGTTCCAAGTAGAACAGAGTCCCGGCTTGGGTTTGTTGTAAGTTTGGAACTCTGATTTAAAAACTGAATCTCTGGCTTTGGATTGTACATAAACAGGTCCAAATTACATGATTTTAGCAGTTTTTATCCATTTTAAAGAAATCCAAAATGGAAAAGAACCAAAACACTGAGGGTGGTTTTTACCCAAACACAGGGGTCCACGCACATCTCTACTTTGGTTAATATGTTTTACATACACGTTTTTGTTTTACTCCCATATATTGTATAAGGAACAAACTATAACCCTATTAGATCACACTGAATAGTCTAATTGGCATAAATGAAAACCACTTACTATAGAAGTTGTAGCAATGGCTGCCAGGAATACACTCAAGTTTACCACCGTAAGTTTTTAAAGCTTCAGGAGCAATACAGTGCCGATGGAGAATTCAATGCATAACCATTTTGTTTATAGCAGTCATATTAATTTTGTATCAGTAGTTATTGTCATCGAGTAATTGAGTTGTATAATGAATATAGGACCTGTTACCAACTGTGTGAGTATAATTATCTCTCTGGTCTCGAGGTACATAAAGGGTTAAAATAAAACCGTAAAATGTGAGGCGATAAGTATGGTACTTTAATTAGGATTGTGTCAATCCCTACGTACGGTTTAATTCTCTTCGTATCTCATTAGTTGTAACTTCACTTAAATGTGGTTACTCTAGGTCAATGTAAAGGTGCCTACACACTTACCGATCTGCTCACGATCCGACATCGTGTACGATTTCCCTTGAAACTCCTCCCCGTCAACTTTGGTGTTAATCGTGCATCCAGACTTTTTCCAGTGCATTTGTGTCCCAGATTGGCAGATCTGCCCTACAGCACGGGCGATCTGACGATGCGATGTGCGACCAGCGGGGATGCACATGGGATCGTGAGTGGGGACTCACGATTTAGGCATTTATTACACTATCTGTCGTTCCGATGCGCCGGAATTGGCCAGATCGTGTAAAAAAAATACAATAATCTGTAAGTGTGTAGGCACCTTTTAGATTTGGGACATATCACAATCCGCTTTTAATGTACCGGAGTGTATTTAGTTTAGGTAAGATCATACAGATACCCCGTGATCACTGCCAGAATAGAACAGGAGTAAAGAGAATTATAATATAATGTCTCTGGGGTCTAAAATCAGGGTCCCAACATTAAGCACAAATTTGTTATAATTTCAGGATATTGGGAACTTCTACCCAGGTATACAGACCTTTTACCACCACACCTGTTAATCTGCTCAAGCACAATGTGTGTAACCAAAAATAGTGTATGCTTAGACTTTTTACGTAGCCTGCCTATTCACTTATTGGCCTTTCATCCACTACAGCATATTGGTATGGGATGTGTTCTATAATTCAGTTCTTTCTGCCTCCTGATAATGTATGATTATTATGTATGCATACTGTCCTACATGACCTATTTGATGCACAACACTCTGCTGGAGTAATTGAAGTGGTTTTGTCTTGTAACAAAGGTAACTGCAATAGTAGAATTGTGGTGATTGGGAGAACATTTTGTACTGGGTGGAAAGGAATGCTGGAAGGTCTGGTATAACATGAGAGGATTATGTATGCATGTCCTCAGCATCAGTGGTTACTTGTAGGCCATTACGTAAAACTAGACTGAAATTCATCCATTTTATCTTCACAGCTGATGAAGAGAAAAAAAAGGCTGCAAAGTTCAAACTTGTATGGGCAAGCAACCGGAAGCTGTGACATTGCCAGTAACAAGGTTTTGTCTGAAGAACATTGTAATCGTTCTGTGTATAAAGTCTTCTGACATGACCTCTAGGACACAGGAGAGCAGACTGATGTTTCTGGTGCAGTGCATGATTTCCAGAATGCCAGCATAAATGATATATTCCCCATGTGGTTTTTTCACAATGAATTGATCACTAAAGATACAAACTTAAACTCAACTTGATATAAATGCTACTGCTAACATGTACAGGTTTCAGCAACTTGGCAGATCTGAAGGTATGAGATAATCTTGTGGTAGGGGCGTGGAGCCGTCTTACGGTCAGTAATGTAATTAGGACAGAGCAGTTGGACACTTTTTGAAGAAAATCTGAAAACTACATTGCACAGCAAATTTGTAGAATTAGAGTTTGAGAAGATAAACTTTTATATATGTATATTTGTACAATTTTCATGAAGGTTTATTGGTCCTTTAAAGAAACACTTGCCCTCTTTATTTGGCTTTGTGGCCACTGTCCAATCAGCTACTGGCCTTCATCGTAGGCAGCAAAGGTGATCGGCATACATCCTGGATGTGGGGGATGGTAGCCTGCAGGATACTGCAAGTAAGAGTCCCTAGGGACTGACCCCCACCAAATACTTTTGTAGGGAAAGGGGTGGGCTAGGTGGAAAAGCCCCATAATTATAAATGGGCTCATTGTTGATCCATAAAACACCTGCAGTCAGTTTTCAGAAGTTCAGTTACACAGGATGTAGATGGTCAATATTTGTGATACATTAGTTTTCTGTGAAACCTAACTGATCCTTTTATTTGTGAAATGTATGTTGCTATAATGCATACGAGTCTGAACATACATTTTATTTTTATATATAAAAATATAAACCACTTCACTGTGTAATGTGTATTTATTTTGTGGGTGAGCTGTAGTTGAAATACTTTAAACCAATTTCAAATTTGTGTCTGTTAGAATTAATAATAGTAATAATAAAACGCTAATACCTTTAGGACAGCCAAAGAATTTCATGTTACTTTTGCAAAGTGGAAAAATGTCTAATTGAAGCTAACTGAATAATTTTGAGCATTTGGTGCAAAATATTCTGGATATAATCCTCTGTATGCAGCCATTAATTATTAATATTTCCCTTACCTATGTAGAAACAAGCAGTCATTCAATTGCTGCAACTCCAGCACAAACTCCGTGCGTAACGGCATCATGACTTTAGAGGTGACATGTCCTGATGTGAATGCTCTGTAGTGACCTGTACAGTAGCAGGCTTACTGAGAATAGAAGGCTCCAGCCTGCTGACCTTACAGAAGATGTGAGAGATAAGCAGCTAAGCACAGTGTGGCAGATGGACAGCTGAAGGCAGCTCAGTTACTTTATTTTCTTACTCAATCTACAGGCAAAGGATTTTGGGCTGTTATCCAGATTGTATCTAAGCAGCTTGGTTGCACTAATAGAACCATATTGTTATTGCTTAAGTCTTTGTAGCATTATGTCAGTGTACAAGACACATACTTCAAATACATTTTGATACCCAAATGTTTGTCATTTAGAAAGTGATTGGTTAAATTATTTTGTCCACAGTTTGCTATGAGCTACCTACATCACAGACATTGCCTGTCTTTCCTAGTAAATTGATAAACTGGTGACACATCCGTTCAGCCCAAAACATGGATGGAAGTATATATTGTGTTTTAGAGGCAGGTGTATTGGACCGTTTTGATTTCCAAAGTTTGCTGCTATATTTATCTGAAGCTCCTTCCCAAATTAGTATTTTAGATGTAAAGAATCATTTTGCTAAGGCAGCTTATATAAAATATCCACCTGTTCAAAGTAAAATACCACTTCCACATGTAATCAGGGGGGGCGAGCGAAGCCACTTGGTCTTCTGATCAAGTGTTGTTCCTTTCCCTGCAGTTATGTGATGACGATAGGGCTTGACAGTGGGACAAAAGGAGGCATAAGGTCATGAGAAGAGGTAGCTTCCATGTTCTCTGTATTACAGATGTCAGTGACTGCTTAAGTAGCAACTCATTGTTTAATGCTGGAAGTGACTGCTGGTGGACAGTGGGAAGGGAGAGCAGTCACAGAGGTTTGTAGAAGAAGGGTAGCCGTCACGGTGAGAATAGTCTCTTCTATCCCTTTTATAGTGTCACATGAGACTAGGGGGGTATATTTACTAAAGTGTGGAGCTATTGCCCATAGCAACCAATCAGATTCTAGTATGATAATTTATCTAGCACCTTCTAGAAAAGTAGAATCTGATTGGTTGCTATGGGCAACAACTTCAGAGATGTGCAGAGAGCTCAATGGTTGGGGAGGCACTGACTAGTATCATAGCCAGAGTTACGGAATATACCAAACTATATACAATACAATCCATCCCTTTTGCAAGCAACACAGTTGTGGGCAGCATTCAGTCCTGAGATGAAACGACCAAGGAGGGCTCGCTCAGATGTTTACCCCCCCCCCCCCCCCCCCCATCCCATGCTATCTCCCAGCCTCTAGCAGATGATACGGACTCTAGGCTGGAGGGGAGTAAAAATAGGGAAGACTGAGAGCGGGCACAGACCCAGGGAGTGAGAGAGGATGGAACCAAATACTGTGTAGATAACAGAACCCTAGGGGCCCTAAAACTGAGAGTGGAATAGGGGTAAAGGGGAGTGGGAAAGGAGTCAGACTATGGATTGTGAGGGAAGAGAGTGAAGTGGGGGAAGCTAGAGAAGATCATCAGTAACTAAATAGATGTAAAATGTTTATAGCCGCTTTGGGGAAATGTTTAGGCATCAGATTGGGAGTTAGACCTCATGGGGCCCTAAGCAAGACACTGATTTGGGGCCCCTCTTCCTCAAGCAATCCACAACACTAATGAACAAGTAGAGCCACCCACCCCACAGCCTCTCGCCTCGCTCCCTGTGTGCCTTCAGCAGCCTGTCACCTGGATTTTGTGCCGCACCAGCAGTCAGAGCGGCTGCAGCCTTTGTTTTGAAAATGACAATGACCCATCATTTCAATCTGGTGCTGGTTGTGGACTATAGCAAGTGGGTGCTGGAAAAGTCAACTAACCCCCCCCTCCCCTCCCCTCCTGGACTATAGCAGATGGGTGCTGAAAACATGAGCCATGGAAAGCACCCAATATCCCCCTCCCACCACTCAACATCACCAGGCTGACCCTCACCTTCTGTTTGTTGTACTCTCACTCAGGACAGCATCAGCACCTCCGTTTTGTCTTGGCTCCTCTCCTCCAGCACTGCTCAGCTCTTTCAACTGAACTGAGGAACTCTGGAGCACCTGGTGCTGGGTTGAGGAGGGTGCTGGACGGCTGCTGTGCACTTCTCATGCTGCAATCATTCTCTCCCCATAGTGCTGCTGTCGACCAATCACACTGGCCGCTCCCAACAGACATCTCAGGCCACCAATCGCAGGCAGACTAGAGTGGGCTCAAGGCACCCCATCCCGCAATGAGGCAGATGTAATAGCTGCCTCCCCTGTTGCATTTTATTAGCAGTTTTATTGCCCACATCACGGCCCTGCTTGTTTCAGGGATGTTTGCAGAACGTTTTAAACTAAGGCTGGTGTCAGAAGTAAAGATGTGTCCTCAAAAGACCATACGGTGTGAGACTCTCAGGAGTAAACTTACTAAAGTGCAGGTTTTTAGCAGTGGAGATGTTGCCCATAGCAACCAGATTCTAGCTATTATTTTAAAATGTGCCAGGAGAGGTTCTCAAACTGTCCTCAGGACTCTAAATTGTTCACCTTTTCCAGGTCACCCAACAGCTGCACAGGTGTATTCATTACTCACTGACACATTTTAATAGATCCACAGGTGGAGCTAATTATTTCACTTGTGATTCTGTGAGGAGACCTGGAAAACATGCACTGTTTGGGGTCCTGTGGACAGAGTTTGAGAACCTGTGTGCTGATAATGAAATGAAGTAGAATCTGTTTGGTTGCTATGAGCAGCATCTCCCCTTCTAAAAACCTGCACTTTAGTAAATATACCCCTCAGAGGTGTAGTATACCATCTTTCTCTTTAACATTTGCACCTTATTAGCATTGCAGACCCAGGGCTTTACAACTCTCAGTACTAGATGTGCTGGGCTGTGACTTTAACTGCACTGGAATTCGTTTTAAACACGTAGAAAGTCACAGATGAAGCACAACAGAACTGTGAGAAATAGCTGCAGGATGGTAGCACTTCATATACAGATTCAGACTCAAACCCACACAGATATACAAATGCTGCACTTCAAGTTGTTCAGTGGAAAGTAGCTTTGTTTCTTCCAGTTTAATTTGTGCGAAAGACGCTCAGCGCGGCCAAGTCGTCCGGGATCTGGCACACCAAGAGGGACTGTTTGGCATGACTGAAGCCAAAGTCTATGAGGACATATGTACATATTGGAAACAATGCTATTTATGAGGAAGTGTCATAGAAGAGTATGGAACGCTTCCTGTGCTGATGGTAGCACTTCATCTATCTGCGCACATCCACATGCCGCTAATACTGAGCAATTGCACGATTACGACAGTGTAAATCGTACAATCGCTCAGTAATCGTGCACTTTTATGTCGGAAACGACCAGTGATGCGCTCTCCCGCTGGTCGTTTCTGACATCATCGGCTGAACATGCTGGACAATCTGATGATAACGTCAGGTTGAGCATGGTAGAGGATGACTGATGTGCCCACACTGATAGTTCAGTGTAGGCACAGCACAGACTGAAACGACTGCACGATTACAATGTCGTAATCGTGCAGTCGTTTTTGGTCTGCAAGTGGATGTGTGCCTTTAGAGTACTGAGAGCAAGTTGGGTGTAATTTAAATATAACGGCTGTATTAATAATATTGGGGGGATTTCAATTAACACCAAAATTTTTCGGGCAGATAAAACTACTTATTATATTTACCTGTTTTCAGGCAAATACATATAGGATCTGTGATAGCTCACTGACCTATGTGTTTTCACTGCGGCTCCCGATCACAGGGTCATTATCAGGTATTTGTTTTCTGAGCCTGCTGAGCTGAAAAACAATCCCCGATGAGGGCTGCTGGCATCCGCGCTTCAGGGCTAAATAAATAGACCCCGGGGGATCAATTAACAGCAGTACATTACCGCGGCTACCTGAACTCCCCCATTCCCAAAGTCTAATCCCTAAAATATTTAAATGCTATTACTACCGAGTTTATATATCTAGATTCTTTGTTTTTTTTAATTCCATTTAAATGTGCCTGGCTGGTGTTTGCCAGACCACAAGCCAGGTAATAAATGCTGATGTGCAGATATATATATATATATATTTTAGTGATATCTTCACTATACAATTTAATGTAATAAAGACCCCTCTAGTTATTATTTACAAGTAGACCCTCCCCATAAAAAAATAAATTGCTGCTCGACTTAGTCACAAATGTGTTACAGCCGCTCTGCCAGGTCATCTGGTCTAACAAGCACATTATTATTATGTATCTGTATATAATGATGCTCTTGGTGATACAGGGTCTATGTGTAGTGTGGTAAGCAGACAGTCTTTCCTTCGTTTACAGTAAAACAAATATGCAGATACCGGACAGTGGTAGAAACAACACATTTGAAAGCTGCTTTTATTATTTATTGAAGATAAACTGTCATTTTACAGACATCATCCTAAAGGGGCGGAAGCAATGTTAATTAGACTGCAACGGAATGGGATCCCGCCAGCGTCAGCCAGACAGAGGCAGGTAAGTCAGCTAATCCTCCCCCCCCCCCCCCACCCTTCCAAACCCTCCCTTAGGGGTGCCCAACAATAACCTCCCCCCAGCGGCAACTAACCCTAAACCCCTTCCTCTAGCCTAACCCTCCCCGGGGGGTGCCTAAACCTAACACCCCCTCCATGGCTAAGTGCTAGGGACAGCCGGACTCGCATCGATCGGTCCAGGGTGTTGTGCTCTATTAACAGATACATTAGACAGTTGGGGGACAGATGGGCAGGGAGGAGGGGGGGGGGTTTGCTAAGCTGAGTTTATAGCTAGTGACCTTGCGAATGATGGGTACAAAATACTAGTAGTACATACTGTATAAGAAAAAAAAAAAAACATATCTGTGTTAAACTTCAACGTATAACTGTGCTATAGTTCTGCTCCATGGATGGAGACCTCACATATTTTATTTATTTTTTACAGTTTAATACTTTATAACCTAACAGGCAATGACTTTGCTTTCACCCGATGGTCCTGAGGATTGCTTCCAGCAGAGACAGCGCAGAACCAGAAGGGTGGTTCCCGGAACTCCTAAAGGATTTTCCATCTCATGCTGAACAGAACTGATACCATCCAATCCTGAAAGCCCTGCTGGTAATAGCATTTTATTCATAAGAACTCTGGGTGGCTGCCCACCACATGTTTTTTCTTGTCATTCAAGATTTATGTATTGTATTTTATGTGTGTCTGCAATAAATGGTGTTACACTATATTTCTCTTCATGTGTTTTATGCTCCATACCATCCATTGTGGGAACATTGGAGGCTGGAACAGACAGTGAAAAGGAGAATACACAAGGATATATCTTGACACACAGCGTTTGGTGAATAGGATGAACTCTGATACACTACTTTACAAGGAATGGGATTTTTCCTTAGACTCTCAAGGTGGCCACACACATGGCGATCTGCACACGATCAGCTGATGTATACGATATCCCTTGAAACTCTCCCCGGCCGGTCTGCACACAATTTGGTATCCAATCTTCAAACAATCTCACCTGCATCCAGACTTTCACAATGATCACCTCCTAGATTGTCAGATCTGCCCTACTACACGGCAGATCTGATGAGGTGATGTGCGACCAGCGGGGACGCGCATCGCATCGTGAGTAGGGACTCACGATTTACTCACGATTTGGCCATATTTTACACAACCTGTCGTTCCAATGTGTCGGAATCAGCCAGATCGGATGAAATATCTCTATGTGTGTGGCCAGCTTTAGTGATAGGTTTTTTTTGCGCTGGTGGATTGGCACACCTGATTGGCATTGTGTCACAGGTGGTGGGGATCATCACAATAGGGTGTTTTATCCACTAGCAGCAGATTATTGTGCACACAGTTAACCTCACGTTGCTTACTATTTTGTGAATAGGCAGTTCTATTGTTTGGGCAGGTTTCCCGTCATTTTGTGGTCGGTGGTAAAACCGGCCATTAGTCATCTGCGGATACTATTCTTCTCTATGTGGAAAAATAGATTATTGGTCTGAAGTAAAGTTTTTCATCGCTTGCAAATAGCAAAGGGTCAGTTTGCAAAATAAACTGAAAAACAAAAAAAAAACCGACCTTTAGTAAATTTAGCCCTTAATCTACTACACACAGCAATTAATTAGGCACATTTATGTAACAAGACGAAAAACATAATAATGCAACACTGCGTAACTGTCTTAACTTGTAGAATGAACAATTTCACACAAATTGATGAAACATGTTTTATTCAGCAGGAAATGCTCCACAACATATATATGGTATTTAGGATACACAGTTTACATTCTTAAAGGGACATTATATAAATGCTGTTGAAAGATTCCCATTAATTTAGAAAGAGACATTACATTTGTTTCCGAATTAAATTTTTATTGGCAGATTAATTTAAGTACAGTTACATTTTTATTCAATATTTTAGCACTTAAAAATTAAAGTGTACAAAGGTGAAATTAAGATACCTAGAAATAGACTAAATATTTGGTTCTTTTCTATAAATAAATGATTAAAGACACACCAATCCCTATTTAATATAATGTGAAGAAGCCGTCCTTTCACGGGCAGAGCCGAGTCGAATTCTTCACGTCACATGTTGTGCTGACATGTTACAATAAAGAGATTATCACACAACAGGAAAAAAAAAAAACAATGACAGCCCATAGCGAGTACAAATGCTGAAGCTGGCCGTATCAACGCGTCCTAGGACTAGAGTTCAGGTGCATATTAAGAAAAAACAAAAACACTCCGTTCCTGGGCAATTCAAGTTTCACGACATAGGTGGGATATTCTGCAGTCTACACAAGATGTCTTAACTTTTGATGGTGCCCTTTGTAAGAAAATAGATGAACTAGAAGCAGATTGATGTCTACATGTTAGACATGCCAAGTGAAAATACACAACTGGCACACTGGCAGTCTTGCTCAGTAAAGTATTACATATGTCCTGTGATATCAGTCACAGTGCGTGCAGGTTCACAATAGATACATAACAGTTTGGCCAGTAAAGATCTGGAGACCACAGACTGCAAATAAAAAGCTAGGGTGCAGCTTGTAATCACTTGGATTCTTGCAGCACAGTGGTGACGTGTCTATAATGCGTCCCAAATAAAGGAAAGAGAAAAAACAAGACCAGGCTGCAAGCATTCCGCTTGTATACTAGTATCTTTTATCATTTGTATTCTATACTGTACCTCACATACTGGAAGAGGATTAACGTTATAGATTAATATAGTCAAATCAAAATATTGCTGGCATGTCAAACCAGAATTATATAGCAATATCCTCTTAAAAAGTGAATGAAATAATAATTAAAAAAAAAAAGCAATTTAAAGTCAATGATAAGAGACGTGCTTGTTACAAATGTAATAACTGAAACAAATAGAGTTTCAAGTAACTACAGCTGGTCTATGTGTCTTACAGTATTCCCATACTGCATATAGTCTGTTTACATTGACGTCTTCAACTGCATAGCTAATGTAAGTAATCGCCCAGCCTGGCAAATGCACAGGAGCCAATGCCCGAGTGGGCCATCATCTCTAAACACTGCGCAGCTTGTTCTAAAGCCAGGGAGAGCGGTGGCTGCTTTGGCAGGTTGTGTATATCTATGGGATTAAACAAACAAAATATGGTTAAGAACTTAGATAACCTGTAAACACGATTAAGTATTTGTAAATGGGGAATGTATGATTGTTATCAGTGCTAACTGCTCGGAATAAATTGCTATACAAAATGGTGCGAAACATAGAACAATGTCATTTCTTGCACTTTAGAAGACCAGATTCATTGCATGCATACTACAGTCTATGGGAATGGGAAAGACTGGGAATCTACGTGTAGGAGCTATATAATCTACAATGCAAATGTAAGAAAAGAAAAGCTCTGGAATACAAACTTAATCAATGTACATTCAGATGTGTAACATTGTGAGGGGGGAGCACAGACAACAGTCTTCTGTGCAAATCACACACACTGACAATGTTACATTGAATTTGGCAGCATTCCCAGACTGTTTCCATGGTAAACACGGCCAGGACATGACAAACTACTGTGTATAAAATCAGGCAGTGTGTATAAACTACATGTGCCTGTGCAGACTAGGCCGGGACATTGCATGGGGTAATGAAGACAGAACCTGAAGTGTATAAAGTAATGGAACCATTCAAAACATTAAAATTTTCAACCATCTGAATCACTGCTGCACAGTGCAGTTATTATAGGTAGTGACGGGAAGTCGACGGATGAAATCCCAACCGCCGGCTTCCCGACTGTCTAATCCCGGCAAGTGTCTAATGACAGGCGTGAAATCCCGACGTCTGTCATTAGACCTACGCCGGGAGCCCGACACCCGGCAGACCGATTGGAAGTAAACCGGGTGCGGCAAGCAGCGAGGGGGAGGTGGGTTAGGTTAGGGGCGCCCGGGGGGGACTTAGGGTTAGGCACCCCCCCGGGAGGGTTAGGTTAGGGGAAGGAGGGTTTAGGCAATCCCGGGAGACTTAGGCTTCGGGGAAGGGGGGGGGGGGGGCGGGTTTAGGCACTTAGAGGGGTTAGGGTCGGGGGGGCTGGGGAAATTAGGTTAGCGATACTTACCAAAAGGACGATCAGGATTTTTACCTCCGCTGGGCTGCCGCTTTCGGCATGCAGCCGGCGGTAAATCATACAGATTCCGTAGTGACAACACAATGAATTGAAAGATTTTGTCTGGGCAACTCAAAGAGTACTTCTGTGTGTAGGAGCATTGTCACAGTTCTTACCTAGTATTGCACTATTGAGGGATGAGCACACGTGCTCCCTCTGTATAGGATCAAGCTGGTAACCCACTGGGCTGTTCCAGGGATCTGAATATGCCAATAGACTAAATGCATCCTGTTGAAAGTGGGAATAAAAAAACAAAAAACACACAATATATTTATATATTGTAACAGTAGTTTATAAAAAGATAATTGGAGCAGGGGGTGTGACATATCTGGTCGACTGTCACATGTCAACTTGTTAGTTATGTCAACATGAATATTATAGTGATATTGCTAGCATGACAACATGGTAGGGTTGTCATTAAGGTCAGAATTACAGAAAATAAACTAAGTCTCCTGGAAATATCGACAATATAACAAATCTGCAATCATCGAATGACTTATTGTGAAAAAGTAATAAGCCAGAAAGTGTGCTTATCGTTTAACAAAATCTGAATGGTGTTAGCAGATAACGTAGGGAAAATCAACTTTTAACTACGATATCTGCATTCATACATACCAAGGTTCAATGTAAGTGTCAAATAGCGCTGCTTATAGTGCATTTGGCACTTACCACCTCATCTTACATCTACCCCATAGTCTCCATGTAGCCCATTGCATCCGCAATTTGCTTGCAATTAAGTTAGGCCAAATGTGCTTACAGTATTGGTAGAATGAATAGGTGGGTAGACAAAATTTGCCCACAAGTATATATGTTTAGCGTACATGACACCTAAGCTGGGTACACACTGGAGCGGTGTTGGGCCAATTTGCCATTTCATAACGTTAAATCGCCTACATTGCTCAGTGTGCATCGGCGATTGCATTCTCCTACGGTCGCTAGTGACGGTGGCTAGGGTTAATGTGCTGCACATAAAATCTGACAACACCGCTAACGTTACTGAAGGACGGAACAGTGACCGTTCTGTTGTTCATTAACTCGTTCAAGTGTGGACGGGCAATCCCCGTTCAAGGGCATCAATCAGTGTGTACCCATCTTTAAACTGCACACACATCCCTAGTGGCTTTAAAAGTAATGGCGGGTTTAGTCCACAGCATTGGACTACTTTCCCTTATTTCCGTTCATTTCAGGAGGCTGTGTGCAGATAACAGTTGAGTTCTGGCCTCATAGGACTTCATTAGGTGGGTTAAAACATGTCTTCAACAGGCCTGTGATCTAGTGAAAATAGATCAAAAGTGGACCTTATAAATAAACTCAGTGGAGGAATCAATTCTGCACTTTGAGTCAATTAGTAATTCTGACTAAACACCACTATCAATTCCCTGAGAAGCAAATGCTGTTACTCACCTCTAAGGAATTGATACGCTCATTACCCAGAATACTGATTCAGTTTACTCAATACTGGAATATTGCCTGTTTGGACCAGGGGAGTTTCTAGAGAGGAGGGGGGCCGTGTGCAGTCTCCGCCACGGACCCCCTCCTCTCTGTCCGGCGGCCGGCAGTGCACTGAGCTATGCGCGGCCAGCGCCGGAGTTATAGACCCTGGGCATTAGAGTGCGGCCAGAGTCTATAGAGTATGTGCAGGTCACCGGGAAAATGGCCATGGCGGCCATTTTCCCTGTACTGCGCATGCGCAAACGATGGGAAAATTACCGCGGTGGCCATTTTCCAGTCATCTTTACAGCGCCGGACTCCCGCGCCGGTGTGGGACTCCGGAGAGGTATGTAATACTATGGGTGCAGGGTGTGCTGTGCGAGGCCCCCCTGGACCCAGGGGCCCAGTTGCCCCACACACCCTGCACCCATTATAGATACGCCCCTGGTTTGGACATGTATGCGGATAGATTGGAGGGAATGGGAGCGGGCACATAGTAAGATTTGCTCAGCTTTGTGGGTGTCTAGTGTACATGGAACCATACTGGACAGGAACCAGCATAAACTGCACACCCCCAGCCCTATAGAGTGGTCAGCAGCAGCTGGAGATCATGGAATTACACCTATTTGAGCCAGGGGACTTTTCTCAGAAATATCTTGATTTCTGAACTTACTTAATTTCATTGTAAAATGCTCTACCGAAGTGTACCACACTACAATTAGGGCTGTGTCTGTTATCAGCACTCACACAACTACATGGTTCTGACCTCTGGTTTCCACAGTGCCGACTTTTAAGCAGAGGACATTGCACACACATTGATAGAAAAGTTCTATACATGATAAAAAAATAAATAAGAGACAAGACAATAGCAGCTTCCTGTAGGTCATCCTACAGTTTATATTTACCAACAGCAGAGAGATCAGATTTCTAGAGCTGTAAGATGAGACGACAAGTGAATCCCTGGAGTAATAAGTACATACTGTACGTATAGGGAGACATACCCCCACCCATGGCTCACACAGTAGAAGTACCTTTAACATATTTTTGTTAGTGGCATTTTTCCCTCGTTCTCTTCTTAGTTGCTCGCTCATAGCCTGTAGCTCTCTCCCAAAACAGATCATTCTCTCCACAGCGGCCTGGCTCCCTCCGCACAGCTGGCGTCTGACCTGAGTTGAATCTACCTCTGCAACAAAAGCAAATTATTCATGTAACACTGCTGCATCATAATGCACCCCCAGAGACTATGGTGTAAAAAAGCACAAGCCAATGCACGTGGTGCCGCTATGCTTAAAACACAAGTTGATCCAACAGGATAAAAGGCATCTCATAACATTCACAAAAATATCATTAATGCTTCTCTACTATGGCAGGAGTTCAAATACTTGATATCTAACTTTATCTTATCTGACATACTACTATTTTATCAGCCAATCTGAAATGAATGCCATGGCACAGCCCATTGTACATATGCAGGTGTCACTGGACTTTAATCCCTGCTGCCATATGTATTTAGGGTCCCTGCACTGCAGCAGCACTTAGTGACCAGCTGTCTTCATCAGCCTCAAGTCCCAGAGCAACAGCCGTGAACCAGGTGGCATAGTCCCAGGCCACAGTATCACTGTCATTCGTTATCGCCTACGGCAACAACATCTTACTGGCTTGCTCTCCCTTCTCTATTCTCTGATTTTAGCTGCTGGATAGAGAAAACCATAATAGTTTACAAAGTACATAATGAACCAATATATAAATTACATTTTAAGAAAATTACCACATAAAATCCCATTAGGTAGCATTTAAGAAATTGTGGCCAGTAAAGTTTTGGGATCATTTTCCGTGGCTTCTGATCTATTCTATATGCTACAAGGAGAGCAATAGTTTGTGGGTGTGAATAAACTACATCTGCCAGTCTCATGAGCTTAGAATTTTACAAATATATTTACGAAGGTGGTTCAATAAGTAAAGTAACAAGACCTCTCACATGTGTTATGTTCTAATTTCTCACTAGGCCAGAGCAGGGAGACCACTGCTTCCCCTCACGGTCATTAGACTGTGCCTCATATCAGTCATACTGTCCTAACATCAGTTGTAAGATGGCAGGGCTGGAGGAAACATGGTTAAACATTGAGGAGTGTAGTTTGATCAGATTTGTACGTCTGAAGGGCACATCGGCAGCTAAAATTTATCACCAATTTGTAGAGGTGTATGGTAATAACGTCATGTCACGGAAACAGGTTTGGTGCACTGCCTTTGATAACAGCAGGACAGACGTTCAAGATGAGCAGCGATCTGGCTGGCCAAGCACGTCCACCACAGATGACAATTTGTGCCGCATTGAAGGTCTGATTCAGGAGGACAGACGCATTTATTGAAATTGCCTGCTAACTGAACAACTCAGTGGGTACTGTGCACAACATCGTTCATGAGCAACTGGGGTCCGGAAAAAAAAAAAAAAAGTGTATTCACGCTGGGTACCGAAGCAACGCACAGAAGTTCAAAAAACCTATAGGATGGGATTGTCTCTTGTTCACTTGACGCGGTACCTTAAGGAGGAAGTACAGTTCCTGCAACGTAACGTTACAGGCAATGAAACATGCGTGAATCATGTGACACAGAATATGAAGCAAGCATCCATGACATGGTAACACGCATCGTCCCCACCTTCAAAGAAATTCAAAACAACTCCATCAGCAAATATAGTCATGGCGACCGTGTTTTGGGAGCACAAGGGTTTGCTTCTCGTTGATTTCCTCTCCAAGGGAGATACTGTGCATGCTGACCACTATTGTGACACATTGAGCTGGTTGTGGAGGGCAATTCATTGAAAACGACCAGGGTTGTTGTGAACAGGCGTCGTATATGTACGAGTTGTTACCTTATTATTGAACCACCCTCATATATCAGTCATATAAGCCAACATGTATTTTAAGTTTAGAAGTCCTATAAATATTGAAATTGCCTATCAGATGATCTTTTCTTCCCCCTGTACCCACTCAGTAACAAAGTAACCATACAGCAAAGCCAAAATAATAGAACATATTCCTCACATCTATATGTACAGTATGTTTGTCTACACAGACATTATTGCAGTCCACTGTGGAGTGCTTGGAAAACAGTTAATGGCGTGCAAGTGGTTAGAGCTGCATACTAAGTACATAACATAACTGTCACTAATTTCTGGAATGTAATGAATATTAGAGCAAACCCATTTCTGTGTCACATTCTTCCAATTCATTGTCATGCTTTGTGCTGCCATTGAGAAATCCATTAGATGAGGCTGCTGCAAAACCATTGGAATAGTGATCAGTCTCCATTTCTACATCATTGCTGGGGACACAAAACATACTTTATTGGTAACATCTAAACCACAGGCACAATCCTCATTTTCAATTGCAAACTAAATACAAAGAAAACAGAATATACTTTTCTACTAACAAAACAAGCATTTCAAGAAGCAGGTACAGGATAATAAAACTCCCAATATTTCCATGCAGACTCCCACATAGTAGTAATTGTACCCCTGCCCCCTCCCCCTTCAATTTTCTGATCAGTGCTTCATTGCTTCCACACATACTGTATACAGTAGCCGTCCACATTATTGGCTGTACAGATATGAAAGTGTCAATAGATTGTATGCATTGACATAGAAACATAGAATTTGATGGCAGATAAGACCCACTTGGCCCATCTAGTCTGCCCCATTTTTATACATATTGTTACCTCAACCCTTATGGATCCTTACTTCTTCTGAAGGATATCCTTATGTCTATCCCATGCATGTTTAAATTGCTCTGTCTTAGCCTCTACCACCTCTGATGGGAGGCTATTCCACTTATGCACTACCCTTTCTGTGAAGTAACTGTTCCTAAAATTTCCCCTGAACCTACCACCCTCCAGTTTTAGAACATGTCCTCTGGTTCTAATACTTCTCTTTCTTTGAAGAATGTCTCCTTCCTTTACCTTGTTAAAACCCTTTATATATTTGAACGTTTCTATCATGTCCCCCATATCCCTTCTCTGCTCCAAACTATACATATTAAGATCTTTTAGTCTTTCCTGGTACGTTCTGTGGTGTACACAGTATTCGAGATGAGGACATACCAATGACCTATACAGTGGTATTATCACTTCTTTCTTTCTGCTACTGATTCCGCTCCCTATGCCAATCTACAGACCAGATCAGGTTGGGTGGGAAGACACTGCGGTGCATAACGTCCATCAAACAAAAACAGAAGTGAAACCTTTTTCATACCTCAACAGTATAAATGATCTAACATTTGTATCTTAATATTTTTCTATGTACTTCTATGAGTTTGTGTGGCTACCAGCTTCTCCATCAGTAGCCCCAAGCTCAACACCCCAAAGAAACAACACTATTTTTGTTATTTATTGAACATTTGCAGTGCCCATTGCTCCATATAATAGAATAGGTGACATGACAGGTACATGGGGAGAGACACTAAGCCTTGGAGCGAGAAAGTGGAGAGAGATAAAGGACCAAAACAATCAGCTTCCAACTGTCAGTTTACAGGCTGTGGCCCATATTCAATTTGAGGCGAAAAGCCGGAATCGTCGAAAAAGTTTTGCCGATGCCGTCATTTCGCCAGGCGGAAAGTCAATGCAATGTAATAGGCGGAAAAGTTTCGCCTATGAATAGCAGGCAGAAAAAAGTGTAGAATTGGGGTTTTTTTCTGGTTCAAAGTTGCAGGAACCCCCGTGCAGCATTCAGATAGTCCCCCAGAGGTAAACTGTGTCAAATGTTAAAAAAAAAAAAAAAAAAAAAAAGTTAAGAACACCCCCCAAAAAATCACTGTCAATTTGGGGGCGAAAAAAAAAAAGTTGGGGAACAAAGTTAAAAACTAGCAAACTAGACTCTAGGGGGGGTCCCCAAGTATGCCCCAGGTGCTTTTATCATTGCAGGTGCGTGCGGCAGGTGGATTTTTCACAATTTATTAAGTTAACTTCAGCAACTTATAAATATGCTGGCCTCCTTTTCAAGTACCCCAAAATTGCTGGGATAAGTTATTTTCTGCAAAAAAACCTCCTGAATACTATTCTTCACCACTTATACAAAAACGCTATTTAGCAGCTATTGAGCCCGTTAAAAAAAACACCAAATACCTGCAGCAAGCCAAATCGGGGGGGGGGGGGCTTACCATAGGGAACCCACATGTCAGAGCATCTATTGGGGGGTGTCAGGCGGATCCCCCCAAATCTGACATGACTTACCACTTTTTTAAGTTTCGCCGGGTCCAGTTCTCGCGTGCTTTCAAATTGAATATGGGGATAGGCGGGCAATACTTTTCCGCCTACAAAACACGCGATGTAGACGAAAAGTCTGGGAGGCGGAAAAGTATCGCGGGTCCGCTCAAATTGAATACGGCTCTGTGTTTGAAAAATGGCAGTCAGGAGATGATTGGGTGGTCCTTTAGCTCTCTCCAAGGCTTAGTACATCTACACCACAATTAGCTGCAGAACTTTCCTTACAAGTCCTCTTGGGAAAGTTGCCAAATAAAAACAGAATACTGTATATAAAGGCGTGCTTTAACTTCTCTAGTTATTATCCGCCCAGTACATTTATTCCTCAGCAGTGAACAATATACCACAACCAAACTGAATGATGTGTATACCTATACTGTATTACTATTAAGCCTTACTTGTAAGGTTATCTTTTGGTAAGTCAGCGAGATGAGGTGCACACCAGGCTGTTATGCAAGAGCTGCACATATTCAAGCTGACAGTTCACAGAAACTGTTACTAACAGACAGACTGTTTACGCTCATTGACAACTCCTTACCTGGTGTAGCTGTTAAGTTGTTGTGATATTGTCATGTTTATACTGTTGAGTTCTGTTACATTAAGGCTGGAAGGCTGGTGCTTACTACGACTGTGGGACTGGTGAGCTTTGTTTGATATTACACCATTACTGCAATTGCTATCCGAACCTAAATAGATAAAAAACAAAAACAAATGCTAAATACAGGTAAAAGGAAACAAAACGTTAAACTATCACATTAAAAAAAAAAAAAAAAACTCCAAAAAATATATATTTTGTATAATTGCATTTTTTTTCCTTTCATAACATAATTTACAGATTAAAATAATAGCTTAAGACGCATCTTTATTTCTTCTCTCGTGTGGTGGATACAGGCATAGAGATAGTGGCACACTATAGAGTAACACAGTGCTTGTGCATATAGCGTATACAGATGAAGCAGGGATGGGGGAAACAGAGAATGCTCTACTGTCCCCACTCCTGCTTGGTCATCCGTCTCTCTTAAGTGACCGTGTCCGGCACAGGCATTATGCTAATCCATACAAATTCTCTCTGTGCTCGGATTGTGAGATAGAAAGACAGACAGACAATATTTATGGGTACATGATACTTGATGCTTCAATAAAAACTTGTTTAAAAAAGAAGAAAAATACAGCAGTAATTTGATAGCAGAAATAAAATAATTCATGTTATTTGGATTTAATGCCATCTTAATCAGTGTGACTTGTGCTACAAATGAAAGAAATGTGATGAATTATACAAATCTTAGCAACTTAACCTATGCACGGGGGGCGATTTATTTATATGTAAGATCCTGTAGTAAACTTGCATGGTGGGTTTTTGCACAGAAAATGACAATTACGTTACCAAAAATGTCACTTGATTATTACCATAAATATCACTAACAACCCATAGAAATACATTGCGCAAGGATTCTACGGAAACACAAAGTTAATTGAATCAGCCCCTTAGTGAAAGCCGTCGTTCTGTGAGATCAACTGGTATTCACAAGGCCACCGCCATATACATTTTCAAGAAAGGAGTACTTCATGAATATTTGTTCATAAAGTGCATCCGTGTTGTTACTGCTTCCTATTGACTTAAAATACATACTGGTGAATATTGGATTTATTTCACTAGTGGTTATCTCCACTATAGTGTAAAGTGGTGAGCACACTGTAACTGATTTATGCACAAGTCAGCACAAACTATGATGAGTAGGAACATTACATACTGGCTCCAAGTATCTCCAAAAATGACCTCAATGCCGCATAATGATCCAATCGTTAAATAAACTTGATCATTATCCGACATGTTCAGAAATGCATTTGAAAGATGATCACACAAGGCCTGAAAACCCATGTGTGTGAAGTCACCTTAATACAGCACTAATTAGCCTGTCAGTGGTTCCCAAACTTTTTTGAATCACGGCAACCTAGTGCATCAGAATTGTTTTCATGGCACCCCTAAGCCAGAAGTTTGTCATTGAGAAATTCTGAAAAAAATGTAGTGAAGTAGTACAGTGATATAAATTGTGCTTACCCGTCATCCTTAGGTTTAGTTATGTGGTGGTGGACAAGTCTGTGCTTCTGTTTGGGCACATATTTACATTACATTGACCATAAAGAATGTGATTTGGTGCTGGACCACCAACCTGAGGCAACCCTGCTAGTGCCCAGAAGGCACTCCAGGGTGCCGCAGCACACAGTTTGGGAACCACTGGCATAAATGCCCTAGCACTTCCATCTGAATTTTGTCCAATCTACATGTGTGACGTATTGGATATGAATTCTGTTACAGAACAAATTAGTGAAAATTGTTACTAAAACATATTTACATACACTAAAAATGTACATTTGTAACCACTTCTAAACGGAATCTTCTCCATCACTACTAAAAAGAACGGGACATTGAAGGCAGATACATTATTTGGCAATGACCTACTGTACCTGAGTAACTGTCTTGTGATTTAGGACTGCGACCTCCCAGGCATCTCACTTCACTGTCTGTCCCATTCACCATTTCTATGAACTGCCTTACTCTGAAAAGGATTATATTAAAGAGACAATAAAAAATAATGGATTGAACAAAAACAGATGAATAAGGTTTTACTTGGACAAAACTGGAAGTATAGTATGGGGTGGAAGTACAGGAAGCATTTTAAGTACAGTGGTTGGTACAGTTTAAAGCAGTTTTATGAACACAATAGAAACCCTTTCAAATATGAAAGCCTGCTGTCATCTCTTCTACTTTTCCCATTTGACACCTCTACCCAAGGACTGTAATACCCCTTTTACACTGACCTGAAAACCCCGGGTTGTTGCACATGAACGCGCATCAACCCGGAATTTTTGTCGGTGTAAATTAATCCACACGGGTCCAGGGACCCAGGGATCCAACATGGGTAGCTTGCAGGGTTGGGCACGGGTCGTTCCCGTGTCACCCTGCACTGTAAACGCCACAATCCGGGTCACGATGACCAGGGTCGTGCCGCATGCTATCTGATTGGCCGGCTTCAGTGGCGCTTGGAGATTACATCAATTTCTAAGCGTCCACTGCAATGCCGGAAGAGCCGGGTCACTGCAGAACCGGTTCCAGTGTAAACAGTGCCAACCTGGGTATACCCTGGGTCGGCGCTGCAGTGTAAAATGGCTCTGCCCCGGGTTGGAATCTTGTAAAAGGGGTATTATAGTGGCTGCTCCAAGAATTCCAATTTTAAATTAAGACCAGGAAAGACCTATAGAACCCCAATTACTGGCATCTCCGATGCACACAGACATTATTTTGGAATACATAAAGGAAATATCCTTAGAAATGTGTGGCACTTTCTACTACAAATCGCCAGTATTAATACCGAATATACATTTCTACAGCACACGGATGTAAAAACATACCCAGTGTACAGTTCAGCTTTCCTGGCACTGGAGGCTTCCATGCGGCACTCCAATTTCCAAGACATATGGTTAAAGAAGCCCATACACGGTGTGATATAGCAGCCGATCTTTCGGATTGGTACAATATTGCTGCTATATCGTACCGTGTGTGGGCATGATATCGGACAGTGCACGCTCCCGTTGGGTCTTACATACCCACCTCTAGATCTTTCTGCATGTTCACTTGATCTGGGGATGCGATGTACGATCCCATGCAGCGCTATGCAAGTGGGGGAGGGGGTTGCCGGCATATCAGACGGTCGGCCACCTGATTGCTCTGTGTGGGGACCGCCCGATATGTCGTCTGTCGGATCGCAGGTGGTGTTGCAAGGTGCATATCGCACCGTGTATGGGCGGCTTAAGACAGTCTAGAGAAACTAATCAAAATCGTCTTGTAGGTTTTCATTTTTATTCATTAAATAGCTAACATTTTCAGACCTGGTACAACTCTGCTACAGAACTTGCAGGTCTATGTTGGTTCTTTTCTCACATAGCAAAAAAGGGACTTTGTGGTCATTATGATGGTTTGCATACAATTCCATGGTGGCTGATCAGCGCAGGATCTGTACTGTGCATGTGCCGATCCGTGTCTGCAATATCGCTGGCAGTGCCCCCTAAGCAGTCTTTTGGGGGCAGCGGCAGCCAGCGTCCCAGAAAACATGGCCCCGTTTTCTGAGTGTTCAGAGGCCAGTGTCTGCAGCTTTACTGGCCCCAGCTTGCGTGAGAGCACTGCCCATCCTGAGTTACGTGAGGGTTAGTCAGATGGCCGATGATCACGCAAGTCATCCGATGGATGGGTCCTTGGAAGCAGCAGCGGATCACAGAAGCCGGCAGAAGGCGACATTACCATATTTTACCATGACTGTTGCGTCCAAAGACTAAAAGTGTACAGCTCCGAATCAGGCCTGAGTCCATGTTGTGTACAGATAGTGATTTCAGCATACATCTTATTTGTACAATTATTAGGGAGCACACTGCACATCAATAAATATGCTACCAACATATATAAAGTTTACATAACATGCAGGCAAACACGGTAATCAGACTGTCGCTCACAGGTCACAATATGGACACTCACTTTAGGGTAAAGAAAAGATTAGGATTTCTCTCTAGCAGGTTGGGGTATAATTGTTGTGTAGTTTCAATAGCTTCTCCCATTCTTCCTGCTAATACCAATTTCTGAATCCCTGTTAATCAAATACACAATCATTTATTTTATAGAAGCCAAAAAAAAAAAAAATTCACATTAAAAAGGAAAATAAAGATATAAAAGCTTACTTCTCTAAGAAGAATACATAGAAATAAACTTAGAGCTGCTACCGGTATGCATAAAAATATCAGTAAAAATATTTATATTCTAACTAAAGTTATATAATAAAACACAATGAGAAGTCAAGAGTCGCTCATCTATGAGCTACAGCATATAGAAATGCCCCAAAATAACCTATTGTGTAGTAAGTATGCCTATTACCAGTGTGAGACAAGTGGGAATAGACTGGATTATTATTACATTTTATTTATAGGGCGCCACAAGTGTTCTGCAGCGCCACACAGAGAGCAAAATCCAATTCTGGAGTGAAATGTGTTAACCAGAGAGGCGGCATATTTGGAAATGTAAGAGATATTTGGAGATGTAAGAGATATTTGGAAATGTAAGAGTAAACCTGCTATACGTGGGGGACCAAAAAGACAGGAATTACTACTTAACATGTGGTCAGGATTGGCCGAGAACTGAATACTGTCTGACAGCTGGACCCATCTAATCTGGATGTACAAGACCGGACCAATCTGTGTGTAACCAAATGGACATGTATGTCTGTAGCCAATCTGGAAGTATGTACGGGCAAATAGGATGAGCATTTATACCTGCCCATTTATGGGTAACCTTACCACTTCTCTGCGTATAATGTGGAACCATTTAGGGTTTAAAAATAAAAAAATGCAAAGCATGTTAAAAAAAAAAACTCTCTTATTACAATGTCAGTTAGACAAAAAGATGTTACTCTTTTCAAAAAGAGGATGCATTGGAGGGAATTCACATACACATGAATTGCAAAGTGAAATTATTTTTTTTTTATCCCTAGAGAAGGAAAAATCATTGGTGAAACTACAGTATTTTCTTTATACAACAGTGTGTTGCTTTGCAGGCTAACATTTACATGCACAATCACAAGACAAGCACCCGCAAGTGTTATGCACAGCAATCACTATAGTACAGTTTAGGATCTCTGGAATAAGCAGTGTTTATTACTGGCAAGTCACCCAAGGCCTAAAAACACTCAACTACTGCAAGAGCTGAGATCCAAGCAGCATCATCTAATAGGGCTTGAACAACACTACAAAAGTTATCTTACTTTGCCTGTTTTTAATGGAGGCGAGTTCTTCCTGAACAGTCTGGTCTGTGGACTTGGCAAAGGCTTCCGCTGTTGAACAGTAGCCATGATGCACAAGATAAGAAGACACCATTCTAAAACAAGAGAAAAGAATTAAAACACGGATTATAAATTCATATGAAAATGTAACCTAAAGCAGTAGTTGTAAACTTTTTTTTTAGCTGGACCCAAAGTCTCAGCGTGCTATTATTCTAGGGCACAGGTTCTCAAACTCTGTCCTCAGGATCCCAAACAGTGCAGGGTCTCCTCACAGAATCACAAGTGAAATAAATAGCTCCACCAGTGGAACTTTAAAATGTGTCAGTGAGTAATGAATACACCTCTGCACCAGCTGGGTGACCTGAAAATGTGAACTTCCTAAATGTAAGTACTGCTTAACTGACAAGCAAGGGACCCAAAACGGTTGCTGGGACCACACTTGGGTTTCTAGACCTTCAGGTTGTGCACCTTTGGATTAAAAGATATTTTTTTAAATGATAAAAAAAAAAAACCCATTACTCCTCTACCACTAAAATTATGTAAAAAAAACAATGACATTTTAGAGTAAAACACTAATCCAAGATGAATGGATAATTTTAAAATTGTAAATAACCCTGTAAGAAATTTGGCACCAATCAATCTTTCAAATTTACAATGCCTAAAAACTAAACTAGTAATGTTTTGCATTCTAAACAGTGGCCAATGTTTTTAAAAGGGAAACAACAAAATACAAAGAAGATAATTTACAATCTGCAAAATCTACAGAGGCATAATGCTTCTTTTTGTATGTAAATGCTCCTTAGTATCCTGTACCAAGACGCATTTAGATGTATACACACCCTTACCTACACAGTGTTTGGAAACAACCCAGTAAAAATCTGTACCTGGCTTTATAAGTGGTGGACGGTCCACCAAAACCATATGGTGGAAAAAGTAATAATGTCACATAAAAAAGCCAACAAAATAAACCTTGTTGCTGGGCAACAGTATAAAACTGGACACCCTTGTGTACCTAACCCACACTTGGCAAGAAATGCTGTTGGCCTTTTACCACGTCAATCTTTTGCTCTCCTGGCGCCGTCGCCATATTGCTTCCTCAAAAACTGGGTGCAAATGCACATGGGATCATATACCCTGGTTTTACAATTTTGTGTGTTGTAAAAAGACCCATACCACTTTATTTATGATCAGGTCTAGAGCTACTGTTCCTCATTCTTATTTTATACACACATTTTAGATCAGCTGATAAATCATGACAATGAAGATGCAATCAACAGCTAGAAGTGCTCATCTGGGGAACAGTGTGGTGCCACTCTAAATGATGCATACATACAATACATATATAATGGGGATCATGCTATCAAAAGTCCTGTCAGAAAATAAACACCCTACATGGAAACGCACAATTTAGCCATGATATATGGCGGAAAGCAATAATTATGAGTAGTTCTCTACTCATACCCAGTTTCATTTTTTTTTTTTAACCATTACTTCATTGCTAAACTAATTCTTGTTTTAAATCACCCATGCTCAGAACCATATTTTATACTAGGAGCTGCATGTTTATGAATTTGCAAACAAAACAAAAAATCTTTATTCTTATCCAAACCGCATAATGAGAAACTTAACACAGGAATAGCTCCATCTAGTGGCTGTATTACTCTGCATAAAATCCAACTAGTGTAAAAACACATTATGGATCGACGTGCAGCATACAGGTGTATCCGTACACATCTTTGCTGCAGTCGCTCCAAAAAGCCCCTCTCGGCGTGCCGGGTCCTGTGAGACTCTGTTAGCATTGGGCGTCTTTTTTTCCCGGAAAAGCATATAAGTTGCAATGAGAGGTGACTAGCATGCACCAGCGGACTGTGTTGATTAATTTGATATGCAATACTTCTATATCTGTGTGCGACTGAGTCTCTGAATCTATATATGAAGTGCTACAATGTAGTGGCCGCAGCTTTTTTTAATTCCAAGTTCTGTTGTGCTTCATATACAGACTCAGCGGCACACAGATCTACAAGTGTCACATATCAAATTAATCAGCACAGTCTGCTGGTGCATCCTAGTCGTGTCGAATGGAGACTCAGACGCTTGCAGAGTTGCACGGTACCTAGGGGCTCTCGCATGCCAGGCAAGTCGTGCTGCGCGGCATATTGTAGCTAGATGTATGAGGACACATCTGTATTTCAGCAGCTGAACTTTACATGTTCCCATTACTATCCTAACTATGACAAACAGCAAAGTGGATGGGCCATGACAATCCTAGTTCTATTCATATGGTAAATAGAAGATACATGATTAAATAGATTTAGATAAAATTCTGAGAATTTCTGCATGCAGTGCGGAATAGCATCCTGCGGAATCGCCAAGCAAATTTCAACAACTCCACTCGTCGCTAAAAGCTGCATGGAAGAGCCCAGTATAAAATCCTTATTATGTAACAATGCATAGTTCTCAAATCAAAATAATACAAACGTGTGACATTTAAATGAAATACACAAATTCAGCAATGTTTTTTGATTATAGTTTGTGTGTTGCTTGATAAAAAATAGTGTTAACTACATGAAATTACAAACCGACTTACTGTTTATATGGCGTAAAAAACAAAGAACGTGGCATAGCTATTATGCAGGACGTATTCCTCCTGTTTGTCACCAGGGATGATACCAGTTCTCTGGCCTAAAGCATTACCCCTCTTTGTGCCCCCAATATTGCTGCACGACTGTCCTGATACTGAACAACCACCCCTACCCCCACCTGCTACTGAACAATCACACACACACACATATGAAAACATAACAGTGCTATATGGTCCAGTCTTTTCATATGCATCTGTCCAGTGTTTCTCTGCTGACTTTTCAGTCCCACCATATCAGCTTATCTCTCCACCGCAGATCCTCTGCTCCCAATAACCAACAAACAATGATAACTGGGCCTACCCTGCCCTCCCTAATGCTTTCTCTACCCTCATTCACTGCAATTCACTCTGCCCTTTATGTACTGAATCATAGTGACCAACAGGAGAGGAGGTACTCGGGAGAGACACAGACTTTATACTGTAATCTGCACACATACATAGGAATAACAAACAATATATAGTTAAGCATTATTAGAGGCAACCTAGGAATAAAACCCACACACATAAGTCAATCATCCACACAAACAACAGAGCAGTGTTAAATACTGATTAAATACAAGAGAAAAAAATCCAAAACATTTCATGGCCTTTAAAATAAGTTAGGAAGAGTAATACAGAAGAACACTCACCTCTGTATTATAGACTGCCAATCACCACCAACAGGGAATCTCTCAATTTGAGCTTGAATTTTGGTTCTCCACTCCCGGATGTAGTCTTCTATGTCAAATACAAAAGGACTCTGTCCAAAATTAGCATCAACCACTTCTCCTGGAGTTTGAAGTCCAACAGTTGGATACAAGTTTGGCTACAGCAAAAAAAAAAAATAATGTATAGATTTGTATTTATTATTTCTGGTTTTCTACAACAATGCTAAAATCAATAGAGTGGGTGGACATTGGGGCTGTCCTTACTACATGTAGCCCCTTTAATTATTTGAAGCTTTTTATTACATTCATGAAAGTGCAAAAGCAGGGATTAGCCTTAACTGTTCTCATTTAAATAACCCCTTTCTGCAAAACGATATACGTTCAGGAAGCCGGCCGCCACAATGCCGACAGCCGGCTTCCCAACTACTTAATCCCGGCGAAGGTTAAATGACAGGCGTCTAAATCTAGACGCCTGTTATTTTACCGACACCGGGAGACCGGCATACCGTTAGAAGTGATGCCGGGCGCGGACAACCGCGGGGGGTGGTTAGGTTAGGGGCTCCCGGGGGGGGGGGGGGACCTATTGTTTGGCACCCCCCCGGGGGACTTAGGTGTAGGCGGCGGGGAAGCGGGGATTAGGGTTAGGCACGGGGGGGGGGGTTAGGGTTAGGCACCCTAACGGAGGATTAGGGTTAGAATTAGATTACCATAGTTTATACTTACCTTTAGGACGATTCGGATTTCCTCCTCTGTCGGGCTGACGTTGCGGCCGGCGGTGAATCATACCAAATGCCTCTCCACTTACAGTCCTCATACACTATTACTGCAGTTGTGCCAAATAGCCCTTCACGGCATGCCAGGTCCTGTGCGACTGCCTACGCCAAATGTTTTTCCCGTCTTTTTCACCTGAAAGTGTGTCTTAGTCGCAATCGGATACAACAAACCACTTCAAGAGACACCACTGATTATTTTGATATGTCACACTTGTATATCTGTGTGAGGCTGAGTTGGAATCTGTATAGAAAGTGCTACAATACAGCTGCTGCACCTTTTTTTTTTTTTTTACACCAGTTCCGATGTGCTTCAAAGACAGACTGTTTGCCAATACAACAGCAACCAAGACGCATTTTTGCGCAAAAAAAGACATGAAATAAACGCTCGGTGCATGCAGAGGACCTGGCAGCTCACTTGCGGCAGGTGTCTCGCACCACATGGCGTATTGAGGCTAGGTGTATGAGGACAAGATCAAGAAATGTCCACAAATTTCCCAACTCCTACCATTGGCTGGAGCAAACATCTGCCACCATATCTGCTTTCCAATCAAAGCACTGCTGCTGGAATACTAGACATGCTAAACGCAAAATTAAGGGCACAATGTCACAGAAGAGCATTTGCTCTGCAGTTCTACGGTTAGAAAATAAACCTTTGGACCTCATTCAGACCCGCTCGCCAGCGCTGTACGCTCGCTCGCCCAGCAAAGACAGCCCAGTGAAATGAGTGACAGGAGAGGCCGTTTGTGGGTGGTAACAGGGGCAGGACACTAATAATGGGGGTGTGGAGGTGCGAACGCAGGAGTGCCTCGTGTTTCAACTTCATTTTTAAGGCGTGCATAATTAACAGGCAGCGTCATAGTACACGTCACATGCCTGTTTTTTACACTGAAGTCCTCGCAGTGCTTGCGGCAGGGTAAGGCAGCCACAAGCGATGCGATCGCTACCAACGGCGCTCCATGACCCAATGTTTTAATACACTTCGTGGAAATGACGTGTGCTAGTGGGCGTCTCAACATACGCTAATGGGTGTCTGCATACACAGAGCGATCGCTCGCATAGCCAAAGTGGGTGTGCTTATGCCTTGGCAAGCGATCGCTTCCCATGTCGTCACTTTGATAAATTTGCATACACTGGATGCGAGTGATCGCATCTAGCGAGCGGGTCTGAATGAGGTCATTAGTGCATCTTACATATGCCAACATGATTGTTTTACTTTCTCTGACAATATCAGCCAAACTATTTAGCAAAAGTACTTCAGAACAGAGCATCATCTATAGAAAAGGAGGGATGATGGAAGAAATAATTGACCTAAAACACAGGTATTATTATTAGTCTTTATTCTCTTCCTGCCTTACTATGCTTTATAAGAATTTTTTTCCTACTTTTTATTGTGAAAGTACACAAGTGATACATACAAGGCATATATACTGCATAATAAACATGTACAGGCTTTCTTTGAAAAAGAAGAAAAAAACACCACACAAAATAGTTCTGGACAAATATCATCATCATATAATCAAGGTCCCGGGGGTATGGGATGGGTTGAGAGTGGAGAGGTGTGGGTCACAAGATAGAATCAGGGAACAAAGTTAAGCATCAAGAATTGAATCAGTGTTCGTACCCGCAAACGAAACACACATGGGGTATATTTACTAAAGTGCAGGGTTTTTTAAGTGGAAATGTTGCCCATAGCAACCAATTAGATTCTACTTAATAAGTAGAATCTAATTGGTTGCTATGGGCAACATCTGCACTTCAAAAAAAACCTGCACTGAAGAAAACATACCCCATATGGGGCAGTTAGGATAATCGGGGCAAAGTCGTGTGGAGGTAAATTATTTATATGGGAGGGCAGTACCAAGATTCACTAAATATCAAGGGCATCTAAACATGGTGAAAGAGGTCCGGTCTATCATGGACCGGTAGTATGTAATCTTCTCCATGTATGTGATATGGCAGATACAGTTTTTGATCGCTGAGAGGGGGATTGTTTCCGATGTTTCCAGATGGATGCGATCTTAGATTTAGCAGTCGCTAGGACATGGGAAACCAACTTAGTGATGTGTCTAGATAGGGCTTTGGGGAGTAACAGAGGAGAAATATCGATGGGTCCTTAGGGTTTGGAGATTCCACCAGAGGCAAAGATACTTTGTAATTTATCCCAGAATAAAAAAACAGGACATGTCCACCAAATATGATAAAAAACACCCACTTCCCTAGTTAAGTGGGCGGTCTTGGGGCTTCATGACCCCGATACGCAGCAAATGACATAATTATGGCAGTGTGCTTTGAGCAGGCTGCACATTTAGGGCCCTATTTAGAGTTGGACAAATGTAAGTTTGTGTCATAAATGTGCATTTCTGTACTGTGCATGCTTACCACCACACATCTCTATCACACTCAGCTAGCATAAATCTCTGCGTTTCTGTACTGTGCATGCTTACCACCACACATCTCTATCACACTCAGCTAGCATAAATCTCTGAATTTCTGTACTGTGCATGCTTACCACCACACATCTCTATCACACTCAGCTAGCATAAATCTCTGCATCTCTGTACTGTGCATGCTTACCACCACACATCTCTATCACACTCAGCTAGCATAAATCTCTGCATCTCTGTACTGTGCATGCTTACCACCACACATCTCTATCACACTCAGCTAGCATAAATCTCTGCATTTCTGTACTGTGCATGCTTACCACCACACATCTCTATCACACTCAGCTAGCATAAATCTCTGCATCTCTGTACTGTGCATGCTTACCACCACACATCTCTATCACACTCAGCTAGCATAAATCTCTGCATTTCTGTACTGTGCATGCTTACCACCACACATCTCTATCACACTCAGCTAGCATAAATCTCTGCATCTCTGTACTGTGCATGCTTACCACCACACATCTCTATCACACTCAGCTAGCATAAATCTCTGCATCTCTGTACTGTGCATGCTTACCAACACTCTAGCATACATTTAATACAGTAAGGACATATTGGATATAGGATCTACTGAGACTTGGACGCATCCCCTAGGAGGTATATCAATTACAGGTTAAAAAAGTCCAGGCATAAAGATACATTTATAGATGCTTTTGACTCTCAACTTGTGTATAGACCCCTGTATCTGAGTGACTCATGCATTAGTTGCACCAGCTCTCTATTTGGATTACATATTTGCCATATTTAAATAATGGCATTTGGATTAGTGCAGATAGGATTTCCACTGGATTGTTAAAGTGGTAAACGATAGATGTATATTTCATTACATTTTACACTGAACATTCGACTTGCATTTATTAACAACACTATCAACACTAATCTCTTGTTTATGTGATGCAATATACTGTATATGAATAGGGTAATATGAAATTGTCAAGCCGTACCTGTAAGCTATTGTGGTGGGCTAGTACACACATTAGTACACCAGGTAACAAAATGCTGCTGTTTTGAGTAGGGGTATTTTGAAACACTTGTATATGCTTTTTTGCGGCACAAGTTTTACAAGTATGTTCGGAAACCCAAAACATGTCCAACTTTAAATGAGGCCTTTAAAGCTCAAGTCACAAGAAGGAGTAACTAATTTGGGCCAAAAAGATACAAACATTTTAAGATTAACTAGAGGTATTTTAAAAAACAAAACAAAACAAAAAAAACACCTAACTTACTCGATGTTCACTTTCCCATAAGGAAAATAACTCATTGTAGGTCAGATACCGACTTAGTGGTTCTGAGAAATGAATAGTAAATTGCCTTATACCTGAATAAAACTTACCGGAAGGTCTGTAAACGCAATACCTGTTTAAGGAGAAACATAAGAAATTACTTTGGTGAGATATGTACAGTTATAAAATACATTACAGATGCTGCTTGACAAGGTAGATGATACACTCACAATCACATGTACATGTCATCTACAGAAGCACAAAATGACTTAATCCTAGTGGCCTCTCCAGTACCACCTCTGAAATAATAATAAACCCACCCTCCAATTTGGCCAATAACCAGTGTACAGTTTCCTGAATGTCAGGACCTTAGCTGAATACACAGTGCATTACATTCAAAGAATGTGGGTTGCATAGCTGCTAAAACAAATAAAGAATTCTTCCCCTGAGAAGTAAGCTACACACTAAAATTACACATAACACAACAAATATAGTTAAAACATTTCAAAGGTTGCTGAAAGTCACCAATTTTGAATGGACTGTTTCTGCGGTTACAGTAAACACATAGAGGCTATATAGAGGTATTTGCACATTACCTAGACTGTGTCCGTTTTTAGTGTAGAAACATGTGTTGTCTATTAAGTTAACACAACATCCAATGACATCTCCGGTTGTGAAAGTTGGGCCGTACGGTTGACCGGTTCCAGAGGAACAGAATGAATGTCCATCATCTCCGTGATATCCATAAGAATGCTTATCCCAACCTTTATGTAATCAAGGCAGAAAGACAATAACACAAAAAAATAGCTCAGTCGGTTTGATTTTTTTACATCTGCAAAAACATAAAGGGTTCGGAATGGCCATTGTGAGGATAACAATGTGTTGGCTAATCCTTTTTGTTAGACCATGGATGTTCAGTAAAACCTCCATGTTTTTTATGCATAAGATTACCCATATTGGTATTTAAATGCTAGACAGGCATAATAATGTACTGGAGTTCCTGATTGCTGCTGTTATTTTAAACAATATTTTAGTTTTTTGGTGTCAAAGACCTAAGGTGACAGACATGTCTTGATATTGCTTTGTATGGTTAACGACTTGCAGGTATATGTTTTACAGACACCTATGGTTTTTATACCTACAGTGAGAGACTCTGGTGTTTAAAGAATGTATGGTTTGCTTGCATCATATTAAAGTGATCCCCCAATGAGTTGACTATTATTATATAGAATGAAAGATCCACATAATTGATGTAGCATTATTCTATAGCTGGGCACACATTATTCCATCTATCATCCATAATATCGTCCCGACGCGGATCTGAACGATATATTGTACAAATCATATAGTGTGTATGCCCAATCCGTTGTTCCCGGCCGTCATTCATTGAATCGTCCCATCTGCTGTGCTACACATCAGATGGGACGATTCCACGACCAACGTGGTGCTGTTACATGTTGCATGTAACTATACATCCTCAGATCTTTCTGCATGTACAAAAGATCTGAGGATGCGAAGGACGACGGGCGGGAGCGCACATCGGGATCATGATAGTGGGTACACACTACACTATTTGAACTATTTGCTGTTCCAATGTGTCGGAATCAGCCAAATTGTTCAAAATATCGTCTAGTGTGTACCCAGCATTAAAGTTTTTCCCCAACAGCTGCAGTGTTGGAACAACTGTATAAACGTTCTAAGTACTCCAGCTAGGCAAATGTTCTATAATGCACCTGGTGTAAGCTAAAAGTAGCATTCTACCATCATCCGAGTGTGGTATATTTTTAGCACTCATCCCAAAGACCAGCTTTTATTTACCTCAATTACTTACAACATCAGACTTCTGCGCCAGCTCAGACATACCTCAGACCTCAGATTAGTTAGGGAGGGAAAGGCCTCCTAGCAAGGTTTGTTAATAATATTAATAAAAAGAGTAATTTAAACACTTTTTTGGTATTGCTCAAAATGTAACTAAGGTGAAGAGTTTAAAAACAAAAATATGTGGCTGTGCTTCCATTAACGCATAGCGGCCTCTAGCGAATCAGCATCTGAAACTTCATGAACTACAGGGGCTGCAGGACTTTAAACTGTTTCACCGTGTTTGTATAGTGCAATCAGCTTTGTCAATATTTTGAATGACGTGGCAGTACGGATACCGTTACCAATTTATTTGCACATTTTGCAAAATGCCATTTTATACAAATACACCTACAATTAGCACTAACTTGCCTGAAAGCGGCATTAACATATTAGAAGACTTGGTTTGTTTCCAGAATAGGAGTTGATCAAACACGAATGGTTCATGTTACGGTCTCTCGTTATAGCATATTACAGAAGTACAGAACATACCTGGGAGCCTATTCAGATTGACACCCTGGGTGGATAGCCCAATGCCCATATAGCTGTAACGACAACAAAAGGTAAATAAAAATACAGATATTTATTTGCATATTATATATATATATATATATTATATATACTAGGGATGTGCAGGCTCGGATAGGTTCGAGTTTGTACGTGGAGTTCGGATTTTTCCCTCCAAAAAAACGGAACTCAGAACGAGGCAAAACGTCATCTTACATGGACGAACATCATCATTCCTGGACTTTTGTCCAGGAATGATGATGTTCGTCCATGTAAGATGACGTTTTGCCTCGTTCTGAGTTCCGTTTTTTTGGAGGGAAAAATCCGAACTCCACGTGCAAACTCGAACCTATCCGAGCCTGCACATCCCTAATATATACACATACATAAATGCATACACATACACACACATAATGTTTGTGTATATATATATATATATATATATATATATTTATTAATCGATAATAAATTAATTTATCCCTCCACCACGTAGAAAAGAACTACTATCAATATTTAGAGTTATGGTATAACATGCCTCTTAACATGTTCTTCGATGTCCATAGGGTCCACAGGATCTACCTTGGGGTATGTAGTGGAAACAATCCATTGCGCCAAACAGTTTACAGCTTTGAAGCTCCCAGCATGCACTGGTCCTCCTCCCTATATACCCCGCCCTCAACAACAGGCATTCAGTTTGTAAACAAGCCTAACGGAAAGAGACGGAAAGTGGAGAAGGAAGTACATTGCTCACAAGAAACACTCAACATACGAAGAGGGAATCAGTTATACGTAAAGCAAAAGAACAGATCCCAACTGAGGCCAGGTGCGTCAGGGTGGGTGCCCTGTGGACCTCGAAGAAAAAGTTAACTGAAGTATGTTATACCATAACGCTAATTTTCTTCTTCAGGGTGCATAGGATCCACAGGATCTACCTTGGGGACATCCTAAAGCAGTTCCCTTAAGGGTGGGGAAGCTCCTGCGCAGAAAGGAGAATCCGCCGCCTAGAGGAGGTATCTGGGGAGGCAAAAGTATCAAGTGCATAGAGATTGATAAAAGTATTGACGGAAGACCAAGTGGCTGCATTGCACAGCTGTTCAGCCGAGGTGCCATGTCTAACCGCCCACGATGGTCCAACAGACCGAGTAGAATGTGCTGTCACCATGTTTGGGACAGGGAGACAAGCCTGTGTATAGACCTGAGAAATAGTCGTACACAGCCAGCGAGCCAAAGTCTGCTTGTCTGCTAGCCAGCCTTGTTTGTGAAACCCATATAACACAAAGAGCGAATCTGATTTCCTGAGCTGGTACGATCCACGTCAATACGAAGGGCTCGAACCACATCCTGGGAAGCTTCACCTGTAGACAGGTCTAAATACTGAAAGGCTGGAACTACAATCTCCACATTTATATGGAAACGAGAAACCACCTTTGGAAGGTAACCCACCTTAGTACGGAGGACAGCTCTATTTTGAAGAAAAATAAAATATGGAGAAGGACATGACAGAGCTGCCAAGTCAGAAAATCCACGAGCCGAGGCGATAGCGAGGTGAAAAAGAGTCTTCGCTGTCAACCATTTTAAGTCCACCGTATCCAAAGGTTCAAAGGGAGCCGTCTGCAATGCCCTGAGAACCAAAGTCATATCCCACGCTGCCACCGGAGGGACAAATGGAGTTTGCAGCCGGGCAGTCGGAGAACCCCCTGCAGGAATGTTCTAACATCCGGCAGAGGGGCAATTCTGTATTGGAACAAAACTGACAATGCAGAAACCTGAACTCTCAAGGTAGCCAGGCGAAGACCTAAGTCTAATCCCTCCTAAAGTAAAGCAAGTAATTCTTGCGACCTTGAAAATCTTAGGGTCATATTTTCTGTGAGAACACCAAAGAAAAAATGAATGCCAAATTCTGTGATAGATGCGGGCGGAAGTAGGCTTCCTTGCCCTCAGCATCGTCTGAAACACAGAGGCCAAAAAACCTTTGGCCTTCAAGCCGGCAGACTCAATAGCCATGCCGTCAAAGCCAGCAGAGGTAAGAACCGATATAGGCAGCGACTCTGCTCTAGCAGATCCGGCTGTAGAGGCAGTGGAAGTGGACTGTCTATGGATAGACATGTCAGGTTGGAGAACCAATGCCTCCTGGGCCGGGCAGGGGCTATTCGTATTATCCTGCCGCCTTCCTGCTTGAACTTTTGCATGACTCTTGGGAGGAGGGAGATTGGAGGAAACAGGTATGCTAACTGAAGTCCCACCTCATCGCCAGAGCATCCACGAAGGCGACTGAGGGGTTCTGGACCCGTACCTGGGGACTTTGTGATTGTGACGTGACCCTATGATGTCTACATCCGGTAATCCCCACTTGTCCACCAGGAATTGAAAGACATCCGGTTGAAGAGCCCATTCTCCGGCGTGTATGTCCTAGCGACTTGGGAAGTCCGCTGCCCAGTTCAGGACACCTGGGATGAATATTGCCGAGATTACCGGAAGATGGCATTCTGCCCACAGCAGAATTTCTACCACTATCTTCAAGGCTGCCAGACTTCATGTGCAACCCTGATGGTTGATGTAGGCCACTGCTGTCACGTTGTCGGACTGAACCTGGACAGGCCTGCCTTGTAGGAGGTCCTGCACCAGTATGAGCGCTCTGTGCACTGCATGAAGCTCCAAGATATTATTGAGACTTTCCTGAACGTCCATCTTCCCTGAAAGGTGTGATGGCCTGTCACTGCTCCCCATCCTCTCAGGCTTGCATCCATGTTGAGGAGTACCCAGTCCGGGACCCATAACAGACAAATCTTGTTTAAATGAGTCGTCTCCAGCCACCAAGCGAGGGAGAGCCGAACCTCTGGCGAGATGCGGATCATCAGAGACTTTATCCGATGATACGGACCATCCCAATGAGCTAGAATCCAATTTAGCAAGGACTTGGGAGTGGAAGCGGGCATAAGCCACCATGTCGAATGTGGATACCATGGAGCCCAGCACCTGCATTGCCAAGTGTACTGTCACACTGCGCACACGAGACTGTAGTGCCACAATCTTGTTTTCTGGTAGAAGAATCCTCTGTCCCAGAGAATCCAGCAGCACCCCCAAGTGCACCATCTGCTGAGTTGGAGAAAGAGAAGACATTTTCCAATTGATTATCCAGCCGTGCTCTTGTAAACAGGCAATGGTCATCTGCAGATGACCCTGTAACATCTCCTGAGATTGTGCTAATATCAGGAGGTCATCCAAACATGGCAGTATCCTGACTCCTTGTCATCTGAGAAGAGCCGTGATGACTGCCATTATCTTGGTAAATACCTGAGGGGCTGTGGCCAGACCAAAGGGTAGAGCCTGAAATTTGTAATGTTGCGGATCTACCGGCAATCTCAGAAATCTTTGGTGTGATCGTGCAATCGGAACATGCCAATATGCATCCTGTATGTCCAGGGAGACCATGAAATCTCCAGGCTCCATTGCCAGCATAATTGACCGTAGGGTTTGCATACAGAAGTTTGGCACATGGATTAATCAGTTGAGAGACTTCAGATTAAGGATAGGGCGATGCGACCCATTTGTTTTTTGAATCAAAATAAAATTTGTATAATAACCCCTTCCCTGTTGCGTCACAGGAACGGGGACTATGACTCCTGACTTCAGGAGGTTCCCAATAAACTCTTGGTAGGTCGAAGCCCTGACCGGGTCTGAAGGAAGGCTTGAGGGGGGATGCCTCAGGAACGTGATGGCATAACCATGAGAGACCAGCTCTCGAACCCAGGCATCCGTAGTTGTCCGATAACAGTCCTGGAAGAACTGTAAAAGACGGCCTCCGACCCTGAGACCCCCCAGGGGGAGGCCCACCCCATCAGACAGACTTCCTATCTGGCTTGGAGGCAGGATGTTTGTTTGACTAAGATTTCTTGGGCTGACGTGTCTTGCGGGCATGACTCTGTCTAGAGGAAGACTGACCTTTTGTCCTACTCTGTGTGCGAAAAGACCAAGCTGCCAACTGCCTAAATTTAGGGGTAGACATAAGATTCGTCAGTTGCTTAGACTGAGGAAAATAATCCTTAGCCTCCTTCTGACGCCTAAAGACCGGAGCCATGGCTGTCAGTGGAGCCTCCTCTTCCTCTATACTGAGGACAGATCTAACAGCTCTCACCAGAGAGGGGACATCCACAAGGTACTATTGGTCTTTTTCTACTGACCCAGAACTCTCAGTATCAGAGTCTGAAGAGGAGTCCGAGTCCTCATGCCCCTGCTTTACCACCACTTGTCTATCTGGCTGCTGAGGAGCTATAGACGGCTGCATACTCTGACTAGAGTGAGCAGTAGAATTAACCCAACAGGAATTCATGGGGGGCAAACATATAGAAGGATACAAATGCTGTGAACACCCCATAGCATGAGGAAACACCGCAGCCGGAGCCCGCGATTCTGCAACTTTGTCCACTAAATGCGACAAAACCGGATACCACCTGGGTGGCTCTAACGCTGGAGCAGATGTACCGGATCGAACAGGTAGTGGTTTACAACAGTAACTACACATTCCATCCTGGTTAACATCCTGCTCAGACAGGCCTGCCAAACAAGACACACATGATCTTAGTACTGGCATATCATCCATCTCACCTACACCTTTAGACATGACAAATGTATAAATGGTATAAGGTGTACAGTATAAATGCAATGTGAGCCTTTATCAATGAAAACCCACACACCCTTCAGAGGGATGAGGAGAAACACAGTGATAGGTACAGTATAACTGACAGTTTGAAATTAACAAAAAGGCAGTACAAAAAACAGCAGCTAGCATTAAAGTCACATACAATGCATAAATACGTACACAAATGCTATTGCAATTGGACTCTGAATCAACTAACCAGGGGTAATGGTAGGATATAGAGTGCTATATAACAGATCCAAAGGAGAGGTATATAGGGAGACAGACCAACCTCTGAACTCAGACCAACAGCTACAGCAGTACACACACAAATGCCATCTGCGAGCGTCTCACCATGAGGTGGTCAAATATAGCAAACCAGGCGCTGAAACACATACAGGAAGTTGCGTTTGGGTTGGGGGAGCAGCGGTCGGGAGAGCGCCTATCTCCCCTAAGCTGCAATTTTGATGGCACAGGTATGCTGGCCTCATAGTAGTCGACGCTTACAAGTGCGTCTACTATACGTCCCCGGCGACAGACGATATGGACCCGGTCGCCTTAGTGAGGACACGTCACTCGAGGCCTTCACCCGCAGCTGCAACCGATGTGTCTCCTACACCGGATGCCAGGACTGCCGCGCACAATTCCCTGTGAGGAATCGCTTACCTGTCATCTCCGTGCCTGACTGCAGTCCAGACCTCAGCAACAGCCGCTAGCTAAGCCACGCTGAGGCCCACCGAAAACCTCAGGGCATATAGCGGTACTGGTGTTTCAGCGTCGGCGGAGGTAGTAGGAGTCATTAACGGAGCCTGGTACTGCTAAACTCAGTAGTTCAAAGACTAAGGTAAATCATAAAAGAAAAAAGCCTGGGACTGCCTAGGCAGTCCTGCTGTATAACAGGTGCGTCTTGCTGCGCACCAAACAAAAAAACGGAATGCCTGTGGCTGAGGGCGGGGTATATAGGGAGGAGTACCAGTGCATGCTGGGAGCTTCAAAACTGTAAGCGATTTGGTGCAATGGATCGCTTCCACTACATACCCCAAGTAGATCCTGTGGATCCTGAAGAAGAAAGTAATGATAGGGTTCCTTGCTAATATGGAGTATTATACGTAATTTAGATGTCATGTGATAGGGCAATGAAAGTATTTTTGCAATAGTGTATTATTTATCAGACTAAATAAATAAATACAACTATAGTTACACACTGCTTATTTTGTAAGTAAACCAATACCAAATCTAGTTAGTGCTTATGCCTAATGTTTAGAACTTTTTATCCAAGGTGGAAAATACCTTTTAAATCTCAAAGCTAATACTGAGGGCCTAAACCAGTCAGTGAGATAAGTGACTCTATTTATCATGGTGAGAAAAGCTGCATCTCTGGATAAAATGTGTTTTTTCCTGGAGATATGGCTAAATGCTTGGGACCAGGGGTAATTTGGATGATGGAATATTCCATATTATGGAATATTTGCATATCATAATGAAATGTCTTGGGAATGGGGCCCGAATATACATACAGAATGCATTTATGTGTTATATACACCTTATACACACAGCCTGCAGGTCATTTTATACAATATTTTCAATAATTTTGTGGCTCAAACAAAGTTTGTGTACATTGAACTATCAAAAATCAAAGGTTTCATTATCTCAGTCATGCCAAAAAAATTACGTATTTCGGAATATTTGGATATGGGAGACTCAACCTGTACTGATCAGTTGGAAAACACTAGAACAAGTGCAATCTATTCAAACGTATAGTCTTATCTAACCACTTGTTTTACAAGAACAATAATGACCTTTGGATCAATCAACAATTTTCTATATTGTCGAATAATCACCAATATTATCGCTCTGAGCACAGCCTTAAAAACTATAAAGGACAAGAAAAAGCAAAATGCAGCAGAAAAAAACAACTTACATACAGTATATCTGAGCTGAAACTGATGTCTACACATTGATAATGGTCTAAAGATTACATTTTATTGTTATACAGTAATGATGTCAACACAGCATTAATAATACAGTGACAACCTGTAATATAGAACATCTCTGTACTGCTCCAGAGAGAAAAGTATATAAATGAGGGAATTCAGGTTAGCACTGCCGCACTGTAATGACAGGCAGTCATCTCATTTGCCTCTAGTCATGCATAAAGTCACTGCTGATGAGCAGTCCCTGGCGAGTACAGGCAGCCGCCCCCAACACACTCCCCCCTCCTGATCGGATAATAAAAAAAAAACAAACAAACAATCAAGACACCCACAACACCCCCAAAACACTCTGGGCCTTTTACATGGGATGTAGTCAGCAGCCCAGTGTGCGGGATGCTGACGGTCTAAATACCGGCGCCGGTATCCCGACAGCGTTGGGATTTCGGCTCCAGTATCCCGGCTGCGGGCATCCCGAAGGTAAGTATCGGGAGACGGGCACTAAGGGGGGAGGGTTAGGTTTAGGCACAGAGAAGGGAGAGTTAGTATACATACCTACGGGTGTCGGGATGCTGACTATCGGTATTCTGACCGACGGCAGCCCAACCGCCGGGAACACATACCTAACCCCTTTTACATACGTATCCCGTTACCATCCCTGCATTTATCTTTCAATGATTAATATGAGGGCCTATTGAAGATTTTGTGAGGGATGTCTTGTAGCGTTTTAGGGGTACACAGTAATCTTGCCTTCACTTATTATTTGTTTGTTACTATTTACTACACAGTTTTGTAAATTACATACACAAACAAGTGCACTCTTGAAAAGAATTAGCCATACTCCATGTATATTTTTGGAAACATTCCTTAGAGATGCTGGTCCATACCATTACGCTGTTGATGCCTATTTCTCAGCCATACACTCATAGTCCAAATTTCCTATTCCATCATATCACAAAATGTTGAATTGGATTAAGATTTGGGAACGGGGGGAGGTCACTGGCGTATGCTGAACTCACTGTCATGTTCAGGCAACTCATTTGAGATTATGGGCCAAATTTAATTAGCCCTGTTAAATGAACTGCCCATGTGAAAAAGGGCGATAATCTTGGGCTTTAACGCCCGTGGCTATTCAATTAGAGTCCTTTTTTCATTCGAACGGCTTGTTCACGCCCCCTATAAATCAACGCATTAACAGGCGTTAACACATAAAATCCATGATAAATTCTCGGCTCTACCCGTTAAGTGCCTTCACCCGCTTATCAGGTCTGATCAGACCCCTGAAAAAAACCTCTGAGTAGTGCATCCTGCGGGCTGCCTTCGGGGACTAATTGAATAGGACCAGGGGATCAATTAGCACGCCATAAATTACTGCGGCTAATTGAATTCTCCACCATATGTGCTGTGTGCTCTTTTGGTATAAAAGGGGCATAGCCAAGAAAATATTCCCCACATTACACCACCGCTATCAGCTTGGACCACTGACACAAAGCAGGATACATGCGTGGATTCATGTTGTATATGCCAAATTCAGATTTGTCTGACCTGGCAACACACTCCCCCAACACTTTAACTGTCCCAATGTAGCCTCAATTTTCTGCTCTTAGCTGACCGGAGTGGATCTGTGCGTCATCTGCTGTTGTAGCTCAACCACTTCCAGGTTTAACATGTGTGTAGAGATGCTCTCTATCATGCCACTGTTGTAAACCATGGTTATGGTCACCTTTCCTATCAGCTTGAACAAGTCTGGCTATTGTCCTCTGACCTCTCTCGCTCACAGAACTGCTGCTCACTGGACATTTTTTGTTTTCCACACATTTCTCTATAAACTCTAGAGACCGTCTTGGTAGAAAATCCCAGGAGATCAGCAGTTTCTGGGATAAATCATTCCACTGTCAAAGTCACTTAAAACCACATTTCTTCTCTGTTCTGGAATTAGGTCTGAACAACAATTGAATCTTTTGACCATGTCTGTATGCTTTTATGCATGGAGTCGTTACCACACCATAGGCTTTTGTACTGCTTTCTTTCCAAATGCCATTTACTGCCTAATGTGGCTCCAGTATGTAAATGAAAGGGAGGAGATAGATGAAGGGTAACAAAAAGGAATCAGACAAATACTTCTCCTTTTCTAAAACTGGGTACACACTAGATGATATGTCGTCTGATCGTCCACATCAGCCAGTGTGTAACGCCTACGTCGCTGATGATGCACGCTCCCGCACATAGTTAGCGACATAGTCAGTGGGGGCCATGCTGCTGAATGCAGCATAGCCCCCGCCGTCGCTCCCTGCATGGACACTTGCCGATGCCGGGACGCGCCGCCTACGATATCGTGCTGGGCACCCATCGGCTAATGTGTACCCAGCACAATACACAATAAAAATCTTTAAAAAATACAGAAATAAATGTAGATTGATCTTTTCAAGCATTTCAGATGGACAAAGCAGAAACAGGTATTCATAGACGTACATGCACCCCAGTAGACTTTCCTAAATAGACCTTGAGTATTAACAATGTAATAATTACATTGAAGCAATGTGTTACTTACTTTAAAAATAGAAATATATCAGAATAGCCGCTTAGGAATTCTGTGACCATGCAGCCAAGTAATTCTACATAGGTAACAGCTTTCCATGGTTACTTCTAATCTTTTATCTTACAGTATCGTACCGTTGTGGGTACATTGGACCTCATTCAGGAGGCGGTCGTTAGTTGCAAGCGGTTGCACTGAATCAGGGCGGCAACTTGCATCCTAAACAACCGCCTCCTTGTCGATCACTAAGCTGTGGGTTAAAACCCATAGCTCTAGCGACCGACATGGGTGATGGTCGCGATGGTCAAGACAATTTGCGACCATCGGGGCTTACAACCAGACCCTAAGGTTGGGTCTGGGCACTCGTAAGCCCCAGGGAGCTTCCTGCTCTGATCGAGCAGGAAAGTACCCACTGACATCAGCAATGATGTCAGTCGGGCTGCCCCCAAACGGCAAGCTTTCCTGCGGGAACGCCTCCGTTTGGGCAGGCACGCCCCCTGCCCGCCTCCCAAACGGGGCGAGCTGCCACTCACCATCGACAGCTCGCACCGTCTGCTGCGAGACCCCTAGCGACGGAGCGTCCGTCGCTAGCCGGGTCTCGCACATGCGCACGACGGAGCCGGCTCCGTCGTGCGCATGCCCAGTGGGGCAACATCGAGTCGGTTGCGAGCGCTCAGCGCTTCTGAACAGACTCTGAATGACCCCCATTATACCTTGTAAATCACACATTGTAAATGAAAACATGTTACATGTATGTGGTGATCCTTATATATTAATGTGTTTTGTCTCCACTGACAGTTATACCTTCCATCACAAATGATTGAGGTGACATAGGGCCTGATTTAGAAGTGGATGCAAATCCGGCCACTTGCATAAACAGACGCAGCATCGGATGCAGCATTGGTGTTCTGAGAAACCCTCATGTCCGTCTGAAGTATGCCGCTGGAGCCTTAACCACTGCGTACAAATTGCAGGCACAGACATGCCCCGAAGCGGTCACAACACCTGCATTTGAGTCAGCCAATTACCTCCCACAAATACACCCTGACTGTCAATCACTCTGTGTCCAGGTCCTCTCTGCAACTGCTGTCAGTATTGAAACTTGGCACATATGCAGTACAACACTAATCACTCATTGGCATTACGTCCACCTCTGAATCAGGCCCATAATTACATTCCAAATTTAAGTTAGATTTTACATGAGTGACATCACTATTCTCCAAACTTTAAGTCATGACATCATCACTACATCAAATATAGATTTTACAGTATATTTTAGATTACATGTTCTATATTCAGGTAACTTTACAGCCAGATAGAAGTTCATCATCACAGGTGAAACCATTGACAATCCGGGGATAAATGCTAGAAGTCAGAAATGCAGCCTTTTGTAGAAGAATAGAAATAAAAGTAAAACTAAATATAAAGAAAGGGTCTTGGGTCAGATACAGACATGCAAGGTGAAAATATCACCAGCAGTGCACTAGTCATATCTATAGGAACGCAGCAGTGACATTATCAGGCTGACGAGGCAGTTCTGTTTTTAGCTCCTAGTGATAGTACACAGTTTATGTCCATTCATTCCGTGGGAACATATCCAGAGACATATGGTGCGTACACACGGTACGATAAAAATGCACAATATTAACTATATCAACCATATTGTTATCGTTAATTTTTTGGTGCCTACCAACCATCAAACGACCAGGGATGCGCGGGCATGTATGGGCGATAACGATATCGCCCGTGCATACAGGCCAACCTGGTCGATATCAACGATCGCGGGCCCGTCGGTGGGTTGGTGATGAGCTGGATGAACGATAACGATCATCCAGCACACCGGGAAGGTGCAGGATGATCAGTCAGCGATATCGTCATCGCTGACTGATTATACCGTGTGTACGCACCATTACCTTTACCTACACCAAATTCAAAACACCACAGCATTAATTTCTAGTGGCTTATTAAAAGACCGATTTATAGGAACACGAGAGGCAACATGTTTATAGTTGTGTTTGTCAAGTTCAGATGGTGACAATATTATTTGAACCATAGTATGACTAGCAGGCCAGGGAAGTAGCCAATCTACTCTCTCAACTATGGTTCCAGCCTAAACACAGAACAAATATGATTAAATCAGTTTCTTACATGACTGCAATGTGATTGAAGAGCTCATTGGGGGAATTTAATTCAGCAAGATGGACCTGATTTGATAATCCGGCAAAGTAAAATGTGTCCATTTATATTTCAAGTGTTGTCTCATTCCCCTTAGAGGTGCGTAGGAAAGGTTGCACTGTAGGGACGACCGTAACTGGCTGATACATGCGCAGCTGAGTATCGGTGATGCCCAGGGGCGCATCACCAGCAACGAGTCACCCCCCTCAGAGTACAAATGTTAACGGAGAACAATAGCTTGCCTAACAAATGCCAACATAATGTACAGATTCTCTTTGAATAGGGCCTTGTAAATATGCATCTGGGGATGTTACAATATGCCTTTTAATATTCGGTCAGCTTGTATTTTAGGTTTAGTAGCCCTCTACATTCTATTAATGTTTATGACTTAGATCCAGTGTGTTACAATGTTCTGTGAAGCTGCCAGGCAGTGAACACTGCTGGCACGGATACTGGGCTGTGAATGACAGACCCTGCCTCCAATGCATCACTACAGAAATATATGAATTGGTTCCCAAATGTGATATGAGTGAAGCTTGGAGAGGTCATCACTAGATCCCCCCGCATGGTACCCTAATAAAACCTATATAGGCTCTTTAATGGAGGTTACCTTGTTAAAGCATGTAAATAGGTTCTAATGTGGGTTAAAAAGTTACCTGAGCAGCTGACTTGTCCTCAAAGATGTAGTATGTAAATTACCACTAACTAGTATACTAAGGGGTCAATCCAATTAGCTGCGATGTACTCGCAGGAGTCATCGCGCCGCATTTTACGGCAGCCTGAACTGAGGGCGGGCCGCGAGAGGAGATGCTGTCGTCTGCGTTTTAATGCCGTGGCAACCGCAACTCGCACTGTACGCAGCTGATTTGATTGACCCCTTTGTTGCGCAGAAAATGTCAATTTATAGTATGGATTACAGAACTGCTCTCATTAATGTCCACCAAGTTCTGAGTACATAACACCTCTATTTAACTGAATTGGTGGCGAACGGTAACAATAACATACATCAGTGGTGTCAAACTTGGGCCCTCCAGCTGCTGTGGGACTACATATACCAGCATGCCCGGCCACAGTTTTAGCATGCCCCAATAGCAAAACTCTGGCAGTGCATGCTGGGACATGTAGTTCCACTGCAGCTGAAGTGCCAGAGTTTGACACCACTGACGTACATCAACAGTACTGTAATAGTAAACAGAGAATGCCAGTTTTAAAAACTAACCAAGAACAAATTCCCCATGAGGTAAATGTTCTATGTTAAAAAATAATATTTCCTGAAAAGGATGAAAAATCAGAGATAAAACCAAATGAACAAAACAAAAATTGGAAATGTTCTTTTTTCCCCCTGTAAATATATATTAGTTTTTGCACTAATTATTAGCGCAAAAACGAATACATATTTATTGTTGTACTGTGTCTTTTTGGATACAGATGTGTGTTGTGTAGTCACAAACACAATCGTTTCTGCAGCTGAGAGACATAGAAAAAAAACTCATATCATATCATATTTATACTATTGTTTAGTATCAGCGTCTGATTTGAGTTTGTCTTGTATTCTTTCCCCCTGTGGCAATCACAAAACACACAATTATGCTGGTTCATGAGCATTATCATATTGTCATTTATAAAATTTAACAGCTGAGCGTTGTGGTAGAATGACAGTCACAGGACATGTAACACTTTCCCCTGACAGCGACTACCTGGAGCTTGCAGACAGATTATGCTATTAATGTGCAGGCAGCTGCTGCAGCTCACTATGCAGGAGGACTAAATCTGTCCAGCTCTACTCAGTGGAGCAGAATGAAAGCGAACCAATCTGCTCTATATAATAGGAGTAGACAGATTAATGTCCCTGCAATGTGAGTGGCAGCGGATGCCTGTACATAATCACCATGGTCTGGCTTCCGCTGCATTGCGGGGCTGAAGTGGAGGGACACCCTAATCTGCACAGACTACATGATGAAAACCATGGCTGACTACAATATGTTCTATTTATTCTACTTCTTCCCTATATATATATATAAACTAGAAAATAGTTTACACAACATGCTGAAAACAAACATATTTGAACAAATGAAAAACATAGTATTGAATTAACCAATTTGAATATATTAAAGACAATTTTAAAACTTTATGAAGAGAACACTTTTTTGCATGTAAGAAAAGCCCGGAGTACTTACCCATCTCTGCCTTTACTAATAATTTTCACCTCAAAATAGTATATCCCACACGCAGTTGGAATAGGATGTGTGGCCCGCACTGAGGCAGCATCTCTTGAAGTTTTACCATGTCCTGCGCAAGACAAAAGAAAATATATATATATATTGCGTTGTTTTATGCAATTTATCAAGAAAGGCTGGGGACTATGGTAATGGCCAGAAAGGATATTAAATACTATAAAATTACTTAATGATCATATCAAGTGGTTAGTTGCATTTCAATGATGGCAGTCATTGATCCCTTTTATTAATGTATCTTTATAGCAGCAACATACAGTATTCCGCAGCGCTATGCAATCTGAAAACGTTATTCAGGCTTATTAGTCTATCCCCCATTTAAGCTTACAATCAGCTTAACCTTCCACAAGCAAAGAAACACAAACATCATAGCCAAATTAGTTTGAAGCCAATTAACCTACCAGTATGTATTTCGAACATGGGAGCAAACCAGATCAAATGGCGGAAAGAAACACTGCACAGACAGCACACCTGCAGGAACCGAAACCAGGGCTCCAGCTCTGCTAGACTGAAGTGCTAACTACTCTGCACTTGTTTATAAAACTGACTCTTTAATGGATTTCCCACCTTTTTGGATTGGCTGATGTAAGGCAAGGGTAAAAAAAAAAAAAAAAAAAAGGAGAGTTATGGTAAAATTTACCCATGTTAACTCTCTTTCTTCGAAGTCCAGAGGGTCAACAGTCAGACAATTGGGTGTAGGTGGCACTTGGAGGACCGACACCAATACCAAAGCTTTTTCCTATCCCAGGATGCCCAAGGCAGGAGCAGGATAGGAGAGAAGGAAGACTGGTACACTGAAGAAGCACACTCTCACACAGAGAAGGAAACAAGTGACCAAGAGAAGAAACCCATAGAAGCCAGGTGCGTCAGGGCGGGCCCCCTGTGGACTTCGAAGAAAGAGAGTTAACAAGGGTAAGTTTTACTATAACTTTCCTTTTCTTCTTCGGGTCCATAGCGCTCCACAGGGAGACAAAAAGGGATGTCCCACGGTGGGCTGCCCACGAGGGACCCACAGAGCGAGTAGAAAGAGCAGATACTGTAGCTGGCACAGGAAGGTCAGTCTGCATGTAAGCCTGTGAGATAGTCATGCGAAGCCATCTGGTCAGAGTCTGTTTGTTAGCTGGCTATCCCTTCTTGTGGAATCCATATGGGACAAAGATCGAGACCGATATCCTGATGGAACTAGTACGATCCACGTAGATCTTCAGACAACATCCAAAGAGGCCGGAACCACAATTTCCCCATTAAGGAAACGAGAGACCACCTTGGGAAGGAAGCTGGGGCATGTTCGAAGAACAGCCCTGTCCGGATGAAAGATTAGAAATGGAAAGTGACAGGAAAGCGCCCCTAAATCCTATACCCTAAGGACAGATGCTATAGTCAGAAGAAACAGAGTCTTCGCAGTGAACCACTTGATATCTACTGAATCCAGGGGTTCGAAAGGAGGTTCCTGAAGTGCAGGGAGAACCACTGACAAATCATACAGAGCCGCAGGAGGGACAAAGGGAGGTTGTATACGTAGAACACCTTGCAGGAAGGTGTGAACATCCGGTAGAGGAGCAATTCTGGGTTGGAACCAGGTGGACAGAGCAGAGACATGCACTTTCAGAGAGGCTAGGCCAGTGTTGGCTAACCTTGACACTCCAGCTGTTGTGGAACTATATATCCCAGCATGCCCTAATAGCAAAACTGTAGCAGTGCATGCTGGGTTATGTAGTTCCATAACAGCTGGAGTGTCAAGGTTAGCCAACACTGGGCTAGGCAGAGTCTAAGATCCAATCCAGCTTGAGTGTCATAGTTTTTAGCTGCACACCACTGAAAATATGTATGCCACACCCGGTGATATATCCTGGCAGAGGCCGGTTTACGCACTCTGAGCATGGTCTGGACCACAGAGATAGAAAACCTTTAATACCAGTGGTGTCGTCAAACTCTGGCCCTCCAGCTGCAGTTGAACTACACATTGCAGCATGCAGTGCCACAGTTTTGCTATTAGGGCATGCTGAAACTGTGGCAGGGCATGCTGGGATATGTAGTCCCACAAAAGCTGAAGGGCCAGAGTTTGACACTACTGCTTTAGACCTTAGGAGGGATGTCTCAAGAGCCAAGCCATTAAAGAAATACGGGCCAGGTCCGGATGTAGACAGGGACCCTGAGACAACAGGTCTGGGCATAGAGGAAGTTGGAGAGGAATGTCTGTGGAGAGACTTTGAAGATCAGAGAACCAATAGCATCTGGGCCAAGCTGTAGCTACCAACAGGACCGTAGCCCCCTCTTGCATGAACTTCCAAAAAGCCAGGGGCAGAAGGGAGACTGGAGGAAAGATGTCGGGGTCCCTTGTCCTGCCTTGTGCACTGGAAGTTTGTGGTTGTGTCGTGAGGCCATGAGGTCCACGTCCATCATACCCCATTTGTCCACCAGGAGCTGAAAAGACTTCTGGATTGAGAGACCACTCCCCTGCATGCACTTCGTGACGGCTGATGCGGGACACTTCTGCCATTGCTGACCGGCTTTGAGTGCTTTCTTGGTGACTGAGGTAGGCTACTGCCGTGGCGTTGTCGGACTGTACTAGTACTGGCCTGCCCTGAACTATATCCTGAGCCAGAGAGGGCTTATAAATGGCTCGGAGTTTTAGGACGTTGATTGGCAAGATCGCCCCGGATGCAGTCCGGCATCCTTGGAAGGAGTGCTGGCCGGTCACTGAGCCCCACTCACGGAGGCTTGCGTCCATAGTGAAGAGTGCCCAGTCTGGGATCCAAAAAGGGGCGACCCTAGTTTAGGTGGGACATCTGTAGCCACCAGGATCGGGACAGACGAACCTCCGGAGACCCATTGTCTGGGATCTGAGCAGATGGGGCAGTCCATTTCACCGAGAGCGGATCAGGTGTTGTAGGGGCCTAAAGTGAAACTGAGCGAACTCCACCATGTCGAAGGTGGACACCATGGATGCCAAGGTCTGCACTGCAGAGTGAATTGACACTCGGCGACTGGAGTAATCTGTGTACTCGGTGCTGTAATACAGAGATTTTGTCTGCTGTCAGGGAGATTTTCTGAGCCAGAGAAGGGGTCATGGAGGACTTTTTCCAGTTGATTAGCCAACCGTGCGTTTGTAGAAAGGCAATGGTTACTTGGGTCTTTACCAAGATCATGGCAGTGAAGAATTTCTGGGGAGCTTGCTAAGAGCAAGAGATCATCCAAGTATGGGAGCAGTCTGATCCCCTGACGACGAAGATAAGCCACCATAACTGCCATGATCTTGGTAAAGGACCCTTGGAGCTGTAGAAAGGTCAAAAGGCAGTGCTTGAAATAGGTAATGTTGCTGTAGGACAGCAAACCAGAGATACCACTGATGAGAAGGCGCTATAGGTACATGTAGGTAAGCGTCCTGAATGTCCAGCGACACCATAAAGTCCCCAGGCTCCATAGCCAGGACAATGGAGCGTAGGGTTTCCATAAGAAACCTGGGCACCCTGATAAACTTGTTCAGAGACTTGAGGTTGAAAATAGGCCGATGAGACATGTTGGGCTTCTGAAACAAGAAAAGGGTAGAATAATAGCCCTTTCCTCGGTGTGATGAGGGGAACAGAATTATTACCCACAATAACAGTAAGGACTGAATGGCCTTCTGGAGGAGCAGCGCTTTGCTTGGGTACGATGGAGGTCCTGTGCAAAAGAATTGCTGGGGGGGGCCGCCTCAGGAATGAGAGGACGTATCCGTGGGAGACCACTTCTTTTACCCAGGCGTCTGAGGTGGTCTGACGCCAGAACTGGGCGAACTAAAGAAATCAACCTACCCGCCCCGTCAGACTGAAGGCTTGTCAGATTTGGTAGGTGGACGTCTAGTAGCCCAGGTCTGTTTGGTCCTAGGCTTGGAGGCCTTAGTGGATGCAGACAGCCATGGAAAGGACTGACCTTTAGCTTTTCCATGGGGACGAAATGTCCAAAAAGATGACATCCGAGGCTTCATAGTAGATGCAGAGGGCAAAAACGCCATCTTGGCCAAACAGGATCTCCCCAGAATAAGACTCCATAGCCTTTTTAGAGTCCGAATCTGCCTTCCGTGAGTGAAGCCAAACAATACGGCAGGCTACCACGAAAGTAGCAGATGCCTTGGAAGCTAGGAGACCAGTATCCAAAGCCACCTCTCCTAAATAGGAGGCTGCATCTCTAATGCACCCTCGAAGCATCAGAGGGAAATGTATCTTTTAAGGCTTCTACCAAACTCTCAATAGCTTTTGCCACCCAGGCCGTAGCCCTGGCAGGACGAGTAATAGCTCCTGTAAGAGAGTATATAGATTTCAGGCAAGCTTCAATCCTTCTATCAGTAGTCTCCTTTAAGGAGGTTGCAGTATGGATAGGTAAGGTAGCGTCGGCATATCGACGCCCGTCTTTAGACACTTGCCGGGATATGACAGTCGGGAAGCCGGCTGTCGGGCTTAGGTCCGCCAGCTTCCCGACTGCATACCACTGGAAGAGGGTAAAAGGATAGCGAGCATTCAGGCAGCTGAAACCTTTTACTTGGCATTTTCCATGCTTCATATGTTCAGATAGTTGATCAGCGTGAGGAAACTCTGGCAAAACTACCTTCTGTCGCTTAAATAGTGGCTCTTTTGCCTTAGGAGTGGGTTCTGCCTCTTCTATTTGAAGAATAGGTTTTACAGCTCTCACAAGTGCAGGTATATTCAAATTAGAGGGGGGTTCCTCCTCTCCCGAGGGGGATTCAGATTGAGAGAGGTCCACGTCTTCTGCCTCCCCAGAATATAACTCAGAATCTGATAGCTGGGTGGACTGGGATAACACAGCACGCTTAGTAGGTTAACTATGTAATGGTTTCTCCTTTTGCAGCATTTGTTGAAAGGCTGTAGAGGTAGCTGCCAGACTCTGCACTGAGGTAGAAAGTACATCTACCCATGGGGGAGGCAAAGGATTTGCAGGGAGTACCTGCTGTGGTCATCCCATAGGGGGAACTACCACAGGGACCCCTAGGTGGCCCGCATTTTTTGCCAACACCTGTGAAAAAGAAGCCCATGGGCCAGGTGCCGTATAACAAGATGCACACAGATCATCTGGAATGAGATTCTCTGAAGCTAAGCCTGCTAAACAGGACTTGCAAGACACCAGAGTGGGAGCAACAGGCTGCTTGTTATTCTTGCCTTTGCTAGACATAGCTGCAAGGATAATGTAGCACACAATCTGGTACAATGCAGTGAGCAACCCAGATATATGTACAATATGGCACAGTGTAGTGCACAACACAGATATACAGTATGTGATATCCCTCACAAATATAGGTAGATGTGAGGTACAATGAACCTCAGTATTCCAGGGATAGAATGAAAGAAAGGGAAAGGTATAAGCCGACAGTTGAGAAAAATAAACATACAGCAGCGCTAGCACAAATCACATACAATGCAGAGCATACAATATAAATGCAGTGGGCACTAAATTCAACTACACAGACCACAGTGGCTGGTAGAATATAGCACTGTATAACCTGGCTCCTAGGAGAGGTATACAGGGAGACCGGACCCAGCATTCCCGGAGACCTGATGCAGAAAATGGCTGCCGTGAATCTCTGAGGGGGCACAGTGTGAGGGAGGAGCAGCTCAGGGGCAGCAAGACCGCAGTGAAATGGCGCCGTGAGCTGGGGGAGGGGCAGCAAGGAGAGGGCCTTCTCCCCTATGCTGACATAAACCACCGGGTCCCTGGCCTTAGCTGTCCCCTGCCCCAGTATAGGTTATACCCTGGTGGTCTAGTGGTGTCCCGGACGAACCGGTGTCCACATCAGCGTCTCCAGTCCCCTTGAGTCCCGGCTGCAGTCCGGGGTCCAAGAAGCCCTGCTAGCTAGGTCTCCCCGGAGCCCTGCCGAGAGTACCTACCGAGGGCTTGAGTCGTGGCGGGGTGATGAACCAGCACTGTAGAAGTCCAGAGGACTATCTAGCGCTGCTTGATCTGTAATTAAAATTAAAATAAAACGCATATGCATTTGTATCACATCCTACACGATAAGATTTCGACCTATAATTTTTCCATAACATCTACGAAGCAGATTTATGACGGCGGGGAAACGCATCATCGTACAAATACTGCACACGATGTATACAATTGGTTATTACGATTGATCTAAATCAGCCATATCGTGAAAAAAAATAAATTGCACCGTGTATGGGCCTCTTAACGGTGATCCAGCTCCAGTGAAACGGAGTTGCCTTTAGGCAGTGGGCGGGGTATTTGGGGGGGGGATAAGGACCGGAGCATCCTGGGATAGAAAAAAGCTTTGCTGTTGGTGTCCAGTCCTAAAGTACCACCTACACCCCATTGTCTCCCTGTGGAACCCTATGGATTCTGAAGAAATAAAAAGGTATCCTACCTAAATATTTTTCCCTTTGATTGTGTCCTATGTAAATACTATTACACTGTACTGTAGTGATCTGATGGCGATAGCAAGTTTGCTCGCAGATAGGTCTATACTCTACAGATGTCCAATCTGCCCTCTCCTCTTAATAAGCTCTTTATTTCTTCCACAAGCCTATGGTCAATCTCACTGCATACCTCTTAAATATTCACAAATGGAAAATGGGGATACAGTACAATAAGGTCACATCTTTGATCAGTACACACCTCATCTTGATCTAGCCGAACCACTACCATTCTGGGCAAGATCATTGGTGCTGAGAATCTGGCACCGGTATGTTGTGAAAGCATGGGATGTGTGTGGCATTATTAAAGTGGTGTACATGGTCAATGTGGGGTGTAGTCTTGTAAAAAAAAAAAAAAAAAAAAAAAAAACATAGGACAGAGAGCAGACATAGGTTATAGCCTTTTTGCTCCTAGCCTGCACAGTGAAAGTATAGAAAACTGTTTAGCATATACATTGCAATCCCTACAATCACTGTCCCCAGTCATGCACGTAAGTAGGAAGGGGTCCCTGTATACATTTGTATTGGGAAGGGGGTTAAATTTTAGGGCAAATATAGGAGGTAAAAATGACAGCTCATAACTGGAAGGCACTTATCAGGAGTATGTTGTTGTTTCCTCTACTTCAACAGTACCAAAATAAGGGCACAGATAGGACAGTACCACCAAGCACATGGCAGCGGGCCTATACTAGGGGAATAGCTGGTGATGTAAAAATCCCCTTCCAAGGTGGGAATATCCTTAAAAGGGAATCGGTATGAAATACCAATGGACGGGAGGCCGGCTATCAGTACACTGACAGCAGCATTCCGATGGTTCAAATCCCGACAGGGGAACAGTGAGTAATGCTCCCCTGTCCTATTTACTCCCTCACCCTGCTTTCCTGTACCCTAATACTAACGTTCCCTACCACCCACACTAACCCTCCCGGTAAAAACCTAACCCTTCCCCCTTAGTGCCTAACCCTCACCTGTTAGTGCCTAACAACCCCCCCCCCTCTACTCCCTGTCTAGAGCCCAACCCTACCCTCCCCACTTCCACAGCCTAAACCTAAGTCCCCCTCGGGTGCCTAAACCTAACCACCCCTCCCCGCGGCCGATACCTTTTCCCGGTTTCCTGACGAATGGGATGCAGTCTGCCGGGATTCAGACGTCGGCATCCCTAGTCATGTTGGGATTCCATCGCCGGTGTTCTCTCGGCGATTGGGATTCCAGTGCATCCCCTTAAAAGAGCTGTATGACTACATGGAGAAAGCTATTGACAACCCGCACAACAATGGTGGAAGAAACAAGTATGAAGAGAAACTGAGCAAGGAACAAAATGACACCGCACCAAATTGGTCACATTTAAGGTAGAATTCAATTCTGTGGGAAGTGATACTAGGCATTATGGTGATGCCCAGCTGCACACATCAGCCAATTATGGTAGTACCAACATCGCAAGCTTTCCCGCTCACCTCTAGGGAAAACTTAGTGTTGGCAGGACGTGATGTGCAGTTATGGAATGGCTCATTGCACTGATGTTGAGAATTTCATTCCTCCCATGTAGTCGTATTTATTTCTGAAGTAAAAATTTAACTCCTGCCAAAGTATTGGATATTTCACACATACTTGTGACTATTAATCAATGATTTTCCAGGTTGCAGTATATTATTTTTAAAATCTCACTGAATATGATGCACTAATAAAACTATGCAAAGTACAAAATTGTGGGAGCCCAATGGATAAGGCAAGAATACAATACTATAAAGAGCACAAATATGCACAATCAGGTCATAGTGTCTCATGCTTTAAATCTGGATAGGTGAAGTTAAATGTTATAAGGGATCAATATTTTATTTTAGACACCACATAAGACCTGTTCCAATGGTAAGTAAGACAGGGATGGTTAGAAATCAATGGATCTCTACATTAGGTCTCATCTGCTGTTCACAGTAGAAAATTATGTCTGCAGTGCATTCAATTCTAAAAACAAATTAAAATAAGCTTATGTGATCTGGCTCCCGAGTTCTTTCAGAATAAACTAACTTACAGAAGGGCACAATTCATTTTGGAGAGGGCTTGTGCAATAGAAATCAGCACGCTATGATGCCTCCAAACACTAAGCATAACATACAAAGTAAAACAAGTTGGGTGTATGAACTTTCATATAGGGGTACATCTAAGATGAAGACATTCTCTTATGAGCTGTGGTTAATGATTAGAACCTTCTTTTGGCCTCATACTGGCCCAAATTCCATGACTTTAAGTTTTTCTAACTATGGACATACAGGAGGTGACTGCGGGGACCTACATTGTTCTGCTATCTAATATAATAATTACAACAATAATACAGAAACCGCAAATTCATTCCGCTTGCTACTTTAAAACAAGTCAACAGGGATGGGTAGGGCTTAACAGTGAACAGGCCAGTCACCTAGCTACAATCTCTTCACTGCAGCTTGTGATTGGTCATCCTGTTTCCAGACACGGTTGTAAGAGGACCGGAGAAGCCAAACGAAAAACAACTGCATGCAGCCTCTGGGCTCTGACTGCCGCGAGACTGCATGAACACTTTTTGCTAGCTGGTAGTACAGCTATTAATAAATAGGTCAAACCTATTTAATTAAAAGCTGAATTAAACATTTCCCCTAATGCCAGACAGACAGAATTACAAACTGGCATGCAGAAAGATGAGCAGATTTTAGCAGCAAGTCACTTATATCCTGAATTAGTGACAGTATACAGTCATTTGTTTGCCTCCTGTACACCATTTGGTCAGGTATGGAATATAGAAACTGCATCATAAGAGTTCTCTTATATGATCTACTGTAGCAACATCTTCCTATGCTACGGGAAGAAATAACATTGTTTCAGGGGGTCTTGCATTGAAACACAACAAAAATGTTCTGCGTTTTCTCATTTGTCACAACCATGGTTCAGATGGTCTTAAAACTGCTAATGCTGTTTTTATGTACTATATGATGTGCGGTTGCCTTTAGTAATTAATAAGGTTTACAAACGGCATAGCACAAAAACAATGATGTTACATCAAGCCTCCCTTAGAATCAGTGCTAGAAGTACTTAGTCAGGACCTGATTCAGACCCGGTCGCTAAGGCTCGTAAGCCGCTATCAGGTCGCTGCTTTGAGTGACAGATAGTGCCGTTTGTGGGTGGTTGCAGGGGAAGGTGCTTGTAAACAGGGGAGTGGTGTTGCGGACGTAGGCGTGTCAGGCCACCAAAACGCCGTTTAAAGGGCGTGCATAATTAGCAAAGTAGCGGCACTGTACACGTCACCTGCACGTATTTCAGCCAGCACTGATCGCAGTGCTTGCAGCGGGGAAAGGCAACCTCAAGGGCTGCGAGCAGCTTTGATAGCTCTCGATGTTACCGATTAATCCTACAATTCCCGGAGATGAAGTGTGTTGCGAGTGGAAAGGGGGCGTCTTTATACACTTGCGAGCGCTCAGTGTCGTAGCTCGCTAAGACATAGTGCGAGTGCTTAATTTAAATATCCGGACCCTTTTTGCCAGCGAGCGGCCGCATCTTGCGATCAGATCTGAATGAGCTCCTCAGTGCATTAAAGAAAAAGTCAAGAGATGAATATATAACATTGTTGGAAGATGACAGATCTTTCTTTACGGACTAAAGCGGTCAACATAAAACTAAAATAAAAAAAGCTTTGTGCATTTCACCAAATGTGTTGCTAGAGTCTAAAAAAGGGGGCTATTCAGTTGATTGATGGTCGGTCCATATGGTAATTGCATGGCGTGTCTGAAATGACTATAGGCAGATGAATCATTAACCCCCCACAAAACTCCATTGTGAATACATGACTGTTTCTTCATTTTTTTTGTGAGACCCAAAATAGTTGTGACACTCACCTTTGTCTGTAATTGTTCAGTTTATATTTAAAATATACGGTGCTATATGTACTAAGTTTTGCTAGTGCTTGTATATACACTTTAAAAAGAGTGTTTAACATATAAAATCATATTGCTAAAACAAACCTACACAGTCATATGCATCAATGTGCCTCTCAAGCAGTGCAGGCTTATAGTACAGCATAAACAAGCAATGTACATACCTCAACAGCTGTATCCTAAATTATACTGTCGCTACTGCAGTTAAAGCGAACAAGCCAAGCAGATTTAACGGAGGTAAGGCATATTCCATATGACAGTGGATTAGCAGTAAATAAAAAAAATGGCCACCAGCATATTGAAATGAAAACTGTGAAGGTTGTGTGACAATTACATTTACCAGCCCAGAAAATCATTAAAAATAAGGCAGTGTGTTTGGAAAGAGGAAGGGCTATAGTCCAAGTTCTAGGAGCCTGCATGACTTCAGAACTAGAAAAAAATATAATGAATCAATGACACGGCTCACTGCTTCCTGTGTTCAAAAGCTGTGCCAGTCACAGTAGAAGAAAGTACACAACATTACTAAATAATGTCTCAATCTTTAACAAGGATGGTTTGTAATTATAGTGTCTGAAAAAAATTGTTACCATCAGAAAGCACATTACATGATAAACTGTGTGGAGAACACGATTAAGTCACCACACCTTGTACAGATGTATTGAACATGCTGTACTCAGGAAACCATTTTGTGTAAGCTGACTAAAATAGCACTGCCACTCTGCTAAAGTACACATTCTCTACACTGGAAACAACTGGTTCCACTCACACTATATGAACTCAAGAAACCTTAACAGAGATTCTATTTGTAGCCCTGTAATATAAAACATAAAATAAACAGCACCATATTGCTGTGTGCAATAGGAATTTACTCACAAAATCATCCATAACTGCTGGATTCCACAATGTTCCACTAACACCTCTCACAGTCACAGATAATAATCCTGCACAAAATATGTATTACTTATCCACCAAGTGAGTCCTAAGCTTTCTGGGCAAATATATTATATTATTTTATAAATATTTATATATATATATAAAACTTTATTACTTATTTATTTAAATGTATTAGGTTTAGGATACTTTTCGCATGGGTGGGACTTTTACGGCAAGTGGTTTCTGAGAGCATGTGGAGCAATTGAGTGGAATGTGGTGTTGTGTTGAATGAGTGGCATGGGTGTCTTTGGAATAAATGTGTGCAGATGCCAATGTTGATCTTTTTTTTCTTGAAATCAAAAGGTAAAGTGCATCCCTTTCAGGGGATGGTGGGCCAGAATTGCGGCCCAAGTGCATGGTATTATTCTCTCTCTATCCAAACAAAAAGAGCTGTACTGTATAGAATCTATAATATAATTCTACAAAACAGTATGGTATGCGCAGTATGAGTTGTGTACTCAGCTTTTGGCTGAGGAAATATGGCAGCGTTGTGACTGACACACTAGACCAGGCAGAAGTAGGGGAAAGCAGCAACGATGCACCCTGGCAGGGGTGATCCACGGTGACTGGCCAGCTGTGGCTGCAGGTCACAGTGGTGGATGCAGCTCTTGTGTATAGCTCTTAGCTGGGCTGCTGCTGCGGGTAGAGAGCTGGGAGCACAACAGCTGCAGTGGCAGCAGCCTCCCCTCCCATAGCCCAGCACACAACGCACCCTCCCCCCTTTTCAACCGTCCCAGTTCGGTTACTGGAAGATAGGGACACAGGGAGTAAACAGAGACCAGAAGCTGGAGCACTGGGGGAAGGCACAGGCTCCTCCTCTATCATTCCTAACACAAAAGGAGAGACGCAATGGTTTATACCCAGCACACCTGCCAAGTTGAGTAACACATTAAAAAGGCATATTTAATAATTATCGAGACTTGGGGCCATATTCAATATGGGGCGATAATTTATCGCCGATGACGTCATTTTCACCTATTTCCAATATCCCAGTATTCAATTACATTGACTTTTCGCCGGTGCGAAAAGTCAATGCTAAAAAAACTGGGATAATTTTTCGCCAGCCTTATGCTGGCGAAAAAGAGTGCAGAATTGGGGTTTAGGGGTGCAGGCTTAAAAAAAAAAAAAAAAAAAAAGCCTGCACCCTTAGGAATGCCCCCTTAAAACGATCTGTGTTAAAAAAATAAAAAAAAATAGGGACACAACAAAAAATTTATTCACATTTTGGGGTTTCAAAAAAATAAAATAAATAAATAGGGAACACACTTCTAAATTAGCGGAATTGAGTCCAGAGGGGTTTCTTTATATGCGGCAGGTGTTTTCTTCATTACGGGAGTAGCGGCAGGTACATTTTTGCTGAATTTGAAAACATCATTTAAGGGACTTAAAAATAAGCTTTACCCATTTTCAAGTACCCCAAATTTGATTGGCATAGTTATTTTTCCCCAAAATATCTTCTAAATACTCTTCTGCATCACCTTCTTTAAAGTTCCATTTATGCACCTGCCACGGCTATTTAAAAAACAGATTTTCTTCTGCAGGCAAATAGTACCCATAGTGATCCCCCATGTCTGGACATCTTTAGGGCGGTCCTAGGATTATTTCCCGAAAATTCCCGTTTTTTTTCGCTGATCCAAGTTTCGCCAGTTCCCGTTTTCGTGTCCTTTAATATTGTGTCTGGGGAATATCGGGCACTTGCGCGATACTTTTCCGCCTGGAAAACAGGCGAAAAGGCCAGCGGGCGAAAAGTCTGGACTTTTCGCCTCAAATTGAATACGGACCGTGGTCTTATTGCGGCAAAAAGAAATTAAGGATTGCCTGAATGTATTAAAAAAACACATGCAAGGACATTTGTAAGAAGTAAAGTCATGGCTAACATGAGCAGTTCACTTCCACGTTCGGGATGCGGCTGAGCTACTGCGTAAGTGTGGTTTGCCGACTGTCCATGTGCAAGCGTCCATTGCCGGGGACTCTCCTGTCAACTTTTGGAGAATGTAGCTCATAGGATGGTGTTAGCTGCCGGGGGCCAAGCTGCTTGGTAAATTCAGCACTTTAGCGGCTTTCGCAATTAAAAACGGGAGATCGTAGAAGAAAAGCATCAATATCACCTGGATCCTTAGAATTTTGCAAGTAGCCCCTGAAAACATCTTATATATTGCACATATTGTTTAATAAATATGTCCATAAGGCTCCAACATTGGACCATTCCTCAAAGGGTTAATTTTGTCCAGTGCATCACGTAGAGTTTTCAAAAATTCCAGAAGGAATGGTTTACTGCAGTGAAATCATTTCTAGTGTACATTTTCTATCAACAAAGTATTTAAGACTTGGACACAAGAAAAAAAAAAATTGTGGTATAGGAAAGTTCACATACTTGATATTATGTAAATATCCCGTGTGTCACAGGGAAACACCCAATAGACTGTAACAAACCAGTAAAACTTGGGGATCGAAATTGCCGGGGTGTTTTTTGACATGGATCGAGGGACAAGGAGAAAAGAGAGGGAGCAAAACTAGTAAAGGGGAGGGAGGAGAGGAGACAGAGTGCGAGAGAGAGAGCACGTGAGAGAATATATAAGACAGGGGAGGGGGTGGGATGGGTGATTGGAAGAAGAGGGGTAAAGACAAAAAAAAATTGTGTCTGGGTGCTAAATATTTTTTTAAATCCCCCCAAGCTCTGATACTAGTATTTAGGACATACTTACAGACTTTTGAAAACTCCTCTCTGGGAGCAGCCTGGAGGAGCTGGCAGGTTCGGGAGGCGGAGCCGGTCTGTAGACATCATTAGGCCCTCCCCTCACCTGGAAAAGTCTGATATTCACAGGTCAGCAAGGAGGGGGCAGGGATAAATGATGTGATTTCAGTAATTTTAGCTCCTCCCCTTCCTACGGACCCACAAATTTTCATTAAAATCTCCCCATCCTACTCACTTCATTAGGAAGTGGGCGGGATGCGGGAGATCTGGGGTGCGGGGCACTACTCGAAAAAGCGGGAGCCTCCCGCAACCTCCAGGAATGTAGGCAAATATGACTTAGGAACACTTGGTTGTCTTAATTTAAATGCCTTTTGAATAGTTTCTTTATCAATACTGCAAGGTCTATCATAAAGGTGCACAGGAAAATGTGCAATGTTGGGAAACTGAAATCCACCTGCACAACATCGAGAACTGAACTGTCCCTTAAGTTATCTCACCATATATACCCTGTATAGGATTCAAGATTTACTGATTATAAATTAAAATATTATATACAAAAAGGGTTTTAGTTACTGTTTTTGTTTGTTTTTAAATACTACTAATTTCAGAACATTTATTTGTGTCCTTTACCCACAACATTCCAAAGTACAGATATATCCTCATACTGTGGCTCAAGTTGTGCCAAATACCCCCTCTCTGCGTGCCAGATCTAGTGCGACTCAACCAGTGTCTTTTTTTGCTCAAAATGTGCGTCTTAAGCACATAATTAAAACATCTAGAAGCAGCAAAACTACATTGCTAGCATACACTGACCAATGAGGCTTAATCTCTGTAAAAAGGGCACCGATACGAGCAGCCATGGCTTTTCCCTCACTCCATGTTCCATTGTGCTTCACCTGCGACTTTGCATGTGTTATACTAATCCCTGTGCGTTTTAAGTCGCAGCCTAGTGTCTGGAATGCTGTGAGCTGCTTTTGGCTGCATCTCTGATGCATGGGGCAAAGTCACCCAGTGTATGAGGACACATTTGCACATTACAGAGGAAAAAACAAAATAACCTTTTCATTTGATCTGCTGTACAATATATGAAAAAAAAAAAATTATATGCATTTAAAAAAAACGTAAAAAAAAATATTCTCAGTTAAAATAAAAAAAACTCTCTAGAAAGATACAATCATTATAAGGTCACTCACTGCAGTAACGAACTGTAACATGATGAACAAGGGCACCAAAGCTTTTGGGTACTTTTTTCAACTTTGGCAGTGAACAGAAGATAATGAGCAAGCAATAGAATAGGATAGATAGGGTGGAGATGAAGATTCAGGTGACTTGTTAGGCTTCTATTACTTTAGGATAGTGGTTCTCAACTATTCCCAATAGGTCATCTCTTGTGGATTTCTTTAATCCAATAAAATCGTTATTTTAAGGAAAAACACCCCCCTAATTAGCTTAATTAGTCCAATAATTATGTCATTATTGTTTGTTAAAAGCAATAAATGGCCTCAAATTACCCCAGAATCAAATTAATTCATTTATGCACCCCAAATTTAATTAAAGCATTTATTTAAATGAATAGCTTTATTATTTTTGAAATGTTAAAATAATATTTTGGCCTAAAATTACCCTTAAAATCACCTTTTTTCTATAATAATATAATAATAAAATAAAAAGTTTGCTTTTAATAATTTTGGTACAAAAAAAAAAACATGCAAAAATTGGCCATACAATGCATTTTTAAAAAATAATATATTTTTCTTGGGACAGTAATAATAATAACCATTATCACTGTTACCCATTTATTTATATTTTTAGGAACGGACTGTTCCCCAATTTTTTTTTATTTAATTTCACACAGGGTTTTGCCCGGAAAAAAGTGAAACCGATCTTTTTGTCCTATTGGATACCGCGGGTATCAGGACCGTGCATACCCATGGTAATAGAAAATTAGTTGCAATGTCTGCACTAATTTTTGCTGGTAGGACCTTGTAGCCAATTTATTATGCCCCCTTAGAGAAAGAATCTGGGAGACAAAGGAATACCTATTTTCAAAATTGAATGAGATTGAGAAGGTATATTTATGAAGTGGTGGGTTGAAAAACCCGACACTTCTGTTTGTGTTTATACCCATTATTTAAAAAGGCAGTGCTTTTACTAGCCATGTCTTGCTAGTACATGCTCTACCCTTTTAAATATCAGGCATAAACATGAAGAAAAGTGTTGGGCTTTACAACCCGACACTTCGTAAATAAACCAGAGTGTCTTAATTTCACTCCAAAAGGCCTGGAGTTTGGGTCAGAGCCAACAATCATTGGAAAAGGAGTTCTCTGCAGAGCAGAGACAGCAGGATTGACTTTATGTAATCTCAGTGACACATATCAGGCATCTAGGAGCTTTTATGTGCTGTCGTTCATTTTCACACACATTGAACGAACACAGCTTTCAGCTCAGATATCTTGATAGTCCTCAGTAAGTAAATACTGTCCCAGAGCTGTCGCTTATGCCAACTTATGACATACTTGTATACCCTCCAGGGACCTGTGGTAGGCTCCTGATTTTTCTATTAACCCCCTGCACTCTCTAGGCACTTCTCCCGCATTCTGCCCCGCTAAAAACAGCCTGCGGGTGCCGTCCCCACCCACAGGCCGCAGTGTCCAGCCCAGCATGTCCTTAAGTGCCAGGCACGCCCCCAAGAGTGATGAAAAGGGGGGGGGGCGCATCTTAAACACCTTAAGCACATTTTCAGACGAGCACAAGAGTGCCCTTTCTCTAGGTCAGGCACCCTACCAAGTGCTGGACCTATAGTGAACACTAGACTACCATTGTGACCTTTGCTAGCCTGTACCACAATCTGCCACTATATATCAAGTGATCAACAGGATTGCCGTGTAAGCTCCTACTATCCGGAGTTTAAGACCAGACAGAACCTAAATACTGGTGAGCATATCCAGCTCTAAGGAAACAGCGGGTGGCTGTTATTGGCAGAAGACCTCTCCGGCGTGACTCTAGGGGTCTTACACGGCGGTCCCTTGGTGATCATAACACAATCACACTGAAAATAAATAGTCGCATGACTATAGTCATGGTCCTTGTGCAGTTAGGATTGGCATACAGTTTGCAGCATATTTTTTTTATATATGTCTAGCCATGGTTTATTCATAAAAAAGATATAATAAATAATATCTAAGAAGCATAACATTTAAAATATTTATTACAAAGTTAATTTTTTTTTCAAATATTAATTTGTATGTCTTTTTCCCTTATTATTTTAATATAGTACTGTAGACTATTATAATTAATGCGGGAGTCATTAAGGAAACTTCGATTCCGGCTTTGTTTCTATTCTTATCTTATCTTTGCAATGCTCATGTACCAACAATAGGTATTAGATGAAACAAGAAGTTACATGTTCAGTTGCTTACTTCCTTGGAAGCAGATCAAAGTGAGCAATTTCAATAGTTCTATAATAATTGTTCTAAAATAATATTGGGAAAGGAGAAATAATGCCATACCTTGAAATTACATGCTTCACAGAAAACCATTATATGTACACAACATAGCTGGTAGACATTTTATATGTTTTATCCACAGCCTTTCAGTGTAATTACACAAAATGGCTTCTCTACTGAAAAGAGGAACCAAATGTATTAGAACCAAATGTATTAGAGTTCTTCGGCCAGGTCCAGAAACAGGGTTGATATCAGTGGATAACATACATCTGAAAGTGTGTTGCCAAACAGAATATTAAATCTAGTCACTAAAGAGGCTAGCACATGGATTGTTTCAAAGGCAATATCAACACCATGACAAAAAGCATTGTGAAGTAAGTAGCAAAAAATTAAAGTACTTTCCCATGAGGCATGTGTGGATCCAAATCATATTTACATGTCCTGCCACATAGGAGTTTGACAGATCTATGGGGCCGATTCAATTCAGCGTGCTGTTAAGCCGTCTAAAGGATTTCTTCTTGCACCCTCCTAAGGGTGTGAGGAGAAATATGTCGAAAGTGCCGGCCGCGAGGCTGTTTGCTGGCTTAGCACGTTGCTAACAACTTTGCGGCTGGTGCTTTACTTGGAGAAGGACAGTTTTCGCGACTAAATACCCAGGTTAAGTCGCGAGAACGGGCGCTCTCCGACATAGAGCCGGATTCAATTACCGGCGATATGATCGCCAATATCGCAGCTGTTATAATTTATCACCGATTTTTCATTAAAAAAATGGAGAAAACTTTTCTTCATTTTGAGAAATTAGGAAAAAATTTGCAAAATCCCTATTTTTGGGCAAAAGTGTAGGGATTTCTTTCAGAACCCTTTGGACAGCCCTACTAATGATACTTTAGCTAAAAAAAAAAAAATCGTAAGTTGTGTTTAATGTATTGGGTCTGGTATTTCGGAGGGCCATAAGGATGCGTCAAGTGTTTTAAATATCGCACATGGCTGGCGCAGGCGATTTTTTTGCAGTTTTAAAAAACTACCTGCGCCAGCCACGTGCGATGAATAAAACACTTGACACATCCTTACGGCCCTCCGAATACCAGACCCAATACGTTAAACGCATTTGTCAAGATAATAAAAAAAAAATGAAACGAAATTTCAGCGATTGTTCTTCGCCAAAGTACGCAACTTACAGAATTTTTTTTGCTAAAGTAGCATTAGAGGCGCTGTCCAAAGGGTTATGAAAGAAATCCCCACATTTTTTCCCCAAATTAGGGGTTTTTAAAAAACATTTCGCCTGCCCTAGGCAGGAGAAAAGTTTTCTCCACTTTTCAGGCGAAAATCTGCAGTTTTTTTCGCCGTCGTTGGCGAAATCGCCATTGACGCCAAAATCGGCCGATTTTGTCTCTAATTGAATTCCCCCTTAAGTTGTTAGTCGGACTAAACCATGCGCTGAATTGAATAGCTCTGGGATCAACTTCCCTATATTCACAGCATGCTGAATTGAATTGACCCCTATGAAAGGTGTTAAAACTTCTTCCAGATACTCAGCTCTAATGGTCTAACTGCAGGATGTCTTCTGATTATACGGAACGCCACAGCGCGTAAGCTCTTTTTTGTTTAGCATGAACAGAGTGCAGATGGGGCTAAATATAGGGATCACAAGGAGAAGCACACAAAGGTTTATATTCTCATTTGTGGTGATAAGTATCATTATGTGTCACAGCTTATTAAGGGTTTCTTTACCTAAAATATATTATAGATCACTATTTAGTGTGGGGGTGGCTAACCAGTGAGTAAGAGGTAAATTTTCTAAGCGTCAAATTTGCTGTCTAATTGAAAGCCCAACTGGCATCGATGGCGGACTGTATTTTAAAAACCAGTATGTGCTATGCATCTGTTTTGACTGCCATTAGCAGCAGTTCCCCATCGGATTTCAACCCCCTATTCTGCAGAAAGCCCGATGGAAATCCGCAGTTAATCTGATGTAAAGCACTGCACAGATCACTATGAGGAAAAATCAGCATGGGGCCCCCCTATTTTCCAATAACCAGAATGTGGCACCTGCTTCGAACTGACCAATTAGCAAGGCTCTATTCTTTCCTATTGACAGTGTAGCTGGGTGACCTCTCATTCGCAACCGGGCTTCGGGAGGTGCAGTAGCATCATTACGGACATGACCACCTACAAATTGTGAGTAATAAATGGGTCAACGAGGACTGAGTGGGGGTGATTTTATTAATTAAAATATTGCAATATTGTGTGTCTCCAGTCTTTTATTTAACATTGATTTTTTACAGGTGGAATAAGGGTGCCAGGTAGCCCTTGATATCTGGGCATGCTGGCACTTGTGGTTTGACAAGTACCATCATGCCCGGACAGCTTTGCTGGGACATGTAGTCCACCTGTAAAGAAAATTATTATTTAACTATTTATTGATACTATAACTTCCACACCCAAAGCCTAGGGGGTGAGAAGGGTTCGGAGCTGCTGGTTGTCCTTGGGGCTGCATCTGGCACTCGGAAGTCACATTTCCAAGTTCAAAGATCCACAAGCACCGCAAGACCACGGGCTGGCCGCCTCTAAACTAAGCATTACCTTACTGCAGGGTATCAATTATTTTTGGGTGGCCTCCAAGTTCTGTTAGATAGGTTTACAATTTGGTATCTTGAGCCCTGTCATAGGGGTGAAAGACTTTTCGAACCACCATCACCATGTGATGTAGTTAAGTTTCAGACGGTCACAATATCGACAATAAGTTTCTCAGCAGCATGATGTTGAGCACTAATGTAAGATAAAGAATTGTACCCGTGTGGGCAGTATTATTTTAAACATGATTCTGACACGGTTACAACTTTTAACTGAGAGTAGTACTTTGTCAGCATACTCTGCTCAACATCACACTGCCAACAAACTCATTGTCAACATTGTGACTTTCAAACAATCATACACATCCTTATTGTATGTATCAATGCCTCAAATGACTTCCCAAAGCCCTGGAACATTCTTCATGTACATAACATGACAGACAGATGAAGTTTCATACTTGGCACCTCTATAAACGCACAGAAGATCCTTCATGTCTTTATAGTCCAGTTTCAATTCTGCAGGAAATTGCTTTCATATGTACAAGTATCACTTCTAAAAACAGACAAGTATACTGAGATTATGATTGTATATGCAATTGTGGCACACTCTTTGTACTTTGAACATTGAAACGGTATATATTTATGCTGTCCACTAAAAGGAAGGCTCACTTGTCAGACCCATTTCTTTAGATGGCACATATACGAAGCAAATAGAAAACAGATGAAAAGCATGTGTAAGCTGACCATCTTCTAACTCTACGACGTCCAATAGCATATCAAATGTTATATGCTATAATGTCACTTTTTTACTTACTGTAAGCCTTAAGGGCAGTTTTTGGCCAAGAATATGCAAGCTCAGGTGCATTATATTTAAAGATGAACAGTGAAGGAACTATGCTATAAAATGACATCAAATTACAAGAGGATGTGGAGATTAAAATATAAAAACTCTTTTTCTTGTGAAAAATCACCAAATAAATTGAAAACTACAAAAATCTGTAGTTGAAACATTTAGCGCTGTAGAACATACAGCACTCTTAATAAATCCAACTCAAAACCAAATTAAAATGATGTTTATCCATTTAACGGGTGCAGTTGCACACAGATGGGTATAACCAGATGGGTACAGTCGCATCCCATGGCAACTGTACCAATTGCTTTTGTCCTGTGGCTAAATAGGAAATTTTTGGACATGTACAGAATGGATTTCCTCCTGCTGGCCAGACCCTTCCTGCTGTAGCGCTCTGTGACCGCTGACATCACTGCCAAATTTGTGCCTCAGAATCTAGCGCTATGCTGGGCGCATGCACCAGAACTAATGTGCAAATAGGGGAACTTCAGTTCCCTGTTACAGACTATTAGGCTGATCTTTCAACGCAGAGATCAGCTGCAGCAGGGGGGACTGATACTCTGCAGGATGGTGAGGGGTAGTGCCACAGGGGCAGGCCCAAAAGATGTGTATGTGTATATATGTATATACCAGGGCTTGAACATTTTTTCTAAAATCTAGGAGCCAGGATGAAAGTGTAGGAGCCAGATCACTGAGCCCACCCCATAAAAAAAAAATTACAGGAGTGAGAAGCACAGCTCTGTATGTTATGCACCTGTTATACACAATATACTAGTCCACAAAATGGTCGCAGTTGAATGGATACAGTAAAATGGAGGCCCCCCTCACTGCTCTGCTCCAGCCCCCACCCTCCAGTAATAACGGACCACATTTCACATTAAAACAATGGTGCCAGAAAGTACAACAAAACCTCCCCACCCCTCGTGGTCATACCACTATCCTTCTGAAGCCGCTCCGCAATCCCTGGCCATGCATAGACCCTACTACCGGAGAGCTCTATGCAGCCGGAGATGGGAGACAGTAGACAGCCGGGACATACAGGAGGATCAGCATAGACTGGGACAGACAGCAGGGATCAGAGCAGGCCAGGAGGAGTCAGCGCAGGATGGGACGGACACAGGTACAGCAGTCACATGCACTCCTGTGCATGATATGAACACCGCAATACTATAGGCACGAATCTCCGCCGGAGCTGATGAGGATCTGCTTCCTTCCTCACTGCAAAATCTAGTAGCCAGGCAGCAAACTCTGGTAGCCATGGCGACCTGGCCCCCAGGATTTGTCGAGCCCTGGTATATACAGGACCAGTCAAAAGTTTGGAAACCTTCTCAATGGTTTTTGTTTATTTAAATTATTTTCAACACAGTAGATTCATAGTTTTGATGTCTTCAGTATTAAAGAACACATATGGAATTATGTTGTAAACAAAAAAGTGTTAAATAAATCAAAATATGTTTTATATTTTAGATTCCTCAAAATAGCCCCCTTTTGCTTTGATGATAGCTTTACACACTCTTGGCATTCTACCAATCAGCTTCATGAGGTAGTCTCCTGGAATGGTTTTCCAACAGTCTTGAAGGAGTTCCCAGAGGTTCTGAGCACTTGTTGGCTGCTTTTCCTTCACTCTGCAGTCCAACTCATCCCAAACATGCTAATTTTGGTTTAGGTCGGGTGATTGTGGAGGCCAGGTCATCTGACGCAGCACTCCATCACTTTCCTTCTTGGTCAAGTAGCCCTTACATAGCCTGGAGGTGTGTTTGGGGTCATTGTCTTGTTGAAAAACAAATGATGGTCCCAGTAAGCGCAAACCAGATGGGATGGCATGGCGCTGCAGAATGCTGTGGTAGCCATGCTGGTTAAGTGTGCCTTGAATTTTGAATAAGTCACCAACAGTGTCACCAGCAAAGCACCCCTACACCATCAAACCTCCTCCTCCATGCTGCACAGTGGGAACAACACATGCAGAAACCATCCTCTCACCTCTGCGTCTCACAAAGACATGGCGTTTGGAACCAAAAATCTCAAATTTAGACTCCTCAGACCAAAGTACAGATTTCCACTGGTCTAATGTCCATTCCTTGTGTTTTTTGGCCCAAACAATTCTTCTTCTTGTTCATCCTCAGTATTAGCTTCTTCGCAGCAATACGACCATGAAGGCCTGATTCACGCAGTCTCCTCTGAACAGTTGATGATGAGATTTGTCTGCTACTTGAACTCTGTGAAGACGTTATGTGGTCTCTAATCTGAGGTGCTGTTCAGTAATGGTTTCTGAGGCTGCTAACTCTAATGAACTTGTCCTCTGCAGCAGAGGTAACTCTTGGTCTTCTTTTCCTGGGGCGGTACTCACGAGAGCCAGTTTCATCATAGCGTTTGAGTGTATCCTCAAGTGCAGTTGCAAAAACCATCAAAGTTCTTGACATTTTCCGTATCGACTGACCTTCATGTCTTAAAGTCATGATGGACTGTTGTTTCTCTTTACTAAGATGAGTGGTTGGGTGCCATAATATGGATTATAACAGTAGTCAGTGGTGTCCACTGTGTACTAACCCTACCTCTGCACAACATAACTGATGGTCTCAAACACATTAAGGAGGTAAATAATTCCACAGATTGACTCTTGACAAGGCGCACCTGTTAATTCAAAACCAATCCAGGAGACTACCTAATGGAGCTGATTGAGAGAATGCCAAGAGTGTGCAAAGCTATCAAAGCAAAAGGGGGCTACTTTGAGGAATCTAAAATATAAAAAATTTTCATTTGTTTACAACATAATTCCATATGTGCCCTTTAATAGTTTTGATGTTATATATATATTTTATTTTATTTATTAAGAACCCGGCTTATAAAGGACTCCTCACTCTGGTCTGCTTAGGCAGATGGATTATTCATTTCGTCACAGGTACACTGGAACAAAACAATTGACACAATCCACGGCTTTCTGACACTAGCTGAATCCACCAGCCCTAGCTACCGTCCGGCTGTTAGTCGGAAAGCCCTGCCCACCAGATCCCACAGTCCTTTTATCCTCCCCACACATCCCAAATCAATCACCTTCATGTAGTGCACCTGTGTATAACCCTTCCTGCAGGTAACAGCAGGATATTTAACCCTGTGCCCCTTTTCCTGGGGAATGAGTTCTGTTCTGGACATCAGAATGTGGCAAAGTACCCCCTTTGCCACATACCTTCCCCCCTTGGCTTTGCCATACTTGGCGAATTGGACTCTTCTCCCGGAAGAAAGTTCCCTTTTCCCAACTTCCCCCCTCTTAGCTTTGCCAACTTAGGTGAATCGGCTGCCATTAGAAGCGCAAACATTCACAACAGGGTATTGAGATTAGTGATCGCAAATATGCGCTACAGCACGTATTTTACCCGGTATCGAGGTTGGGGTAGAGCTTGGGGTAAAGGGAGGTAGAAGTTGGGGTAGAGCTGGGGCTAGAGGAGAGTTAGGGCAGGCATAGCTGGGGCTAGGTAGGGGTAAGTGTGGACAGTAGCTGCGACAGTGCTGGGACAAGTAGGGGGCTAGGGGCAGGTAGTGGTGGGGTAGGAAGGGGGCAAGGGTAAATAGCAGCTGGGACTGGACTGGGGGCAAGGAAGAGGTTAGGGGCAGGCAGTACTAGGGGTAGGGAGGGGGTAAGGGTAGATAGCAGCTGCGGTACTGGGGGCAAGGAGGAGGTTAGGGACAGTGCTGGGTGTAGGGAGGGGGCAAGGGTAGATAGCTGGGGCAGTACTGGGGGCACAGAGGTAGTGACAGGCAGTGCTGGGTGTATGGAGGGGGCAAGGGTAGATATCTGGGGTAGTATTGGGGCAAAGAGATTAGGTAAAGGCAGTACTGGGGGTAAGGTGGGGGGTGTACACAGTTAACAGTCAGTATAAATGGAAAATACACACAGCTACACAGTCGAAGAAATGCATGGTTACACAGTCAGGATGGGGGTGTGCACAGCTGGGCAGTAATACTGGGGAAGGGGCCACTCAGCCGCCCAGTGACTGGCGCCAGAGCCAGCTAGTAACACCAGGGACAGGGCCCTCACCTTTCAGGGCGCTTTTCTCCACCAGCACCATGTGCACCTGAGCAGCAGCGGCACCAGCAAAGACGGGTTCATATTGTTCCATGCCGCGGCAGACACCTCTCCCGCTCGGGTCAAACACCCCCACAGAGAGGAGGCTTAGGCACAGTGAGTGGAGAGTGGCCGTGGCTTAGGCAGGAGCAGAGTGTGAGGGAGGGGGACCGAAGCCGGAAGCAAAGGGAGAATGACTGTCTGTCTGAGACTCTGAGTAAGCGAGGAGAGGGCTGCAGAAGCGGACACAGAGGAAGGAAGAACCGCAAGCACCAGGGGGATTCCGGGAGCTGTAGTGAGGAGAATCCACCAGCAGCTATTGGTTGAGAAGACACCACAGGGTGGTGATTGGCTGCTGTGGCGCTGCATACAGGAAAAATAGCGCATCCTGCAGGACCTATCTTTTAAAAACCGGGTCCCAAACATCTTGTAGCGTGTAAAAACGCACTATAGCACGTATTTTGCAATCACTGGTGCTATTGCTGCCACCACTTGCATCATTTGTCCCCTCACAGTAATGGGAAGACAGACACGGTCATATGGATGCAAAAGATTTTTACTGACGGTAGCTGGATACCAAGGTGATTTAATTGCCCGAATCCACTAATGTCAACAACGCCTGTTGTATCAGGACGGCCACTCAGAACAGCAATGGACTACCTGTGGATTAGGACATAGTAAAACAGTCAGGAAATGCAGGGCCTAGTCGCACCATCCATTGGTTCTTGCAGATTTGAACAATTCCTCCGGAAGTGCCCTGGCTTGCCACACTCAAAGTACCCCACTGTAGTCACCTTGCAGCTTGTACCAACTCTAGTGCTTGTTTTGTCCCGACTACCCTCTCTGCGGTATGGGCCATATTTCAATGGCTGTCTGAAGAGCCTATCTTTGCAGCTCCCGGTTTAAATTCTGCACGAACTGGTCGATTGCCAGGATTTGGCAAATTCCAGGCGGGCTCCGACCAGCTCCTTATTACCTTCACCAGGTCGGCCAGACGTTGCAGATCCGAGCCTAAATTGCCAGTCAGAAAATCATTGTGCCTTCTCGGGCCCTGTCACCCTATTCGTGCCAGAATCGCGTCCTTTAGTTGCAGATAACTTGCTGCCTGGTCTTCGAACAAATCCACATAGACCTGCTGTGGTTTGCCCGTCAAGTAAGGAGCCAATTTTTCCACCCACTCCTCTGTTAGTCATTTAAGCAGAGTTGTCATGTGCAAAAGTTTTAGGCAGGTGGTTAAGTGTGCCTTGAATTTTGAATAAGTCACCAACAGTGTCACCAGCAATGACCCCAAAACACACCTCCAGGCAGGTGTGGAAAAAATACTACAAAGAAAGAATGCTTTCAACAACAGAAGTGTTAATAGATTTATTTTTATCAAGTTACAAAATGCAAAGCAAATGAACAGAAGAGAAAACTAAAAATCAATTGGGTTCGGCAGCACTGGGGTCCCACCCGGCAGGGAGTTCCTGGTGCCTGCTGCTGGTGTCTCTGCCCCCGGCTCCTCTCGGTCTCTTGATGCGGCTGCAAAGTGCAGGTGGCCGCGGTTTCCCTAGGGGTGCGCGCACCGACCTACAGGAAAATGTAAAGTGACAGACGCACCAAGCGTTAAGTCACACTTGGCGCAAGAATTTAACTCCTCCCTGTAAGATGGAGTCTCTGGCACTAGACAGGTGCCAGAGAATAGGCTCATAACTACTCTAGCATCTTTGTGCATTCTATCCGTTCCTGATCTCGGCTTCCCTTGTGACCTGTATCAGTTTCCTCCCATGTACTGCGTTTGGGGATTCAGTTTTGACTTCGGCTATCCTCCTTTACCTGATTTTGGCTCGTCCTTAGTACGGCTGGTTCTGAACCAGATTGTCGACTTCTCTTGTATGTCTTCCTTCCTACATGCTATTATCACTCAATTGTACCCCAGCAACTGTATGAGAGAACCCAGACAGAGGGCCAAGACCTGCGTGTCGGGCACAGCCAAGTCCACAACCCCATACGGGGGTCCCTGGTGAAAACCACTGGCACGTTGGATCCGCGCCTCTGTACTGGGTCTCTGCCAATCCCAAGTACAGGCAAGCACCACTGTTTTCCCGAGAATTGAGACAGAATACTCTGGCCAACAGAAACATGGATGCTGCTTGTAATCAGGTCACAGGAAGAATTGCTGGAGCACCTTCTCACCAGAGTTGAGAAGCAGGAACAAGATCAGGTCCAGATTATGCAGTGCTTACAGACTCATGCAGCGGGTCGATATTGCACAGGAACAGTCAGTACAACCTGCACCGCCTCCCACCGTATCGATGCAAGCTGCAGGAGCCTCATCCCCATTGAGGATTCAAAATCCTTCGAAATTCAATGGGGACCCTAAATCAATGTTTGATCCAGTTTGAAATCCAAGCTGCAAATTTCCCCACAGACAGGACGAAAGTGGCATACATCATTTCCCTGTTAAGCGGCCAGGTCTTGGCTTTACCACTGTGGTAGAGGAATGATCCTCTGGTTAACAATTGCGACAGTTTTCGGAAACCTTCAAGATGGTATTTGACAAGCCCAGACATGGGACTTCAGCGGCATCAGCAAGCTTTCGTCTGAAGGCACCCAGTCCGTTGGTCAGTACGCAGTGCAGAACTCTTCACTTGGAGCTCAGGTGGAACAACAAAGCCTTGGTTGCCACTTTCATGCAAGGGCATTCAGATCGAATTAAAGATTAATTGGAATCCAGAGATCTGCCATAATCTTTGGATGACCTGAACTCTTTAGTGTGTTCAGATGGACCTCAAAAAAGGGTAAGGCCCGTCGCTATAGCTTCAAGCTTGCACCTCATTTCACAGATCTGGTAGTTCCGCTGGAGGAACCCACGCAAGTCAGGAAATCTCGTCTGCCTGCTGAGGGGAGAGGGAGGGAGGATTTAAAAATAAGATATACCTATATTGGAGAACCAGATTATCTTAATTCCGGTTGTCCCAAGCATCCGGGAAAAGTGAGGCCCTAACCGATCATGGGGTGGATAGGTTAGGTGTGTTTCAACACACCCCATAAAAGGAATGCTCAATCACAATTGTTGATTGATATTATCCTATTACTAAGGTGGTCTGCTGAAACTCTTATAGCCTTCTTAGATTCGGGAGCGGATGGCAATTTCATCACTACTAAAAAAGTCAAGGAGTTGTGAATTCCTAGTGTCCCTCTCAGACTCCACTCCATATCATTGAAGTGGATCGAATTAAACTTCCATTGGCTTCTATACGCTTCCAAACTTCAGAAGTTACCATGTAAGTCAGTGCTCTTCATAAAGAGTTCATTTCTTTTTATATACTTCCATCAGCCAAATGTTCTATAATTCTGGGTATTCTGTGGTTACGAAAGTACGCTCCCACTCTAGACTGGAATGAACCCTAAATTTTATCTTGGGGTCCACAGTGTCAACAGGGGTACTTGCCGGCTATCAGACCTCCATATCGAGTTATCCAGAGGTTTGGGTATCTCTCCGGATGACTCTCTACCAACACCATATCAGTCTTTTTGAGAGGTTTTCAGTAAAAAGGCTGATGAAACTTCCCACTCATCAAGAATGGGACTTCACAATTGATTTGGTGCTTGGGAAAGTGCCTCCCCGAGGAAGAGTTTATCCGCCGACTATTCCAGAGTCACCAGTCAAAGCAGGACTCTTCTTTGTTAAAAACAAAAAAAAAGAAAGATGGAGATCTTAGACCCTGTGACAGATACCCCTTACCCCTGATCTCAGAATTATTCAATAGCATTAAAGGGTCATGGATCTTTGCTAAACTAGACCTGCCTGGGGCCTATAACTTAATCAGGATCAGAGCCAGTGGCAAGTGGAACGGTCTTTAACACGCGTGATGTGCATTACGACTATCTGGTAATGCCATTCAGGTTAAATAATGCCCCAGCAGTCTTCCAACTGTTCATGAATGCCATCTTCCGAGATCTTTTGTACAAGTTTGTTGTGGTTTATTTAGACTATATCTTGAATGTTTCCGAAGATCTGTCAAGCCACCAAAAACATGTTCATGAAGTCCAATCTCTGCTTTGGGAGAACCAACTGAATTGCAAACTGGAGAAATGTTCTTTTGAGCAGAAGGATATATGTTTCTTAGGGTATATTGTGTCTGGATCGAGTCTTCGTATGCTGCCATTGTTCATTAGCCTTGGCCATCGGGGGTTGAAAGCAATCCAGTGCTTAAGGTTCTGTAATTTCTACAGACAGTTTATTAGGAATTATTCAACTATAGTGGCACCCATTACTTCACTTACCAAGAAGGGCCAGGACACAAAGAATTGGCCTCTTGAAGCTAAAGAGGGATTTGTTTGCTTGAAGTAGAGCTTTATATCGGTACCTATACTGAGACAACCTAACCCCCGATTTACCCTTTGTCTTTGAGGTAGATGCCTCTACAGTAGGGATAGGTGCAGTTGTCACAAAAAGATTCTACTGGGAAATGGTACTCCTGCGGCTTCTTTTCCCGCAAGTTCTCAGTTCCAGAGCGGAGCTATGCAGTTGGGGATAAGGAGTTACTGGCAATCAAGCTGGCCTTAGAGTGGCATCACCTAGTGGAGGGAGCAAGGTTCCCAGTTACAATTTTTTTTACAGATCACAATAACTACGCTCTCAAAACAGCTCACTGCCTAAACTATCGCCAAGCTAGATGGTCCTTATTTTTTGATCGATTTAATCCGATCATCACCCATCGACCAGAATATGAAGGCAAATGCACTGTTCCGGGCATTCAGTACTTCTGAGGATGAGTTATCTAACAGGAACAAGACCATTCTGGATCCCACTAGCTTCCTTGCCGTGACCAGCAGCCAGGGTTGGAAAAAATAAATAAAAAATAAATATATATATTATATTATATCTTTCAATAAAACCAAGTTTAGACTAAACATAATTAAAACATGCAAAAGCACTTTTCAGAGAAACAACTTTTTGTTTAAGCATTAGAACTGGAAAGGTTATTGGCATTAAACATTTTGAATAAAAACACTAGTTTAAAGGCCTTTTCAGTTCCCAGTCTGTTTCAAAGCTTCGAAAGAACTAAACTGAAATTTATTTTTATTTCTACACTAGCAGAAGAAGCTTGAGCAGTGGGAAGTTGTTCAATAATGAGAAATACATTAGGGTTAACTTTTTCAATTTCGCTCTTTTTGCTCATCCACCATTCATAACATGACACTTGAGACACCACAGAGACTAAGGGGTATATTTACTAAAGTGCGGGTTTTCAGAAATTTGCATGTTGCTCATAGCAACCAATCATATTCTAGCTATTATCTTCTAGAAGGTGCTAGATAAATGTTAAGTAGAATGTGATTGTTTGCTATGGGAAACATCTTCACTTCTAAAAACCCGCACTTTAGTAAATATACCCCATAGTCTTTCTTTCTTCCACTAATCTCAATAGGACTAAAGGTTTTGAATTGAAATAAAAATGTAAGCATGGAGGAGATTAGACCATGAGGTGTTTCTCTGCGTATTGCCTGTTTTAGGTGTTGGTGCTTACTCTTTAAAAAGGCGTGTATCCACTTGGCGATTAAAATGAGCATTTGAACGATTAAGACATCGTAATCATTTAATCGCTCATTAATCGTGCAGCAAACGTGTAGTAAAAAGCCTACAAACGACCAGTGTTGTGCGCTCCCCCTGGTCGTCTGAAGGTATCTATAGTCGTCCCTACATGCTGGTAAATTTTCCCAATATCGTGGTTATATCGTCGGTATATAATACACTTTCTACGCATTGATCAATTCACGATCAAACAATAAACCACTCCCCTGGCACTGCTGACACTCCCAAACCTCCATTTTGTGATCTTCCCTGCCAGAGCTGGTGTCACAAGCCGCCGCCACGTCTTGCTGGACAACGGTGCTCCTGGTGTTTCTCTTCGGTCTGTTGCCAGGAGACGAAGACGCCACGCTGTCAACTCATGAAGCCCTCCCATCCGGCTGTACGTCATCCCTACCGGGGACTGGATTGTTTTTTCCTCCTTTTTTCTGTCCTGCTGGTGCGTTGCTCGGATGCCGGTGATCACGTCTTGCATGCGCTTCCGGTTCCATAGTGTTGTTGTCTCTCATTGATTGTCAGCATCTCCAGTCATGAGTCTGTCGTGTCTCCTGTTGTATAACATTTATTACCAGTTATTTATATAGCGCACACATATTCCGCAGCGCTTTATAGAGCATATTTTGGCCACTCACATCAGTCCCTGCCCCAGTGGAGCTTACAATCTGTATTCCCTACACAATTACACGCACACACATACACACTAGGGTTAATTTTTGGTGGGAGCCAATTAACCTACTAGTATATTTTTGGAGTGTGGGAGGAAACCGGAGTACCCGGAGGAAACCCACGCAAGCATAGGGAGAATATACAAACTCCACAGTTAGGGCCATGGTGGGAATCGAACCCACAACCTCAGTGCTGTGAGGCAGTAACCCTAACTGCACTGCAGTGTCTGAGGTTCCAGCATAACATCATGGCCATCTCCACTGCATAGTGCCTCTAGCCTTCCAAGTGAAGTTTCATATTCCGGTGGCACAGTGTGCACTACTATGTCCGAGGGTCTCGAGCCTTACACCGCAACTACCTCCAATTTGCGTGTACACATCATCCACCAGTTGCCGCATCACTTCCCAGCGGCATTAATCGCAGGGCAGCGTCTGAGTTGACAAAGCCTAAACATCACAACAATCTCCGCTGCTCTGCGTCTTCAGTCCTCACAATTGCCGCACCATCCCGGCGGCATTACCCACAGTGCAGCATCTGAGTAGGACTCAAGGCTACTCAGTGACTATCAGGTCACCACTTTGGTCTAGCATCTATGATCTTGAGTTACAACTGCACTATCCTTCGGTTGATCTCATTGCTATAATAATCCTCAGACCTATTGCCTCCTGCTGAAGAGATTCTTCTTGGGATTCATAACAGCTGGACGCTGAAGCAACAGAGGGACCACGCAGCTCTTCAATTTACAAAAAGGTAAGTGCAAAACTGCATTAGGGTCACTACTGGGCCACTGCATTAGGGACACTACTGGGGGCTAATGTATAAGTGGCACACCGGGGGTACTGCACTGCATAAGGGGCACTCTGGGGGGTACTGCATAAGGGGGGACAACTGGGGGAAGTACTTCTGTTTTTTTTGTTGTGTATTTTTGAAATAATTTATTTTATTTTTTTTCCTTGCAGACATGGCTGGTACATTATCCCACAATTTTTGGACAGGATTAATCGAGATGTACCAGGCCAATGAGTCAAATATTAGGAAATGCAATTTCCCTGCCAAGGAACTGCCCCCACGCCATTAAAAAAGGCCATGTACGCATTCCTGACTTCTTTTGCACGTGTTGAGTAGGCTGTGGGAAAAGGTGTAGAAGACACAGATGTCCACATTTGACAGTCCTCTATGTGGTCATAGAATGAAAATAGTGCCCTTTGTTGTGTTGATTTCCTGTGAAGCATGTTATGAAGAGCACAGAAGGTCATCACTATTCAGTCAATTTTATCCACTCTTAAATTGATTGGAGTATAGAAAATCCGAAATCTGCTGCTCATTTTCTCAAAGGCTTTTTCGTCAGTACGCCTAGCCCTGGACAGTCGATAATTGAAAATTATTTTTTCATTAGTTAAACCCCTTTGTGGAAAGGGCTTCATCACATGTTCGTGTAAAGTGAATGCCTCATCCCCAACAAAATTTACATTCTGTTTGCACTGGGAGTCCGGTGGTAAGTGTAGGTTTCCGGATATCAATCTTTCATAAAACAGTGTCCTTGAAAGATCCACTGTCAGAGGCCGGTCCATTTTTGCAAACATCTAAATATATAAACTTATAGCTCGCATTTACAATAGCCATCATGACTATACTAAAAAAAGCCATTGTAGTTATAATATAATGAACCACTGCGGGGTGGTGGTATAATGCAAACATGTTTCCCGTCGACTGCCCCTCCACAATTCGGGAAATTCCATTTTGCCTCGAGTTCTTCTGCAACAGTTTGCCATTCAAATACACAAGATAGGCATTTTTGTTGTGGACAATAAACCATAATAGCATTAACAAATATACATTTTTTGGGAATATTCTATTTCAGAACATATTATGATTTAGAATCATTTTATATTTACTATACGGTTTACATCTGGGCCAAGCATAAGATATCATAAGGACAGTTGACAAAATATTCTTAAGGGACTTAGAGTGGGGTGCAGCAGCGTCTATCAAATGGACAGCTGACAAAATATTCTTAAGGGGCGTACAGTGGGGTGCATCAGCATCTATCATTGACAGTGTCTGCAAAATTTGTAATTACCTTAAAATACTGAGGCTCCAGGACAGTAAATATGGCACGGCATGTCTCTGGAATGATGCGTCCCAAAGTCTGAGCAGAAATGAGGCTGCTGAACTTTAGATCAGCCAGGGATCTTCCAGTTGCAAGGTACCTCAGGGTTGCGATGAGCCTCTCCTCAGGTGGTATGGCCCTCGGCATCTTGGTATCCTGCCTCTGGATGTAGGGAGTGACCAGACTCAGCAACTCATCATCCATCCATAGAAAATTCCAAAAGTCATCCAGGTTGTTCTCTTGGATATCAGCAAGCAGAGGCATGTGCGAGAGAGAATCCCTCTGCAGCAGCCCCTCCTTGGTCCAGCACGAGTGAACTCTTCTCCTCTTCTCGGACCTCTCCCTATCAGCCAACAGCACAACTCCAGCATATGCTGTCATCACACGATAGCGATAAGGATCCATGATGAGCAAAAATAAGCAGTTTGTTTAAAGACAAGCCAAAAACAAACCACAGCAAATTAGCAATGCAACAGCCCTCAGCAGGTATAAACCAAACTAGCCACAGAGCATAAATGCAAAGAATAAAATGGCCGCCACCTATTTATTACCTCATGAAAGCCCAGCCCAGTATACACCCCTCAAGAAACTGAATTTGAATGATACGATATTGTTTTATCATTTAAAAATCATTTGCAAATCATACAGGCTGTACGATCATATCTACAGTGATGTTTCACGGAAAATAATTTTTTTTTTTTTTTTTTTTAAATCGCTTAACGATATTGTACAGGGAGGCAATAGTCTAGTGGATACGCACCTTAAGATTGAGAACGTTAGCTATGTTTTTATTTCTACCCTATGGGATTGTTGGGGGAGAAGTCTTCGCTTGATGCAAGGCAGATTTAGCACCCCTCTTATCTGATTCACCCTCCCTATATCTTTGTAGCGTGTGAGATTTACTGCATTGGTTCAGCTTACTCAGATAAAGACCACATGCAACAAGAATGTGGAATAATACCAGTCATGGCGTTGTGCCTGTAGTCAATGCAGAATAAAAAACCAGAGTGTTTTTTTCTAAAAAACAAAACAAAAAAAACACATTTGGTTTAAATCAACCAACTCTGCCAGTAGCGTAAAAATTATTTCCGGGAAATCCTTCATATCTCCAGAATTACAGCCCAGACTACTCCACTGGGCTCATGCATCTCGCTTCACTGGCCACGCAGGGGGGTGGGGGGGGGGGGGGGTGGGGGGGGGGGTGTGAAGAAAACTAGTAAATCAAGATAAAGACCACATGCAACAAGAATGTGGAATAATACCTGTCATGGCGTTGTGCCTGTAGTCAGAGCAGAATAAAAAACCAGAGTGTTTTTTTCTAAAAAACAAAGAAAAAACAAACAAACAAAAAAAAAAAACACATTTGGTTTAAACCAACCAACTCTGCCAGCAGCGTAAAAATTATTTCCGGGAAATCCTTCATATCTCCAGAATTACAGCCCAGACTACTCCACTGGGCTCATGCATCTCGCTTCACTGGCCACGCAGGGGGGGGGGGGGGGGGTGAAGAAAACTAGTATATCAAGATCTAGAAATATGTATCAGGATTCATGTCTCCGCTAATCAGGATGATTGGGCCTCCATGCTACCATGGGCGGAGTTTGCCTATAATAATCTTCTTCATGAAGCGTCGTGGTTTTCTCCTTTTTCATTTTTTTTTTTTAATTTTCTTTTTATTATAATTATTTGACACAGATAAACAGTGTTGCATTGTTACAGAATGTTTTAGAACAATTTGAAATTATTACATAACAAAAACAATTTCCTTCTCTTCTCTCCCTCCCAACCTGATGGTTTATTAAACATTACATACCCTTGGATCAGGTTACTTGACTGTTAAATTATGAATAAATTACTCCAACTAACATCTGGAGTTATGTGGTTTGTTTAACCTTTATATTAATTATCAGTTTTAGTTGTAAATAAATTCTTCCTAAATCTACCAATAGGAGAAGAAGAGAAGAAAAGAAAAAAGAACAAAAGCCATACAAATAATTAAAACATTAACATACATATTTGTCTTATCCGACCCATTAGAAAGGAGGTTGACCTTCCATAACTGCTAAACTGTACCAGGTTGTCCATTGAAAACTGCGCTTAAGAGCTGCTTTCAATTCAGGCGATAATGTATGAATGAGAGGGAGCCATGTTGAAAAAAATTTCCCTGACAATTTTTCTTTGTCAATAGAAGTAGAGGACCAATCCATGTTAAACAAATGGACTATTCTTGGCAACATCAGGTTAATAGAGGGTACATTGGGTTCAAGCCAACAGGATAAAATAGTTTTTTTGGCAGCGGCTGCTATTTTAGTCAAAAGACATTTCTCTGATTTGGTCAGTGTATGTGTTGAGGATAATTCGTGTCTATTCCAAAAAGCCCACTCCGGGGTCATCGCGAAATCTATATGTAGCTTATTTTTAATATACCAATGGACCTGTTCCCAAAATTGTTGAACATATGTGCATGACCACAAACAATGATATATGGAGCTTTACACTTAAAACAATTGGCGTTTACAGATTTCCCGGTTAAATATTGTAATCTAGGGGTATAGTATGCCCTGTGTAGGATTTTATAATTCATATCTGTGTAGGAAATGGATATCAATTCCTTGTTTAATCGTCTGGTGGCTTGAGTTAAGTAAGGATAAATCTAGTCCTGGAAAATCCTTTTTCCATTTGGCAAGACCTCCTGTTATTTTAGATAAATCTATTGTGGGCCTTATATGTGAGTATATATATCGGTAGAAGAAAAAGGCTCACCAAGTTTTAAACGAAGTGCATCATCTAATTTAAACTGGTTATCTGTCTTTATAAACCCCCTCTTTGTTCTTTGTAAACGGCTAGATACTTGCAAGTAAGGAAAAATAGGAATATTAGGAAAACGCTGTTGAAGTTGACCATGTGAATAAGGCTGTAGAGTATCAGCATCTAACATATGACATAAATAACGTAAGCCATGAAGGGACAAGGTTTTTGTGTAGGGGGATGTCCATCCACCAGGGAAAAGAGGGTTATCTGATAACGGGAGAAAAAATTTATGAGACCAAGATATATTTAACATTGAGCGAGTTTGTCTCCAGGCCGCACATGTGATAGATAAAAGAATATTCTCTTTGATATCTCCTTTTTCATTTTGAACGGGTTCCATCCAGTCTTGCCTGAGCTACCATCTAGTCAGTCAGAGCCTTTCCCAGCAGTTCTTGCCACCACTAGACAGTTTCCCAAGATTTGGAATGAGGTGAGAAGGAATCTGTAAAGCCTTTTCCCAGTACAAATTCTTTGCTGATAAGAAGAGAAGGAGAGTTCCTGTCCTAAGACCTGGTGACAAATTCTGGTTATCAACAAAACACTAGCTATTAAAAGTCCCCACCATGAAGTTTGCTCCTAGATTCAGTGGTCCCTTCCATATCCTCCAGGTGATTAATTCAGTGGCATTCAATCTAAAACTTCCTGGCACTCTCAGAATACCAAATGTATTTCATGTCTCTCTCCTCAAACCTCTGGTGCTTAATCGAGTTTTCAAAACCTTGCAACCCTCCTCCTGCAATTCCAGTAGATTATTAGGAGGAATAGGAAGTGAAGTAGATATTGGACTCCTGGTTTTCTAGAAGTTCTGTTCAGTTCCTGGAGGACTGGAAGGTGTATGATCCCGAGGAACGTTGTTGGGTAAAGGCTTCAAAAATTCAAGTGCCTCAAGTCCTCCAGAAGTTTCACCCTTTAGTGGGGTGTTCAGTGCCCACCCATAGAGGAGGATATAATGTCACAGTGCGCCGGACACAGGCCGTTACTTACCGGGTCCAGCAGTGGGCAGGCAGTCCCCGGCGCCTGCTGCTGGCGTTTCTGCTCCTGGCCTCTCTCTGTCTCCTGATGTGGCTGCAAAGTGCAGGCGGCCGCGGCTCCCCAAGGGGTGCACGCGCTAAACCTGCAGGAAACTTTAAAAAGTGAGAGGCGCCAAACGAAGTTACGTTTGGTGTGTGAATTGAACTCTCTATAAGAGGGAGTCTCTGGCACTAAACAGGTGCCTGAGTATAGGCTCCTATCTACTGCAGAAACCTTGTGCATTCAGCTATCTGTTCCTGACCTCGGCTTCCCTTTTGTTTTGACTTCAGCTATCCTCTTTGACCTGATTTTACCTCATCCTTGGTACTGTGCAGCTCGGCTGGTTCTGAACCAAATTGTTGACTTCTCTTGTATGTCTTCTTTCAGACTTGCTATTATCTCTCCAGTGTACACCAGCACCTGTACGAAAGAACCCTGACAGAGGGCTGCGACCTGCGCATCTGGCGCAGATAAGTCCACACCTCCTTGCGGGAGTCCCTGGTGAAAACCACCGGAACGTTAGACTCTGCGCCTCTGTATTAGGTCTCTGAAAGTCCCAAGTACAGACAAGCCCCACTGTTCTCTCAAAAATGTTGACACTCTCTTACTGGTTACTGTGTAATAAGGACTGAAACAATGTACCTATGAATTATCTCTCTAGCACATATAATAAGATGCAGATTGGTCAATGCTATCCTGAATCTCTTAGGAAATATTTACTAAATACTCAATATGTTTACAAATGAAATGACAAACAAGCACTGAATAAAATAAGATCACATTAGTTAACTAATATCAGTGTCCCACCAGTAGAGGAGTGAAGGCAGTGCGGTTCAATGGCCAAACTCCATAAGGAGAGTTTATACCCTTGGTATGTTCGAGCGGTAGGCTCTCATTACACTTAACACCATGTTTTTTTGCTAAAGGTGCGATATGCCAGGATGTTTCTGTAAACACAGTGATTGCAAAATTAGCGCTATAGCGCGTTTTTACGCTCCACAGGCAGCGTGGAACTCATTTTAAAAATTATCGGGTCCTGCAGGATGCTTCACCAGGTAACTGCACCTCCGCAGGGGAAAGGGAGCGGACATATTCTCGATTTAAGTCACAGACTGTCCCCTGTCCTAATATGTTTAATGTCCTTTTTTCTACTAGGAGTGAGGACTGTTATACAGTATACTGCATAAGCCAAAATTGCGAAATACACAGCAATTTTGCTATTATTTTATGTCCTGCATAGGAGTTTAGGAAAGACATCCAAATAATTGGGACTTTATATGTGCAGGTGTTGTTCACACATTGTGCTTAAATGTCACTTTTGAGGCACGTTCAGTCTTCTGTAGGTTGCAAAAGTGCAACAGTATAACATGTATATTGCATGCTAACAACATATCACAGAAGTGATGATTTTTTTTGTGCATAAAGAATATTTTTACCCCTTCCGGAAATGTCAATTTTTAATTTTTTTTAATATTGAACAATGATTGGTTCACATCTTTTCATATGATAGGCTATATTCTTTTTATTATGTTTAGGGCCCTTTTTGGATCAATTTATTTACTGATAACCACAATGGTGACTACTTAACTAAGTTATTTTAAATATTTAATGTGATAACAAGAAGAGTGCCCCCACAAAGGAATCAACATCTTTTTCTCTGCATTCTGTAGAGAATCACCCATCTTTCACCCCACAGGACACATCAGATCCCCACACACAAACGCCTCGCCCTGCAGAGATCCTTAACACTACAGCCAACCCCACAGAGACCCCTCTACTCCCACTACAGCACATACAATCTGTATTCCCTACACAATTACACGCACACACATACACACTAGGGTTCATTTTTGGTGGGAGCCAATTAACACAGTGGCGGCCCGACTATTAATCATAGTACGTGGCCATGTAGAGCACCAGACACCCTGAAAAGCGCAGAGTATAAAATCCCTCCCACCCGTCTCACCTCCAACTCAACCTGAAGTAAGGGTAGAGGAGGGTGGAGGGAGGCACACAAATCTGGTCCAAATCCAGCTGTAATCTGGTCTGTACGTCCCTGCATACAAATTACGTTATGGCACAGATACCACAGACATAACACATTATTAGTCACACACACTACATGCATTTTGCATTCACCCTGATGATGAGTTTCTATTACCACAGCAATACTTACCCTTTTATTCCATTTTTATTGTGGTGTTGCACTACAAACACCCTTAGATGCAATAATTTGTCCTGTTAAGTTTAGGTTTTCACACCAAAAGAAATGGACTTGTTAAAAAAAACTATATACAGTAAGTGGCTAAAATTACTGCGTCCTTTAATATTCACTTGGCGGCCTTATAAAGTCTATGCTCATCAGGGAAGTCTCTATAATGGGTGCAGGGTGTGCAGGGAACACGGGACCCTGGGTCCAGGGGGGCCCTGCACCGCACACCCATAATATTACTTACCTCTCCGGAGTCCCACGTCGGCGCTGGCGTCCAGCGTTGTAAAATGGCAGCGGCAGCCATTTTCCCGTCGTTTGCGCATGCGCTATACAGGGAAAATGGCCGTCGGGGCCATTTTCCTGGTGATCTCTGCATGCACTATAGACTCTGGGCACACTCTAGTGCCCAGAGTCTATAACTCCGGCGCTGGCTGCGCACAGCTCAGTGCGCTGCCGGGCGAAGAGGACGGGGCCCGTGTCAGAGACTGCACAGGGGCCACCACCTCTATAGCAATGCCGCTGATGCTCATTTCATACGTTTTATTGATACGGCCATGGTATCTGGGAAGATCCCAATGGGATGTTGGAAGGGCTACCCCAGATTATGGGGAATTTACCTGTGAAGGAAGCAAAAAAATATGAGATATGGTAAGAACTTACCCTTGTTATCTCTATTTCTACGAAGTCCATAGGGTTCCACAGGATACCTTGGGGTATAGGTGATGACGTCAGTCATCGGGCACCATAGAGTTAAGCTGTCAGCCTCCCAGGATGCACCAGGGTCCCCCTCCTATACCCCGCCCCCGAGCCAAGGCACCTCAGTTAGTTACCAAGCCATAGGCCGGAGGAGGAGAAGGAAGAGAGAAAAAAAGATCTGGACACACACAAGAATCACATTCTCACCAGAGGGAGACGGAAAAACCGGTGACCAGAGCAAAGCCCATCTGCAGAACAGGTGCGACAGGGCGGGAGTCCTGTGGAACCCTATGGACTTCGTAGAAATAGAGATAACAAGGGTAAGTTCTTACCATATCTCATATTTTCTACTTCAGGGTCCATAGGGTATCCACAGGATACCTTGGGGATGTCTCAAAGCAGTATCCTTTAAGGGTGGGGACGCTCCTGTGCAGAAAGGAAAATCCACCGCCCGAAGGAAGCATCCTGAGAGGCGAAGGTGTCAAACCTGTAATACCTCACGAAGGTATGGACAGAGGACCACGTAGCAGCCTTGCAGATCTGGACTGCAGAGGCACCACGTCGAGCTGCCCACGAAGGACCCACAGACCTAGTGGAATGAGCCTTCACAGAAGGAGGAACCGGCAGGCCTTCATGAAGATAAGCTTCAGAAATAGCCATACGGATCCAGGCCGCCAAAGTTTGCTTTGAAGCAGGCCAACCCTTTTTACGGAAGCCATAGAGAACAAACAAGGCGTCCGACTTCCTAAACGAAGTGTGGTCAACATAAGTCCGTAAGGCCCGCACGACATCCAAAGAGGCCTCACCCACTGAAAGACCAGGTGAGTTACAGGCCGGAACAACGATTTCCTCGTTAACATGAAACTGGGAAACAACTTTGGGAAGAAACTCGGGCCGAGTGCGGAGCACTGCCCTGTTCCCATGAAAAACCAAGAAAGGGGGTTTACAAGAAAGAGCCCCTAAATCAGAAAGACGTCTGGCCGAAGCAATAGCCAGAAGGAAAACAGTCTTAGCTGTTAGCCATTTAAGATCCACTGAGCCCAGTGGTTCACACGGCGGTCCCTGGAGAGCCCTCAGGACCACAGCCAAATCCCAAGGCGCCACAGGTGGAACAAAGGGCGGCTGAATGCGGAGAACACCCTGCATAAAGGTGCGCACATCCGGGATTGTAGCAATCCTACGGTGAAACCAGACAGACAGGGCCGAAACCTGTACCTTCAAATAAGCAAGGCGAGGCCCATGATCTAGTCCCGCTTGTAGGAAGGCGAGTATCCGAGACAGACGAAATTCCCGCGGCGCATAACCTCTCGGTCGACACCACTGGAAGAACGTATGCCACACGCGATGGTATATCCTCGCGGAAGACGGCTTCAGAGCTCGTAACATGGTACGCACCACAGAGCTGGAAAACCCCCTGGACCTCAGCATGGCGGGAGCCAATTAACAGACAACAGCCACGCCGTCAAAGACAGCAGAGTCAGGTCCGGGTGAAGACAAGGACCCTGTGACAGAATGTCCGGTCATAGCGGCAACCGCAGAGGACTGTCCACGGACAGACCCTGAAGGTCTGAGAACCAGTGCCGTCTGGGCCACGCGGGAGCTATCAACAGGAGCGTCCCTCCTTCCTGTTTGAATTTCCGGATTACCCATGGAAGAAGGGAGACCGGAGGGAACAGGTATGTGAACCGGAACGTCCACCGGACGGACAGAGCATCCACCAGAGACGCCCCTTCGTCTCTTGTGCGAGACCCGTACACTGGCAACTTGTTGTTGTGCCGGGACGCCATGAGGTCGATCTCTGGAAGACCCCATCTGTCCACCAGCAGTTGAAAAACGTCCGGGTGCAGGGACCATTCCCCCGGATGAACGTCCTGGCGACTTAGAAAGTCCGCCTCCCAATTTAGCACTCCCGGGATGAAGACCGCTGATATGGCCGGAAGATTGCGCTCCGCCCATACCAGGATCCGAGAGACCTCCACGAGAGCCGCCCGACTTCGGGTTCCTCCTTGCCTGTTTATGTAGGCCACGGTGGTAGCGTTGTCCGACTGGACCTGTACCAGACGACCCTGGAGAACCCGATGTGCCTGCTGGAGAGCATTGAAGACCGCCCGGAGTTCCAAGATATTGATTGGAAGCTCCGCTTCTGTCGGCGTCCACCTGCCCTGGAACAAGTGTGGACCCGAAACTGCTCCCTAGCCCCGAAGACTGGCGTCCGTTGTCAACAGGACCCAATTTGGAACCCAGAACGGACTTCCCTTGCTGAGATGGGTCGTCTGTAACCACCAGGCAAGGGACAGGCGAACCTCAGGCGAACCTCCGGGGTGTCTGGGACTTCAGAGACTGAGGCAGCCCGTTCCACTTGGACAGGATCAGGTGCTGCAGAGGTCTGGAGTGAAACTGGGCATATTCCACCATGTCGAACACCGACACCATGGAGCCCAGTAACCTCATCGCCGAGTGTAGAGACACCCGGCGGCTGTGCAGACAACTGCGCACCCTCGACTGTAAAGCAGAGATCTTTTCCCCCGTCATGAAGATCCTTTGCTGTTCCGAGTCCAATAAGGCTCCGAGGTGCAGAATCCGCCGAGACGGGATTAGAGTGGACTTCTGCCAGTTGATTAGCCAGCCGTGCCGTTGCAGTAGCGCAATGGTCAGGTCCAAGTGGTGTAGAAGGAGCTCTGGAGATCCTGCCACCAATAAAAGGTCGTCCAAGTACGGCAACATGCGGACTCCCTGCAGCCGCAGAGAAGCCGCCATGACCGCCATCACCTTGGTGAACACACGTGGTGCTATCGCCAGGCAAAAAGGTAACGCCCGAAACTGGAAGTGGTCGCTGCGGATTGCAAACCTGAGGAACTGTTGATGGCGCAAAAGAATAGGGACATGCAGGTAAGCGTCCTGTATGTCCAATGACACCATGTAGTCCCCAGGTTCCAGCGCCAGAATGATGGACCGTAGGGTCTCCATCCGAAACTTCGGTACCCGCAAAGACTTGTTGAGAGCTTTGAGGTTGAGAATCGGACGATACGACCCATTGGGTTTCTGTACCAAAAAAAGATTTGAATAGAAACCCAGGCCCCTCTGGGAGAATGGAACAGGCACTATAACTCCAGCCTGGAGCATAGTGTGCAATACCTTCCACAGCTCCGTAGCCTTGTTCCGGTCTGATGGTAGACCCGTGGTGAAGAATCGAGCCGGGGGTCTGTGCCGGAAAGAGAGGGCGTACCCGTGGGAGACCACCTCGAGAACCCAAGTGTCTGTCGTAGTGACCGACCAACACCTGGGCGAACTGCAGCAGGCGGCCTCCCACTTTGGGATCCCCCAAAGGGAGGCCCAGACCGTCAGGCCGCAGGCTTGTCATCTGGCTTAGGGGCCGGACGTCTGGTACTCCATGCCTGCTTCCGGGGCTTGGCCAATTTCTTAGGGCCAGCCTGTCGAGGAAAAGACTGTGGTTTGGGCCTGTCCTGGGCCCTATAAGACCGAAAGGACGATGGTCCAGAACCAGAAGGAGCAGCGGCCGACGGGAGACAAGCCGATTTGGCTGCCGCCAGTGTGGCCACAATCTTGTCCAGATCCGGACCGAAGAGAACTTCTCCGGTAAATGGCAACACCTCCAAACCCTTTTTGGAATCTGCGTCCGCCTTCCAGGATCGCAGACACAAGGTGCGACGAGCAGCCACCGCTGCTGAGGAAATTCTAGACACCAGAGTACTAATGTCTAAGGCCGCCTCGTTGATATAAGTGGCCGAATCACGGAGATTACCAATCAACTCCGCCTGATCGGCCGGACAGTCGGAATCAAAGGACGCCTCCAATGAATCCGCCCAGCGCTCCATCGCTCTGGCAACCCAGCAAATGGCCATAGCCGGTCGCGCTGCCCCCCGCAAGGGAATAAGTGGACTTCAGGCAGATCTCCACCTTGCGGTCCGTAGCATCCTTAAGGGAGGACATGGATGGCATCGGCAATGTGGCACTACGGACAAGACGGGTCACGTGAGAATCCACCTGTGGAGGGGATTCCCACTTTGCAAAATAATTATCCGCGAACGGATAAGCCACTGCCAGGCGCCTCTGCGGCTGGTATCTTTTGCCAGGCTGTTTCCATGCCTCCTCTAAATGGTCCACTAACTGACCCGAAAGAGGAAGACTGTGGCATCGCCCTTCACATCTTTAAAAAAGGCATACTTGGATTTAGCCGCTGGGGGAACTTCGTCCTCAATCACCAAGGCTGTGCGGACTGCCCGAATAAGTCCAGGAATATATACCTTGGACTTAGCGTCAGCGTCCTTAGTATGGAGAGGTTCCTGATCGTAAGGATCCAGAATCTCCCCATCATCAGACGTCCCCTCGTCATCCTCATAAGGAGCCGACAGAGACGCCACCGGCCGTTTATGTGGCCGCATCACAGACTCCCCTTGCAACACATCCCACAAGTGCTGTACAGAACTCGTCAGGGAGTTAACCCACGCCGGCTCCTGAGAAACCGGGAGCGGGGAAATAGGGAGACTGCGGGGTACCACCAATTGTCGTGGGAAACCCTGCATGGGTGATGACACCACTGACTGCTGGGACAAACCCATCTGCGTAAACGCGGGCTGCGGAGCTAACTGGCCCACTAAGGTTGTAAGCGCCTGAGCGAAACAAGCCCAGGGCGGCTCCTGTACCGGTGCTGTAAACGTAATAGGCAGCGCCAGAGACAAACACTGCCGGCAGAGGCCCTCCGCGCTACCATCCCCCTCCGCTAACGGTACTTTACACGTAGCACACTGTAGTCGGAGAGGAAAATCACTTTCAGACATGATGGCACCAAGTATGTGACCCCTCTCACCAATTATATATTAAATAGGCGAGAGACCACCCTGCAGCACCGCACCGCAAGGGCTTAGCAGAAAGGACAGGGACAGTAATAAAGCTGACAGTTAGAAGAAAAGTTACAGGCAGCAGCGCTAGCACAGTCACATACAATGCAAAGAAAAATCAATTCCTGCACTAACAGCGCTGATCACTCAACTACGCACAGGGCCTGGTAGGACACAGCGCAGCATACACAGACCTGACCCAAATCGGAGGAGAGGTATGCGGGGGGACCCAGACCACGATGCTTCCGTCCAGCGCTTCCAGCAGCGTTCACCATGCGTTGGAAAGATGGCCGCCGAGGAGCAGAGAGGAGGCTGGCCTGGGGGAGGAGCGCTGCTACAGGACCAGTCGGCAGTGTGCAGAGAGGGCTGTGTGCAGCGGGGGAGGCGCCGGCTGTGAGACAGGGAAGGAACGCTCCCCTGGCATGCATTTAACCCCCGGGACGCCGCAGCGCTACCGCTCTGCTGCGGTCCGCTGTCCCAGGGGGTAGTGGAAGCGCAGGTTCAATACCTGGCTCCACGCTGCAGCCAGTCCCCAGGGAGCCCCCTGCCTGGGGACTCTGGACCATGTGACAGCGGGGACCCACCGCGGGACCCCGCTGCTTACCTGCTGTCCCCCTTGAATCCGGCCATGGTCCGGAACATCTGGGGTCACCGCTAGCTGTGACCCCAGATGCTCACCAGCATCCCCGGATCGGTACCGGCGTTCTGGTACCGGCGGGGGTGTAGGGAAGACAGCATGGACGTCAGGACTGACTGTCCATGCTGATCATCCAGATGTGCAGCCACAGCTGCATGAAGAAAAAGCTTCAGGGGCTCTTCTAGCCCCCACTCCAACAGGTGCACCCGACTCCGGCCGGGCACCAAACTAAACTGAGGTGCCTTGGCTCGGGGGCGGGGTATAGGAGGGGGACCCTAGTGCATCCTGGGAGGCTGAAAGCTTAACTCTATGGTGCCCGATGACTGACGTCACACCTATACTCCAAGGTATCCTGTGGATACCCTATGGACCCTGAAGTAGAAAGTTTCTTTGAAAAAAAAAAAAAAAGGGTAATACATTGAAACCTCAGATATACCTACAGGTATGTAGCACTGTCATGGATTTGAAGGCAGTGTTGTAAAATCTGAATATGATTTGTATGCTTTTAAAAATGTACTAATATTTTGTAAGATCCCTGTCCATAGTTTCTTTGCTTCAGATTATTCCATTACCATGGTGTTTAGTAACTAACTTTCCATAGTGTGCAGTATGTGTAGGGCATGTGGGGTGGTGTCATGGCATATGGGAAGCTCAGAAGTATAAATTGTGATGAGACCCAGAAACTGTGGCGTAGGACCCCACTTTTTTAAAGTGAGGCGTCCATGGGACCCACATTTTTTTCGCTTAGCGCGATCACTGCACAGACATCTATTTTACTATATAAAATAAGGTTACTATAAAATACTTCCAGTTGTTTGCATAAGGTACATAAGGCATCTTTGGGTGGTCAGCAAGTGCTGAATGGGCAAAAAGAGCTACAACAAAGTCTGGTATATTCACAAATAACTTATCTTATTTTGTGTTGTATTAGGACCTGTGCTTCAGCAAACACTAAAATGTTAAAACACACATGTGTATACATTTGTATAGTTGTGTATAGTCATGTGAAAAATAAAGTACACACTCTCTAATCTGTGCTTTTACAAATCTGAGCTTTCAAAAATAATTAACAACCATCTGGTCTTCAATAAAATTTGATTAACTTCATCTTTAAAAAAAATATTTAAACATTTTATTGTGACTTCTATCAAAACAAACAAGAAAACAATCAAATATTCACAATAAAGTATGTACACCCTTACTTACTGCTTCCATACCAATAAAAAGGGGAATTTGGTAATCTAGGGAGCTAAAACTTTAATTACAAAGATGTTATGCAAGTAAGCTTTCACATCTAATCTTCATCCTCATCGCTCCTATGCTGTCTCTCAGGTGTGCGGTCAGCTTTCTTACAATAAATATAATTATTATTAACCTTTATATAATGCCATTGGGATGTAGTTTAGAACAGGGCTCTACAAATTTTTCTTAAATCTAGTAGCCAGCTTAAAAATATAGGAGCCAGACCATCGTCCCAAACTTGGGGTGGCCCACCTGTTTGCCTTTTAGGGACCTGGGCCTAACGCCCACATTACTCTCACCTATTTTGGGGGGCAGATACCTTATATCGGGCCTAATGCCCCCTATATAGCCCGAGCCAGTCTATATTCACACGGGCCTAGTGCCCGACAACCCTGGTGGTCTAGGGAGAGGTTAATAGTAGACCTCACAGAGGGCCTACCTGCTACAGTGGAAGAGACTGTGGGGGGGGGGGCTTCGTTAGCCCTTTCATTTCCCACCCCCGCAGTCCTCTCTGGTCCTTCTTCTTTCAGCCGGCACCTCCTGTCTTCTCTATTGTTCACGGTGTCTTCTGGCCTCTTCCGCGGCCACCGGAATGCTTCTCTCTTCTTCGAGAGGTCTTGTCTCCTCCCCCTCCGCACTGCTCTTTCCTGCTCAGCAGCATCTAATACAAGACACCGTGAGTGGGCGGGGCTATTACGCGGCGAGACGAGATTGGCTCATCGCTACTGCCTCCTATTGGCTGCTGAACCTCTGTATTAAGGCTACCGGGCGAAGGGCTACAGTAAGTCCACACCCAGAGCCAAGTCCTGCCCACCACAACTTTACCGCTGGTGCTGGTGTAAGGGCCAGGCAGTCCCTTCACCAGGTACCAGCCGCTTCTGCTTACCCGGCGCTGGGTGCAGAAACAGCATCCCACCACAGGGGACATAACTCCTTTGCCTGCCCCTGCAGCTGTGCCGATGCTGGGATCAGCCACTTGATCCCAGCACGGCTTTCCACATTCGCAATGGGGATGCTAAGTAATTCTGTGTTCCCTGGTTTAGAAACTCAGAATGCCTGCGCCGGAACCCCAAGCCATTATGGCACCACTAGAGTCCTTCACAAGGCAATCAGTCAGGGCTGTAGAGTTCTTAGGTTGCTGCTACATGTTCAATCATCAGTTTCTCAAAAACACAGTGAAGGTTGATTGAATGGAGCACATCAGCTGCTTGGTAGTCCATCTTCTGTTTTTTTTTTGCCCATTAAAGTCACAAACTTAAATTGCCAGGTGTGATTAGCAATTACGTTTAAAGCATGTTAAAAAACTCTGACTTGCCGGTCCCAACCATTTTTGGGTTGGAATCGGTGAGTCAGGGAAACCCAACATGTTGAGTTCTCCGATCCCCGAGCCAGCCATTGGCAGAACTGGGAATTGCGGCAATCAGTTGCAGGTGATTTTTTTTTTGGTTAGTGTCAGCTAAGATTTCTTATTTATTCATGAAATACAAACATTGTGACAAATATGTAGTACATGTATGGTAGCTATAAAAGAGGAATTGAATCTTCAGATAAGAGTGTTTTTCATCAGAGCACAATCTACTAAATTACATTTAGAAAATGCCCATGTATTCACCACATCGTCTGACATCTCGCTCATCATTAACCCCTTCGCTGATGAGAGTTCTCAACCACTGTGCTGAAACCATTTTCTGATAACAGTGCTCGTCCCATTCCAACAACATCATTGGTGCGATTTTTTCCATCAAAGCGATGCAAATAGGATGCACACGCAGCTTATGCTTATTAAAATGATATGTAACATGCCTATAATCTGTGTGCAACTGCGGTTGTGTGTGCATGCAAAATGCTACGTTACAGTGTCACAGCTGCTGACACTGTCATGTTACACATATTTGTGTAACGCGATATGCAGCACATGGTAGATGTATGTGGACACATTTGTATGGAATATATCTAATATCCTTAGAGCAGGGTAATATTGTCTGGTGATGACCAGACAATAGCTACTAGTGGGTCACATAATGGGCACCCACAAAGTAGCCAGTGTCATTATAGGGGGAGTGTGCCCTCGACCGCATATACAAAAAAACATAAGTTTTCTGTAACGCAGTACGGTGAACATAAGTGATCACCAGACAATAAGTACCCATCATTTGAAAGAGGGGGTTTCCTTCTTTCTAAAATGTGTGCCCCTGATTTTATGGATGTCAGGGTGGGGGGGGAGAACGCCATGATTTTTCCATAGTGCAGGGAGATTTGCCTCAATAATCTCTATGGAGACACACAGTTTGAAAGAGGGACTTCCCTCTCTCGAACAAAGGTGTCCCCATCTCTCTATGTGCCAGTGTTGGGGAAATGGAGGGACTTAAAAGTCCCTCCCACCATCTTTGGCAAGATTTTAAAGTTTAAAACAAAATGTGATGTCTGCTGTTGACATCACAGCTCTGGGACCGGACCCACTGATTCTCACGACTGCCCACCAATACTTTGTGTCAGTGGGGAGAAGGAAAGTAAGCGGGGGGACGAGTGCATAAGACTCTAGCAGATCTGTAGTAGCTTACTTAGGACTCAAGTATGAAACATTTTTTTTTCCTTAAATTCACACTGAACTTTGGCAGATTTTACACTTCAGAATAATTGCATGTATTTTAATATATATTGCTACTTTTTCTGACCAATGCCCATGTCACTGTCAATTCTGAATAAGCAAGGGGGAGAGCCAGAGGTAGAATAGTTGCCACTCTCCTTTTCACTGTGCTGTGCGTGAGGGTTTTCAGTATCCTAAATTAGCCATGTAATGTCATTGTCGACTGACCTCCAGGAAACCTTTTATGAACCCACATAGGGTCATGATCTATAAGCTGTGATTCACTGTTGTAGCAGACCATCCACAAGCACAGTGTAATGCAAATACCTAATGACATTTTATTTGTTTTTAACAAAAGTAAACTCTTATGTCAAATGCTTTTGACATGCATTTTTATTGCAGCGAAAAAGACCCTAGTCATCTGAGGTAAATACAACAAAATAGAAAAAAGTTGTATAATGTAAAATATGAGCCCTAAAGTCCTACAGGAACCTTCTGTTTTGTCATTTTATTAGTAGGGCCATAATTGACCATTAGATCAAAGATATACACCGGCTGATGTAGAGTTAGATGTAAGGATATTTTTTGTCAAAAATTACACGTTTTTGTCATGCAAACAAGAACAAAATCCCACGCATCCATCCATATGTAGATCTGGTTGCATTTTGCTCTTACTGCTCCTTTCTTTTAGAGATGAAGAATAAGGGAGGGTACTCGCATGCAAGCGTAGGCCGATTACATCTAGGGTGCCCCATAAGACCACAACAAAGGCGCTTATGTAATTTTAGAAGTCATAACTTATGGGTGATTGACCCCCTGATTTAAAATACACACCAATGATGATTAAAAATATCAGCCGCTTCTGATTGGCCGAGTGCATCTTGATCCCTCCCACATACTATATTGTTAGTGTGGCAGCTGCAGTCAACCTAGCTGCAGTCACACTAATTACTGCAGGAAAGTAGTTTTCCATTTCAGGGAAGACAAAGGATATTTTTTATTTACCTTAATTAGTACTTTTTTGTATTTCCATCTGTAGTTAATTGACTTTACATGGTAATTTTGAGTACGTAATACTTCATTAAAGTATTATATTGTGTACAAATAAGGTGCTGAAACTTTGGCTACTAACAATGGCAAGCAACATCTCCTGATATAAACCAAGCACATTTACTTCCATTTGCTCCTGGTCCCTGGTATAAACCCAGACCACGGCCCTCAATCAGAGCCGTACGCTCTGAGCAGAGCGCACACTCTGAATGAGGGCCGGGCTCCATTTTCATGGAGCGTCCTCCTGGACGCTCGTATAGCTGTGGGTCACCACCCACAGGCTATACGAGCGTGCATTGTGATGGTCGCGATGGTCGAGACCATCGAATTTGCGAGCCGGAGCCTGCGGTTGAGGTTTTCAACCGCAAGCTCCGGAGTGATTTTGGCTCTATCAGAGCCAAAATCACTCCCACTGACATCACTAGTGATGTCAGTGGGCCGGCTTCTGACGGGAGGCGTTCCCTTAGGAACGCCCCCGTCAGGGAGGCACGCCCCCGGCACGCCCACCAAAGGGGGCGTGCTGTCAATCAACATTGACAGCACGCCCCCTTTGATCGGACACAACGAGCGAAGGACTTTCCTTCGCTCGTCGCGTCTGGCGCATGCGCACGACGGAGCTCCCTCCGTCGTGCGCATGCTCAGTCCATAACATCGACCCACTTGCGAGCGGACAGCCGCTCGCGAGTGGGTCTGAATCAGGCCCCATATTCCCACCCTTGGAAAGCTGGGCATACCTTGAAATGTATCTAACTCTACAAGGCACACAAAATGCATTTTTGGGGGCTTTATTTTACATCTGCATTTTAGTGCAAAATGCGTCCGAGCCTCACAGTGTAAATTCATTAAATCCAACACCAATTGCCTAAAAGGTATGCAGTCGGGAAGCCGGCGAACCTAATCCCGACAGCCGGCTTTCCGACTGCTTAACCCCGGCGAGGATTAAATGACAGGCATCTAAATCTAGACGCCTGTCATTTTACCAACACCGGGAGACCGGCGCCCGGCATCCCGATCGAAGGGATGCCGGCCGCGGATAGCCGCGGGGGCGGGGTAGAGGGTTAGGTTAAGAGCTCCCCGGGGGGACTTAGGGTTAGCCACCCCCCGGGAGGTTAGGTTTAGGCTAGGGGAAGGGGGGGTTAGGGTTAGCCAACCCCGGGGGGTACTTAGGGTTAGGCACCCCCCTGGGGGACTTAGGTTTAGATGGCGGGGAAGGGGGGGGTTAGGGTTAGGCACTGGGGGGAAGGTTAGGGTTAGGGGAGGGAATTAGGTTAGTCAATACTTACCTTAGGGACGATCGGGATTTTCGGGCAGCCGGGTAAATCATACAGATTCCGCCTAAAAGAACATCAGTTACAAAGATACCTGGATTTGGACTTTATTATTATTCCATCCTCTTCGATGCCTTAATGATAAATTATAATTTAACAACCCCCCCCCGACAAATAATATCAAATTTCAAAAAATTTCTCTTCTAGACAAAATCATTCTAAAATATTACAACTGTTAAGCTTGTACTGGTATATCATTTGTTTGTTTTTCTAGAAACTACGGGCCTAATTCAGAGATGTGTTTACGCAGCTGAGCGATCATCGTGATCTGTGAATACATCTGAGTCACACTGCGCATATGCCAAGTTTCATTCTCATGTCGTTCGCAGTCAGCATTTATTCGCCTAGTGATAGAGAAGAAAAGTTACAGGCAGCGCTAGCACAGTCACATACAATGCAGAGAAATAACAATTCCTCCACTAACAGCGCTGATCACTCAACTACACAGACACAGGGCCTGGTAGGACACAGCGCTGCATACACAGACCTGTGCCAAAGCGGAGGAGAGGTATGCGGGGGGACCCAGACCACGATGCTTCCTTCCAGACTTCCAGCAGCGTTCACCATGCGTTGCAGAGAAGATGGCCGCCGAGGAGACAATTTGTGGGCAGCTGCCCCCTGGTGGCAACTAAAATGCAGGCGTGTCGCGACTGTTTTCAGGGTGTGTCTCAGCCTGCGATTGCGATCTAGCAAGCAGTAAAAATGGCTCCATTGTCTGAGCTCCCACGGCCATTCTGCACAACCATGGGTTACTCAAGAGTCCGATAATCGACTGATCTGTGACAGATGATGCGTCTTTCTACATAGTCGTTTGGATTTACAAAGTCGTCAGTGGACGTCTTAATAAAAATCCTAGCATCTGCGACATTTGCTAATTTTTAAACAGCCGCTGCATACAAATTTGCAACAGAAGTGTCATTAGCGTCCATGTCTGATACAAGCCCTATGAGAGAGTGGGATTGACACCCCCTTCTCCGGTAATACGACACTGCCACATATCTGGAAAGTCCACTGACTACCCTCTGATTAGCACTATTTCCTTAATGACAGACCCTGGACGTAGACATTCTGTTACCATTACAGTAATAATATTGTAGTTGTCATACCAGCAGTAAACAGAGTGCAAAATAATTTGACTCCTGTCTACAAATGCACACGCAAACACAACCAAACACTGATGAAAAGAATTTACATTTTCGGCTTCATCCACACATTCAGTTGTTTAATGGCGCATCTGTGTGCACTTACTGTGATACGCTTCTAACAAATCTAAAGATGCAGCACCATTTTGTTTTTGCCAGTTAACATTAGCCTATTGGCAGATAAGTACTACTACATTAATCTGCATTTTGCTGCAATTTTCCAATCAAGTTGATAACTATCATTGTCACAAAGCAATCAAGACCTTTGGGGAACACGATGTTCAACCTAACTCAGTCACAAATGGTTAAAACGGTATTAAAAACAATCAAGGTGTAATAGAACTAGAGATCAAACAAACATTTTAATTTGATTACCTTTTTAGTTTAGGTTAGTGACACAGCAAAACTGCATTAACATCAAGTCCATGTGATCTGCAGACAACTGAACATACAGCTATTCTTGGAGCAGTTTTGTGGTGTCTCTAGTCTAGAACATAGCATTAGCCCATGTGATCACACAATGAAAATTGTGTTTTGTGCAATTTGCTTTGGTAACAAAGCTGTCTGTGTGAAGTAGGCCTTAAAACTTAACAAATTCCCTTATCCTTCGTGAATACACTCAGCCACACAATAGAAAGCCCATAACCAAAGATAACATTTTAGTGTAGCTTTGCCATATACAAATAACACTTTTACTTCATACATTTGCACTGTTTGTATAATAAGGAGCTACTAAACACACACAAAACAACAAATTTCCTTATGACAAACGACAGATGTGATGAGGCCAGGAATAGGTATACATGTAATCCTGCCCCAGCTGTATAAAGCGAATTGTTATGTCCGAGGCCTATGAGGAGGTTTGGTAATGATGGGGATCAGTGAGTCACAGGGAGGTGAGCACTGCAGGAGTTAGGATGTCAAAAACAACCCATCCCCCTCCCTGCTGCTGTGAGACAGGGAGAGGGTCCCCTAAGAAATGCTCTGCCGGGTGAGGGGCAGCGGTGCTATTGTTATGTAAAGCTGATAACAGTATATACATGCATATATATATCTATAGATAGGTGCTGTGTATAGGTATACGTAATCCTGGTAAACACAGCCCCCCCTTATGTGCCAATCTGACTCTAGCACTCCTCCTTCCCGGCCCCTTACACCTCCTGTTAACCCTCCTACCCAAATCGCTGTTACCCGTATACCCCGAAACATTACCCCCCTCCCCCCCCGTCAAATATGTCCCCCAATCCTCCTTTCAGCCCCCCTCCTTTCAGCCATTTGGCTTCCCCCGACGCGATGCTGACCTTTGTAGTGGACTCGCAGGTTGCCGTGGGACAGGCCCAGGTAGCTGCACTTGTCCCGGGGACTCCAGGCTCGGGGTGGCGGGTCCCGGGGAAGGAGAAGACCCGGTGATCCCCCCACAACAGGGGCGAGCAGAGGTGGAGACGACATGAGACACAACAACACAAGAAGACACAACCACACGGGGGCCGAGCAAAGCAGCACACATAGCACACAGCACAGGAAGCAGGAGGAGCCGCCTACAGGACAGCACAGTGTGACACATATAGATGTGTACACACACTCATTATTACACTGCTGCTGTATGACACCACTCACATAGCAACGCACAGTGACCTCACATATATAGGCAGTTATATTGTGTCACATTACATGTATCTATATATCATATAGATACATATAAGTATGTGTGTATATATATATATTATATATATACTGTACTACTTATAAAACATATACACGTTATTGCGCTGCTGCTGTATGACACCACTCACACAGCAATGCACTGTGGGCCTGAATCAGAGATCTATGTTAACTGATGGTTAGCGTACATCTCCGATATGTACCGGACATGTTCAGACCTCCTTATGCGAGTCCGCTCACAGTGTCTTCCAGTCACAGCCTGATTCACAGTCTGCGGCGTTTGGGAGGCGGAACAGGGGCATTCCTGACCACCATTCTCGGAAACATGGGCATGTTTCCCCCGTTCTCAGGGAGCAACGAGGTCAGGGTCTGCGTAGGTGGACGCAGATTTCCTAGCCACGTAAGTGACTAGGCACCGGCCAGGCGAGGAAAGCTTCAGCTTGCGCAGCCAGGCCAAAGGGTCAACCATCACGATTGATGGTCGTGATGGTTGCAATGGTGATCCGAGGCAGCGTCTACGGATGCTGCACTCGGATCTCTCAGATGCAGCAAGGAGGTGTCTATTTCCCCTAGACACCTCCTACTGCCAGGGCTGCCATTAGAAATTGTGGGGCCCCCCTTCCCCCGCTACCGTTAAGTCTCATGAGTCAAGACTTACCTTATCGTCTTGAAAACTGCTCCTTCCCTCTGGCTTCTCCAGGTCTGGCTGGCGCTGCTACTCACACGCCGCAGCTCCTCTGACCTCCAGCAGCGTGGCATAATGTCATAACGTCTTGTGCGCCGTCTCCAAAGCAAAAAATATTAATGAACACGAGCAGAGGCAAGCGCAAGATTTTTTGAGGGGGGGGGTTTGTATATATATTTCACATATATATATATATATATATGTATAATATAGTGAGAGACACTACTGCAGGTGCAAATTGGCATAAGGATTCTTTTCCTGTCGACTTGTTACCAGGATCGGTTATACAAATTGGTCCGAATTGTTTACCCCTGATGGAGTCCTAACGGACGAAACGCGTAGGTTTTATCTTTGGAATTTACATTTTTGTTTGGACTTTCCTAAAGTAGTTCCAGCATTGAATTGAAAGCTCTGGTTCTTCAGTTGAAGACTTCATGTGAATTTCTTGTGCCCTCTAAGTGTTTTTTTGGTGTATTTGTATTTTTGTTCCCACTAACAGAGGTGCAATTTGAGGTGCTGCATCATTTTACTGCAAGATAAGGGCATTTTCTACTTCAGGGTCCATAAGGGGTCCACAGGGTTGACCTTGGGGTATAGGTTGGGAACCAAATCTGGGCACCACGCAGTTAAAGCTTTCAGCTCCCAGGATGCACTGGGTCCACTCTCCCTATAACCCCACCCCCAAACCAGAGGCACCTCAGCTTAAGTTGGTGCCCGGCTGGAGTCGGGTCACCATTATCGCAGGGGGGGCTGATTAGCAGCTCCTAAGCTTTATTTTAGTTTTATGAGTTCACAGTTTTTTATTTCTACTTTGGACTCTTCTGAGCGGCAGCGTCGGACTGTCCATAGGACGTCCAAGCTGCCGCTCCGTCACCCCGCCGGCGCTGACACGCCAGTACAGATCTGGGGATCTCAGCGGGACCCCAGAGTCTGTACTAGCCGGACTCTGTGGGCGCTCAGGACTGCTGCCGGATCGACGGGGAGCAGGTAAGGTCGCGAATCACTGCTTGCGGTGATCCGCGCTTTTAAAATGCAGTCCAATGCCTCCGGTCTCTGGGGACAGGCCGGAGGCGCTGGCAGTGGCGGCGGGCTCCCCCTCCATGGAGGCATACCCCGCATGTCCACTAGCCCACCAGGGACTTAACGATCGGCGCTGGGAGCCGGCGTCCCGGGGGTTAATAGCCGATCAGGGGAGGAAGTCTTCCCTGTTGTAGCGTCTCCTCTCCTCAGCTCAGTGCGCCCTTCAGTGTCTATAGTCTGGCGTTGCTGAGCTGCTTCCTCCACGGGCCACGCTTCCTCTGAGGTTTCCAGCGGCCATTTTATCTCTATGGTGCAGCAGAAATCTCTCAGGATGACAGTTGGTCCAGTCCCCCTGCGTACCTCACAATCAGGTCAGTGTACACAGCGCTATAGCCTTCCCAGACACTGAATCTGGGCAGTTGAATGTAGCGACTTTTTGCAGTATATTATGTCATGTTCATGTGTGTATATATATATATATATATATATATATATTTCTGCATTGTATGTGACTTATGCTAGTGCTGACTGTCTGCTTTTTCTCTCACCTGTCAGTGTATATCTATCCCTTTTCTTTACAATCTGCCCGGATACAGGTGTACCTAGGGTGGTTCTGAGACCTCACACATATATATATATATATATATATATATATATATATATATACTTACTTGTCAATATTTGTGAGGTTTTGTCACATACTGTTGTGTGCTGCACGTTGCCATATTTTAGATGGAACTGTGTGTTGTATACGCTGATAATGGGTACCTGCAGCTAATCTTAGCGTTAGTCAGTACCATTATAGCGTTGCTTGATTTTCCACGATGGCGTGTTAGTCAGATATGTCTGACTAGGGAATAGAGCACGATACTGCACCCATTCTTGCTATCCTGCCTCTCATGTGCTGCAGGTGTGAATGCGGAGGATTTAACTCGGAAAGGGTTATGTATGAGGGAATCCCCCTGGGGCAGTTTGTTTCTCGGTACACTGCCTCCCTGGTGGATCGCCTGGCGGCCCCCTTACTTGCAACCCACTTTGGGTTGTTTCAACATGCTACCCTTTCCTCTCAAGGTTTCTCGTAGTTCTTGCAATTACCCCTGTGACACAGACTACCGCTTCCTACCGGGGTTTTTAAAATTCCCTCAGGTAACAGTCTGTCATTTCCCTGGCAGGGACTACAGTACACAAAATGGCGTAATAAACGCCCTGTGGTTACTGCCCAGTTTGCACGGCTGTCCAACACAGATCGTCAGCCAAGGGTGCACTCGATGAGGTGTTGTACTCCTTCACACGAGGGGGTACCTAAAGCAAGTATTTCTACTTCAGGGTCCATAGGGTATCCACAGGATACCTTGGGGTATAGGTGATGACGTCAGGCATCGGGCACCATAGAGTTAAGTTTTCAGCCTCCCAGGATGCACTAGGGTCCCCCTCCTATACCCCGCCTCCGAGCCAAGGCATCCCAGTTTCGTTGGTGCCCGGCTCGGAGTCGGATGCACCTGTTTAGAGTTGGCCCAGGGTAGGCCTAAAGCACAGTCTTTTCCCTGGCAGGCTGGCCCCAAGAAATCGGCCAAGCCCCAGAAGCAGGCCTGGAGTACCAGATGTCTGGCCCCTAAGTCCGATGACAAACCTGCGGCCTGACGGTCCGGGCCTCCCTTTCGGGGATCCCAAAGTGGGAGGCCGCCTGCTACGGTTCGCCCAGTGTTGGTCGGTAACCACGACAGACAGTTGGGTTCACGAGGTGGTTTCTCACGGGTATGCCCTCTCCTTTCGGCACAGACCCCAATCCCGATTCTTCACCACGGGTCTTCCATCAGACCGGAACAAAGCCACGGAACTGCGGAAGGTTTTGCACACTATGCTCCTGGCTGGAGTTATAGTGCCTGTTCCTTTCTCCCAGAGGGGCTTGTTTTTGGTGCAGAAACCCAATGGGTCTTACCGTCTGATCCTCAACCTCAAAGCACTCAACAAGTCCTTGCGGGTGCCGAGGTTTTGGATGGAGACCCTACGGTCCATCATTCTGTCGCTGGAACCTGGGGATTACATGGTGTCGTTGGACATACAGGACGCTTACCTGCATGTCCCTATTCTTTCGAGCCATCAACAGTTCCTCGGGTTTGCAATCTGCAACGATCACTTCCAGTTCCGGGCGTTACCTTTTGGCCTGGCGACAGCACCACGTGTGTTCACCAAGGTTATGGCGGTCCTCATGTTAGGGAGTCCGCATGTTGCCGTACCTAGACGACCTTCTGTTGGTAGCAGGATCTCCGGAGCTCCTTCTACACCATTTGGATCTGACGATTGCAGTACTGCAACGGCACGGCTGGTTGATAAACTGGCAAAAGTCCACTCTGATCCCGTCTCAGAGGATTCTGCACCTCGGAGCCTTGTTGGACTCCAGTCAGCAGAGGATCTTTGTGATGGGGGAAAAGATTTCTGCCTTGCAGTTGAGGGTGCGCAGTTGTCTGCAGAGTCACCGTGTGTCTCTTCACTCAGCAATGAGGTTACTGGGCTCCATGGTGTCCGTATTCGACATGGTGGAATATGCCCAGTTTCACTCCAGACCTCTGCAGCAATTGATCCTGTCCAAATGGAATGGACTGCCTCAGAGTCTCAAATCCCAGACGATGGTGCTCACTCCGGAGGTTCGCCTGTCCCTTGCCTGGTGGTTGCAGACGACCCATCTCAACAAGGGTCGTCCGTTTTGGCTGGTGAACTGGGTCCTATTGACAACGGACGCCAGTCTTCTGGGCTGGGGAGCGGTCACGGGTCCACACTTGTTCCAGGGAAGATGGACTCAGGCGGAAAAGGAGCTTCCGATAAACATCTTGGAACTCTGCGCCGTTTTCAATGCTCTCCAGCAGGCCCATCGGGTTCTCCAGGGTCATCCCGTGCAGGTCCAGTCGGACTACGCCACCACCGTGGCCTACATAATTCGGCACGGAGGAACCCGAAGTCAGGCGGCACTCGTAGAGGTGTCCCGCATCCTGATCTGGGCGGAGCGCAATCTCCCGGCCATATCAGCGGTAATCATCCCGGGAGTCCTCAACTGGGAGGCCGACTTTCTCAGTCGCCAGGACGTTCATCCGGGGGAATGGTCTCTGCACCAGAACATCTTTCAACTTCTGGTGGACAGGTGGGGTCTTCCAGAGATCGACCTCATGGCGTCACAGCACAACAACAAGTTGCCGGTGTACGGGTCTCGCACAAGAGACGAAGGGGCGTCTCTGGTGGATGCTCTGTCCGTCCAGTGGACATTCCGGTTTGCTTATCTCTTTCCTCCGTTTTCCCTTCTTCCACGGGTAATCCGGAAATTCAAACAGGAAGGAGGGACGCTCCTGTTGATAGCTCCCGCGTGGCCCAGACGGCACTGGTTCTCAGACCTTCAGGGTCTCTCCGTGGACATTCCTCTGCGGTTGCTGCTACGACCGGACCTACTGTCACAGGGTCCTTGTCTTCACCCAGACCTGAGTCGGCTGTCTTTGACGGCGTGGCTGTTGAGACGGCCATGTTAAGGTCCAAGGGTTTTTCCAGCTCTGTAGTACGCACTATGCTGAGAGCTTGGAAACCGTCTTCTGCAAGAATATACCATCGTGTGTGGCATACGTTCTTCCAATGGTGTCGACCGAGAGGTTATGCACCTCGGGAGTTCCGTCTGTCTAGAGTGCTAGCCTTCCTACAGGCGGGACTAGACCATGGGCTTCGCCTTGTTTCTTTGAAGGTGCAGGTATCTGCCCTGTCTGTCTGGTTCCATCGTAGGATTGCTACAATCCCTGATGTGTGCACCTTTATGCAAGGTGTTCTTCGAATTCAGCCGCCATTTGTTCCACCGGTGACGCCTTGGAATTTAGCTGTGGTCCTGAGGGCTCTCCAGGGACCGCCGTTTGAACCACTGGGCTCAGTGGATCTTAAATGGCTGACAGCTAAAACAATTTTCCTTCTGGCCATCGCTTCGGCCAGACGTGTTTCTGATTTAGGGGCTCTCTCTTGTAGACCCCCTTTCTTGATTTTTCATGGGAACAGGGCGCACTCGTCCTGATTTTCTTCCCAAAGTTGTTTCCTTTTTTCATATCAACGAGGAAATCGTTGTGCCGGCTTTTAACTCACCTGACCTGTCAGTGGGTGAGGCCACTTTGGACGTTGTGCGGGCCTTAAGGATTTATGTTGACCGCACTTCTTTGTTTAGGAAGTCGGACACCTTGTTTGTCCTCTATGGCTTCCGTAAAAAGGGTTGGCCTGCTTCAAAGCAAACTTTGGCAGGTTGGATCCGTATGGCAATTTCAGAAGCTTATCTTCATGAAGGCCTGCCGGTTCCATCCTCTGTGAGGGCTCATTCCACTAGGTTGGTGGGTCCTTCATGGACAGCTCGACGTGGTGCCTCTGCAGTCCAGATCTGCAAAGCTGCCACGTGGTCCTCTGTCCATACCTTTGTGAGGTATTACGCGTTTGACACCTTTGCCTCTCAGGATGCTTCCTTCGGGCGGCGGATTCTCCTTTCAGCACAGGAGCATCCCCACCCTTGAAGGATACTGCTTTGGGACATCCCCAAGGTATCCTGTGGATACCCTATGGACCCTGAAGTAGAAAATATGAGATATGGTAAGAACTTACCTTTGTTATCTCTATTTCTACGAAGTCCATAGGGTTCCACAGGACTCCCTCCCTGTCGGACCTGTGCTGCAGATGGGCTTTGCTCTGGTCACCGTTTTTTCCGTCTCCCTCTGGTGAGAATGTGATTCTTGTGTGTGTCGAGATCTTTTTTCTCTCTCTTCCTTCTCCTCCGGCCTATGGCTTGGTACGTAACTGTGATGCCTTGGCTCGGGGGCGGGGTATAGGAGGGGGACCCTAGTGCATCCTGGGAGGCTGAAAACTTAACTCTATGGTGCCCGATGCCTGACGTCATCACCTATACCCCAAGGTGTCCTGTGGAACCCTATGGACTTCGTAGAAATAGAGATAACAAAGGTAAGTTCTTACCATATCTCATATTTTTTTATCCCTGCCTTGGTGCTGGTGGTCATGTCCATCCTGGTTATAGAGGATGTTGAACCTGCACCTAAAATCAAAACACCCTCAGTTTAAACAATTAAGTGTCTTCGGCTGTTTTCCCCTTCTCCGACCAGCGGGTGGATCACATGGCGGATGTCGGGCAATGGCCAGATAAGAGGTATCACAAGAGCGTTGGGCCTCATGTTTCCCATTCCCTGAGGGTCATTGCAAGTAACAGGAATCACCTCCTGTGGTGAATCCTCATGTTATTTGTCTGATTAAGAGCGCTACTACACCTTCCATCCTTGCCCGGACGGATTCTACGGAACTGTAAGTGGTCACTTTGCCTGAAATAAATATACACGTTTTCAGGGGCTGTTGCCCATCCAACCATGGCTATCGCAGGGGTGGCTAATGCTATTGAGTGCTGGGCCGCTGCATTTGTAGAGCTTTTTCCCTTAAAAAAAAAAAAACGTCTGGGGATCAGACGCATTTTGTCGCTCACATTTAAAAATGCAGTTTCATATGTTGGAGCACCAACATTGGATGCCGGTCTCCAACTCTTTAGGGTTTCGGCTGCGGCTGTATCCACCACCATACCCTATGGCTGCGCTCATGGGCGGCAGAGGTAGTCTCCATGATAGGCCTAAAAATTGACTATTTTGGGGAGATCTTGTTTGGGCCTGACCTTGACAAGATTGTAGCAACGCTGGCAGTTTCACTCGGCAAATTTCCGGCTTCAGCTACTCCCACTACGAGGCCTCGGACTACATCTGTTGAGTCTTTTTGTCCTCAGGGACAGCCTAAAGGCCAGTCTTTTCCTAGGCTGTCGGTCTCAACGAGGGCCGCCATACCCTGTCCCGAGCAGTCCTGGTCATCCAGTCGCTCTGCTTCTAAAACTGGAGGTCGAACCTTCAGCCTGACGCGACAGGTCTTCATCTGGGGGATCCCAGAGTGAGATTTCGATTTTCTCAGTTCGCCCAGTGCTGGTGTCAAGTCACCATGGACGTTTGGGTAAGAGGTGAAGTCTCTCACGGGTGCACCCTCTCATTGATCAGATGGCCTCCCCCACATAATTTGCTACACAGGCCTTTCTTCAGACCCGAACAAGGCCTTACAAGTCCAGAAAGCTGTACAGTCCTTGCGATAAGCAGGGGTAATTATGCCAGCCCCGCTATCTCAGTGAGGGACTGGTTATTCTACCTTTCTTTCTGACTATCCTCTATCTCAAATCCCTGAACCAATTCCTAAAGGTGCCTAGGTTCAGGAGGGAACATCTACGCTCCATCATCCAAGCTATGGATCCTGGGGACTTTATGGTATCGCTGGTTATTCAGGACATGTACCTACAGGTACCTATAGAGCCCTCTCATCAGCGATAGCTCAGGTTTGCTGTGCCACAGCAACTCTTCCAGTTTTCAGGTTCTGCCCTTTGGACTGTCCACAGCCCCACCGGGGTTTACCAGATTTATGACAGTCCACCTGTTCAGGGTATCCAACTGCTCCTGTGTACGGGCGACCTCCTGTTCTTTCCAGGATCCTTTGAAGGCATTTCCAATTATCCATTGCTTCCCTTCACTAGCATGAAGGGTTAATTAACTGGGAAAAAGTCCTCCCTGAATTCCGCACAGGATATAATTCATCTGGGAGCCCTGCTGGATTCTCAGAATTGGAGAATCCTTTCTAACATCAGACAAGGTCTCCACTCTGTAACTACGAGCGCGCAGATGTCTCCACAGTTGACAAGTGTCTATACACTCTGTCATGTGGGTTCTGGAATCCAGGGTGTCTACCTTTAGAAGCTATGCTCAGTTCCATTCCAGGCCTTTGCAAAGACTGATCCTCTCCAGATGGAACGGTTTTCTCCATTGGATCACTGTTTAGAGATGTTCTCTCTGGAGATGTGTCTGTCTCTATCTGGGTGGTTATAGCCATCTCACCTAGGGTAATCCTTACTACGGACACCAGTCTCCGAGGTGCTGTGACCAGTCCGCACTCCTTTCGGGGCTGTTGGACATCAGTCGCTTCACCCTGCCAATTAACTTGTTGGAACTTTAAGCTGTCTTGGGCCCTCACTCTGGCCTTACACAGTCTTCATGGTGAACCTGAAACGGTTCAGTCCGACAGTGTCACAACAGTGGCTTACATCTAGGAGACACTGGTTGTTGGGTAGCAATGACGGGAGTGTCAAACATTCTGACATAGTCCGAGAGTCTCCTCCCGGCCATCTCTGCAGTGTTCATTCCGGGAGTTCTCCATTGTGAAGCGGACTTCCTCAGCCATCATGACGTGCATCCCGGGGACTGGTCTCTTCTACAAGAGAGGTTTCAACTCCTAGTGAGCAGAGGGGGCCTCCCAGAGGGGGTCCTCGTGGCCTTCTGACTCTATCACACACTGCCGGAGTCCAGCTCTTGTGGTACTGAAGCAACCTTCGGTGACGCATTGTCAGTGAAGTGGTCCTTCCACTTTGTGTACCTGTTTCCTCTGGTCTCCCTTCTTCCTCGAGGTCTTTGGAAGTTTTTCAATCGAGACGGAGGTGCTGTCCTGCTGGTGGCTCCTAATTGCCCCAGACTTCACGGGTACTTAGATTTTCAGAGTCTCCCCATCGATACTCCATTCCTGCTGCTTCACTTTCCGGACCAGTTGTCTCAGGGTCCTTGTTTTGCCCTGGACCTGGATCGTTCGTCTTTGGCTGCATCCCTACTGTGGTCCTAAGGATTCCCTGGCTCGGTCATCATTGAGATCTTTAGAGCACATAGACCAGCTTTTGCTGGGATCTACCACAGACTGTGGCATACATAATTCTTATGGTATCATACCTGTCGCTTCGATCCTCCGGTGTTTAGGATTTCCACAAATTCTGGCATTCCTTCCAGCTGGCTTGAGTCTCACCCTCCGCCTGCCTTCCTGACAGTGTGGATCTCTACCTTTTAAAGGTTCTATGCATTGGTTTACTTTGCCTCTCAGGATGCTTCCTTTGGGCGACGGATTCTCCTCTCAGCACAGGAGCGTCCCCACCCTTATAAGGACTGCTTTGGGACATCCCCAAGGTCAACCCTGTGGACCCCCTTTGGACCCTGAAGTAGAAAACAAGAGATATGGTAAGAACTTACCTTTGTTATCTCTGTTTCTATGAAGTCCATAGGGTCCACAGGACACCTGCCCTGATGCACCTGGCTTCATATGGGCTGTGTTACTGGTCACCGGTTTCCCGTCTCCTTCTCTGTGAGTATGGTTATTGAGTGTTCCAGTCTTCTCTCTCTTTTTTTCCTCCTCCGGCCTTTGGCTACTTACAAACTGAGGTGCCTCTGGATTGGGGGTGGGGTTATTGGGAGAGTGGACCAAGTGCATCCTGGGAGCTGAAAGCTTTAACTGCGTGGTGCCTGGATTTAGTTCCCAACCTATACCCCAAGGTCAACCCTGTGGACCATATGGACTTCGTAGAAACAGAGATAACAAAGGTAAGTTCTTACCATATCTCTTGTTGTTTTATATATTATATATATATATGTGTTTATTAAACATACATACACATATATATGTATATATATAATGTATATAGCAAATATGTATATATTATGACGCACACATATACATACTAACACATATACAGTATATACACACTAACACATATATACACACTAACATACATACACATATATACACAGGGCCGGACTGGGACTAAAAAGAGGCCCTGGCATTTAAAGCACACAGGCCCACCTCGTGTCAACATCTGGCTACTGGTATAGACTTCTCCCCTGGAATCGGTATGTTTAGCCGCCGGATCAGATACCGACAGTGGCAGTCCGGCGGGTCGAATTAAGGTAAGTACCCTAACCCTCCCCTCTCCCCCCCTAACCCTCCCTTAGGGGTGCCTAACCCTAACCTAACCACCCTCCCTCCTCGCACTCTAAACCTAACCCTCCCAAGGGGTTGCCTAACCCTAAACCCCCTAGTGGTGCCTAAGCCTAACCCCCTCTTCCCCTATCCATCCCGGTGGTTGCCTAGCCCTTAGTCCTCCCGGGGGTCCCTAAACCTTACAGTATAAAGAACAGGGCTCATCCTGCAGGGAATTCAAACATGTGCCATAGTCAAACATTTTGTATTTAGCTTTGTTACGTAAAGCTGGCACTAAAATGGTTTAGGTCACACACAAAGAAAACGGAAGGCATTTTCCCAACTGACTAAGCCCTAGCTTAGCAGATTAGATAGCGTTCACCTTAGAAATTTTTTGGTGCAGGGGTTCAAGCACCCAAAACAGCACCCCTCTAGACCTAGCACCCACGAGAGCACTCCCTTAGGCACATCATCCAGGAGAGCATCCCCAAGACCTAGTACCTCCCTAGTCCCATCTCCCAAGAAAGCACTCTTCTGGACCTAGCACCCAGGAGTGCCCCTCCAAGACCTTCCTGTGCAGACTCATTTTACTGCAGGTACCCAGGCCAGTGGCCCTGCTTGGTGGGGTGGCAGCTTAACTCGGCCCTTGGTGGGGTGGGGGTTGCTGCTGGACAGAAGACCTCCTCTGCTCCTGGTTCCTGATTTGCTTCCTCCTGCATTGTGCCGTCCCCGCAATGCAGCCGCCGCCTTCACCTCCCCGGACGCGCTGCTGCCTCCGCCACGCTTATTCTTCTTCCTCTTTGCATCGGCCGGGGTCATCTGTGAGCTGCAGCAGCAGTACCTGTTCTATCTACAGCCACCTGCTGAGCTGCACCGGGGGACGGGACAGCAGAGACTCCAAGCAGCCGAGCTAGACTTCAGTGCCAATCGGTGATTTTGGTCCGGCAGCCGCTGCTGATTGGCTGCAGGTCCGCAAGTTCTGATTGGCTAACGGCCGGCCTCGGGTGTGAATGACAGCGGCCACGGCGCAGCTGTCTCTTAATAGTGCTGCGGCTCAGCTGCATGCTGGTGCGTTGGTGACCCGGCACTGGGCCAGCCCATCTGGCCATCGGCCCTTCTGGCATTTGCCAGAATTGCCAGATGGCCAGTCCGGCCCTGTATATACACAATCCCTCTTTGGTAAAATCAGTGATACGTAGCCCACAAATATTCTTATATAAATATACCCCTTATACAATTACATAAACATGGTAGATGTGTGCCATACGTGCACGCAAGGGGGGTTTCTGAGTAACCAGAAACACCTCAATGGTGGCTGATCAGTAAGTGTACTGCGGACCATAGTGATGCAGTCCGCACTACACAGTAGTGTATAGAAAAGGGTCCTAGACTGCACACCCTGAATATATATAATGGGAGGTGCTACCTGTTGAGACTATTATTGCAGGCACAGAAACAGACAAATCACAGGTGCTCCAATAACTCCAAATTACTGATTATATATAAATGTACATTATGCAATAAAATTTTGCAATAAATAAATAGAGGTTTTTAGCATAATCATGGCCAAGGTTATGGGCCTACCCACAGGGGCATTTCTAGAGAGGAGGGGCCCGTGTGCAATCTCCGACATGGGCCCCCTCCTCTCTGTCCGGCGTCCGGCAGCGCACTGAGCTGTGCGCGGCCAGTGCCGGAGTTATAAACCCTGGGCATTAGAGTGCGCCCTGAGTCTATAGAGTATGCGCTGGTCTCTGTGAAAATTGCTGCAGCGGCCATTTTCCCTGTACTGCGCATGCGCAAACAACGGGAAAATGGCAGTGGCGGCCATTTTCCAGTCATTTTTACAGCGCCGGACCCCCGCGTCGACATGGGACTCCGGAGAGGTAAGTAATACTATGTGTGCAGGGTGTGCGATGCGGGGGCCCCCTGGACCCGTGTTCCCCGCACACCCTGCACCCATTATAGATATGCCCCTGCCTACCCACCATATCCAGGTAACCTCTGTAGGGTAGATCCCTAACATACTAGAGACACCTTCAGCATGGACTAGCACCCCTCCCTTATTGGTTTAAAGCATGGAGTCTGGTAATAGGAACAATTTAGGTAAGTCCTACAAATTATATACTGTAGTGCAACTTTGGGTTGATTTTTGGGGCGTTGGTCCCCTGGATTGCTTTGGTTGATCTGCTTCAGGGCATGGCATTATAACAAATTTTTCCTTTTTTACACATTTTAACACTTTTACTGTTTGTTTTATTATATTTGTATGTTCACTTTTCTATCCTATATATGCAGCCGTAGCTGCTCTTACCTATCTTACTTTACACCTCACCTTTCTCATTAGAGCGATGCCCTGGGGTGGCTCGGCTGAGCTGGTTTGGGGGTGGCCTGCGCTTTGGATTTGAACCCTAGTATGTTAGGGACCTACCCTACAGAGGTTACCTGTATATGGTGGGTAGGCCCATAACCTTGGCCATGATTATGCTAAAAACCTCTCTTTATTTATTGCAAAATGTTATTGCTTATTGTATAATTATATATAATCAGTAATTTGGAGTTGTGCGCCTGTGATTTGTCTGTTTCTGTGCCCGCACTACACAGTAACAAGTACACCGGCGCTGGCGGTGTGTTTGTTTTAGCAGCCAATGAGAGTCAGACAGACTCTCATTGGCTGCTGCGCCCACTGCCGGAGCCAGGCTTGAGCTCACTCATGAGCTCCACCTTCCGGCTCCCGCAGTGGGTGATGGGAGAGACATCATGATGTCATGACGTCTCTCCCATAGTGCAGAGTAGGCCGGGAGGACAGAGGAGCGGACAGCAGCAGATGCAGTGATTCAGGAAAATATTTATTTTTTTAGACTTTGTCATATATGTAAGGGGCACTGCATAGGGGGGACTACTACTGGGGGCACTGAATAAAGGGCACTGCATAGGGAGGACTACTACTGGGTGCACTATATAAGGGGCACTACTGGGGGCATAGGGGGGCCACTACTGGGGGAACTGTATAAGGGGCACTATTGGGGGCACTGCATAGGGGGGACTGCTACTGGGTGCACTGCATAGGGGGGACCACTACTGGGGGCACTGTATAAAGGGCACTGCATCGGGGGGACCACTACTGGGGGCACTGTATAAGGGGCACTAAATAGGGGTGCCACTACTGGGGGCATTGTATGAGGGGCACTGAGGGCACTGTATGAGGGGCACAACTGAGGGCACTGCATAGGGAGACCATTACTGGGGTCATATATATGGGGCACTACTGGGGGCACTGGCACTACTTGGGGCACTGTATAAGAGGTACTACTGGGGGCACTGTATAAGGGGCACTACTGGGGGAACTGCATAGGGGGACCACTACTGGGGGCACTCTTTAGGGGGGCACTGTATAAGGGGCACTACTGGGGGGAGGGGGGTCTTTAATAAAACATGCTGGCTGTATTTATTTTCCTGCTGCCTTCATGCTTTTTAGTGATAGAGGTGTGTGTGTCTGTGTCAGTCAGTGTGTGTGTACCCTGTCATAGGCTGAGTGGTATATTTTACTGTAGTGGTCCTAAATCCTGTGTAAGCTGTTACTATGTGTATATATATAGATATATAGATATATACTTACTGTATATACTTCCAGAAAAAACGGCACTCAACTCCTTAATGAATGCTTGCCTCGATGCCTTCCCTCCTGGCCATAGACCACAGCTATACCAGGATATGTAGAAAGGGCGGCACTCACAGGACTTCGCACCAATTGATAGTAAAAATAAGATATGGTAAGAACTTACCTTTGTTATCTCTCTTTCTATGAAGTCCATAGGGTCCCGGGGCACCCACTCTGACGCAACCGTGCTTCAGATGGGCTTCGCTCTGGTCACCGGTTTTCCATCTCCTTCTGTGTGAGAATGTGATTCCAGGGTCCATAGGGGTCCACAGGGTGACCTTGGGGATGTCCCAAAGCAGTATCTTCAAGGGTGGGGACACTCCTATGCAGAGAGGAGAATCCGCCGCCCGAAGGAAGCATCCTGAGAGGAAAATGTATCAAAAGCATAATACCGCAAAAAAGTGGCCACCTTATAAAGCTGAACAGCTGAGGCGCCATGGCGAGCTGCCCATGAAGGACCCACAGTAGAATGAGCAGTAACAGAGGACGGCACGGGAAGGCCCTCATGAGTGTAAGCCTCAGAGATCGTCATGTGAAGCCATCTAGCCAAAGTTTATTGGTTGGCCAACCTTTCTTGTGGAAACCATAAAGGACAAACAAGGAGTCTGACTTCCGAAGGGAACTGGTACAGTCCACATAAATGACCCCTGTAGGAAAGTGCGGATATCAGGAAGAGGAGTGATCCTTCGCTGGAACCACACTGAAAGGGCAGCGACATGCACCTTCAGTGAAGCAAGGCGGAGACCAAGGTCCAAACCCCGCCAACACTCTGGATATTCAAAACATCTGGGGGTCGTAACCTCTGGGACGACACCATTCAAAATAGGTATGCCACACCCTGTGGTAAATCCTGGCAGAGGCAGGTTTTCTTGCTCTGAGCATGGTGTTAACCACAGAGCCTGAGACAACAGGTCCAGATGTTGAGGCAACAGCAATGGAGTGTTGATGGAGAGACTCTGAAGATCTGAGTACCAGTGACATCTGGGCCATGCTGGAGCCACCAGGAGGACAGTGCCTCCTTCTTGTTTGAACTTCTGAAGTACTCGAGGAAGAAGGGAGATTGGAGGAAAGAGATATGCAAACTGGAAGGTCCACTTGACTGACAGAGCATCTACCAAGAGAGTCTTGGCGTCCCTTGTCCTGGACTCATACAGAGGCAGTTTGTGATTTTGTCGATAAGCCATAAGGTCCACGTCCGGAAGGCTCCACCTGTCCTCTAGGAGCTGAAACACTTCTTGGTGAAGAGACCATTCCCCGGGATGCACTTCGTGACAGCTAAGGAAGTCGTTTCCCAATTGAGAACTCCTGGAATGAACACCACAGATATGGCTGGTAGATGGCCTTCCACCCATGTCAGGATGCGTGACACTTTGGACATTGCCACTGGACTTCAAGTCCCTCCTTGATGGTTTATGCAAGCCACAGTCGTGGCATTGTCTGAATGAACTCGCACGGGTCTTCCGTGAAGTATGAGTCGGCCATGTTGCAGGGCCCTGAAGACTGCCTGAAGTTCCAATATGTTGATTGGCAGAGCAGACTCCTCTGCTGTCCACCATCCCTGAAAAGAGTGTGGACCTGTCACAGCACCCCAACCCCTGAGACTGGCATCCGTCGTTAGAAGGACCCAGTCTGGAATCCAAAAGGGGCACCCCCTGGTGAGGTGGACCGACTGCAGCCACCAAGTCAGAGACAAATGCACCCCCGTAGAGAGCACCATCATTTGTGACCTTATCCGATGGGGTAATCCATCGGAAATTGAACCTTTTTATACGTGCGTGCATGTGTGAGTGTGAGAATATTGTGTACTTTTGCTAGTATGCATTGTGTGTCTATGTGTTTTGTGCTTATCTGTAGGCTTTGATGTACAGCGCAAATGTGCATTGTGCATCTTGTATATTTTATATGTATTATCTAATGTGCATATAGTTTTTGTTTGGACTTTCAACAATATGCAGTAGCAAAACAGAGTCACAACGCTAATAACCAAGTATAGCGTCATACACAATGGTATCGTGTTGCCGACGCAAAATGGCATCATTAGAGTCGACGCAAAATGGCATCATTAGAGGCAACGCAAAATGGCGTTGCCAGATATTAATTTAAAAGATTTGGTCTCAGCCAATCATCCGGCTTCGACAGTCCACCCTTTGATAGCAACCAAAGCGCTATCACACTTTAGTCTTATTCTCTATTCAGTAATACACTATAAAATAATATTTAATGTTATATTATGGGATGGCACAATTCGGTCATTAAACCATCAATAATTTGCCCCTGGGAGGGACATAAAACTACCCTTATACGCACACTCACTATGGATCTCGGAAGATCATGGGAAATATGTTGGAATGCACCTAACCTATAAAGGAAGTCTTGAAGGGGATAGGGACTACATTATTTAAGATGTTTAAAGTAACATTCAATAATAGTTTTCATGCATAGCTGAATCTATCCACCTTTCATCATCTAATGGTACATTCTAGTTCAGGATTGTAATGCAGTTCTTCATTTACCTTGATATCCATACTATTACTACTAACCACCATCATAATTTCATTCTCCCTGTTTGCCTTAGCAGTACATTTTTCACACTTCAACACAGTAGGAACACATCTGACAGATAAGCCAACTACTAAGATGACAACCAATATAAGGATCAGGAGCTTACCTACACTAGCAACCATTTCCTGGACACACTCCCCTAGACCGGAGAACCATTTTACCGGGTTCAATCACGTGAACCACACTTCTACCTTTTCCTCCACCTCAGTCAATGAGGTATTATGGATCTTTCGAAATTCCCATTTCAACTGCATAATCTCATCCATCTTCCAGTCTGTCACCTACTTGGGATCACTAGTATTATTTGTGATGTATGTGCAACACTTGACATCAATTTGCGTGGCCAGAGTCACACAGTATTCACCAGTAACAGCTGTTAAATAGTTTAACACTAGTCTATGTTGCACAAGGTCTTTCTTATAGGCCTGTAGCTCCTTACCTGTGTACCTGAACGTGTCATCAAACATCTCGGTGATATTATCTATTAATTTAGTAAGGTCTTGGATGTATCTAAAATTTAAAGTACCCCAAGTGATCCTGGTGGGATCTAATGCTACCAAAATTTGGAAGCCAGTTGTTTCGCTAATCAACTGTGTGGCTGTATGTACTTCACCAGGTATCATGTTTCTTTTGTCTCTGTGTTCATACTGTGTATGAAAATATGGGGATGGTGTGTTTTTATGAATACCCAGCATTTCTCCATGTGTAAGAGTTATAACCTCTGGAAGTACCCTTCCTAGATAACATAAACTTTCAGAACTCGGAGTGATCCACTTGTACGCTTTCCTTCCACATATAAAATACACATCGTCTGGGAGTACATAAGGCAGTGTTTCCTAACCTCTGTCCTCAAGGCACACTAACCGTCCTGGTTTTAGTGATATCCATGAATGAGCACAGATGGTTAAATCAAAATAACTGAATTACTAATTAAGACACCTGTGCTCAAGTATGGCTATCCTTAAAACCTGGACGGGTAGTGTGCCTTGAGGACCATGGTTGGGAACCCCTGACATAAGGAATAGAATGCATCATTACCATTAAACACATTTCTCTTACAAAGGATCCTATCCCAGGTTCTCCCATTTGACTGGTACATGTCTCTGGTTGTATAATATCTGCACAGTACCCTACTGGTACCAACCATTTCCTTGATGGGACTATGAGTATACCTATAACGGAAATATCTCCCACTTATAGTAATGACGCGTACAAGTTTATCATCTAGTGGTTCGTTATCAGCTCTGTATGAAAAAGTCATTGTCTGGTTGTTCCCGGTCACCTCCCAACTTCCTGGTTTATTGAAATTGGTGATGTTTAAACATAAGAGAGATCTGTCTACTTGATACTGGTGGAGCTTAAAATTTGGAGGTTTGGACCTAATGTATTTCCCGTCCTGCGTTTTCCCTTTCTGTAATCCATGAACCTCCGAGACATTTAATGGGAATGGTATTAAACCTACATTATGTTGTCCCTCAGGCACGTGAGTGCACACCCAACATTCAGTCTGGTTTAAGACCTTACCCACTAAAGAATGGTAATCCTCTAAAGGATGGTCGCCCAAATACAGATTATTCTTGGACTGGCATCGTTGGATGCACTTTTCATCAATTAGGGATCCACAGTTCGCATACATACAGTATTCCTCAGACAATAGCCCTTCATACTGACGCCGAATTTCTAGGATAACAGATCTCTTAACAATTACAGTACTGAGTTTTGCCATATACCGCCCTGATTGTTTTATCGCTCCTTCTCCTGACCCCACGCCATCAAAATCACCATCAACCTCCCTCTCCGTCATCTGTCGTCCGTCACAGAAACAGAAAATCCTGACACAAATGAGGATGAGAACCCTGGAAGGAAACACAAACACAAACCCAGCCCGCCACTCCATTGCTGGAATAGTGGTCTGCAAATTTCCCTAGCTCAGGTGTTCCACTGCAGTCTCTAACTCTCCCGGAACAGGCTCGCAATCGACAGGTCCACGTTATCTGTCTCGACTCCGCCTTGTATCTCCTCCGGGTGGTTGACCTTTCTGCAGTGAGTGGAATGGACCCAGGTATCTCTCTCTGCTACTATCAACGATGTTGTACTTGTCAGTAACACTTGATACAGAGCTTCCCACCGATCTGTCAAACAACCTGAACATAAGAAATTTCGGATCATAACATATTCTCCAGGTTCAACATCATGACCGTTGTTTCAGGCATGTCAGGTGACAACATTTTCAATTTCTGTTACTGCTGTTTCAACTGTCTACTCATTGTTATAAGATATTTCACAGTAACCTCGTTATTACTCTTCAGATAATCCTGTGGATTTATAATCAAATGAGGTTGTCTCCCAAACAGTATCTCAAAGGGGGACAGATTAAGAGGAGGTCTAGGAGTGGTCCTGATGCTATGGAGGACTAGCAGTAAGTCTTCTGGCCATCCTAATCCAGTTTCAGCCATGATCTTGCTCAGTTTGTTCTTAATATTACCGTTCATTCTCTCCACCTTTTCGCTGGCTTGCGGTCGGTAAGGGGTGTGAAGTCTACTATTAATACCCATTAACTTACACATGTTCTGGAAAACATCTCCAGTGAAATGAGTACCTCTATCACTTTCTATGATTCTAGGGATACCATATCTGCATACAAATTCCTGAACAATCTTTTTAGCAGTAAAAACAGCAGTATTAGTGATAGCTGGATATGCCTCTACCCAATTAGAAAACACATCGGTACAAACTAATACATACTTGAAATTCCTGCAGGGTGGTAATTGGATGAAAACAATTTGTATTACCGGAAAAGTACCGTCTGTCAGAGGGATATGAGATGGCTCAGTTGGTATTGTCTTCCCAATGTTTTTCCTCAAGCAGGTTAGGCAGGACATTGCCTTTTTTTCAGCTTGGGAAGAAAAGCCTGGGGCACACCAATATGCTCTGACCAACTTGCACATACCTTGTTTTCCCAGATGAGTAAGACCATGCGCTGCCTCAGCGAGGCTTGGGTAATATGCCCTGGGAGCAACGGGCTTACCTTGTCCGTCTCTCCAGAGTCCAGAGGACTCCTGACCACATCCCTTTGATCTCCAGACTGCCTTTCCCTGTATGGAACACAAATTTTGCATCTCAATTAATTTCTGGGTGTCAATCATTTGGAAAACCATAATTTTATCAATTTGCATGTTTACTTTTAGCCCTGCTGCCCATTTGGCAGCTTCGTCTGCTCTGTTATTGCCCAGTGACACCGGGTCTTCTTCACATGTATGGGCTTTACATTTGATGACAGCTACTGCCTTTGGTAGCTGGATCGCTGTCAAGAGTCCTTTTATGTGGTGTGAGTGTGCAACTGTTGTCATAAACGCCAAAGAGCCCCAAAATCGTGTACTACCCCGAAGGCATACCTAGTCAGTGTAGATATTAGCTGACTTACCTTCTGCCAGCTCACACGCTCTCTTTAATGCCACCAGTTCAGCCACCTATGCTGAAAGAGGTGGACCAACTGGTTCAGCTCCTACAACATCCTCGTTATCTACAACAGCATAACCTGTGCATAATTCTCCTGTGTCAGTTTGTCTATGACAACTCCCATCGTGTAAAATGTCAAATCTACATTTTCTAATGGTGTATAACATACAGAGCCGGAACTAGACTTTTTGGTGCCCTGTGCCAGAAAGAGCATTGTCGCCCCCATCAATTTTCAAAGGGACATAATGCACCTAAAAAAGGGCCATGGCTTAATGGGGAAGGGACAGGGAAGAGATAGGAGAGGCCAGGAGATGCTGGGGATGAAATAAGAGGAAGCTACAAGCAAGAATGATAAACAGAAATTTGACAGGCCCAAACAGCGCCCCCTGACCTGTGGTGCCCTGTGCGATGGCACCGGCCGCACTACCCTAGCTACGGCCCTGATAACGTATGTCAGGTCTTGCAGTAAAGGTCTGATTCAAATATTCCATACAATCATGTGTATCAGTATACCTGCAAAACTCACCTTCAACCAGCAACTCACCTCTCTCCACCCTTTGTGCATCCTGAGGCACATATGGTAAGTACGTTGCTGGGTTTAACGTACTGCACCGTTTAATGGTGATATTTGCAGGTGCCATTAGAGCTAGTTCCCATTTCATGAACCTAGCTGAAAAACATGTCTGGTTTGGGCAGAATTCAGCAACACAGATACAACATGTGGTGTATAAACAATCATATCATGACCTAATACTACATCATCGCTCTTACTGACCAGAAGAGCGGTTGCTGCTACACTTCTTAAACACATTGGGAGTGATCTTGCCACAGTGTCCCATTGTGCACTGTAGTATGCTACAGGTCTACTAGCATCACCATGTTTTTGTGTAAGGACACCTGCTGCGCAGCCATCAGCCTCCGTACAATATAAATCAAACGTTTTTTCATAATCTGGTATTCCCAATGCAGGTGCTTTCATCAGACTGTCCTTAAGGTTAAGGAAAGCCAGCTCTGTTTCCTCAGTGTGTGTGACACGGTCAGGTTTTGAGGATGACACCAATTCCTGCAAAGATAATGCCAAAATAGAAGAACATGGGATCCACGTCCTGCAGTATCCACACATGCCCAAGAAGGTACGGATTTGCTGCTGGTTTTGCGGCAGTGTCACAGTCTGTATGGCCTGTATTCTGTAATTTGTCAAATGTCGTAGCCCCTGGGTTAGACAGTGTCCTAAGTATTTAACCTTAGTCTGGCATGGCTGTAATTTGTCTTTTTCGACCTTTAGATATATGTATTATCTAATGTGCATATAGTTTTTGCTTGGACTTTCAACAATCTGCAGTAGCAAAACAGACTCACAATGGCGTCGTTAGAGGCGACGCAAAATGGTGTCGCCAGATATGAATTTAAAAGATTTGGTCTCAGCCAATCATCCGGCTTCGACACTAGTTACGGCCCTGCCTTGATCACCCCCTCGTAACTGTTTTGGTGCCTGATCTATAATCTTATACCTAAGAGTTGACAAATTATGTTTACAATCTTTGAAGTGCCTTGCTACTGGCTGCTCCTGTTCATGACCACCCAATGCGAGGCCTATCGATGACCTATGCAGGGCCATACGCTCCCTAAATTGCCTGGTGGTCTTCCCTATATAGAGAAGACCACAGGGACAATGAATATAGTAAATTACATAAGTGCTCTTGTACGTAAGCACCTGTCTGATGGAGATACGCTTGCCGGTTTGGTGGTGTGAAAAGGAGCCGCCGCACTCTAAGTAGCTGCATGTTGTGCAGCCCGTGCACTTGTATCACCCCAGTTTACGTGTCAAGAAATTTGTCGTTTTTGACACCTTTTTTTCAGTAACATCATTGTGTACCAGGTAGTCCTGTAGATTTCTTTTCTGGGAATAACTGAGTAACAGACTGATTTTTAAACATCTTGAGGTCTGGATCCGAGGTAATCAGGCCCACAGTTCCCTCGCTGTCCCTGTAGCAAAGGAGCTGGTTGAGTTGTATCTTTGTACAAATGGTATTTTGTTACTCAATTTTTCTCAAACTTATTTATCAAGGTCTTACTTCTCGGCATCCTTAGAACCTCGTTCTTAGCTTTTACCAATTCATTATAGTCATAGCCCTTGGCTCGAAACTGATTAATCATAATGTCCATCTCTTTAATGGTGTCTTCCAAATTATCTGAAATTCTATATATCCGAAGAAGTTTGTGAATATGGCAATCCCCATATTGTAGCAGGAGGATGCTGACTGGCCGCATGCAGAATTGTTTTCCTGTCTGTGTTTTTTTTTTATAAACTAGTGTGCAAAACCCCTTCCTCTAATGTGACCATAACATCCAAGTATTTCACAGTAGTTTCACTGATATGTGATGTAAATTTAATTGTCTCGTCCAACATGTGAAAGTGTGAAATCGTTTCTGCTAGTTGTCCCTTCATGCCGTATGTAAGCATCCAATGTTTTCAGTCTGCACATGTGTCCAAGTTGCACTGCGCATACGTCTTGATGGTTACTGCTGGGAATAACAGAATTAATTTGGACGCAAGAACTGGGGATTTTAATGTGCATTCCTCGGAGGTAACAGGGCTGAGGCTAAAAAGACACGGGTGTGTCATGATGAGGGAGTGCATTTAAAGTAGCAGTTGCACTAACACAGGTGGCCATTTTTAGATGGATAATCTACACTTCCATAGGTCTGGTGCAATGCTTGACGGTGCAACCGATAGTGTGTCTTAGTACACACAGCGGCTATAATAGCGTGCACCACTAATAGAAATGGGCCGTCCCTATGCAATAAAGATGCACATTTTTAAATATTAAGATTGGCATTATAATAAGGGTCATTTACACTTCCTATTTGCTTTTAATATCAATGCCGGGATTAAACACGCCAAGAAGTGGCAGCTCACAAGCCGCCGCTTATTAAGTTTACCCCTATATGTAAACTTAATACCCCTATATGTAATAAAAATATTACTTACTTGGCACAGAAACATATATTTATTTACACCTTAACAACAATTTACTACATTTACACCAACAATTTAAGAGCAAAACAGTGACTTTATAGTAACATTATATTGTTACAAGAAAAAAAAAATTATTGACAATAGTTTTCTTTTATCATGTGCAATAAAATCAGACACCAGATCTACAATATTCCCCCTTTATTTAAAATCAGACTCCAGATATGATCCCCTTCGTTTAAAATCGAACCTGAAATCTGGTCTCCCCTACCCCCTTTGTAAAAATCAGATGCCAGATCTGACCTCTGCCCCCTTTTTATTTAAAATCAAACTCAATTGACTGACCCCCTACCTCCATTGTTGATTCATTCCCCCGGATCTTACTCCACTATGATATTAAAAATCATGCCACAGATATGATTCCACTCACCCATTAAAAATTATACCCCATACCTAAGCTCCCAACTGCATTATAAATTAGACCTCAGATCTGATGCCTTTCGCTTTCACTGTAAATAATAACCCCAATATGTTCCCCCACCTCCCCAGTGGTGTTGCCAGGAGGGGTGTGGGGGGGGAGGGGCAGGGGGAGATACCGCTCCAGGTATTGATTGACCCTTAGTGTCACAATTTGAAAATCTGATGAACCCGGACTGAAATCTGAGGGTGGAGATGGGTTGCTTAATGAAGTTTCTTCTCATGGAATACAGGGACAGGACAAGAGAGAAGAGCACAGCTGAATGTATGAAAATACAGACTGGACTTGAGGATAACTGGAATGATGATGGAGATATGGCTTGGACTGCTGCTAGAGACTAGCTAATGCTAGGATGAGCAGCTTGGAGAGGCTCTGTAGCTGGATAAACTGGAGTCTGGACTGGAACCGGACAACTAAAGTTGGAACTGGTACTGAGCCTTTTGGAATACGGCTGAAACAGGAATTGGCTGAATCCGGGCCGGAACCATAATTGGCTGAGTCGGGCTGGAAACGGAATTGGCTGAATCCGGGCTGGAACCGGAATTGGCTGAATCCAGGCTGGAACTGGAATTGGCTGAATCAGGGCTGCATCTGGAATTGGCTGAAGCCGGCTGGAATCGGAATTGGTTGAATCCGGGCTGGAACCGGAATTGGCTGAATCCGGTCTGGAACTGGAATTGGCTGAATCTCGTCTGGAGCCGGAATTGCGAGAACCGGATCGGAACCAGTGTTGACTGAATCCGGACTTGAACCGCAATTGCTTGGAACCAGATTTGAAACGGTATTGGCAGGATCTGGGATAGAACCGGATTGGGACCGGAATTGTCAGGATCCGGGCTGGAACCAGAATTGCTAGATGGTATAAAAGGCAGAGCAAGATCACTTTTAGCAGACGCTGAGAGCACACTCTGAGGAGCACAGGACGTCTTCACACAGCGCAGGCTGTGACTGACATTGCACTGACAACCTTCTGCAGCTCCAGGAAATCCTTTTATAGTAGATGCAGACTGGTAATTGGCTGCTGGGGTCAGGTGAGCATGGTCACCTGGCTAAGACCAATATGGCTGCACCCAGTGCCAGAAGCCGGTGGGAATTGCTGTACATGGGAAGCCGAAGGAATCAATGAGCCATGGGCACGGACATCGGAGAGGAGAGAGAGCAGAAGCAGAGGCCACAGCTGGAGGAAGGAAAACCCCTGGGTGGCCCCTGCGCTGAAGGATCAGGACCACGAGCGGAAGGTAATGGGGACGTCACTGCTTTTGTGACACTTAGAGCGACAAATATACTAACAAACTTTTAGCATAAATCCTCAGTGCTGCTAGATATACAAGATGAAGTGGGCAGGGGTGCAGCTCTGCAGTGGTAGACTCTGGGCACTAGTCTGTGCCGAGAGTCGACCATGCATGCGCAGGTCACCGGAAAAATGGCGCAGCAACCATTTTCCCGGTTTTTCTATACTGCACATGCGGCGGCCATTTTCCAGGCTTTTTTACAGCGCTGTCACTGGCGCCAACATGGGACTCCGGAGTGGTAAGTATAATATGGGTGCAGGGTGTGCGGTGTGGGCCCCTCTGGACCCGGGGGCCCATGTGCTCTCCACACCCTGTAACCATTATAAATATGCCCCTGGCAGAGGCAAAGCTAGAGGTGGCAAACCTCCAGCCCTGAGGAAAACATTTATTTAAACCTATCCTCGTATAGACTCAGTAATGCAGAATATCAAGTATTAAGCTCTTGTCTATCATTTGTTCCTGCTACTCCTGATAACCACCTCCAGAATGAAATTGAGCGATATACAGTTTGAGTCTCTCATATCCAAGTATTCCGAAATACGGAATACCTGTATTCCAAGATACAACATTTTTTTAGCATGACTGAGATAGTGAACTTTTGCTTTTTTGATGGTTCAATGTACACAAACTTTGTTTAATCCACAAAATTATTACAAATATTGTACAAAATGACCTTCAGGCCAGTGGCGTATCCATAATGGGTGCAGTTTGTGCGGGGCACACGGGCCCCCGGGTCCAGGGGGGCCCCGCACCGCACACACTGCACCCATATTTTTTTTAAACTTACCTGTCTGAGGTCCTACGTCGGGTGTCACTGCTGCTCAGAACACTGGAAAAATGGCTGCCGCGGCCATTTTCCGGTGTTCTGCGCATGCGCAGTAGACTCTGGGCACTAGAGTGTACCCGGAGTCTACTGCGCATGCACAGAACGCCGGAAAATGGCCGCCGCGGCCATTTTCCGGCGTTCTGCGCATGTGCAGTAGACTTCGGGCACACTCTAGTGCCCCGAGTCTACTAATGCTCAGGTGGCTGGCCAGCCGCGTCAGTTGGCTGCCAGCCACCAGGGAGAGAGGAGGGGGCCCCGCACGAGGAGTGCACACGGGCCCCCTCCTCTCTTAAAACGCCCGTGCTTCAGGCTTTGTGTATAAGGTGTATATGAAACGTAAATTAATTTCATGTATGTAGACAAACTTTGTTTGAGCCACAAAATTATTTAAAATATTGTATAAAATAACCTGCAGGCTGTGTGTATAAGGTGTATATAACACATAAATGCATTCTGTGTTTAGATTTGGGTACCATTCCAAATAAAATATTTCATTATGGTATGCAAATATTCCAAAATACGGAATATTCTGATATCCAAAATACCTCTGGTCCCAAGCATTTTGGATACAGTATGGGAGACTCAACCTGTAAATTGAATAGACAACTCAAGCTACATGAGTTTTATTATGGGCCTAATGCTACAACTGGGTTTCAACCTCATGAAGATAATATGATACCGAATCAACTAAAAAAAACTTCAAGAAAAATCTACATTCTAACCAATGCGACTATTATGACATTTTCTAAACTATTGGACATAGAAGTGAGAAAATAATTAACACTGCATCAGAGACTTAAATACAATATCACCAAGGATGAACATCTGACTATTAAGAATTTAGCATCTAACCCGCAGTTAGTAATATGTCCAGTGGACATGGGCGGGGCACTAGTACTCTAAGATTTGGAGATGTGCAAAGCAGAGGGGATGTATTCAGGATGACGGTGGATGGGATGCCGGCCGCCAATATCCCGACACCAGAATCCCGAACAGGACGCAAGTCCTGACGCCAGCATCCCGAAGAGGATGAAGATACCAGCGTCGACATCCCGACTGCCGGCATCCCAAAGGTAAGTATCCAGCTTACCTTTATTGTTAGCCCAGGGATGGGGGGTTAGGTTTAGTCACCTCTGGGAGCAGATTAGGGATAGGTACACCACTGGGAAGGGTTAGGCTGTGGGGAGGTTGGGGTTAGACATCACCCGGGAGGGTTAGGTTTAGGGTGTGGGAAGGGGGGTTAGGGTTAGGTACGGCTGGGGGGAGGATAAGGTTAGGCACCACCAAGGTATGAGGTTCTGAATTTGTTGTGGACCCGGGGTGGTGATAGGAGCAGACACAGAAGCAGACTTAAATGAAAAAGTGGAGTTTTTAATAAGTGACTCAGAAGACATGGGAATGGCAAACGAAAAAGTCCAGGTATAGCACTAAAGTGCACTTGATAACTGTAGAGGGGGTTAATGAGAAAAATTCCAGATAGTGAGAAGCAGGAACAGTCCAGTATACAAGTATGGTGAGCTGAAAACAGAATGCAGGTATGATGAGCTGTAACTGAATGCAGGTTTGATGAGTTGTAACTGAATGCAGGTTTGGTGAGCTGTAACTGATGCAGGCAGAGGTAGTGAAGTCCAGCTGGGAGTGAAATGAAGCAAGGTGCAGGGAAACAGCAGGTTCAGGTACTCAGGCAGGTGAGAAGGTATATGGAGGGTGCAGGGTAAATCCAGCAGGTTGAGGCAGGCAAGGTTCAGGCTAGAAGCATATTACAAGCAGGCAGGTAAGGCACAGGTACTCTCTCTCAGCCGCAGCTGAGAAACACGTTGCAATGGCAAAGGAAGGAAGGCTCTGGACATTCCTAAATACTCAGTGCCGCGCTGTGACTGGCTGGAATGAGCACATGACCTACCAGGATTGGACAGCTGGAATTACATGGCCGCAGGCAAGATGGCTGCGCCCATGCCAACGGAATGGAAACACCGACAGACCTCACCAGGCCTAGTGACAATGTGCCTGCACAGAACCACGAGCAGCCAATGCCCTTCGCCAAACACCAGCACCACTGCCAGAGACCCCCTGCCATAATGACCTCACAGGTAATACCTGGTGACTACCATGCTGAGAAACCCTGGCCGTGACAGTACCTATCCCCTTATGGGTGGCTTCAGGACACTCACCAGGTTTCTCCAGATGGGCAGCATGGAACTTCTTGATGAGTGCAGGAGCATCTCGGGCATCAGTCCAACAATGATCCTCTGGGCCGTAGCCCGTCCAGTCCAGTAGGTACTGCAAATGTCCTCTGCGGAGATGGAATCCAAGACCTGGGAGACCTCAAACTCTACGCCCCTTTCAGTCTGGACACGGGGAGAAGCAGTTAGGACTCTGTGGAACTTATTTAGCACCAGGGGTTTCAACAGGGAGACATGAAAGGAATTGGGAATTTTCAGATAACGGGGTATCTGAAAGCGATAAGGCATGGGGCTCCAGACCGGAAGGTCAGGGTGAACTGGAACCGAGCAAAAAATATTGCCCATCGGGCCAAACGAGGACTCGCGCACTGAGGATTCTTGAGGAAGAGAAGATTTCTATGGTCCATGAAGACAGTGAAGGGAAACTTGGCCCCTTCCAGCAGGTATCTCCATTCTTTTAATGCTAACTTTACTGCTAAAAGTTCTTGTTCACCAATGGCATAATTTCTCTCGGTAGGAGAAAATTTATTGGAGAAGAAACCACAGGGGTGAACTCGATTATCGTCATAACGCTGGGAAAGAACTGCACCCACAGCCTCTGATGACGCATCCACTTTCACTAGAAACAGCCTATCCAGATCTGGCTGTCATAAGACTGGAGCTGAAATAAACGCCTGTTTTAAAAGTTGGAAGGCGGTCTCTGCCTCAGGTGACCATAGGGCAGGGTTAGCGTCTTTTCGGGTCAACGTGGTAATGGGAGCCAATAATGATGAAAATCCTTTAATAAAACGTCTATAGTAGTTGGCGAACCCAAGCAATCTCTGGATGGCTTTCAAAGTTTGAGGACGGGACCAATTATTATTATTATTATTATTATCCTTTATTTATATGGCGCCACAAAGGTTCCGCAGCGCCTTACACAGTACAAAAATGAGCACACAAGAAAAACAGTTATTAGCCGTACAATACAAGGCAGGACAAGGACATGGTTTATAGACATAGCTGCATAACACAAGCAGCAGGACATAAGCAACCAAGTGTTAGGTGCTGTTGTGGGGAGTTAGGAGTAAATTATACTATACGTAGGGGGAGGAGAAGCACATGAGGGATGAGGGCCCTGCTCGTGAGAGCTTACATTCTAAAGGGGAGGGGCAGACAGACGGGTGACACAGATGGGGTAGATAGTGAGGAAGGAGCATGGAGCAGTGGGTTAGGATGTGTGTGCTGCGGAATGTGTGTGTATAAGATGACCTGATGTTATGTCAAAATTAAATCATTCATTCATCTATCTCTATGTCAACAAATAGATTTTGATTATGTGTTATTTACATGAGAGATGTACAAAATAAAGTTGTAGCACCTTAATTATTGTGTGTTACATTGTAGCATCTAAATACAGTACATACAGATAAAAATGCAGCTATTATGGGACTGTCCCGCCATCCTAATACAGTAGTGACTACTTTAATGCCAGCTGCTGGGTGCTATGCCATGCTCCTATCAGTCCAAAATCGCATGCACCAATCCAAAATCGCCTGCACCTTCTTGGGGTCCATTTCTAGACTGGAGCCAGAGATGACATAACCAAGGAATGGCACACTGGGAACCCCAAAAACACATTTCTCCAGTTTGCAGTAAAGGTGGTTCTTCCTCAGATGGGAGAATACTTCCTTCACATGTTCATGATGTTTTGTTACAGAAGACGAAAAAATCAATATATCGTCCAGGTAAACTACTACCGAGACGTACAACAGGTCCCGGAAAATCTCATTTACAAAGCCCTGAAACACGACAGGGGCATTGCACAACCCAAAGGGCATCACAAGGTATTCAAAGTGTCCATCTCTAGTATTAAAGGTGGTCTTCCATTCATTGCCAGCACAAATGCGGATGAGATTATAAGCCCCTCTCAGATCCAGCTTTGAGAATATGATGGACCCTTTAACTCTGTCAAACAATTCTGTGATCAAGGGAAGATGATAGAATCTTAATCGTTATATCATTGAGGCCCCGGTAATCTATACAAGGTCTTAGGCCTCCGTCTTTCTTTCCAATGAAAAAGAAGCCTGCTCCAGCGGGAGAGGTGGAAGGTCAAATAAACCCCTTTGCTAGGTTGTCCTGGATGTACTCTGACATGGCTTGAGTCTCAGGCACGGATAGAGGATAGGTGCGACCACGGGGTGGCATCTTGTCAGGCAGCAGCTCGATAGGACAGTCCCATTCTCTGTGGGGAGGTAAGACGTTTGCCTGTTGCTCAGAAAAAACATCAGAGAACATCTGGTACTCCTCGGGTATAGCTGGAGATGGTAACAAAGCTGTCTTTCTAACAGGTCGTATTTTGGGAAGACAGGATTTCTGACAGTCAGTTCCCCATGAAAGAATCTGCATTGAACACCAGTCTATCCTGGGATTATGTTGGCGTAACCAGGGTAGTCCTAAAATGATTTCTTGAGAAGCCTCTGGTATCACTAAGAACTTTAAAGACTCGGAGTGGAGTGCCCCAACACGAACTAATACTGGTTGAGTTTCCTTGGTGATCATTCCTTTAGCTAGAGGATGTACATCTACAGAAGTCAGAGAGATTGCGTGCTTGTGAGATGAACAAGGAATCTGTAGTCTATCAACAAGGCTGGAAGTCATGAAGTTTCCAGCTGCTCCAGAGTCTAATAGAGCAGAGACAAAGACAGGTTTGGGCTTGAGATCCAAAGTTAAGGAAATCTTGAAATCTTTAGTATTTGGGGACGGGCACATAACTCCTAACTTGATGTCCCCGAGGTCAGTTAGAAACGGGCATTTCCCGACTTGCGGGAGCAGGAGGCCACCAGGTGACCTGAATCTCCGCAGTACAGACAGAGGTTTTTTAGCATCCTTCTCTGACGTGCCTCTTTGGAGAGATGGGTTTGGTTCACCTGCATGGGTTCCTCATCTATAGGAGGATGGGGTGGACGGTTAGGCAAGGGAGACATACATGACCTTTGCCGGTCATTTCTGTGCTTTTCAGCCTGACGTTCTCTGAAGCGTAGGTCAATCTTGTTACAGAGTGAGATCATATCATTTAAGTTGGTAGGAAGCTCACGGGTAATCAAATAATCTTTTAATCGGTTGGAAAGGCCATGCCAAAAGGCTGAGGTGAGGGCCTCCTCATTCCACTTAAGCTCTGATGCCAAGATTTGAAACTGTACGGCATATTGGCTGACAGGACGGGTTCCTTGTCTCAGGGCTTCATGATGCTGGACGATGCTGACACTGTGCGTCCAGGTTCATCGAAAATCCTCCTGAATGAAGATCCAAAATCTGTATAGTTATCCAGCAGCGAGTCTGAACGCTCCCAGAGTGGGGAGGCCCAATCCAAAGCCGAGCCGGTCAGCAAGGATACGATGTATGCCCCTTTAGTTCTAGTGGTGGGGAAGTTATCAGGCTGTAACGTAAAGTGTATATCACACTGAGTTACAAAACCACGATAGAGCTTAGGATTGCCGTCAAACTTGCTTGGCATGGGTAGATGTGGACGAGGGGACACCCTGGTCCCTGTATTAACAGGCACAGGAGGAGGTGTAGTTGCTGATACCCCAGGGGTGTTTAACGAGGTTTGCAGATTATCTTGGCGTTTAGACATCTCCTGTAGGAACTGGGCTATTTGATGTTGCATAGCTTCCAGGTTTTCTAAACGACCATCAATACAGCTAAATAAATCCACTCCTGGCCAGATCCATGGGGCCAGTGCAAACTGTGAGGTTCTGAATTTGTTGTGGACCCGGGGTGGTGATAGGAGCAGACACAGAAGCAGACTTAAATGAAAAAGTGGAGTTTTTAATAAGTGACTCAGAAGACATGGGAATGGCAAATTAAAAAGTCCAGGTATAGCACTAAAGTGCACTTGATAACTGTAGATGGGGTTAATGAGAAAATGTCCAGATAGTGACAGGCAGGAACAGTCCAGTATACAAGTATGGTGAGCTGCAAACAGAATGCAGGTATGATGAGCTGTAACTGAACGCAGGTTTGATGAGCTGTAACTGAATGCAGGTTTGGTGAGCTGTAACTGATGCAGGCAGAGGTAGTGAAGTCCAGCTGGGAGTGAAATGAAGCAAGGTGCAGGGAAACAGCAGGTTCAGGTACTCAGGCAGGTGAGAAGGTATATGGACGGCGCAGGGTAAATCCAGCAGGTTGGGGCAGGCAAGGTTCAGGCTAGAAGCGTATTACAAGCAGGCAGGTAAGGCACAGGTAAGGCGCAGCTGAGAAACACGTTGCACTGGCAAAGGAAGGAAGGCTCTGGACATTCCTAAATACTCAGTGCCGCGCTGTGACTGGCTGGAATGAGTACATGACCTACCAGGATTGGGCAGCTGGAATTACATGGCCGCAGGCAAGATGGCTGCGCCCATGCCAACGGAACGGAAACACCACCAGACCTCACCAAGTCTAGTGACAATGTGCCCGCACAGAACCACGCGCAGCCAATGCCCCTCGCCAAACACCAGCACTGCTGCCAGAGACCCCCCGCCATAATGACCTCACAGGTAATACCTGGTGACTACCATGCTGAAAAACCCTGGCCATGACACAAGGGAGGTTTAGGGTTGAAAATTATCTATTTTTTTCTGATCCATCCATTTGAGATTATAGCTTCACCTATATGCCTTTTATAGATGACCTTTGCATAATATGGACAGGAACCAAACAACAGCTCATCAATGTATTAGAGAACCATAAATCATACAGTCTAGTAAAATTTACATTTACTTTGGATCATTTACAAGTAAATTTTTTGGACGTGGTCGTTACTAATAAGGGCAATACTAACAACATTGGTACATATAAAACATACTGATAGGAACACCCTATTACATGCTAACAGCTGTCACCCTAAGTCCCTGAAGTTGGGGCTCCCATATTCCCAGATGCTTAGGGTAGTCAGTATACCTAGTGATCGTGATGAACTATGACTAATTGATAATATGGTGGACAAATTCGCCAAGAGAGGATACATTAAACAACATTTACTTGATACTAAACATAAAGTGTTACAGTTGAAACAAGATGATCTGCTTGTAAAAAAAGACAGACAGGTTCTTTCTAATAAATTAATCTGGGTCAATCAATTCCATCATGCTAGCCATAAAGTACAAGTTAAAGTAATTGTGGCCTATGTTACAAGCTGATAATGATTTAAATTTGCTTCAAAAGGCCATTATGCCACCATTATGCCAAATTATTCTAGAAATCGTAACCTTCGGGACATGCCTGTCAAACCAGATGTTACAGAAGGGGTCCCTAGTGTCTAGACACATTTCTTGTCTAAAAAACATTGCTGTTATTGCTGCCCTAATTGTATTACATGTAGGTACCCCATGTACTTCATTAACCATCCCCTGTCGGGAAAAAGATATATGATTAACCACTACTTGACATATACTAAGAAGTTCGTAATTTACCTCCTTGCGGACGAAGTTATGTGAGTAAAACCGAACTAATGTTTAAAGAACGCATGGCCATGCATCGCTCGGCCATACGCGCTGCAATAGCCAATGGTGCCAGTGACCACCCAGTTGCACGTCACTTTGTAAAAGCCAGACACAATTTGGCTGTGTTAAATAACTGTATTATCAACTATGTTCCACTATTATTTAGAGGGGAGAATAGATCTAAACTGCTCAAACAGTGTGAGTCCAAATGGATATATCGCCTTGGAACTATGGCACCCCGGGGATTGAATGAGTCACTAGTACTCAGTTGTTTTTTGTAAATCCACCTTTCGCTATAAAAGCATTATGATATTTAGTACTGTATATGTTAGAAATTAACCCTATTAGATATATGCTAGTATCAGTAATACCCCTTTCACATCTTCAAAATAAATGCACCAAAATTAATAACCCGGGTCGACCGACCCGGTATTTCAACCCGGGTTAAAAGTAGGGGTGAGCGGGTTCGGATTTCTGAAATCCGAACCCCCCCGAGCCCCCCCGATCCGAGTCAGGCTCGACTTTTCCCGCCTGACTCGGATCTGAAATCGAGGCAAAACGTCATCAACACGGGTTCCGTGGCTCGCAGGTTTTGGATCCTATATTTTTTTGTGTTTGTGAATTGTGTGCGCAGTAGCCGCACGTGCATCAACAAAGTAGTGGCAAGCGTGCGCCTGTGTCCCATAAATAAAGGGCCGGCTGGATTGACCGCTAAAGGGTGCTGTAACCCCCAAAGGGCACTCCAAACAAAATAAAAAAATATATTTTTTTGTGTTTGTGAATTGTGTGCGCAGTAGCCGCACGTGCATCAACAAAGTAGTGCCAAGCGTGCGCCTGTGTCCCATAAATAAAGGGCCGGCTGGATTGACCGCTAAAGGGTGCTGTAACCCCCAAAGGGCACTTCAAACAAAATAAAAAAATATATTTTTTTGTGTTTGTGAATTGTGTGCGCAGTAGCCGCACGTGCATCAACAAAGTAGTGCCAAGCGTGCGCCTGTGTCCCATAAATAAAGGGCCGGCTGGATTGACCGCTAAAGGGTGCTGTAACCCCAAAGGGCACTCCAAACAAAATAACAATTTTTTTCCTGTGTTTGTGAATTGTGTGCACTGTGGCTGCACGTGCATCAACAAAGGAGCAGTGCCAAGCGTGCGCCTGTGTCCCATAAGTAAAGGGCCAGCTGGCTTGTCCGTTAAAGGGTGCTGTAACCCCCAAAGTACACTCCAAACAAAATAAAAAAATATTTTCTGTGTTTGTGAATTGTGTGCACTGTGGCTGCACGTGCATCAACAAAGGAGCAGCGCCAAGCATGCGCCTGTGTGCCATAAGTAAAGGGCCGGCTGGCTCATATCTTAAAGGGTGGTGTAACCCACAAAGTGCACTACTCTCCAGCAAAAATAAAAAAATATTTTCTGTGTTTGTGTGCGCCTTAGCCGCACGTATACATCAATATAACATAAATGGTGGAGCAAACTTTCTCCAATAAAAATAAAATAAGGAAAGATCAAGAACCACTTCCTCCTAGTGCTGTTGCTGCTGCTGGGAGTCGTTCATCAACCCAGAGAGGAAGTAGGAACACCACTACTTTTACTAAACAATTGACCCTCCAACAGTCCCTAGCGAGGAGGATGAAGTACGACAGCAGTCATCCTGAAGCAAAACGTATAACTGAGGCCTTGACTGCTATGTTGGTGTTAGACGTGCGTCCGGTATCCGCCATTGGTGCAGTGGGATTTAGACAATTGATGGAGGTAGTGTGTCCCCGGTTCCAAATCTCATCTAGATTCCACCTGCATCCTCAAAGCAGCAGCGACAAGCGTGCATTTGTCTGTTAAAGGGTGGTGTAACCCTCAAAGTGTGCTCCACAAACAAAAAAAAATTCTTCTTTTTTCTGTCTTTGTGAAATGTGTGGGCTGTAGCCGCACCTGCATCCTTAAAGCAGCAGCGACAAGCGTGTGTCTGTCTGTTAAAGGGTGGTGTAACCCTCAAAGTGCGCTCCACAAACAATAAAAAAATTCTTCTTTTTTTTTCTGTCTTTGTGAAATGTGTGGGCTGTAGCCGCACCTGCATCCTTAAAGCAGCAGCGACAAGCGTGCGTCTGTCTGTTAAAGGGTGGTGTAACCCTCAAAGTGCGCTCCACAAACAATAAAAAAATTCTTCTTTTTTTTTCTGTCTTTGTGAAATGTGTGGGCTGTAGCTGCACCTGCATCCTTAAAGCAGCAGCGACAAGCATGCGTCTGTCTGTTAAATGGTGGTGTAACCCTCAAAGTGTGCTCCACAAACAATAAAAAAATTCTTTTTTTTTCTGTCTTTGTGAAATGTGTGGGCTGTAGCTGCACCTGCATCCTTAAAGCAGCAGCGACAAGCGTGCGTCTGTCTGTTAAAGGGTGGTGTAACCCTCAAAGTGCGCTCCACAAACAATAAAAAAATTCTTTTTTTTTCTGTCTTTGTGAAATGTGTGGGCTGTAGCCACACCTGCATCCTTAAAGCAGCAGCGACAAGCGTGCGTCTGTCTGTTAAAGGGTGGTGTAACCCTCAAAGTGCGCTCCACAAACAATAAAAAATTCTTCTTTTTTTTTCTGTCTTTGTGAAATGTGTGGGCTGTAGCCGCACATGCATCCTTAAAGCAGCAGCGACAAGCGTGCGTCTGTCTGTTAAAGGGTGGTGTAACCCTCAAAGAGCGCTCCACAAACAATAAAAAATTCTTCTTTTTTTTTCTGTCTTTGTGAAATGTGTGGGCTGTAGCCGCACCTGCATCCTTAAAGCAGCAGCGACAAGCGTGCGTCTGTCTGTTAAAGGATTACATCTGTGACAGCATCCAAGTAGGCATGTCAGACAGTCCGTACATGTACTGGCAGGAAAAAGAGGCAATTTGGAGGCCCCTGTACAAACTGGCTTTATTTTACCTGAGTTGCCCCACCTCCAGTGTGCACTCTGAAAGAGTGTTTAGTGCAGCCGGGAACCTTGTCAGCAAAAGGCGTAGGAGGTTGCTTCCACAAAATGTGGAGAAGATGATGTTCATAAAAATGAATTATCAACTCTTCCAGCCTCCAGAACGTACAGAGGGACCTGTGGTGGTGGATTCCAGCGGGGACGAGTTAATACTCCGTGAGGATGAGGATGTACACAACACTGAAGAGGGTGAGGAATCGGTGGTTGAGGAGGGTGAGGACGACATCTTGCCTCCGTAGAGCCAGTTTGTGCAGGGACAGATTAATTGCCAGCTTGTTTTGTGGGGGCCCAAACGAAACAATAATTTCAGCCACAGTCGTGTGGCAGACCCTGGCGCTGAAATGATTGGTTTGTTAAAGTGTGCATGTCCTGTTTATACAACATAAGGGTGGGTGGGAGGGCCCAAGGACAATTCCATCTTGCACCTCTTTTTTTTCTTTGCATTATGTTCTGTTTGGGGCCTAGTTTTTCAAACTGCCATCCTGTCTGCCACTGCAGTGTCACTCCTAGATGGGCCACGTGTTTGTGCCGCCCACTCGTATCTCTTAGCATAGTCATCCAGCTACCTCGGTGCAACCTTTTGGACATAAAAACACTATTGTGAGGTGTGAGGTGTTCAGAATAGACTGGAAATGAGTGGAAATTAAGGTTATTGAGGTTAATAATAGCATAGGAGCAGAAAAACCCACAAATTCTGTGATTTTAACTGTTTTTATGCTTTTTAAAAAAAAAATACAGATCCAAAACACAAAACCCAGAACACGGAAGGGTGGTTTTGGCAAAACCAATCCAGATCCAAAACACGAAGAAAGATCCAGATCCAAAACCAAAACACAAAACACGAAAAGTGGCCGGTGCAAACCCCTAGTTAAAAGGAGGGTTAAACACGGGTCGGACCCGGGTTATTTGGCTCTTAAATGGTACAAACCCAGGATAGTTGACCAGGGTCTGAGAAAATAGTGCTGATTGGCTTTTTCTAGTTAGCTGACCAGCCTGCAGACAGAGCACATATCTCTGTATTTACATTACTGTCCTGCACTGCATGCTTTGCACACTTTGGAGAAAAGGCAGCTATTAATAAGCTATATACAGACAACACAGTGTACTATACTGTACTTTACTTTCACTGGAGGTATCATGGCAAACTGGAGTGATGAAGAAGTAATGGAGTTGCTGCGGATCAGGCATGAGGATGAAATATGTAAACAGATAACTGGCACTGCCAAGGATGCGATAACTTATTGCAACTTCAGGAAAATGTTGGCTGCATCTGGATTCATGTGCTGCCCACATGGACTGGAAGTTCTTTGAGCTGTGTGCCAATGCGTTTGGCCATACTGCATTAAGCAGACCTGTGATATTGTCATCTAGTCTGGCTGCATCTGAAACTAGCCAGGTCTGTGCTGCTGAACCCCTGCCTGCTATAATGACCCCAGGGGGACGGTCATCTCCGCAACCGTCACCAACATTGTTTGGGGATGACCCTACACCCATGGCGGCTGATCCACCGATTGTAGAAGCCGATATCTTGCCTACAACACAGGTGGCTGTTGAGGCACAACTTTCAACTAGTGAGGGTGCAACAACCGCAACCCAGCCTTTAGGAGGATCATGTAAGTCACATTGATATATTTTTAACAGTAAAAAATGAAAGGCAGGGGAGGCAGTGACTTCCCTGCTTACTTTTTCTGCTCATCCCTTATCAAAACTCATTTGAAATTGTAAATTAATTAAAAAAAAAATAATTTAAAAATTGATAATTGTTGCAGAGTGTATGCAGTGTGTAGGTGGGAAGATACCACAAACACGCTTGCTAACATCATTGCTGTTTTGTATATCCTCACTGCAAATCGCATTTTGGACTAATTATTCCATCTCTTGTGCCCACATTATATACTGTACCGCCAAGGAGGAGGAGGCCAAATAAAACTGAGCAGGCAGCCAAGGCCATGACGAGTGTTCTGCTGGAAAAACTTGAGCAAATGGATGCAACTTTGGCAGCCAGGGAAGATGCTCGCATGGAGAGTAACATGCAGGTGATCCAAAATATGCAGAACAATTTTCTGGAGCAATTCCACAGAGATGATCATGAGTGCCAGAGGGAGAGCCAGGAATTTCTCTGGTCTCTATTTGTTTGCACTTTTCCAGCTAGCGAAGGCCAACGCTCAGGGCCCCCACATCATCTGCCTCACCAATACGGTCACTCTTATACCCAGTATAACCCTGCACCTTACCCAACCCCATACGGGTATGCTCATCCCCAACCTCCTCCTTCATAAAGGCTGGAAAATCCCAATGAGCCACTTTTTCGTAATTTGCCTTAATCTATTAATTTACTTATATTTGTTTGTTTTCTTGATAATATATTTCACATTACTTTTTACTTGAAAAAATATTTTACATGATATTTGCTATATTTATTGCAAATAATTGTAAGGTTTCACACCTCTTTTGTTAACCTTTAAAAATGTAATATGTAATCAAAAAACAAAGTGTAACACACGTCTATTCGGATTTAGCTGTTGTACATGGGCAGTTTAATGTCAACAGACATGTTCTAATTTTTGAATACTATAACAAAAAAAAAACATTTAAAGCACCAAAGATGAAAGGTTGGCCATTATTGAAGCCCTAATTTGTTCTGCACTTGCAGTATGGTCACCCAAATAGGCCTCAGGATCAAGTGCAGGATAGACACATTCTGAGTCCTCTACTGCCCACTCTGGTAGGAATTCCTCCCTCTGAAACTCACATAGATTATGTAGGATACAGAATGCAGCCACAACGTTAGGCATAATTAAAAGGTCGACATCATTACACTTCAAAAGACAATGCCAACATCCTTTCAAGCGTCCGAACGCATTTTCCACAACCATTGTTGCAGAGCTTAGGGTGTGAGTCTACATAATTTGATTTTGAGACAGTTGGACGTGTTGCGTGAAGCCCTTCATCAACCATCTTCTTAAAGGGTAGGCTGCATCACCAATTATATGGACCGGTACTTCCACTCCATCAACTGTTTTAGATTTCTATTTTAAAAAGAGAAAAATTGCATTCAGAATAGGACCAGAATCGTCCATGAGGGGCAGACTGGTGGGCACAGAAGGGGTGTTGTTGTTTGCAGGTATGGAATATTTGTGTGCAATGGTCACTGAATCACATTCTTTAGGAAACAGTAACCACTGTATAAATGGTCATGATGCCAGGTTACAAAAATATACGCATAAACAACAGGGTCTGCTATTATAAAAAAGATTAATTAATATTTACTTACCTCTCTTGAGAAAAGCCAGCCACCTTTCTTGTCCTCTGCTAGCCGGAAAATTTGGGAATTGGCAAGTACTCGAGCATCATGTGCCCGTCCAGGCCACCCTATAAAGACATCTGTGAAGCTGGGGGAAAACAAAAATTAGTTTTAAGAAAGGGGCTGCCAAACTAAAATAATAAATAAAAAATGGACAGAACAGTCTTACCAATATTTATGATCTACCACAGCCTGTAAAACAATGGAGTGCCATCCTTTTCTGTTGTAATAGCCTGCATGGTTTTATGGTATTTGCTAGGGGCAATTATAGGAATGTGGGTACCGTCAATTGCACCTGCGCACTGTGGATATCCACGGGCCACAAAACCATTTATTGTGTCCTGTAAACGCTGTCCTTGGGAAAGACAAATAAATCAATGGTATAGACTTTGCACCAGTGCCCGTGTGACCTCATAAACAATGTTGCACACTGTCGATATGCCCACACCAAAGAGATACGACAGGGTGCGATAGTCACCCGGAGTAGCGTACCACCACAAGGCAATGGCTAGCCTCCTGCTTGGCTCAATGGGTGTCCGGAAGTTAGTGGTCTGCCTAGAAAGTGCTGGGGTCAGTAGATTCAAGAGGTACTGGAAGGTCGGCCGCAACATTCTGAAGCGTGACTTCCACTGGACATCCTCAAAATAAAGTACACTTTGCATGAATGCTTGCCCATGCTGTCGTTCTCTAGACCACAATCTTCGGTCAGAAGAGAGATGGAGGTTCAAGATAGTTGTCACCGAAGCAGTTATGAGGGATCTCCTCCTATGCAGATACTGTCTCCACAAATTATCACTTTCAGCCAAAACCTGCACCCTCATCGGGCTTGGAACATAGCTGCAGTAGAACCTACAGAAAGTGAGATGCTCTAATAACCTCTCACAGGCTGAATCCACCAGCAGTACAGCAGAAACAATCATAAATGCAGGACTCTGTGCTGTGACGTGCTCTGTTGGCCATGATTGCTGCACTGCAAGCATTCCCCAGCCCCTCCTTTTTCTTTATTGAAAACGTCATCATAATTGTGAGCCAATAAAATTCTTTAAAAATTACATCACACTGTTTTAACATGGGCAACCCAGGTTGAGTTAAAAGGCACCAAATCTGGAATAACCCGGGAATAACCCGGGTTATTAAGGCGATGTGAAAGGCCCTGGCCCGGGTCGGACCCGGGTTCAAAACCAGAGTCTGACACGTTTTTGCGATGTGAAAGGGGTATTACATTCCTAGCTATATGTGTTATTCATATTGTTGGCCCGATATGTAAAATAGCTGACATCCAAGAGTCTAGTTCGCTACTATGGTTGTTGCTAGATCCAAGTTGGAGAAAGGACCTCTGACGTCACAACCACATGACCGCTGCAGCAGGGCCGGACCACTACCAGTGTTACTATGCACGAGGGCGCAGATCTGCTTCCAGTGTTGCCGGCTCACATTAGCTTGCAGAGTGTTAATGAGCGGGTCTATATGAACAGCTGATAGCGTGAAGAGATGCATCAAGGCTATGTAATTGGGACCGCTTTTAAGATTTATTAGAAATCCCCAAAGTTATAGAGTGCCGATGTGGATTGTATACTGCGGTTGAAGGACTATCAGCTGTTCACATAGACCCGCTCGTTAACACTCAGCAAGGTAATGTGAGCGGGCAACACTGGGAGCAGACCTGATCGATACACCTAACAGGGAGATCTGTGAGTAGCACGGGCATGCCAAGCTGCTTGGCTATCTTTGCTCACTAATATTCCTTTCAACATCGGAGTTCAGATAAGGACTTGATCTGTATCCAAGTGTGTGTGGTCTGGACACAGTCAAAAGACATGTTGAGCTACTGTATCTATATTAACCTAATGATCTAGGTGGACGAGTCGGACCAGGAAAGTTATTCCTTGTTGAGAGCGACTTTCCTGGGCATTAATCCTGCATTTACATCTGGAATATAAGATCTTTTCGTATATGCTCACAAGAAACGGCACCTAAAAGGATTTATTTATTATAAGTGGAGAGACTGGACTAATAATAACTATTAATATGGGAATTGGATTGGTAAATCATTAATCTATATGTATTGTAAGTAGGAAAGTTGCCTTAATTTATCTGCACTGATTTTTTACACATTTGTATATAAGAGGTTTTTCTTTGAATATTAAAGTGTTTTTATTGATTGTAACTTGTACACCTGTGTTTAATTTATATAAATTACAAACACCCAGTGGTGGGATGTTATCCTACCCTTTTTAGTATTGAAATTGATGAAACCCACAAAGGTTCCGTAATTTGCCAGGAAGAGATGTATGTGGAAACACATACATCTCTTCACTGTCCGTGGTCTGGGTAAGTCGGTTTGCTGTTTTTGTATGGCTGGGACTCTACTGGAGAAGAGAACCGACCTTCGCCAGGAGGAAGGTATTTGTTTTTTTAGGGATAATCAGAGATTTATACGGGGGAAGGGGGGCAATCACCGGGGACAAGGCGAGTATGTAAGTGTTTGTTTGGGTGTAATAAACTTATACTTTGCATGGTGTGTGTGTCCTGTCATTGTTTTACTATTTTTTTACTGTGGGGGTACTGGCCGCCAGCTGGCACTTGTAGTCCCACTGTAAAAAACAATAGTAGCCATTTATGATTATGACTATTACCCCTGCACCCACCAGCCAGGGGTACAGGGAAGAGTCCCGGGCTTCAGCCCAGGACTGCAGTGCTCAGGAGAGGGGTGACCCCTTTATTGGGGGTTCCCCAACTCCCCTGGGATCCCCAGCCTGGGCTAACTAGGTTGGGGTGTTAATGCTTTGGCCGGGGTGACCTGGTGAAAGGGCCCTTTGGCTGTGCCATTACACTCCGACTAGTTTGAGCCCGATGCTGGTTTAAAAAAAATGGGGAACCTCACACAATTTTTTCTCTGTATTTTAAAAACCAGGACTGGCTTACAGAGCCCGGGGCTGGTTATGCTTTTGGAAAGGAACCACACGCAATTTATTTTATACTTTTTCTTTTACCGGAATACACACATGCAGCCTGCACGTATCTCACTGATATTGCTGACTGCATGTTCGGGTGTGTTTGGCTGCGGTCAGACACAGGGAACTCAGAAGAAACATGAACACATACACCATCGAAAAACATGATTCAGCAAAACACGATTCTTGGTAAATTTTGAGTGTTTCAACTGTCAAAAGTCTCCCGTGTTTCAGCAATGCTGTGAGTGTTTGTCTTCTTTCCTGATCTGTGCAGCAAATAGATCCAGGAGTTCAAAGCAGGAACCAGTAGGATCAGTAAATGGCAGGAGGAGACATAGAATACATTACATCTATGCTTTCTATGTCTATCAGCAGATATGGTTTGGCTTTGTCTACTTATCACTCAATGAGCCTCTGCTGTGTGTTCCGGCCATTTGGAAGGGTACTAGTACAAGGTCTGGTTTACAAATTAGCCACCATCCTGGAATTCTGATTTTCTGAAGTTGGCAGATTGTGGTCTGCATTGTACACTAGCCACCAGAAGAAGGTCTGCATTCTACACTAGCCACCAGAAGAAAGTCTGCATTGTACACTAGCCACCAGAAGAAGGTCTGCATTCTACACTAGCCACCAGAAGAACATCTGGATTGTACTCTAGCCACCAGAAGAAGGTCTGCATTCTACACTAGCCAACAGAAAAAAGTCTGCATTGTACAGATGCCTCAAAATTATTTCTATAGTATTTACCAGAATGTACCTATTTTCTTATATTGTTGCCATCAGACTTGGGTCTGCTTTTTATACTAGAAGCCTTAACGGGCTCTGTATTGTATACTAGTTACAATAATTAAACAATGGATTGGTTGAGGTCCTGTTGTTCAAGCCTACTACTATTGCCTTATTCTAAATGCATTGATTTTCAGGCTAGGATTTTGGTGACTGTGGGTGTGCAAAAGATTATACCAGCTGAAAGTTGTTTATATTTAGGAGATTCCTTGATATATGCAGACTAGGAATATGACAGCACCTGTTCTTGACAGATGAAGATTAGTTATATGAGGGCATCTGTTCTTGCACTAAAGTGCAGAAATACAATTTAGTTCTATGGACCAAATTATTTACAAGCTAGACGTATGTGTAGAGGGTGCATTTACAGAGGATTTCCCTGCTTTGCAGGAGGGAACACAGGGCCTGATTCAGAGTTGGGAATAGAGAGAACAAACCATATTGCAATACAAGGGGTGTGAATACATGCAGTTTTTTACATGTGGGGTAATACTGGCTGATTTTGCACGTAGCCCACAAATACTGCACAGCTTTATTATTACTCTACAATTTAGATGTCAGTTTGGAAACACTCCTCCCAAATCTAAATCTCTCTGCACATTTTAAATCTACTCCACCTGCAGTGCAGCATGGTTTCACCAAGATGATCAGTTGAGAGAGATATCTCACTCTGGGCCTGATTCAGACCCGGTCGCAAGCGCTGAGCGCTCGCAACCGGGTCGATGGTGGCCCACAGCGCATGTGCACGATGGAGCCGGCTCCGTCGTGCGCATGCGCGAGACCCGGCTAGTGACGGGCAATCCGTCGCTCCGGGTCTCGCACCAAAGGCGAGCCAGGGGGATGGCTGCCCAAACGGAGGCGTTCCCGAGGGAACGCTTGCCGTTTGGGGACGGCCCCACTAACATCACGAGTGATGTCAGTGGAGAGCTTCCGGCTCTGTTAGAGCCGAAAGCTCTCTGGGGCTTGCGATGAACGAGACCCTACCACAAGGGTCTCGTCGCAAGCCCGATGGTCGCGATGGTCATCATCATTTTAAAGGTGCTTCAAAGATCTTAAAGTTGACATGCATATTGAAATACTCATGACAGACCTGGGACAGCACATACACACACAAATGCATTGCCAGTCTGCAGATTTGGGGTTTGTAAACTTTACCTTTATTATGCAGCCCTGGTTGTTACAAGTCGACGTCAAGTAACGACTTGTCTCCCTCTATCAGTTTACCTTCTCCTGATGCTGTTGTTCTGGTTCCCTTAGTTGCTAGGCGATCTGCATGCAACAGGAAATCATGTGTTAACCACCGCACAGCGTGAATGGTTCCTCCTCCTATTTGTGCACGCTGGCCTTTTGCTGCCTCGCCGACTATAGGGTTCCCTAAGGTTCTCTCGGCTCTGCTGCATGGTCAGCATTCTGTGCTTTCTCGCTATATTGAGTCCTGGTTCTCCAGCTGTATTTTCTAGCCACCGGTTACCGGCTCCCAAGCCATTCCATCGGCTTCCCAGCTGCACTAGCAGCTTCCGTGTTGCCACCGGATCCCAAGCCACTCCATCGGCTTCCCAGCAACACCAGTAGCTTCCATGCTGCCACCGGCTCTCAAACCACTCCATCGGCTTCCCAGCCGCACCAGCAGCTTCCGTGTTGCCAATGGCTCCCAAGCCACTCCATTGGATTCCCAGCCGCGCCAACAGCTTTCGTGCCGCCACCAGCTCCCAAGCCACTCCATCAGCTTCCCTGCTGCCTTCGGCTCTCAAAGCCGCATCTCAAGTACACCAACTTGTGTACTGGCTCTCAAGCCGTACCATCGGCTCTCAAAGCTGCATCTCAAATACACCAACTTGTGTACCGGCTCTCAAGCTGCACCATTGGCTCTCAAAATCGCATCTCACCTACACCAGCTTGTGTACCAGCTCTCAAGCCGCACCATCAGCTCACAAAGCCGCAAGTCAAGTACACCAACTTGTGTACCAGCTCTCAAGCCACACCACCGCCTCTTTAGCCGCACCATCGGCTCCTAAGCCACACCATCGGCTCTCAAAGCCACTACATTTTCATCAACTTCTGCTACCAGCTCCTAAGCCACATCATTGGCTCTCAAAGCCATTATATTTTCATCAACTTCTGCTACCGGCTCTAAGTCGCACCATTGGCTCCCAAAGCCGCATCTCAAGTACACCCACTTGTGTACCGGCTCTCAAGTCACATCATCGTCTCTCAAGGCCGCAACTCAAGTACACCAACTTGTGTACCAGCTCTCAAGCCACATCATCAGCTCCTAAGCCGCACCATCGGCTCCCGAGCCACACCATTGGCTCCTTTGCTGTACCATTGACTCTTTGCTTCCTGTTCCTCACATCATCTCTAGATCCCATTGATTATTCATGCAAACCGCTACTACTCCAAGTATTAAGACCAGGCGGCCATCTAAGTACTGGTGAACATATCTAGTTCTATGGGAACAACGGGTGGCTGTTAGTGGCGGAAGATCTCGCTAGCCTGGGTTCTAGGGGGCTTGCATGGAGCAGTCCTTGGGACTTGTAACACTGGTCCCCTGCTGCAGTGGGACTACCTGTCCTGCAAAACTTTTTCATGGTACATTCCAGCCCTATTGGGCAACTTTTGTCACCTGTCCAAATACCACTATACTGCTGTGACATATAGCTGACACAGGGCCTGATTCAGAATTGTACGCTAACGCAATCCTGTATGCAGCTGCTGCGCAAATATATGCAAATGTCGCAGATGCCAAGATATGTATTGCTATGCCCACCAACAGCTTTGCAAATCCAAGCATCTGCTGTAATATACTTAATTTGACAGTAATGTAACTTTGAGTCCTGATTAAAGAATTGATTGGTTGTTTAGGAGTACTGCACACCATTACAAGAATGTATTATTACCAGAGCAAACAACCAGTTCTATACAGTAACATTTCATATATATTGGTAACACAATGCTAAGCAATACCCTACATCTCAACATGTTCACCCACCATGTTCCTCAGTGTTACTTTCCTGCTGACTACTGTTAATTTCTTTTTTTTCTGCAGATTTGTGACCTTTACACGTCAAATAATTTCAGTGAAATGAATAACCACATTGCCAATAATCTTGTATAAATAAATGCTTTGTTTCCAAGATCCCGGAGTGTAGCTTGCAGATTACAGCTTCATTCATCATATATTTACCACACTGGCTTTAAAACAGGGCAAATATTTATTTGAAGGCCATTTCTCACTATCAGCACTTACTGAGGAGCAGACAAGAGCTGTGTCATCATTCAGCCTTGAGGTAGAAATGCAAATGAGCGACCCACAAGCAAACACACTGAACAGGACAGATGTATCTGGTGCAGTATATAGTTAGGAAAGGCATGTCAGCTTGTCTTCTAGTGTCTCTAGGTGCTGGAAAAACATCTGCAATGTAAATGGAACCTATTCTGTGAATGGAATTACTGAGGGCCTGATTCACAATTATACGCTAATGCCAGAGTTGCACGCTAATGTACGCAGCTGCTGTGCAAAAATATGCAAATGTTGCAGACGCTGAAGAATGTATTGAGATGCTCACCTGCGGTTTTGCAAAGCCAAGCACCGGCATACAAAGACGCATCATCGATTGCAGGTCCTTCTAAGTATCCCTATGGTGGTGCAGAATGGTCGCATGTGCTGAATGCCAGAGCTACTTTGACTGCATACGGGATCGCTGGAAAAGGCTGTGACACACCCCGAAAACGGTCGCAACACACCTGTATTCTTAGCTGCCACTCCCCATTTACTCTCACAAACGCTCCCTGACTGTCAATCACCCTGCAAGTAAATAGTCGCTGCGAGCAACTATAGTAATGTACCTTGATGCATGTGCAGATTGCCAATTATCGCTCAACTGCGTTTACACCTTTGAATCAGGGCCTGAGTTGCATGCAGTATGGAACAGTCTAGTGATATCTGATTCCAACCAAGACTTATAAATCATTTTGTGACATCCATGGATGGTAACTCCTCATCAAGTGTTTAAAATCTGTGGCTAAGAGTTAATATATATTAATAGTTATATGTTTCTTGTGAGATTTAATGTATAGAACATCTCTTTCTAATTGAAATATAGTAGATTGACACACAATCATAATGGCCTCTCTCCACCCAACAGAGATTCACGACACAAGATAAATCAAAGTCCAGGTGCCTGCCTACTTAATAGATGACCAGCCAATCAAGATTGGTCTCTCATTTGACAAATGAGAGCTGTTCCTTGCTGGCTGGCCATTTATAAAGTAGGTGGGCACCCAGATATTAACCAGTTTCACATTGAGAGGTGCATCATTTGGGGTTTTATTATAACCAATGGATTGCCTCAAATGAAGAAAACAGCTAAATATATATTACAGACACTACACTCCTCCAATAAATTGAGCGAATTTTGCTGGTTGATAATATTATAACATACATGATGGGCTATAATAAATCTATACTAATATTATAAGAATGTTGTGTCAGTCTGGTCCAAGTTGGCGCAAAAACTACTGAATCAAATTTCATCATTTTCTAGTGAGAACCCTGGTGTTTTAGCTTTAGTTTTGGTAAAACTAACCTCAAGTGTTTTGGTTCTGGTTCAGTTTTTTTTTTAAACTGATAAAAACAGCTAAGTCATGTAATTTGGGCCTGTTTTTATTCCTACAATATTATTAACATCAATAACATTTGTTTCCACCTCACAGCTCACAATATTGTTTTCACCCATATTGGCCAAATGCTAAAGTAAGCGATAGAGCAGCGGCACAAACACATGACAGTTTATAAGAATATAGCATATCTATGAAATATAGTGACACTGCAGTGACAGACAGGATGGAAGTTTAATAAACTATATGATCCTATAGAATGTTTTAATTAATCAAAAACTAGATCAGAAGCCCGAGGCCAGCACCTGTAAATGGATGTGAAGTATTTAGTGGAAGCCAGGTAAAGGATTGATTGATTGATTACAGTATTAATTTAACTATAAAAAAATTGGAAAGAAGCATCCAAAATCCCAAAGAGATTTTTAAAGTGGAAACTGAATGCAAACAGCAAATCACAGGCCTCAGGATATACGGCAGAGTAACAGCCTAGTCAAAGTCGATAATTATTAATTATATAATTTGATACTACTCTGTATCTGTGGAGAAGCTGCAGGAAACAGGGCCTATACATCTGGATGAGAAGCTGGTGATGGATGGCATTGCTAGATACAAAAGAACTTGAACGCCCCAGAAAAGTACAGTAATTTACACTGCCTGTCAAACACACACAAAGCCCATAATGAAAAGTGGTGCACGATAGAAACCCACCCACCCTTATGTTGTAAATTAAAAATTACATGCACAGTGTAACAAACTAAGCACTTCAGCGACAGGGACTTCCACTTTTGTGGCTGAAGGGCTTGGTTTGTTTGGGCCCACACAAACCAAGCTACCATTAAGGCAGCTAACAATGTTGTTAACCCGCATCACAGTTGGAAGATGTCATTATCATCCTCACTCTCATAAGTTATAATATCCACACCACATATTAGCTCATCCCCACTTCAATACACTGCTACAGCAGTCTCTGTACTTTGTTGTAATTGGCGGCAAAGGTCTTCTTCATAGAATTTGTAGTTCATTTTTATGAGTATTTTCACATTTTTAGAAAGTAGCCTCCTACGCCGATGTTTCACAAGGTTCCTGGCTGTGCTAAACACTGTCTCCGAGTATACACTGGAGAATGGGCAGTAGCTAGTTTGTACAAGGGACTCCAAATTGCCTTTTCTTCCTCTCAGTATTTAAAGGGACTGCGTGACATGCTAATTTATACATTGTAATTAAAATAATCCTCCACCATTCTATTGATGCTTACTGTATCAGATTGAGTCACGGTAGATGTGTCAATAATTGTGGGCAACAAGGGCTCAGTGATTCAGATAACCTCCAGAATTAGACCCAAGGAAGCTCAAGTTCAGAAAGATCTAGAAGTTGGCGGACCAACATAAAGCTAACCCCTCTAACCCTAAGATTTTTCAGAAAATACTCAAGGTAAGAGAGGACCTGGAGGTTTATACGAGAAAGATCAAATCCACCATTGATAGGTTAAATCAGAGGTTTTATGTGGGTGGCAATAGGGCTTCCCACCTTTTAGCGCGGAAATTGAGAGGAAAAGAGGTTCTTTCTTCATTTAGGGCTTTGTTTAGGGCTTTGTATAAGGAGCTAAAATGACCAACCCACTGGACATTTCTAATGCATTTGCGGAGTATTATGGCCACCTTTACAATCTGAAAGATGATGTAACCACACTGCAACCCTCTTCAGGGACTATCTCTGCCTTCCTTTCAGATTTATCCCTGCCTTCTCCTAACATTCAGTCCCTAGACTTTCAAAATGCTCCCTGGATGGAGGGTGAAATAAGAGATGCCATAAAAACCTTGAAATATGATAAAGCCCTAAGCCCTGATGGCTTCTATAATAATTCCTATACCACTATTCAGGCTGATCTCATCCCGCTGCTGGTACTGGTGTTTGAAGCTAGGACCTCTATTGGTGCCTTCCCCCCTAAAATGCTTGAGGCTCGACTTATCACCATCCTAAAACCTGGTAAAGACCCAGCATTTGCACAGAATTACAGATCCATAGCCCTCTTAAACACTGATGTTAAATTGTATGCTAAATTAGTAGCCAATAGACTAAGGCCCTCATTCAGAGCCGTACGCTCTGAGCAGAGCGCACGCTCTGAATGAGGGCCACCCTCCATAAAAATGGAGCGTCCTCCTGGACGCTCGTATAGCTGTGGGTCACCACCCACAGCCTATACGAGCGTGCAGTTTGATGGCCGCGATGGTCGTGACCATCGCGACCATCGAAACTGCGAGCCGGAGCCTGCGGTTGAGGTTTTCAACCGCAAGCTCCGGAGTGATTTTGGCTCTATCAGAGCCAAAATCACTCCCACTGACATCACTAGTGATGTCAGTGGGCCGGCTTCTGACGGGAGGCGTTCCCGTGGGAACGCCCCCGTCAGGGAGGCACGCCCCCGGCACGCCCACCAAAGCGGGCGTGCTGTCAATCAACATCGACAGCACGCCCCCTTTGATCAGACACAACGAGTGAAGGACTTTCCTTCGCTCGTCACGTCTGGCGCATGCGCACGACGGAGCTCCCTCCGTCGTGCGCATGCTCAGTGCAGAACATCGACCCACTTGCGAGCGGACAGCCGCTCGCGAGTGGGTCTGAATCAGGGCCTAAATCCACTGCTCCCAGACTTGATTACTCCTGACCAAGTGGGTTTCATACATGGCCAACAGGCTCCCGATAACACACGCAGAGCCCTCAATATTATCGAGTACTTCACGCAGGTAGATGAATCGCTACTGGCACTTTCCCTAGATGCTAAAAAGGCCTTCGATAGGCTTCACTGGGGATATATGAAGGCAGTTCTCCTCAAATTTGGTTTCAAGGGGCGGGACCTGTGCATATAGTAATGGTTTCCTGTCCTCCCTGTTTACTATTAGTAATGGCACTTGACAAGGGTGTCCTTTCTCCCTCAATTTTTGTTTTGGCAATAGAGCCCCTAGCAGAGCGTATTCGTACTTCTTTACTTCTCAGTGGCCCCACTATTAATGGTTTGCATCATAGAATATGTATTTTTACAGACGATGTCCTTCTGTTTGTTACCCATCTGGAAACCTTTCTCCCAAATATACAAAAGCTACTTTATGACTATTCTGCAGGCTCATATTATAAATTGAACACTTTAAAAACGGAAGTTCTGACATTAATGTTCCCACAACCTTCTTTCCCTTAAGACACAATTTAATTATAATTGGCAATCTGTTTCCCTTTGCATTTGGGCATATCTTTAACAACTAGAGAGGACACTCTCCTTGAATTTAATTATGGCTCCCTGTTAAAACAATTTATTGCCTTCACAAAGGATTGGATGAATCACAGGGTTTCCTGGATGGGCAGAATGGCAGCTGTCAAAATGACACTTCTGCCCAAACTGCTGTATCTATTCAGATCTATTCCCAGGACCCTTCCTTCCTTATGGTTAGATTTCATGCAGTTTTTTAAAAAATATACTGTATATGGAATAATAAGAGAGCTAGACTTGCTAAAAAATACCTTATGATGTCTAAATTGGTGAGGGGTTAGGCTTACCCTAATCTGGAACTTTATCAAGCAGTGTGTTTGGTCCACCAAATCAGTGATTGGACTACGGTCCCCTGCTCTAAACCTTGGGTCAAGCTAGAGGGTGACATGCTGGGCAAATTTCCCCTTGTTGATTTGCTTTGGATTGCGTCTAGCTCGTTTTTTTTAACTCTATTTCCAGGGCGTCACTTGCATCCCTTAAAGTTTGGGACAGCTTATCTGTTCTTCTACTGTTTAATTTGCCAACTACTAACCTCTCTATCCAAGGTCTGTCACATTTAATTCCTAACCTAGACCTTGGTGCACTAATGGTATTCGGTCTCTCCATGATTTGTTTAATAACAATACTCTTTGTCATTCTCTCAGCTACAATCTACCTTCTCTCTACCCTCCAGAGACTTTTATAAGTTTATTCAAATAAGAAATTGGATCCAATCCTTCCCTTCCCTGGTTGGTACGAATGGTATTGTCCCCTCCCATATTCTCTCCCGTATAACCTCCAATTCTCGTAAAGGAGGAATATCTTTTTGGTACTCCCATCTGTTGGTTTCGAGACAGCCTGATAAAACCCAACCCACTCTGAAATGGGAACAACATTTAAATATCTGCTTAGAACCTTATGCATGGTCCCAACAATTTTTCTCCATCTTCAAAATGTCTAAGTGTATTTCACATAGTGAAATGTATATGAAGTTGTTCTATCGTTTATATTTGACTCCTGAGAGATTGCATAAAAAAGTCCATCCCAATCTAGATTGTGTTGGCGCTCCTGTGGCCAAGTTGGAGATATTTTCCATGTTTTTTTGGAAATGCCCTGTCATACGTCCCCTTTGGTCTGAGGTTGAGGACTTGATCCTGCAGATTACTGGCTTACAGTTGTCTCTGTCCCCTTCCGCTGCACTCCTACATATTTTCCCCATTGAGGTTCCAGTATACCATAGATATTTCATAAGCCATGTTCTTATTGCTACAAAAGCAGCTATTGCACAGTTCTGGAAACAAGACAAGGCTCCACCTATCACCTTTAATTATAGTTTTCTGATGGAGACCTTGAATTGTCGTTATTCTTCCTCAGTTAACTCTCCGATTGTGAAGTGGTTTAGCTGGCATGAGTTCTCCACAGATGGTCCATGTCTTCCATTAGTTACGCAATGATGCTCTCCATTTTATTTTATTTTTTGTATTTTTTATATTCTGATTATCTTTTATAGTCAGTTACAGTGGTCTCTATTTCCAATTACTTCTGTCTATAGCACACTGATATTGATATTTTTTCTTATATATTTTATGTTCATGATATTGATATGTATCACATGCCTGTATTTCCCTATATTCTTCCTGTTTCCTTTTTCTGTATCCCTTTATAGTTTGAAAATATCTAATAAAAATGAATGTTTTAAAAAAAAAAATACTTGTGGGCAATTCTTTTTAGCCTGACCAGATGTCATAATGTTGTTTCACTCTGGTGCGCTGCATTGACTCATTCTCATCATCAGTGGATCGATTGGAAAAGGTTAGATTTTTCCTGGCAGCAGCATTTGCAGGAGAAACTGAAGCAGGAGACATCGTCTTGAGCTGGCAACTTGCTTGCAAGTAGCTCTTTGCATCTCTTTAGATCTATGTCAGTTGGAAATTGGCATTATGTATGACTTAAACCTACGATCAAGCATGGTTGCCAAAATGTAGTGATCCAATTTCAAGATGTTGCAAACCCTTTGATCCTGGGGAAGTGAATACAGAACTTGATCTACAAGTCCAATTTACTTAGCGGAATCAGTTCCAGTAGTTTAATTTAGGGTATGACCTGATTCAGGCTGGCAGTGTTTGAATTCACTTCATTGGTTACAATTTCAAATGGTTTCTGTAGCTTGCAAAACAACCGAGAGTATTTTCCAGTGTGCTGCAGTAAGATAACATGTCCCCCTCTCCCTATATCATGGTTTGATATGTACATTTGGATATCTTGTTGCTGTTCATCCAGCTTATAAGGGGTGGAATTCTACCTGGTTACTACCTCATGCTTCAGTTAGCGTATGGCAAATTTAACTATTCTTGCAGCTGCTGCAATCTTCTACATGCAGTTGCTGAATGCCTAAAAATACCCAGACAGCCAGCAAACCCTGCACAGACCAGTAATTTTTTAAGAAAACCTGAGCCACTAAGTTTAGTGTGCATAACATGGTATATGTTCAAAGTCACCCAGTTGTAATGCTAGTACAATGTTACTCACGTTATCAGAAATAACAATGACAACAGACTGATACAGATATGTCTTTTAGTGAAGTCAGTGATACAGAAAGTAGCCTGTCTGTGAATGAGATGGCATTGTGTGTTAGATTCTGCTGCTGCTGAAAGTGGTACACCTACCCAGTGACCGGTCACAGTCATGTAATATTTAGTTTGACCAGTAATGCTTGTCTACATATCTGTAGTTAAAAAGGATAGTCAGTGGAATGGCATTTTCTAGGCAAAGAATGTTTTGTTTTGTTTGTTTTTAAATCCGGGTACAGGTGAGGAATTGCTGTTCTAATAAAAATAGAATTGAGATGGAATTTGCAGCGTGGACACATGACCTTAGCTAATCGGCTAAAACCAGATGCATTGATGGTGGATATTAAATGTATATCTAATGCTAACAGCCATCATAGCTTCAGTGATTCGCTATGCAACAGGATGATGGCTGTTATACTTTGTTCCTCAACAGCAGCCCTAGCACACAAGGTATCTTCTTTGGATTCCAGGATAGGGCAGCAGTTGGTTTGCCATTGAAAATAGGATGCACGACTACCACCAATCGCTAATGAGGAGGTTGACCATGAACATGCTGCTGGTAGCTGATGCTATACTGCTTGTTATACATGATTTCCCAGATTCTGATAAGTAACTTGAATGGACCTGCTGCAAATGACATAACAGGGAGGAGGGCCCTAGATGGATAACGTCTCTACCTCTACGTACAGAAGCACTATGACTGCCACTATTTGCCCCCCCAGGAACTGCCCCTGTACATAATGTTTACATATACAGCATACAAAATCTGTATATATATATGTGAAAATATTTTGTACATACAAGAAAACAAAATACACAAATTTCTGATTATAAATAGTAAATTTATTGTGCCTTACAAATAAGAACACTGTTTTGCTTGAGTGGACGGAAAAACATTAGCATTCGCTCAATACAATGTGTTTTACGTGTGATGCGTTTCTTTTCTTTAGTTATACAGCTGCTTATCAAAGTAATCCATATTTAAAGTGTGTTTAAAATGATAAACTAGGATATGGCTGTACAATTTGAGAAATTGTGTAGATCAACAAAGGTTACATCCATAAACGGTAAAATCCCAAAACTATTGTTAGGCAGGTAAACACAGAACCTGTATATGGAAGAAAAGAAAATTAGAAAAGTAAATCAAAGTTACAAAACTGCATAAACCTTATAGTCAATTAAGGGCCTGATTCAGAGCCGGTCGCTATTAGCGCTCGCTCGTTCAGAAAAAGGGGGTGGCTATTCAAATGAACCGTTCGCTCTTTGCGGTCTGTTGCCGCCTCTTTGTCTGAACGAGCGAACAAAACATGCGGACGTTTTTTTTATAAAAACGCCCCCTGGCCGCTCGCATCATACGTCATGTCCGCTATTTATTAGATTAATCGAGTACATCGACCAGCGTATGAACTGCTCGCTATTTTTGTGGTTGGTTTTTCCTACCACAAATTTGCGAGCAGTTCTGACTATAAAATAACCCAGTGACATGGTCAATGACGCTGCTGTATTAATTATGCACACCCATAAAACGCCCGTTTTGACCTTTAAGCACGCCTGCGTTCGGATCTCCACTCCCCGTTTTTAAGCACCTTCCCCTGTTACAACCCACATACGCCTCCTCCTGTCACTCAAAATAGCAGGCATTCGCTATTTAGCGAACAAACGATTTTCGGCCGCACTGACTGGTTCGCGCATGCGTATTACGATCCGTACGCATGCGCAGTTGGGCAAACATCGCTCGGAACGAACGAGCGGCCGCTTACGAGCGGCTCTGAATCAGGCCCCAAGTCCTTACTTATTATGTTGATACATTGGGCTCCAGCCAATCAGCTCCCGACTGTCATTTTTCAAACAGATGATAGTTGGGAGCTGATTGGCTGGAGCACCATTATCATACGCAGAATTTTATCATTCGTGAATGATTAAACTCATTGATAAATAAGCCCCATTAACTCTTATTTAGAAATAGTATTTTGGACTCTTGATGTGTGCCTGACAGATGGAGGTCACGTGCATTTGCCTCACTGGCTGTGGAAAAACTGTCCAAAAAGTGATTTGCGGCAAATAATTGCTTAAGTTAGTTGAGAAAGTGGATGAGTGGCCTGGCCAAGCTGGCCCAGAGTGGTTGTGTATTATCACTGTATACAGTCAGGTGCATAAATATTGGGACATTGACAGAATTTTCCTATTTTGGCCTCTATTCACCACCACAATGGCTTTGAAATGAAACAAACAAGATGTGCTTTAACTGCAGACTTTCAGATTTCATTTGAGGATAATTACATCCAAATCAGGTGAACGGTGTAGGAATTACAACGGTTTCTATATGTGCCTCCCACTTTTTAAGGGTCCAAAAGTAATGGGACAAACTAAACAATCCTAAATCTAACTTTCACTTTTTAATACTTTGTTGCAAATCCTTTGCAGGCAATTACAGTCTGGAACACATAGACATCACCAGACGCTGGGTTTCATCGCGATTATCGTCTCGGCTCCCGCAAGCCCGAGTGGACTTCCTGCTCTAATAGAGCAGGAAGTCCACTACTGACATCACGAGTGATGTCAGTAGGGCCGCCCACAAACAGCAGGCGTTCCTAAGGGAACACCTGCGTTTGTGTAGCCACCCCCCCTCCCTGCCTACAAAATGGGGCGAGCTGTCAATCAACATCGACAGCCGCCCTGGCTTGTAGTGAGCCTCAGAGTGACAGAGCTGCTGTCGCTCGCTGGGGCTTGCGCATGCGCACGCCGGAGGCGGCACGTGCACAGTGGGGGAACATTGACCCGCTTGCGAGCGCTATGCGCTCGCGAGCGGGTCTGAATCAGGCCCTCTGGCCCCTCCCACCAGTGTAACCTGAGAGTTCCGATATCTACTGAGCACATTAGTCTCAGGACATGTCATTCTCGATCATTAACCATTTACCTGGTGTGTTCACACTTTTTCGACTACGCCAGAAACGCTCATTGGGCAGCTGCCGGAAGATAATTTTCCAGCAACCGCCAATGGCAGAGGGACCTCCTGGCCCCTCTGCATCCTTGCACCCTCCCCCCCAGCGTCTGCCGTGCTGACAATCACTGCTGATCATGCAGCCTGACAGTACCCCCATCCAGCGGCTGCAGAGCAGAGAAGTAGCCAGAGAAGTGTAAATGCAGCCCCCAGCCTCCCAGTGTATATAGGTGCAGCCATCGGAGGAATGTAAAGTCACGATGATCGATATTCTGATATATCTCCGGTAATATTTAAAAAAAAAAATTATATTAATGTTGTGTTCGTAGGAGGGAAAGCCATACATTTTTTTTAATAGCTTAAACCCCTCACACAGTAATGGCAAATTATGTATTCTGGATGAAACCCTTATAATAGAATAAGTTGGTTTAGTGTAATGGTTGTCAATACACATACGCCTGTCCACCACCTATCCGCCAAGAGACTGGTCAATGACCAATACAGCAATGAAATGTAAAGGATGCCAATCAGGTGGTGGTAGTGGTTGTTTGTGTAGGAGGGTGGATACAGTTTACCTGGGCATGTCTGGGAGACCCATGAGGCCTAGATCAGTTGGGAAAGAACACCCCCAACCCCACCACACACTCATTGGTAGCAGTGCACAATATGCAGTTTGGGTCAGTTTGGGTGTGGCCTCATCTCCACTCTTGCATCGGGGTTGGTCTGTGCGGCTCTGGTAAAAGTAACTTACCTGCAAGGTATTTGATAGTGTCAAGTTTATGCGATTCTAGCATGGTTTTAATTCCTGCAACCTCTGTGTCAATCTTCCTCTTTGTTTGAGTCAGTCCTCTATCTTGTTGGGCATGCTGGAAGAAAGACATGTTATGCCTTTAGATTTCAACATCTAATGTCTGTTATATGCACTGAATTGACGTGCTTTTGCTTTGTCTATAAATATAATGTGTAACATGCTTGTGCCTTATAAATAAGGAATAACAATAATGAATAATGAATGTAAAAATTCACAGACCGTAAATTCCCAAAGCTATTGTAAAACAATGACAATGTTTTGGGAATGGCGTGCGAGTATGATAGACATAATAGTATGTTTTTACTTGAACAAATAAGAGATTGACAGTTGGGGTGGAGGAAAAGACAAAACAAGGGGGTTGAAAACAAAGACAGAGAGAACAGAAGGGGAGGGGGGTACGGACTCCTACAATGCTAGTTAGTGACCCGGTGAGTGATGGGTCTAAACTACTGATCTTCCGTACAAGTAAATATATATGGTATCTCTATGCCTTACAAGACTAGCTAATTAAATCAGAGTAGATAAGTGGGTTTGCTTGATAGTAACCATTGATACAACTTTAAAAGATTGTCTCCCCCTCCCCCCCTCCAACTCTACTTAATAAACTGATTGCAATGTGCATATACTGTCTGTGGAAATGCATCAAAAAGCCTTTGGTGATTATGGGGTTAAAGATACTTAAGGGGGAATTCAATTAGACGTGATAAAGCGAAAACGTAACATCGGAGAAGTTTTCACAAACTGCATGTTTTGGTGCGATATTTTCGAGTCTTTTGTCTATTCGCGCTCCCGTTTTTCGCACTATCCAATTACAAAAGATGCAAAAACGTATTTGCATGAAGACTGTTGGTGGAGTAACTTGAGAAAAGTACAGGTGAATTTGGGGAAATCTGTCTGTACCCCTTAAGATAGGTAAATGACATAGTTAATCAATTTAGAAGTGTATTAGTGGCCTAAGAAAAGTATTTGGGGTTCTTAAATTGTGTCAAATGACTGTTATATGCATATTTGTATAAGTGTGGAAATATGATAAAAAGCTATTTTTTTTGTAAAAATAATTGCTGCAATTAAATTGGGGGTACATTAAAGTCCAAAAAGTCCACTTTTAATTTTTAAAAAAAAATAAACACCAGATGCAGCCACCTTCACTGTTTAAAACACGTCCCATCCATACAGCGCTCCAAAATACCTGACCCACTACTTTAAACCCATTTTCCACTACTTAACATTTTTACACCCTAAAATTGACGTTATTATTGACCAAAGTAAGCTAATTAAAAAATAATTTTTGAAGAGAAAAATGTATAGACTGTGCTTATCACATGAAGTAATCCCACAGTAGCAGCAATTGGGAAGTAAACAGGGATACTCCTTTCCCTGGAATAAAATAAACAATTTCTAAAAGATACACAATTCCAAGCGCTGGAAATTGTGTATCTTTTAGAAATAACTATTTTTGCATAATTTTCCATTAGGGGGTTTTTGTCCAAGGGATTTTGCACAACCTTTCACCTGCTCTGAGATGGTGAAAACAGTGAACGGCCATCATCTTCCAGGCAGCCACGGGTCACGGCACGCCCCCCTCCCGCGCTGCCGCTGCATGTGAACGGGCGATCGGATGATCACCAGTACACACTTGCCGATGGACAGATATAACTGCAGATATATCTGCCATCGGCTGTGCAGCACAGCCAACGTGATATGTCTGTGAACGACGTCATATCGCTGGTACACATTGGCCAACGGGCACCAGATATGTAGGCCAATCAATTGATTGGCCAATATATCTGTCAGTGTGTACCCAGCTTTAAAGTACTAGTAATGTTTATAATCTTTATTCATAGGCTATAAGGAAATATGATTACTAGCTAATATGCATCTTTAGAATGTACAGATTAGATCATCTATTTAAAGGATTTTCAATGATTTGTGAATTCATTATATACTGATATCTACAGTATGGAGAACTGTGCTTACCCTGTGCTTCCTGTGTATGTTGTGTATAGATGTACTGTACTGTGGCCCTCAATGTTTGCTGCTCCAAATTAGTGGGTGTTCCCTAACCACTTGTATAGTCTTCATTCAAATAAATGTACAGTAGATAGCAAACCATGGAGCAAGTGGTGTGTTGTGTATTTTATAAAAATCAAACCGAATGCAGACTGATCAAAAGTTACAATACATACATTTGAAACATGTAGTTTAAAATCTCAAATTATTCCCATATATAATAAAATTGTATTAGGTATTTTGGCACAAATACTGTTGCTTACACTATCAATTATTGAAACTTCCCACATTCTTTGCCAATTTGATATTACGCACTGGTATTTCTGCAGATATACAGTACCTAATGCAATTTTATTATTTATGATGGCATAGTGCTTATCATTGGTGCCTTACAGCACTGGGGTCATGAGATTCATTCCTGACCAGTACCCTATCTGTGTGGAGTTTGTATGTTCTTCTCATGCTTGTGTTTTTTTTTCTTCGTACTCTGGTTTCCTCCCACCCGCCTATTTAGATTGCTAATTGACCTAGCTAACATACCTAACAGTCTAACCAGCATGTTAATTGGGCCTATTAGAGACCTCTGCTCCAGTTCTCTCTTACCAGTGAAACCTCCAACTATTCCCCATAATGTTTATATAATTTACTTTACAATTTTTGTGTGCCTTCTACTAAACTGCTTGGAGACAATCAGATGGAACTACAGATTCTCATAGTCTCAATGGGCCTCTGTGGTCCACTGTAATGCGCTTTATTTAATACAGTCATTACAGCAGGATCATGAAAGCTCTCGTAAATGCGGGTCTGCAAAGTGCAAAATTGTCAAATATTTTGCATGCAGATGAAAGCAGACGGCTGAGTGGCCTGCAGGGAATGGCACTGGAATCGCCAACAACGTAAATATGATCAAACAATTAAAATTCTGAACATAACTGGATAAACAGTGGCTGTAGGGTAATGTCAACTATTACTTTTTGTGGAGAGCCCCGTCATACATGTACAGTATACACCTTCATTATTAAAATGCACTAATCTCTTCATTTTCATACGCGTACATTAACAAGATTGATGTGTTTCTGTAAGAACCCTGTATAACTCACTCTTATAGTGCTGCCTGCAGCAGAAACCTCAGCATATCACTCTTCACTAAACAGGAAAAGCATCTTTTGAATCGATCACATTCCAGGGTGTGGTAATAATCATCTGCATGACACACTGATGTCATATTTTGCTTTGTGATTCATTGTGCTGGATTAGTTTTTGCATACATTTTATTTTTGGGGTCAGATGATGTTTATAGAGAACTGTAATTTCTGTACTTTTACTGTAAGCATGTATAATGTGACATGCTTTTCTTAACATCACCATTCACAATTAGTAAAACAAATACAGTACATAATAATATCATACAGCTAGCTATAGATGGTGGTTAGGAGATACTAAAGTACAAATAAAATGCTATATAACACCCCCAGAGTGAGTGAGTGGTTGCACCCATTAGTGGCATATAAGAATGAGAGTAATCAGATTTGGCGTTATCTGTGACATTTGGAGACAGTTATGGCCCCCAGAATTGGCAAGTCGGGGATTTTTAACATGTAGAATTTCCCCAATTCGCCAACTGATAGGTGACCAAAACCACCCATCTGCAGGCATCGATGAATGCCAATCCGTCAGCAGATCGGGCAAATTCTACATGTTAAAAATCTCAGGATCCATCAGCAGAACGGGGAATCATGGCTCAGCCTTTGTGGAACCTAACTGTACTATATCTGGGTAAGGTTGTACTGTAGAAAGCCTTTGACATTTGGGAGAGTTTCTGGGGGTTCCATGTTAGGTCCAGAACATTGAACCTCTATTGATGTTTCAACTTCTGCAGGACATTCCACAGAGTCCAGAACTGGTTTGGCTAAATCCTCAAACGGATTCTGGGGGATTATTAACTCAATTTATTAACAAAGGAACCAGTAAGGTAATGTCCTTCATGTTAGTAAGGTTAGGGATCATGTTGGATTCAACAAAAGCAAAGGACTCAATGATCTGATCGTTACAATTCTCTTCCCACCTGAACTTTATATCTCGGGTCCAGTTTTGGAGATCAGCTTTACTGCTGGTCATTTGTCTCTGAAATCACAAACAAGCATGTCTTGTTCAACAACAAAATATTGTGGGGATATCCATTGATAGGAGTGTGGTATATTTTGTCAACAGTCATAATGTCGACATGCTTGCCATATCTCTTGCCATAATATCCATGATAAATAGGATTTCCAAACTTGGGTCAGTTCCTTGTTTTTCTGAAAATTAACATATTGGTCACTGGCAGCTGATCAACTAGCAAGTTGTGATAAATCTCCAAAGGAATATTATTGTGTTCCTTAGATTGTGGTAAGGCAGAACAAGATAGACCATTAGTGTTGTTTGTGTTTAATTTGGTTCCCCTGAATTCGATGTCATTATGATAAAAACCCAAGAACAAGAACCAATCTTGCGGCCGCCACGTTTGGTACTCCCTTTCTAGGATTGAAAATGGAGGCAAGAGGTTGGTGTTCAAATGCCAGGGTAAATTTAAATCCGTACAAGAACTGATGGAATTTCTTAACTCCCCACACCAAACTTAGAGCCTCGTGATCAATCTACAGTATGCATAATTTTTCTCTGCAACCGTCAAAGACCTCAATGCATATGCGCTTGGCTTTTTGCAGTTCTATCCTAACCTTATGGTCAATTAAAGGTAAAAATGACTTAACTCTGTCAGATGTATCAATTTCTTGATTTCCAAGAACTCTTGTTCACAATCCATTGACTTTTTCCATTGCCTCCTGGGTGCATACTGCACGATATATCATTTGTACAGCCAATGAACGATATCTTGTTCAGTGCATCTGGCCGTGTGTACACAAGATATGTCTGTGAACGACGTCTTTAACAGCTATATGCAACACGGCCGATGCAAAATATTTTGGAGAAATGTCGTTCACATCTGCTTATGTGGACACATGACCGACATCATATGCTGGCCACAGGAATCTGCGACAATGACATTGCAGTTCGTTCTTGTGGCCTAACATCTTGTGTTGCTGAATGGTAAGTATGGTAAGTAAATATGCTTACCAAAATTGGTCTTTTGTTAGGCTGGTTCATCGGCCAAGTGTGTACCCCGCATTAAAGTGCAGCGGGTAGAAGACTTTGGAGGTGTTTGGCAAGAATTTCTGATAGTAACTGACTAAGCCAAACAATGATATGAGTTATATTATTGACTGTGGAACATATTCTTTTATCACAGCCTTTGTTTTGGCCTCTGATTTGTGTAGCCTCTCATCGGTTTTTGAAAAATTCACATTTATCCTTGACTAGGGGGTGATTCAGCTTTGGATGGAATTGCAAAGTTGCATGCAGGAAGCTTTGCAATTCCGTCCTTGCTAATATGCAAATGCAGCAGGAGGCGTATGACTCCCCTGCTGCATTTGTGATCCCAGCACTGCGACTGAGGTCGCAGGCTGGGATCACTATCGTGACTATCGGTCACGATGGCGGACGGCATCGGGCTCCCGGTCAGCTGAGCAAGCTGAGGCTTACTCAGCTGGCCAGTTTGCGAGGCAAGGAAACTGCATCTGTAGATGCAGTCGCTGGCCTTGCCACTCCCGGAAAACGGGGCTGATAAGACCCTGTTTCCGGGAACGCCGGCTATCCCTGCCCCTTAAATGCCTCTTCCTCAATCAGGTAGAGGCATATGTAGGGCCTGCGTGTGATCATGCAGGAATTGTTCTACACATTCGCAGAACGGATCCTGCGCACGCGTAGATTCCCAATAATGGGGAATCTGCATTCAGCATTGCACGCAAGAATCAGGCCCTGTCTATATTCTTGTAGTCTTTGAAAGACCTTTGTTAAATTGTCTAGGTGCCAGTATCATTACTACCAGTGATATCATCTAGATCTCTGTACATGGTATTCCTTGCAGCACCTGGCCTACTGTTATTTGCCCGAGGGTGAGGGCTGAAGCTATACCAAATACAAGCCTGTTGAACTGTAACATCCCTTTGTGCATATTTATGGTGAGGTTTTTCCTTTAAACTTCCTCCACCTCCATATGAAGATATGGCAGATTTGGCAGGGGATATTGCAACGCATACAAAACCGGATTTACCGCTTTTTTTAAAAACTGGTACTAGTGGTGTGGCCCAATCACTCCATTATACAGGAGAAATCACCCTGGAGTTTACTCACTTTCAAAATTTATCTTCCACTACTGGCCAGATGGTATGCCGAACCAAGCGTGCCTTGCAGAATTTTAGAACAGTATTAGGTTTCAATTTAATGCAGGCTTTGTTGTATTTTAGAGCACCCAAACTCTTATCAAAAACAGGTTCTAGCAATTGCTGTCACCTTTTACGAGTGCCCATGTGGAGGTGGGAAGACTGTAGCTTGTGGGTGGCTTTCATAACAAATTTAATTTACCTAAGCTACTCCTGATCCAATAAGGCCGGGCCACCGTTATGCAGCACATATAAATAAAGTCTGTGCAGTTGGTCTTTGTATTTAACGTTTACCTTTATCTTCTCCACTGGTAGAAATACCTCACCAGTATATGTGTGGAGCTCAACTGATGTTTTCCTCAATGGGATATGTGAGAACAAAGTTAATCAGATTTTTAATTACTGACCATGCAGAATCGGTGTCTTGTCTCCAATTTTATTTGTATTCCCACCACCACAGGAGAAACCGATATATTTTGGCAGTCTTTTGCATTCATTCTATTCAGTTGCTGGCAAAACCATTCTTTTCAGGGTCAGTAGTGCTAGGGAAGCCAATTTCTTCATCGTCAACTACTAGGCTGTTTAATTCTGTCCTGCGTCGGACTGTTTTTTCCGATGTGAATTTGAAGCTGTTTAGAAAGGCACACACGTTCTATATGACCACGCTTCTGGCATCTTAAACAGATCTTGTCACAGTGTCATGGTTGGATTTGCCAGAATGAATACATGGGCGTTTCCATTCAGAAATCATGTTATGTGTGACACCATCCAGTTGCATCACTTGCCACCGCTTTCCATGGAAATAAATAGGGACAGCGAGGGCCCTGTCCAGAGTAAATTCAGGCTCATATAGAAGTCTTTTCAGAATGGTTTCGCTAATCATTGTACATACTCATTTTTCTCTAAGAGCATTTGAGGCAGTGCTCTAATGCAGTCACATAAATTGTTATGGCTAGTAGAGAGACCAGGCATATGCTGGGCCAACTCAGTCCACCTGTAGCTCCACCCATCCCGCCCCTCTCTGTCTGCTTACCCACCCCATTCCCCCACTCCGTCCTGCCCTATGCCTGTTGTATATATTTACCCCTTCCCGGTGCAGAGCTGATCTCCGGCTATGATTTCTCCTGTTGCTCACTGCAGTGGGATCGATGGCATGCATGTTGACGACAGGACAGACCGTAGAAACTTATTATATAGACTTGCCCTGATACCAGTGGCGGAACTCCCGGAGGCAATGGAGTCATTTGCCGCCGGGCTCCAGCCCTTAAGGGGGCACCTGGCTCCATTGTCCCCCGGGCCGTTCCGGTCACTGCCATGGAGATGGAGCGCCGCTGATCGGCGCTCCACCTCCAGCGGCGTCAATACGGGGGGTGCAGTCGCACCCCCTATTTGCCAGGCGCCCGCTGAGTGAATTACCAGCGGGCGCCTGGCACCTTCGTTCCCCCCCTGCGGTAGCCGGAGGAACGGAGCTCAGTGTGAGCTCCGCTTCCGGGTCCCGCAATGCACTATGGGAGTGATGTCATGACGTCACTCCCATAGTTCCGAGGAGCGGGCGCCGGGGACGGAAGGCAGCAGGACTGGAGCGGGGTTTCAGGTAAGTATTTTTTTTTATTTTTTGTATGTGTGTGTGCGCTCGCGGGGGGGGGGGCTCACTACAGGCGGCATTGTTGGGGGCTCACTACAGGGGGCATTACTAGGGGCACACTACAGGGGGAATTACTGGGTGCTTTACAGGGAGTTTACTACTGGGGGTTTACTGCAGGGGGCTTACTACTGGGATCACTACAGGGGCCCTTAGTACTGGGGCACTGCAAAGGGGGACCACTACTGGAGGTACTGCATAGGGGGACCATTACTGGGGGGCACTACATAGACGGCACTGCATAGGGGGACCTCTACAGAGGGCACTGCACAGTGGGACCACTACGGGGGGAACTGCATAGGGGGGAGGCAGCTGGGGCTGGCATAGGTGCTGGGGGGATGGTACATTTTAATTTGGGGGGGGGCACCAACATTTATCTTGCCTCCAGGCACCTGGGATGAAGTTACGCCACTGCCTGATACCGACAGCATCTATGAAACCAGAATCTCTCAGCAATCACTAATGTTTTCGGATTCAATTGACTCTATAAACTGTATATAATATGCTTCAAAGACTTCTCAGTAGGTTTCATGGAGCCAAAAGACTGCGCAATAAGGAGTACGTTTTAGGGCTCAATATGCTCAGTAAAACTGCCACTTTCCTATCTTTCCAAATATTATACATCTGACAATATAATACTACTCTTTCTAGAAATGTGTCATAGTCCTCAGTTTCATTGGCAAAACTGCATATAAGGTGGATGGGTGCAGTGGCTGGGCTACAATATGCAAAAGCCGCAGGAGTTTACTTTAAATGACGCCCACTACCGGCTCCCCTGATCTGATGCTGCGTCTGAAGACACAGCCATCGGATCAACTCCATGACCATCGGACATCTGAGTAACTCCCAGGTTACTCAGGATGTCCAGGAAATCTTGCTGACAAGGCAAGTGAAGCTGCATCCAAGAACGCAGCCATCGGCTTCGGCATGCCCAAAAAACAAGGCCTATAGACCACCGTTTTCTGGGATGCTCAGGAGAATGTCAATCATGCTGCAACGTTTGGGGCACTGCAAATGATATTGCAGCCCCAGATCTGCAATGCGCAGATTTAAGAAGATCGGAGACGTGCGTAAAAATCGGGCTTGCGTACATCTCTGAATTAGGAACATAAATCCAATATATGCTACCGGGATGTAATCGGCATCCCGGCATGCGGGATACCGATGGTCTGAATACCAGTGCCGAAATCCAGACAGGTCGGGATCCAAAACCAGAATCCCGACCACCGGCATCCCGAAGGTAAGTATCGGGGTGTTAGGGTTAAGTAGCGGGGTTAGGTATCAGGGGAAGGGTTAGGAACTAAGGTAGGGAGTGTTAGGATCAGGGTGCGAGGAGGGGGAGGTTAGGTTTAGGCACTAAGGGGGAGGTTAAGTTTAGGCACCGGGGGGGGTCTTAGGTTTAGGGTGTGGGGAGGTTAGGCTTAGGCACTAGGGAGGTTAGGGTAGGGGTTAGAAAAATACTTACTGTTACTTCCTATGGATGTTGGGATTCTGGCTGTCGGGATGCCGCTGTCGGTATTCTGACCAGCGGCTTCCCGACAGCCGGGATTTCATACCCAACCATATCCTACCATCTACTTATTGTTACTGATATTTTTAGATCTGTACTGAAGCAGCCCTCAGTATACGCCTTTACAGCCTCAGCATGTAGTATCATCACACTGCTAAACACACTATACATCACTGTTATTCAGATGCTTCTGGAGGCTTCTCTAACGGTCATTCGTAGCTTCAGGCATAGGTATGTATCCACTGCCCGATATAGCATGCCGTCATACCATCGGCAGGTCACCTTGTGAGTACCCAGCCTAAGGATCTTTCCTTCACTTGGGGTGATTCGGGAGACCAGCTTAATATCACACGACCCACTGAAGAATATCACACTACAATTCTGCTTCAGGCAATAGCCACCTCAGCACATTTATAGTAAAGGTGCAGACTTCGGTAAAAGAAAAGAAGGGGGTAATAAACTTGTATAATAATTCTGTAGTGGCTATGTAGAATTGTACAGTACATATGTAATGACAGGGCATACGACATGTGAAAATCGGTGTAACACAACAAGTCACAATAACAGTAATATATTTATCATATACGTACACTGCCAACAGTGTATACACTTTAAAATAACTTATAATAAGCAAACCTGCCTATTACTAAAAATTAAATGCACACTAAAGTCCAAGTTAACTTAAAATTGTGAGAGTTTGTTTGGCACCAGTGGCAAGCTTGTTGTAGGACCCAGGGCCACCTTTAAGAATGTGTAGTAAGAATCCAAATGTCATATGAAATGTAACGACCTTGGGGAATGCCAGTATATGTAGAAAATGATGTGTAATTTTCAATAATGGTGTGCAGTAAATGATATGGCCAGTAGGACATCAGCGACTCTGTGCAGCACAGTCCAGAATTTCCTCTTTTTGCTTGCAGTCCACTCTCACACGCTTTTCACCGATATCCAAGTCTCTGTCTCGGGCCTGGATGTCTCACACTGACTTCCTTGGTCCTGCTCAGCTGTTACTTCGAATGGCTTGGTGGGATTGTGCAGTTCTACTGAGTGTTGCACTTTCAGCCCCTCTCTTCTCACTAGGCTGGGGGGGTACTCAATTAGCGGCGAATGGCGAAAAAAGTGGATTTTTTGCAGACTGTCCTTCTTTTTTTCTCCCTATGCTATTATGTTATCCGAAATAACAGGATATTTCAGGCGAACACACATAGGATCTGTGATAAGTTCACGTGTTTTCACCATTTCAGTGGTGAAAAAATGGCACTTTTCATGGATTTTTCCCGGGACACATAAGGTCCCGAAAAAAAGCCCCGATAAGGGCCAGTGTTGGGTGGTCTTCGGGGCTAATTGGATAGACCCGGGGATCCATTAGCTCCCGAATAATGTTCGGGGCTAATTGGATACTGCCCTAGGTATTGTAGTTGTTAAGATATTGCAGCTATTTGCTCCAATTCTCTTTCCCTAGCTGAATGTATACTCCATGAACAGACCCCAATCTGTGATCGTGTCTCTTGTCTCAACCTCTCTATTAATCTGAGCCCTCCTTGAACTTTCCTTGTCTGGGGCACAATTCCACACTTTCTCTCTCTCTATGGGATCATGGCCAGAGTCCTTAAGGACAGCTACCAACTCATGTACTATGTCTGCCACATTCCGGCATCCCCCACTCTACTGGCTGACGCTATGCCCTCTCAGACACCTCCAACTCTGGGGACACAGCTCCCCTCTCCTGGATATTACCGGCAGGCTCGGACTGGGCTCACACCGCCCTTAGCAGCAGCGGCAGCCAGCACCCGACTGGTAGCAGCGGCTGGACTCTGCATAGTACTATTTTGGGAAGGGGAGCTGCTTCTGCACGTCTCTCTTCTCTGCTGCTGGATGACTTCAATATGCTGCTGGTTCCTGGTCACCTTCCTACACTGAGTAGTGGGACAGCAACAGGGACTGGTGAGTGAATATTAATTACTGCAGACTGACTAGTGTGATTTCCCACCACCCAACATAACAGCTTATGCTGTGCCATACCTGCATACTCTCTTGAAATGGCCGGGAAGCTCCCAAAAAATGGGTTGCGCTCTCCGACCACCAGGGAAAATAGTTTCCCACACCGTCTGCCCCTTCACCAGCTGTCCATCTGCTCATCTTTCCCCAGCTGTCTCTTTGCCCCTCTCCCTGGATGTCCTTTTGCCCCCTTCCTTGGCTTCTGCCAGCTTCTTCATCTGTCCCTCTGTCCGCCTTCCACAAATGTCCCTCTGTCCGCCTTCCATAGCTGTCCCTTTGTCCACCTTCCACGGCTGTCCCTTTGTCCGCCTTCCACGGCTGCTCCACTGCCACCTTCCCCACCTGTCCCTTTGCCACTTTCCACGGTATGATTATTAACCTAAAGGTGGCACAGATTATTATATTATTATAATAATGCTGCAACGGATTATTATTATTAGACTAAAGGGGGCACAAATAAAATGTATTAGACTAAATTGAGAAGGTTGTGTATAAATCCCCTTAAGTAGACGTACCGGACATGAAGTGAAGTGAGGGTGAGAGTGCGGATCCTTGCCCTTAAAGTGCTGTAATTTTTGAAACTTGTACCCTCTCGGTCTTGCTTCGTGCATGGTGGCTCGCTCCGTTTCGCTCGCCAGGTTACTATTCCCAACTGGTGTCCACGCAGATAGTAACTGATGACGTCGGATAGTAGTTGATGACGTCAGGGTACATCTATTGAAGGGGATCTAATGCATAATATGCTGTTTTCTTTGTGGGACCACACCTACCCAATGGTTGTCACACCCCTTAAGTGGGCCCCTGCCTCTGCATTTCCCTGGTGGGCCTTTAATGCCCCAGACTGACACAGATTACAGGGGACTGTTGCAAACGTTTCATAGACAGCCTCCTGCACTCTCATGATGCCACCACACACCGGTATCCTCCTCTCGCCTGACTGGCACTTGTATGGCTCCCTCCCTGTGCGCATGCCAGACTCCTCCTCAACAACCCTTTGTGCCTCTGGGAGATGTCTCTTCTCTTCCATGATGGGTGTGCATTAGCCCACTCCTTCCCCTGAGCTGGACACTGGTCCCATGTACAGGTGCAGTCTCGGACGCCATCTTGGCAAAGATGCTCACAGACAGTGCAATTCAACTTTGGAAACCCCATTGGCAAGAGGACTTCCATATATATGATACTAGGCTCAGATAGGACCAAACATAGCAGGCCAAACGTAATATGGTGAGAGTTTAGAAAATGTGAGCATTTAGCAGTAAAACCCTCACACTAATACATTGATCGAGTTGTATTTTCAAAACAGGAAACACCTGGATGAGAGTTTAAATCTTGTGAGTTTTTGAGTCTGAAAAACATGCGCGTTTGTATGCTCTGTGACTTTATTACATTGGCTGAGCTTAAAAATGTGACAGTTTTCTCTCAGCCTATTATATTTGGCCCAGTGTTTCTTTGCTGGAGCACAGCATGTAACAACAATGTAACATTATGAACAGAACAGACACATAACAAGAACCAGGAAGTAACAGGTAACAAGTTCTTGTGTATGCTTCCGCCTGACAGTCTACAACAAATAGTGCTATATACGCCATAGGAAGTGTGGAATGGCAGCTGAAGGAGTACTGATGAGTAGTGTTAGAGCTGTATTGTAAGACCGGTGCAGGAGGAGTGAAGGGTTGTGCTTGAGTGGAAACATAGGAGCATAAATTAGGTTCAAATTGTGGAAATTAAGAAATGGTCTGATGCCCAACTTATTCCAACAACCCACTGTGCTAAATGCATTCATCAAATACCTGTACTAACACTTATGCCTACATCTTGTGACTGTTATTAAATCTGCATGTTCAGAGAATCCTAATACACTTAGCGCCCACCCATATGCTGGCTTGGGCGTTGGAAAGTGGTATACTACCTACATAGGCCCCTTACAACACATTCTAAATGGTGGTCCTACATCCAACTAAGGTTTGCCTGGTTCAAACAGGCTGCATTGCTGTCAATAACCCTGCACTATGAGATTCCCATTTATGCAAACTGTACATTGAGAACAAAACAAAAACATTTTAGTCGGCTATAGGATTAAATATGGGGGACTATCCAGATTTGAGTAACAATGGTGAAAAGAAAGAACTTTGGGCCTGATTCAGACCCCTTCGCCGCTCACTCGTTCCTGGCCGATGTTATGCAATTGCGCATTCGTATGCCTCGTAATGCGCAAACTAGTCCGAGCGATCAGGAAGCGCTCGCTCACCCAGCAAAGACAGCCCAGTGGAATGAGTGACAGGAGAGGCTGTTTGTGGGTGATAACAGGGGCAGGCCACTGGAACCAGGGGAGTGGCGAACGCAGGTGTGCCTGAGCATCCTAACACCGTTTCAGAGGCGAGCATAATTAGCAGCCAGCGTCATAGTTCTCCTCACCTGGTTGAATTATACACTGAAGTGCTGGGCGTGCGCTGGATTTGCATACGCTGAGAGTGAGCGTCCGCATCTAGCGAGCGGGTCTGAATCAGGCCCTTTGTATTTTATGCTATCTAAGTGGGCAGTGCCCCAGGCAAAATCTTTTGCTAGTGTTCTCTTTTGAGGAAAAACTAAAATAACTATTTGTCAGTGAGAGTGACAAGGAGTGTGAACTGTTTCATATCGGTAGAACATCATCCATTTGATGTTTTGTAAAGGATACTAACAATACTTATTAGAGGAGATGTTTATTTTAGGGATGAGCAGATTATACAACAGGTAGACCAACATACAGCTGTCTGCTATAATGTGCTCCCGAGGCATCATTGTTTTTATCCAACACTAGTTCATTTACATCAATGTTAATTTCTCACCTTAATGCAAAGAAGAACTTAGCAAAAGCATAGGAATTGTCCTGAATGAGATTCAGTATGCTACTGGTATTATTCCTGAGAATAAGAATGGGCTGTAATAATCAATGCTATAGCACAAGCTGAATTACTCAGTTGAAGTACTTACCATTTCTACTATCTCTGTTCTAAATTCCAAAAGCTTCCGGTCATTATCAGCATACTATAAGATAGAAAGAAATACACAGCAAATTTATGCTACCTCCAAAAAAAACACTATATAAAAACTAGTTAAAGGAACAATATAATAAACCAGTACTTATTTTAGCAACAATTAACATTTTATAGAGCTGTACTTGATAACTTTGACATGACTCATGGCCAACATTCCTGAGGAAGTCATCTCTAAAAAGTCTAGCAACCTTTTCAATCATACAAAAACAGACAAGCAGTTAAAATTACAGTGTAAAGCAATTAAAAGGGATTATGAACAGTATGAAACATATTTGCTCTTATTTCATCATACAATAATTTACATAAAGCTAGATATTTATCACACAATATAAAAAGGATAAAGCCAAACACTGATGTATGCCTTGGGCTGGTGTCAGATGGGCTGTTTGAATCCTGGGGCTTTTCCAGCTAGAACAGAGCTAGCGTCCAAAACACTTGTCTCACAGCACCCTAAGTATAATCTCTATTTTTACAGTAATGTGACTTGAAATAATATGTGACCTTCTTTTCATATAAGATTTAGTAATAAGAAAAAAATCAGATTAAATGAAAAATGTGCTTCATAATATTTTTACTGAAAATATAGTTCTTGTTGGAAAAAAGATTGGATTTCCTAAAACAAAACCCCAAAAGCATAAACAGCCTCTCTAGAAACCACACACATTTTATCCATCACATTCTGCTCCTTAAGCTGGCCACACACTAGAACAACTTACATCCAACCAGCCAACTTGTTGATTGGTTGGAATGAAAATCTGGTAAGGAATGGGAGTAAAAGATGATCAGAAATTTACTCCTAAATGCCGGAAAACAGATGAAAATGGTCGTCAGACAAGTTTGTTAAATGTTTGATTTAAACTATTTGTTTATACAACAGTTTTGGTCCATTTTTCAGCGTCTGGGAGCAAGTTGCTGATTGTATTCCTTACCAGATTTTCATTCCAACCAATCTACTAGTTGGCTGGTTGGACAGATAATCTTTAGATGTGTGGCCAGCTTTAGTATACAGGTTGGAAAGTTTGTAAAGTGAATAAAAATGCATTTCTGAAGCCCACAGTAGGGACATTGATGTTCACGAGGCTGACCAAGGCCGTAACTAAGGGTGTGCACCATCGCTGCCCCACGACCCTTGCTTCTGGCTAGCAGACTGACTGGAACTACTCCCTGCAGCCAGGATCACTGCTGCAGTGCCGCCTTTAGCGTAATTTGTATGCTCCAGACATACACGCTTCAATCTTAATAGCTGATTGGAGCGTCCTCAGGACGTCTCAGTCAGTGCTGTACTTACATACACATGATGACATAATGCCATCATGTGCTGATTCTGAGTTGGAAGCAAAGCAAAAAAGAGCAAGTAACTTTGCATATGGTAAACCCGGGTTGGGTATGATATCCCGGTGGCTGAATAGCCGCCGGGTGAAATACAAACAGAGGAATCCCGATGAGGACAGATCCTGACAGAAGGTAAGTAGACTAACCCTACCTCTGTCCCTCCCCCCTAACCCTTCCTTGGTGGTGCCTACCCTTAACACTCCCAGGGGGGTGCCTAACCCTAAGTCCCCGGGGGGTGCCTAAACCTAACTTCCCCTCCCCACACCCTAAACCTAACCCTCCCGGGTGGGTACCTAACCCTAATCTCCCCCCGGTGGTGCCTAGCCCTAACTCCCCTTCCCCGCAGCCTAGCCCTAACACTCCTGGGGGGTGCCTAAACATACCCCCCCTTCCCCCCGCGGCTACTACTCTCCTCGGTGTCCTTACAATCGGGATGCCAGCTGCTGGGATTCTGGTGATATTAACTGCATCCCGGTAAACCCATGTACCGGTAGCACTGCAGATGGGGCCGATTTTAAATCTGCAGAGATTTAGATATGAGAGGGGCATGTCCTAACTGAAATGTAAACTGCGGTGTAAAAATAAAGCAGTCCAGCATTTGTGGGCTACATACAAAAGCAGCCAGTATTTACCCCACATGCAATAAAAGTAATCTATTTGCACCCCTTGTATTGCTACATGGTTTATTCTAAATATAAAGTTACTTGCTTTTTATTGCTTTGCTCCCAACTCAGAATAAGCCCCATATTGTGAGATGTCTAATACCAGCTTCTACAATCTGACCCTACTAAATCTGCCAAACACTGTCTGGAAGATCCATGAGTTAACAGTCTGGTGTAGACAGATGAGACAAAAACGTTAACCTTTTAATGTAAATATTAAACATTGTAATAAAAATAAGCATAACAACTGCACTACTACAATACAATCCTGCAATTGTTTAACAGAGCTTCTACACTGTGGTATGTTGCAGTGATGTGTCCTGGTAAAATCTGAGATCAAGGACTGACTGATAGAACTGGAAGTATTTGTTACATTATGCACAGTGGACAACAAAATCATTGATGTTTGAGCTACACATATGTGGGATAATTATTACATTTATTAGCGACAAACAATAGTGTTTTGTTTTTCCGAAGTTGCTCTACAGTATATGGAATGTACAAGCACATTCTACATCAGAACATCAGGGTATTATTCTGTGAGCTGAAGCTAAACCGAATGTGGGTCAGGCACTACAGCAATCACCCTAAAAACTCTCTTACCCACTGGCTATTACAGGCGTATTCTACCCAAATGTGTTTGATATGCAATTTTACTAGTTTCTTTACTTTCTAATACAAAAAAAAGTGGAAAGTGTTTATGTACAGACTGTACATAAACAAATCCCCTCATTAAATGTACATAAAGTCAAGGTAACTCAGTTGGTTCAACAGTCATTTGGATGTAGTTAGAGAAAAGATCAATTCATGTAAAATAATTCTGTTTCTGAGCAGACAAATGGCAGTGACAATGTCTTTGTAGCCAACTAGGGCCCTGATTCAGACCCACTCGCGAGCGGCTGTCCACTCGCAAGTGGGTCGATGGTCTGCACTGCGCATGCGCACGACGGAGGGAGCTCCGTCGTGCGCATGCGCGAGACGCGACAAGCGAAGGACTTTCCTTCGCTTGTAGTGTCTGATCAAAGGGGGCGTGCTGTCGATGTTGATTGACAGCACGCCCCCTTTGGTGGGCGTGCCTGCCAGACGGAGGCGTTCCCAAGGGAACGCCTACCGTCAGAAGCCGGCCCCACTGACATCACTAGTGATGTCAGTGGGAGTGATTTTGGCTCTGATAGAGCCAAAATCACTCCTGGCCTTGCGGTTGAGAAACTCAACCGCAGGCTTCTGCTCGCAGTGGCGATGGTTAAGACCATCGCGACCATCATCCTGCACGCTTGTATATGCTGTGGGTAAAGACCCACAGCTATACGAGCGTCCAGGAGGACGCTCCATATTAATGGAGGTGGGCCCTGATTCAGAGCGAGCGCTCTGGTCAGAGCGTCCGGGTCTGAATCAGGGCCTAGGTTTGTTGTGGTCCCTGGACCAAACAGTTTCTTTATATGTTGTTTTAGGAAATAAAGTTCTCTGTGAACGCCTAATCTTGTTAATAGGGCTTTCATGATCTAAGTGTAGGATATTTGTGAGCATTCATTTCAAACAGCTTAATTTTCATAATGCAGAATAAGTTTTAGTCCAGCTTCTGTTAGTGATAGCCTAAAATCACAGGAGCTGTATTACTGTCATGAGACCTAGTATAGGGCTTCCAGCTTTTGATAGCAAAAGTCAAACTGGGGATAAAGCTTTACCCTTCATCCCTCACAATTCTACCTTCTCCAGCCCACTGATTTCAGCTTTGTACCTCTCAGCCTTTCCTCTCAGAACTAGGTAGTTAGATGTTTATACAGCTGACACTGCCTGTGGACCATTTGTAGATCCCTCTCCAGGGTGTTGTAAGCATCTATGCTATCTCATTTTGAGTATCCAGCTTAGTGCTGATCTCTCCTGTGCAAGCTGTGAAATGGATCGTTTTGTATATCCTTCTTCATGGATAACAGCTGGTATGCTCTAAATTCAAGTAAATCCTTTTTGGAGTTTTAGAGATGTGAGGAGTTTGTGGTCTGTTCCTCTGAGGTCAGATTTAGGTCCACCTGGGTGTCAAAGGTAATGAATCTTCTACCCTAAAAGCAGCCTCTTGAGGATGTTTTTCTTTTGGGAGCCTCATAACACAGTTTGCACAGGTAAGGTCTTGAGTCTTTTAAAGAGAGTGTGTTACTTATTTCCCTAATGACTCTGGAAGAATACATCAACTACATGTCCATTACAGCTGAGCTCTAAGACCTGTCTAATTTTTTTTTTATAAAGCCCGACCTTGTCAAATCACGTTCAGGTTCTCTGTTGGAAAAAAAATCCAATTTCTATGCCCTTGAAAATATATGAACATGGAGGGGTATCAGCAGATGTCAAAAAACTAGAAAGTGAGATATATCAATACCTTTGAAATAAAAAACCCAGTGCAAATATTTCAAACTGGACCCATTACCAGCATGCACAGTAATTATAAAGGCATAAAACATACACCTGAACCCAGGGCTAGCAGAAATCCTGCCGCCAGATTGTTATTACAAATGAGAAATGCATTCAGGAAACCAGAGCATATTTCCCCATTACTTCTGCATTGGAAGCTATGAACAGTGAAGAAAAGCCCGCTGTGTAGCTATGTTTTACCCACTAACAGCACAGCTTGCTATATAACTATGTATCATAACTCCAATCACTTTCAGCCAATTGCAGCAATTTCCAGTGATTAGTTTCCATGTCCAGCATTTAGCAAGCTGCGCTGTTACTATAATCAGAGAAGTGTTCCTATGTTGCTGGTAACCCAAGGGACGTTGGTGCAAGCAGGGTTTCACAGTAGTGCAGCTCTGCCACAATAACAGCACAGCGTGCACTGTCTTGTGTCTGGTAGATGTAGTTACCGAGTACACAGATGGTCTGAAGGAAGGGAGCAGGCAGAGGGCAATTTCGCTGGCTGGTAACCGGACATGGGAACAAACTGGGAGAATATGATATTTGAAGAAAGTTAGAAATATTGTGATGGAGGTAGAGGAGAGCAAATAGTATGTTAGGGCACAAATGTGTGATGGGATCACAGGAAAACACAATGTGAAATGAAGCACAGGCTAGAAAAAGGTTATTTGTTGAAAAGGATTGCAATATATTGGGTAATTACATGCTGGTCAATGTTAAGCATAATGGTCCTGTTACTTGCATGGTCCTGCATGTAGCCTAAGTGTACAATAGAGTTGACTCTGGGATGTAGATGTCTTCTATCCTCATTAATGGTCACAGATGCTGCCCCTTAGTAATATATTGTCCTGTGTTGCTCTGGTGCACTGTATACTATCCAATAATCCCATACTCTGCCTTGTAACATGCTGAATTATCACAATACAGAGATTAGTATTCCATGCCATCAGCATCACTCCCTTTTTTGTTTATGTGGAGCCTTAATCTACTCTGCTCCATGCATCCTCCATACGGAAGCCAGAGTCCTCATACCCCAAAATCATCATCCTTTGTTCTCTCTTACACCCAGCTGCTGTTCTTCGCTGCTGTTGACATATCACGCAACACTGGGCCCTGCACAATTCCCACTCTCCTCCTTCAAACACATTAGTTTTCACCCATCACCAGTCCTCCTCCTCTTGCTCAAGACAATCTTCCTGCAGCCTGAGCTTAGAAGGTTTAGGGCAGCTGAGGATTCTCCCCGTTCTCTACCCGGCCATACTATGTTGATCAGCAGTCCTAAAAGGATCGCCACCAGCTTGGAGCCCTGAGCTCAATGCAGTCACACCTCTCCGCCAGTCTCTATACCTCTCCCAAGCAACAGAGATGGGTGATCCTCGGGAACCCCCACCCCCTGCTGCTGGCTTCTCTTCTTGCAGGACTGTGAAATAAATAACATTTTGGATACTTTTTTTGTTTTGTTTTAAATATTAACCAGTTTTTAAATCTTTAATGTCAACCAAACACTGATGTCTCTTTGGCACTTGGATTATTTTGTTCTGTTATTTATGTATGCTTACTTTCCCCACTAGCCTGCATCATGAAGTACTAGTAATTCTAGAAACGTCCTACGATGACTTCAGATCTGTCTCCGCACCGCCTTTGTTCTCGCCTCCATAACTTCCCCCCCTTGCCTCAATCCCAGTCCTGCCTCCGCCTCTTCCTCCCTTGCCGTCCCCAATATACTTACCCTCTGGCTTCCTTGTCTAACCCACTACGTATGTCAGAGACATGACAGACAACAAATTATACAGATTACGGCATGCTACATAATCCTCATATATAACAAAAAAATATTTTATCTACATTTTGTTAATTTGCTGATGCCAAATATATGTTTTTAACTCTTCATGCATACACTTGAAAGAAAAAATGATGTTCTGTGGATTGTATTATTTTTTATAGCTGAAAGCTGGATACTTTCAAAGTCATGATACATATTCCAACAATAAAGGAGAAAATAATAATTGCAAAAATATACTGTATACAAAAGAGGAAAATACGTACCATTTCTTTAACTCTGCTTTTCTCCAAATTAAAGTCTAATTTGTTATTTGAACGGACTTTGACAATTTCATCCTTAAAAAAAAGAAAGGTCAAGCGTTTTATCACTTTCCTAATTATGGCCCGTATTCAATTTGGAGCAAAAGGCTGTTTTCGTGTTTTTTGGGCGAAAACTTTTTCGCCGATGATGTCATTTTCGCCTGTTTTGTTTTACTCCGTATTCCATTTGAAAGACTTTCCGCCTCAATGCAATGTAATAGTCGAAAAAGTTTCGCCTATGAATAGCAGGCGGAAAAAAGTGCAGAATTGGGGTGCAACGTTGCGGGAACCCCCGTGCAGCCTTCAGATAGTCCCCTAAAGGTAAACTGTGTCATAAATTAAAAAAAAAAAACACTTAAGAACACCCCAAAAAATCACTTTGAATTTGGGGGCGAAAAAAAAAAATGTTGGGGGACAAAGTTAAAAACTAGCGAACTTGACTCTGGGGGGGTCCCCAAGTATGCCCCAGGTGTTTTTTTCATTGCAGGGGCTTGTGGCAGGTGGATTTTTCACGTTTTTTTCAACTTAACTTTAGGAACTTTAAAATATGCTGACCCCCATTTTCAAGTACCCCAAATTTGCTGGGATAAGTTATTTTTAGGAAAAAAAACTCCAGAATACTATTCTTCACCACTTATACAAATACGCTATTTAGCAGCTATTGAGCCCGTTTAAAAGCACCAAATACCTTCAGCAAGCCAAATCGGGGTTATCATAGGGAACCCCCATGTCAGAGCATCTTTTGGGGGGTGTCAGGCTGATTTCCCCAAAACTGACAGTACTTTCCGCTTGTTTAAGTTTCGCCGGGTTCCGTTTTCGCCTACTTTCAAATTGCATACGGGGATATGCGGGCACGCGCGCGATACTTTTCCGCCTGCAAAACAGGTGAAAAGTCCGGGAGGCGAAAAAGTATCGCGGCTCGGCTCAAATTGAATACGGGCCTATGTCAGTAAAGTATGTAGTGCCATAGCATATGGTAAGGAGGTAAGAGTTTACATAGCTAATTTTAGTTCTAAAGAGACAGATGACTTTTGTTTTAGTTTATACAGTGTACACTCATTGCCATAGTAGTAGGTTTATAAGCTGTGGCTCAGTATAGACAAACTTATTTAGCTTATTTAACTTGTAACCTATACAGTCTTACAGTACTGATTACATGTTGGTGTCAGATTCCAAAGGAAAATGTAGTTAATAATACACTATTCACACTGCAAGGCGTTTCCTTCAGTACACCACAAAACTGTATCCACTGCAGTTTCAGATACTGAGCTACATGCTTTTAGGGCTGGAACACGGAGGTCATGACGTTATAGAGAACTAGTGGGCAGGTGTCAGCTCTGAACAAACACAGCAATACACTCAGCTTACTGTCATTTTCTTTTCACTTCAGACAATGATCACATAGATTATATTCTCTACCCATTCTCCTAAAGAAAATCCATTGGGTGAGGATAGTGTCAAGTGAATGTACTTGTTCATATCTAGTGAGTATGGGAAAAGTCCAGTAAAAAAAATATACTACATATCATAGTCCATAGAAAATGTGTAAAATAAATGGGTACTGCACTGACAAATTAATGTTGGATTTGGGATTTACAGGTCTACCACAGGACATGATTAAGGAGCCCCAGTGGCGTCAAAAGGGGGGTGCAGGCCGCACCCGGGTGTCACCCGCCGAGGGGTGACACCAAAGTGCCGACTCCTCCTCAGTGACAGGAGCCAGGTGCTGCACTGTAGCATTACGTGCAGCACTCAGCTCCTGACACAGTGAGGGAGCCGGAACTGCACACAGGCTGGTTCCCTGGGGCCAGTCTGCATCTCCAGGCTCCCGGGGTGACTAGAACTGGGGTTCAGGCAGTGAGGCCACGCCCCCTACCCGCAAGACCATGCATCCTTTTTAACCGATGGTGGCCGCGTGCACTACTATCCTCTCCGGGGCCCGCACCAGGTGTCACCATGGTGAGTGATGCCACTGAGGAGCCCAAATTAGAATGAAAATCTAATCACCATATACATTTTATATCTCAACACTCTGAATACATAATTAGATTTAGAAATTAGGAATGGTCTTCTGAAATGATGGAAACATATAGTAATCTCCTCATGTTGTTCTATAACAAGGGCATTTATGGGTATGATGCAACTTGGAAATGTCACGTAACTTTAATAGCTTAGCTGTAATGAACTCCTGAATATGGTGCAATAAGCAGAAATCTGTGTAGTCTGATGAGGTATCAACCTAAATATGTACTCATAACTATGGCAACATCAGACTATACAAAGATATACCCACGTGTGGTCTGGAAAATATTCAAGTACACATGCACTACTCATGTGCATATACTTAACACTATTCCATTGTTCTATTCGTCACAATAAAACACAATGGGCCTGATTCAGAGCCGGACGCAATTAGCGCTCGCTCGTCCAGAAAATAGGGGTGGCTATTCAAATCAACCGTTCGCTCTTTGCGGTCTGTTCACGCCTCTAGGTCTGAACGAGCGAACAAAACTTGCGGTAATTTTTTGAAAAAATACGCCCCCTGGCCGCTCGCATCCTACGTCATGTCCGCTATTTATTAGATTAATCGAGTACATCGACCAGGGTATGAACTGCTCGCTATTCTTGGGGTTTGTTTTTGCTACCACAATTTTGCGAGCAGTTCTGGCTATAAAATAACCCAGTGACGTGGTCAATGACGCTGCTGTTTTAATTATGCACACCCATAAAACGCCCGTTTTGACCTTTAAGCACGCCTGCGTTCGGATCTCCACTCCCCGTTTTCAAGCACCTTCCCCCGTTACCACCCACATACGCCTCTTTCTGTCACTCAAATTATCAGGCATTCGCTATTTTGCGAGCACATGAATTTCGACCGCACTGACTGGTTCGCGCATGCGTATACCGATCCGTACGCATGCGCAGTTGGGCAAACATCGCTCGGAGCGAACGAGCGGCCGCTTACGAGCGGCTCTGAATCAGGCCCGATTTCTTTAAGTTATATTTTTTAAATACTAACGGCCGGATACAATTAGCCTTGAAAAGCCACGGTTTGGCGATTAGTGTCCGTAGGTGCAAACTTTTTGCACAAAACTGCGTATCGTGCAATACTAATGCCAAAGTTTTTCGCATGTGCGAAAACGCAATTGACAAAAAACAGTGAACTGTTTTCACCATCTCAAAACAGGTGAAAAGTTGTACAAAATCCTCATCTTTGTTTAAAAATGTGGGGACTTGGGGCCTGATTCAGACCCGCTCGCAAGCGGGTCGATGGTGGCCCAGTGCGCACGCGCGAGCCCCGAAGCGAGAGCAAAAAGCACTCGCTCCGTGGCTCACTACAAAAGGGGCGGCTGACGATGTTGATCGACAGCTCGCCTCATTTTGTAGGCGTGGCCGGGGGGTGGCTTCACAAACGGAGGCGTTCCCAAGCGAACGCCTGCCGTTTGTGGGCGGCCCCACTGACATCACCACTGATGTCAGTGAGAGAGCTTCCGGCTCTATTAGAGCCAGAAGCTCTCTGGGGCTTGCGGCCACGAGACCCTACCACAAGGGTCTCGTCGCAAGCCCGATGGTCGCGATGGTCTTGACCATCGCGACCATCATCCTAGCCGCTCGCAATAGCTGTTGGTGGTCACCCACAGCTATGCGAGCGGCCAGGAGGCCGCAACTAAAATAAACAGCGCCCGCCCTGATTCAGAGCGAGCGCTTGCTTTTTGCTTGCGCCTCTGAATCAGGCCCTTGGTTCAGAATGCCTTGGACATTCCCCATAATGATAAATTAGTCCAAAATAATTTTTTAATTAGCTTAATTTGGCCAATAGTGACATGTCAATTATGGGGTGAAAAATTTAAAAGTGTTGGAAAATTGGTTTAAAATATTGGGTGTGATATTTTGGGGGGCTGTATGTATGAGACACATAGGTGAAACTAAGGGGTGGTCTGGGGGTGCACCAGACCACCCATTAGCCAGATCGCATGAATTAAATCTAATTCATCTCTGCTGCGGTCCGCCCTGGTCAGGATCGGGAGAACTAAGAAGACTAGCAGCTCCCGCCCTGACCTGAACTCCATTTGCCCTGCAACTGCCGGCCCAGGCTGCCTAAATCATCACTTTCCAGTCCTCTAATTAGAGGCACGGCGTGACGTCATCACAACGCCGAGATCTCTCTCAAGTGTGTGTGTGCCTACTGTGAAGCGAAGAAGAGGAACAGCGCTGCACGCTGTGAAATCAGCAAGAGCTGTGCCTGTGCAGCTGCAGAGTGAAGGCGGGAGCTGTCTGTTGACTGGGCTGTGCAGCGGCACAGTGCAGCCTCTGTGGCCACAGTGCACGGCCCTTACCTTTCCTCACTGGTAGCTCCTCCTCACAGTACAGCGGAAGCAGGATCCGCTCCTCCTCCATGGCGGCCACCATGTGATTGTGGGAGCAGTGAGCACCAGCATGAGAAAGTAGGCTGGTAAGTGACCCTGTGGGAAGACTGCAGATTGGCAGAGTTGCTATAGGGAGGCAGTGTTAATTTAATTATCTACACAATGAAATTGGAGTTGTTTTTATTAATTATAGTATAGGGGATTGTAGAGTGATATGAGGAGGTGTAACCGGTGATTGAAAAATACGCACTATAGCATGTTTTTTACACGCTACAGAAAATAGGGGACCCACTTTTTAAACTTGATAGGGTCATGCAGGACGCACTTACGCTGTATGTGCTGCAGTAGCCAAATCACTGCGCGGCAGCATCTCCCCAGCCAATCCCTGCACAGCGGAATCTCCCCAGCCAACCCCCGTGTGGCGGCATCTCCCCCGGCCAATCTCTGCGCGGCGGCGTCTCCCCAGCCAAACGTGCGTTGTCTCCCCAGCTAATCGCCCTCGCCGAGTGAGTCCTGACACCTCCTCTTTCCATCCATTCCTGGTGGAGCGGAGCTACCCCCAGTACTGCCCCAGTTGCTATCCTGACCCCCTCCTTACCCCAAGCCCCCAGTATTGCCTGCCCCTAACTCCCTCCTTGCCCCCCAGTACTGCTATTAACCCTAGCCCCCTCCCTACCCCCAGAACTGCCTGCCCCTAACCTCTTGCACCACCTGCTATCTTCTTGCACCACCTCTCTAAGTCTGTCAGGTTAAGGAGTGTAGCCTATTTCTGGGGTGGGGTACTGCGTAAACACACTTTGATGTAACTTCGGTCGCAGCATTCCTCAGCTGAGTCTGCTAGACGAGGGATCGGAAATTGCATGGAGATTAGACGATGGGGAATTAGAACCTGCATTCAGAGATGCCGCTTTAGCATCTTGTGTTTTATGTCTCTGATTGGACATTGAGCGGCTGCCGGAAACTCCTATCCTGTTGTGCCAGCAGCACTGTGTGTAGATGGTGCACATTTTGGCCCTCATTCAGAGGCGGTCGCTAGAAGCAAGCGCTCTCTCAGAATGAGGGCAGCCGCTTCACTTTTCAAGTGCGGCCTCCTGGTCGCTAGCTAAGCTGTGGGTTACCACCCAGAGCTTTAGCGACCGAGCAGGTTGATGGTCACGATGGTCAAGACCATCGCGACCATTGGGGCTTGCGACGAGACCCTAAGGTTGGGTCTCGGCAACCGCAAGTCCCAGGGAGCTTCCTGCTCTGATCGAGCAGGAAGCTCCCCACTGACAATACTGCTGATGTCAGTGTGGCCGCCCACAAAACGGCAGGCGTCCCGCCAGGAACGCCTCCGTTTATGTAGCCACCCCCCCGCCCACAAAACGGGGCGAGCTGTCGATCAACATCGACAGCCGCCCCTTTTGTGGTGAGCTCCGGTGCGAGAGAAATTCTTTCTCGCTCTGGGGCTTGCGCACGCGCAGTGTGGCCCCTTACGACTGGGTCTGAATGAGACCCTTTGTGTGTACTGTGCTGACAGCTGTGTGGCATTAGCACCCCGGCAGGGTTGGTGTTGTGCCGGCTCGGGACTCACTCTCTTGTGAAGGGAAGTTGTGGATTTAGCATAGTGTACTACTCTTTGGGTTGCCCTGGAATAACAATGGAGGAGAGGAACCCCTCCCCCCAGTGCACAACGCTACTGTGCAGCCATGGTCAAAATCTAGGTAGCATCCATTTCTGAGCAGGAGTGGCCACACTTGTCACACCCACTTCATAGCAACAAGACTTGCAAGATTTCTCAGCGGCGTAAGGGGTTAAAATTGGGACCATCCATTACCAAAAGTCTAGTTCCGCCTACGATGGAACATGTGTTTTAAACATTGCAGGTTTCTACACTAGGTATATTTTGAAAATTTTTTAAAAGTGCACTTTTAAGACACAAAAATATACTTGCACTCATTGCCCGCCAATTTAACTGCAGCATTTATTTTTGAGTTTTATAATTTATTTATTTTTGAGTTTTATAATTTTTTCACACTTATGCATGAAACAGCCATGTAACACAATTTAGGAACCCCAAATACTTTTATTAGGGACACTAATACACTTCTAAAAACCTATGGCCCTCATTCAGAGCCGTTCGCTATTTGCGGTCGTTCGTTCAAAAACAAGGGGTGGCTATTCAAATGATCCGTTCGCAAATTGCAGTCTGTTCACACCTCTAAGTCTGAACGAGCGAGCAAAACATACGCTTGTTTATTTGATAAAAACGCCCCCTGGCCGCTCGCACCATACGTCATGTCCGCTATTTATTAGATTAATCGAGTACATCGTACAGCGTATGAACTGCTCGCTATTCTTGTGGTTGGTTTTTCAACCTCTATTTTGCAAGCAGTTCTGAGTTAAAAAAAAACAAGTGACGTGGTCAATGACGCTGCTGTATTAATTATGCACTCCCTTAAAACCCCCAATTTTGACCTTTAAGCACGCCTGCGTTCGAATTCCACTCCCCGTTTTCAAGCACCTTCCCCTGTTACCACCCACATACGCCTCATTCTGTCACTCAAAATAGCAGGCACTCGCTATATAGCGTACAAATGATTTTCGGCCGCACTGACTGGTTCGCACATGCGTACTAAAAACCGTACGCATGCGCAGATGTGCGAACATCGCTCGGAACGAGCGTACGGCCGCTAGCGAGCGGCTCTGAATGAGGGCCTATGTCAGTTACCTATTTTAAGGGGTACAGACAGATTTCCCCAAATTCAACTGTACTTTTCGCTGGTTACTCCATGAACAGTTTTCATGCGAATACGTTTTCGCATCTTTTGTAATTGGATAGTGTGAAAAACGGGAGCTCGAATAGACAATAGATGCAAAAATATTGCGCCAAACAGTGGAAGTGTGCGCACACTTCTCCAACGTTAAGTTTTCGCTTTTTCGAGTCTAACTGAATTCCCCCCTAAGAAATTACTTCTTCACTTTTCTCTTTCCACTGAACAGATTTCATAATCTCTTTGTTTGTTATTCCCACTTCATACCCCCATTCCCAAAAATAATACACATAAACTATTACTGAAGATCAACAGGTGCTTATAGATCACTAAATAAACATATTTGAAGCTGTTTTATATAAACAGATGTGTCCACATACATCTATTCTCCGTGCGCTACAAGTCGCACTACAAAATACGGCAGGCTCTGTGTGACTCGGTAGCGCCGAGCGTCTTTCCATGCGACTTTTACCTTCGAATGCATCTTAGTCACACATCGATGCGAATAGTTAGCACAAGCAGCTTCTGATGATTACAATGATACGCAGTATGCCTATGTTCTGTGTGCGTCTGCGGGTGTATCTGCATATCACAGAACATAGGCATGCTGCGTATCATTGTAATCATCAGAAGCTGCTTGTGCTAACTATTCGCATCGATGTGTGAATAAGACGCATTCGAAGGTAAAAGTCGCACGAAAAGACTCTCAGTGCTACAGAGTTACGCCATGGCATGGCGCGACTAGATGTATGAGGGCACATCTGTAGAAGGAACATCATTTATGAAAGCACAGGAGAGAGTAGTTTTGAATACTCACAAACAACTGTTTCTTCAGTTGCAGTAGTTCAATCTTTACTTTCTTTATAAAAACAAAAAAATACCTGTCAAACAATGCAAAATACATACATGTTGTAACTTCTGCTATTCTAAATTATACAATCTAGTTATAATCTCTACCTAATAAAAATATTCCTAAAGAAATAAGTTAAAGTTAAGCTGCATACACACAACGATTTTGTTACCAACGATTTTATGAACGATTTTCTGTCAGATTTTTTACAGTGTAATGAACGATTTTTTTGAACTGGAAACGATTTTTGCATATTTCCTTAATGAAAATCGTTGAGTTGACAAGTCTGACTGAACTACAAACGTGAACGCGCATGAACGATAATCGTTCAACGTTTGACTCAGAAAGTGAACATTTTTTTCAAACGATTATCGTTTAACGATAATTGTTCAAAAAATCGTTGTGTGTGTATATGCAGCTTTAGAATTTACAAGTACAGGTGAAAGGGTTTGGTAGAATAATTATTACAACCAAATGCAATCTATGAACAGCCTTTAGCTGTTTTTGAGCACCTAAGGTTTAGAAACAATTGCTCATTAGAGGTGACAGGAAAATTTTGCTGTAGGACAGTCTGAGACCTTCTTTATGTGGGCTACTAAGCATAATTAAGTACATTTTTTTTTTTTTCTTAAAGCTAAAGTTCAGTAATAAGTTATATCATTTGTACTGTATTCATATCTGGTCTAAAGTTATGATGCCATATATTGTCACTGCAACCTGCCTGCTTCATTGTTGTAACAAAAAAGGGAAAAATATATATTTTTTATAAGAGCACCATAGCCATAACTAGAATTTTTGGTGCCCTGGGCTAGAAAAAGCATTAACCTACCCCCTATTTTTCAAATAGAGACATAAGACGCGTGCCCGAAAAAGGGGTGTGGTCTCAAGGGGAAGGGGCATGACAAATCTGATGTGTCCCGTACAATGATGAAGGGGTACCGATCCCGTTGTAGCACTGTTATCCAGGTGTCACTGACAAATACAGTGTGAATCCAATGGCTGCAGTGATGATACACAATAATTATGCAGTATGAAGGTGCGTATCCACTTGCCGATAGGGAAACGACAACATTGTAATCGTATAGTCGTTCCTCATCCTGTAAGTGCCTACACTGAATGATATGTCGTTCAGTGCAGGCACCCTCTCTCATCCCCGAACATGCACAATCTGTCGTTATCGGCAGATTGACAAGCATGTTCAGGTGATGATTGATGTAAAAAACGACCAGCGGGAACGCGCATGGCTGGTCGTTTTTGACATTTTAATGCACGATTTGTGAACGATTAATGATCGATTGACCGATAACGATGTTGTTATCGTTCAATCGCTAATTTTAATCGCCTAGTAGATACGCCCCTTAACTCACTAGCTCTAGATGTAGTGCCGGGTACACACTAGACGATATGTCGTCTGATCCGGCCGGATCGGACGACATATTTGGCACATCGTCTAGTGTGTACCCTCAATGTCACTGACGATGGGCGCTCCCGCGTGCATGCAGGTCCGACGGGTGACATTGTTAGTGAGGTTCATGCTGCCGAATGCAGCATGGCCCCTGCCGTCGCTGCTGGCATCGGCAAGTGTGTATGCACTTGCCAATGCCAGCACCCAAGGGTGCCATCGCTGACGAGGTCAGTACACCTAGGACATAGTCTAGTGTGTACCGTCCTTAGAAGAGCGCTGGTGAAGCTGCACCTGCCGCCAGATTTGTCCATCAGAAGTAGTGTAGATCGCCGACTGAAGGTATAGAAAGAGCGCTACTTGTAACGTATATACAGCAAATATCAGCGGCAGGGAGATCCGTGTATGTACCTGAGCTGGCAGCTGAACTCACCGGCAAGGGTACTCGAGGTGTGCTGGTAACACCTGGTTTGGGAATCGGTGGCTGTGTTCAGGACTGCCATCAGAAATTGTGGCGCAGGCACAGGGGCATAACTAGGTATTTGAAGGCCCCATTGCAAAAGTTTGCAAGTGTCCCTAATTACCACCCAATGTATTAAATAATATAGGATGTGACTGAAGGTGCTAGGGAAGGTGGCAAGATGGAGGGGGAGTTGGCCAGGGAGGAAATAGGGGTGGCCTAAAGATGCTGGGGATGAAAAGGAGATGAGGCTCCATGTGACAATGATTATAAACACCCGGGTTGACAAGTCTCGGGTCTGCTACCCTGCTAGCTAGCAGGATTTTTCCCGGGACTTGCAACCCGGGCAGATGGGCCAGCTCAAGTGTGAAAGTAGCTACCCGGGTCTTATAGACTTGGGTCTCGCCTTAAACTATCTGATTGGCTAGGGACAGTGGCGCCTGGAGATGAGATCCTGAGTCATTGCAAGACCCGCGTGCGGTGTGAAGGGTGATGACCCGGGAATAACAGGGGTCATCCCCCTTGGAGTGAAAGGGGTATCCCGGCTTCAACCCGTGCTCTGTGTCGCGGGTTCGAGCCGGGTTGAAGCCGGGATTCTATGTCTGAAAAGGGTATAAGTTAACTTTTTAGCAAAATACTTAAACATTGTTTAGAAAAGTGCTTGCATTTCTCAGAACATAGCAGTGAACACATCTACACCTCTTACATACCCCTAATAGCAACAGTTAATGGTGTGTTAAATACAAAAAACTGTATGTTCTTTCTTTATTTTGGTGATGGTGTCTGTTTAAATAATGCCTGCATAAATTCTGAAAAATTCTAAAAAAACACTATAAAGCAGGGGTCGACAAATTTTTGTAAAACTGAGGAGTCTGCTTAAAAGATTAGGATACAGACTAACGTCCGTGACCAATTCATAGAATGCCACACCATACTGCCCCCGACTCATAGAATGCCACGCCATAGAGCCCCCAACTCACAGAATGCCACACCATACTGCCCCAATTCATAGTATGCCATGTTATAGTGCCCCCAATTCATAGTATGCCATGCCATAGTGCCCCCAACTCACAGAATGCCACACCATACTGCCCCAATTCATAGTATGCCATGTTATAGTGCCCCCAATTCATAGTATGCCATGCCATAGTGCCCCCAATTCATAGAATGCCATAGTGCCCCCAATTCATTGCATACCTGGTCATAGTCTCCAAATTTCAAAGTATGGTACACTGTAGTGCCCCCAATTCACAGTAGGCCAAATACACTTACCAACTGCACTGGAGTTCAGAGCCCAATTGATGGACAGGGAGGATTGCTCTTCTACCATCCCCCTATGGATGAAACTTATTGGATGCCAGCGGTGATGATGGTTTCCAGTGTGGGAAGCGAGCATGGGGGGTATTTCTGCTCTGAAACTGTAAGTATACAGTTCCCTGGAGATCACACTCCTCCCTCTGGGGGAAAATTTACCAAAGCTTGGAGAGAGAGAAAGTGGATAGAGATAAAGTACCAACCAACCAGCTTCTATCTGTCATTTTACAGGCTGCCTTTAAAAAATGACAGAAGCTGATTTATCTCTCTCTCTCCAAGCTTTGTTATATCTCTCCCTTTATGTGAGAGGCAGAAGGGAGGAGCCACCCTGACTGAATGTGGTAAGCACACATTTCTCCTCATGTGACAGGTGTACTGAGTGCTACATCTTGCCCACTCCACCAAACACCCCGTAGGAGCGCTTTGTTACTGATATTTTTTACATCATATTTAAAAGGTACCTGCCTCTTCTCAAATCGAGTCGCCATGACTAGAAGTTTAGTTGCCATGGGGATCGGTATTGCCGAGCCCTGCTATAAGGCCTTAATAATGGTATTCACTTGGTCTATTTCAAGTACCTCATTTTGTGTTCTGAGAGCAGAAAATTCACTTTTCTCTAGAATGATCATGTCCTTTTTCACAGAGGCTATGTGTGACATGACCTGCTGAAGCGTGATCTCCTGTAATGAAAGATGCATAAGCTCTGCATTAGCTTGATGGCAATGATATATTAGTAGAGTTCACACATATGTTTAGGTTTAACAATTAATCTAGTATGGTGCAAACCTTCATACATTTGCAAACACATTTTTAATAGAATATAAAAAATGTAAACATATATATTGTGAGCTTTACAATTATTTAAATACAGCCAGAATAAAATAAACTGAACAGCCATCAATATATTCAGTGATATGCCAAACATACCTGTGTATTACGGCTATGATACATTTAAAGCAGGAGTTTATTAGGATTAATTCTGCAAAAATACATTTTTAGTTACAATGCACCAATGGAAGTCATTGTTTACAATAATGAGTCCAAATTGGTCTTCTTAGACCTTTTGGAATAAATAAACATGTCTAGATTAGTGCCATGTAGCAGTCATATGCAGTATGCAAGTGATGGATAAGATTCCTGAATAATCTGGTTAACTGGGATATGATTCGTGTTGGGAGAACAGTAACGCAGTTTACAATAATACTCGATGGAGCAGTAGCAGCTCCAATTCCAGGCGGTCAACTTTTGTCAGGAAGCCATGTTGATACATGTCAGGTTATAAAAGTATCCAGAAATTAAAAATACTTGACCACCTAACGATACCCTTAATGTGCCAATGTTGTGTTAAGAGAAAAATATCACCCAAAATATAAAATATAGTATTGTGTGGTTTTCAACTTTAAATTGAAAGTTTTAATGAAATCGGACCGGCCGTGTCCCTTTGGAAGAACAGAGTCGGGGGGCATCCACAAAATTACTGGCTGGTGAAATTAGGCTAGAAGTATTAGTACATAGAAGAGCGGCTTGGGTATTCTGAAGGGTTCAGCAGGTCAGCAGATTTAGCGAACTGTGCATCAATAAAATGTAGGTATGTTAACGGTAAACTCAACTTGTTACTAGATTTAGAATTTTGGGTATCATTATTATATATAAAAGGCCTTCATTATTTTATTTATTCTTTAACAAGAATATAACAGTTACATTTGCAAAATAAATGGCTATGTGAAACGTGGCTTGCTACTATTTAGAACACAAATTGCTAAAATTAAGATTGTTATAGTTAATAAAGCATATATGATTAACTTATAAACTGTTGTATAAAATCGGTTTATTTTCACTTCATATTTAAATTTTCTACCAAGTGTTAACAAATGATCAGTTTTGCATCTGACAAAGACAACACACATGAAATTGGGGATTATTGTCAAATTCAATAGGATGGGAATTCGACAGTGTATCACAATTGTTTGTGATACAACAGACGTAAGTCAAATTTACTTAAGGGCGGTTATGTGAAACCACCATTGTTTAGCATCTTTTTTCAGAGGCTTACAAATCTCCGAATTTACTAAAGGCAACACTGCAGAAATCTGAAAATTTTAAAATTGCCACTTTACATATCGCTGGCTAGATTTTTCACTAGTAAAGATTAGAAACAGCAAGTGGTTGTGCCAGGAGAGAAACCTCTGCCAGTTTGCCATCACAACATGCTATTTTAAAAATAAAGAGGGCACATTACACATAACATTTGTTTATATACAGAGTATCGGACTATTATTGAGGGAATGGAGAGGGTTCCTTGGGTCAAGTAATGGTAGTTTCCTCTAAACTGCCGGCGGTTTCACCATTTGAAGTCTGCCAGGATATTCATTAACACTCTCCTAAAGGCTGAATAGTAAATCTAGCAGTGGGGATGTGAGTCAATATGAAAACCCACCGCCAAACACAATCTTTATTAAATTCCCCCCATGGTGTAGGGCTATGTAGTCAGGAAGCTGGCGGTCGAAATGGCGACCACCGGCTTCCCGACTGTCAAATCCCGGCATGGGATTAATGATAGGCGTCAAAATCCCGAAGCCTATCATTATCCACCCGCCGAAATCCCGTCGCCCAGAATACCGAACAAAGGTAAGCCGGGCGGAGGGTGCAGACAGCCGCGGGGGGAAGGTTAGGTTAGGGGCTCCCATAGGGGGACTTAGGGTTAGTCACCCCCCAGGGGGGTTAGGGTCAGGCTAGGGGAAGTGGGGTTAGGGTTAGGCACCCCCGGGGGGAGGTTAGGGTTAGGTACCCCCCCCCTCCCCGGGAGGGTTAGGTTTAGGGTGCGGAAAGGGGGGGTTAGGTTTAGGCACTTACAGGGGGAGGTTAGGCACTAGAGGGGGAGGTTAGGGTTAGGCAACCCTAAATGAGGGTTAAGGTTAGGGGGGAGAGGGTTAGGGATAGTGAAAAAAAACTTACCTGTCGGGATCTGCTGTTGCCAGTCTTCCAGCGTCGGGATTTGAACCACCGGACTTAGGTACACATAGCGATTCCGGTGTAGGGAATGATCAATCTGATGTGTCAAAATCACTTTGCATGTGGACAATGTAACTGCTTCAGAACAATTTTACTTTCGGTCTATTCCCTTAATTCCCAAAAATTATTGTGAGGTATCTTAGAAAACTATATAAAGCATTGTATTCCCAGTTGTTCTATATAATAATATTTACTTATTTTTATTATTAACCTAAAAAAGAGCAAAAGTGACAAAAACCATAACAAAGCAACGAAAGTGCAAGTAAAGAAGCAAATGTTTAAAAATCTAACTGCTGGGTTTGGCAAATTTGCACGGTATTAATAAATAATCTACATTCTATGTAAAACTCTCTTCACCTCAGGTTCCATTTTTCTCACGACTAACCTGTTGCACTTTGGAAACCATGTCCTGATATATGAGGTCCATGTTGGTATTCATGATTCTCACTAATGCTGATACAACTGTCTCCGACTGCTGAGCTGTGAATCCTGAACAAGAACAAAGACAGTAAAACTCCCAGATACAGCATTGGAGAACAATGCACTAAATACAGAATATGAGAATGCTTCCATGTTCACAAGCTCTAAAGATCAAACTTTTCCAGAGAAAAAAAGGAAAGAGATTCTACACTTTAAGCAAAATGTTACAAAAGAAGTATCCCAGTTCCTTTTATCCAACTTTCCTCAGGTCTGTTTGACACGTTAAGAGTAATTTGATCCGTTTCTTTAAACATATAAAAGCCAACCAGCCTCCTCCTAAATCTGCACTTACCTCTCCACCCTTGACTTGCCATTTTTTCGAGTTCACCCCCCAACTGTTTACACCTCCCCTTATTATATAAGCTGTGACCTCTTTTCTGTAGTTATTTACTAAGCACTATCCATGCCACTACAGTTCTTTGTCTTTTGTGTCCAATTTGTTTAACGATTCTGATACTATACATTGCACAGGCTCTTGGAATGCCGAACTGCCTCCTCTCCCTGGAACGTATGTACCATTGCTTGCAGTACAAGATAGTGAGTTACACTATCCATGCCTGGAATCGGTATGTAGGATCAAATACCGACGGTTCGAAATCCTGACGTGGGGTGTTAAGTAACCTAACCCTCCCCTCTCTCTACTCTAACCCCCCCTAAGTGGTGCCTAACCCTAACCTCCCCCCTTAGTGCCTAACCCTAACCCCTCCCCGTTGGTGCCTAGACCTAACTCCCCCTTCTCGCACCCTAAATCTAAACCTCCCGGGGGTTGCCTAACCCTAACTTCCCCCCGAGGGTGCCTAACCCTAACCCTCCCTTCCCCTAGCCTAACCCTCCTGGGGGGGGTGCCTTACTCTAAGTCCCCCTGGGAGTTCCTAAAGCTATCCCCCCCCTGCAGCTAGAACCTAAGACACCCAGCTTACCTTTGTTCGGTAAGCCAGGGGCCGGGATTTTGTTGTGGGGCTAATGATAGGCATTGGGATTTCAACGCCTATCTTTAGTCCCATGTCGGGCTTGTAGTGCCTAGATTTCGGCCGCCGGTATCCTGACTACATCCCCCTTGCCCCATATACTCTTCCTACTTAGTCTGTCATTTTATTGCTGTATGTTGTTCGTAGATATATTAATCTACATTGTTTGGTACTTATGATATGTTAAGTTACACTGTTACTATGCAAAATCCTTATAAAGCACTGCAGAAACTTTGTGGCACCTTAAAAATAGAAGATAATAATAATTTTATTTTAGGTATACATGTTGCAAAAATATACAATGTGTGTCTTTTTGTAATATTCCCTTTGTATTTGGCTAATGTAAATACTAAAGGATGCATGTATAAAATATATTCTTATTATAGAACTTTAACTAGTATAGGTGATGGTGCTGCTATCAAAGATGACTGCACATAACCTTAACCTGAACACCATATCCATTGTCCAGGTTCAACAAATTGGGTTAGATTTGGACATTCGGCTGGATCACATCCGCCACCAGTGGGTCCTGTTAATGCAGTAAGCTGATTGCAGTAATCTCTTGCTCCCTTTTACCAACATGCCCGATAATGGTCCTATTCAATCTAGCAGATTAATTTTGGGCATAGTGGTTCTCTCCTGATGACATGCTTTCATAACCAGTCCAATGCCTAATATTACTGCAGGGCTGATGGCCACCATAAGTATGTTTACAAAAGGTCACCATTTAATACAGTAATACAGTAGTCACTGCGTCTTAATATATAGAGCAGGCTAAGAAGCATACACAACTCCCTGAGTTTCCTAATAGCCTGCGCACAGGGATAATATATACAGTCCATTACTCTAAACTAGGCTTAATTACATAAATTCAATTTTAAGGTTACAGCTTCATATGAACAAGCATATCATTTTTTGAGTTTATTGAATATAATATAATATAAGCCAGACCCAATTCCAGCAGCAATCCTATGAAAATGTTTTTATAAACCTATAAGAAGAATGTTGTGTTTACCATTTTTCCTTCAGACTGCTATTAATGATTTATCCTGCACTGTGTAATGGCAACTACAGTCACATCACATTGTAGTGAGTTGAGAGTCATTGAAATCACCCTCTGAGCTCTGTCTGCAGTAAAAACCTCCTAATCAGACCCTACACACATTTGGCCTGATTTACAGTTGTACGCTAATGCTCCCACATGGGATGAAGTAAGAAAGCCGACGGTCGAAATGCCGTCTGCAGGCTTCCTTACTGTCAAATCCCGGCAGGGGACTAATGACAGGCGTCTAAATCTCGACGCCTGTCATTATACGTACACCAGGAGCCCGCCACCCGGCATACCGAACGAAGGTAAGCTGGGCGGCAGGCGCAGACAGCCGTGGGCGGCAAGGGTTGGGTTAAGGGCTCCCGGGTGGGGGGGGGACTTAGGGTTAGGCACCCCCCCGGGAGGGTTAGGGTCAGGCTAGGGGAAGGGGGAGGTTAGGGTTAGGCACCCCCCCAGGAGGGTTAGGTTTAGGCTGCGGGAACGGGGGGGTTAGGTTTAGGCACTTACATGGAGAGGTTACGGTTAGGCACTAGGGGGGGAGGTTAGGCACACCTAAGGGAGGGTTAGGGTTAAGGGGGGATATGGTTAGAATTACTTACCTTAATCAGCTGTGGGGATCTTCACTGCTGCCGGTCTTCCGGCGTCGGGATTTGACATACCGATCCCTCCCACAGCTACGATTTTTGAAGCTGTGGATGTGTGAAAATATGCTAATACAACAGCGGTGGGGACTTGTAGTGAGATGCCCATCGCAGCTGTCCGCAACTGCATTCACATATGTAGCATTGGACGCAGATCAGGGAAACATTGACTCCTTCAGTAAGTCTATGGTCACTCAGAATGGCCGCCGTAACTGAGACGCTGGAGCCATGTTTTCTGCATATGGGATCACAGATGTAGGATGTCATACGCCCCCGAAATGGTCGAGACAGTTTTAGATGACACTCCCTGTGCCTCCCCCAAATGCTCCCTGCCCGTCAATCACACTATGACTAAGGACTTGTAGCGTGCGAATACGGTAATGTACCTCTACACATGCGTGCATGCATAATTTGCTAAAACATCGGCATAGTGTACAACTCTGAATAAGGCCCAATGACAACACATTACACGGGTGTGTATCTGGTAGCCACATTATGCAACCTCCCGAAAGATTTTGAAAAGGAGATGATTTGTAGAAGGACAGCTAAGAAATACTACTATCATACCAACACCTAAAAAGTACTTAAATTACTATTTAAAGAAAAAAATAAGCCTTCTATATGGGATTCCGGCTATCAATATATTAATCGTTCATAGCCTGTCCTGTCTCCAAGTGGGAGCCTGTGGCATGCACATCCTTCCAAGGGCTCCTACTGTGGGAAAGTGCGGCTGGTAACTCCCCAATATACTAGTAAGGTATAAAGAACACTAGTTGGATTATTGCAGACTCATAGGTCAGGTATGTAGTTGTGATGGTATACTATTACACCAGTGGTTCCCAAACTGGCTGCCTTGGCAACCTGGGGTGCCACAGAACACATGCAGAGGTGCCACAGGTTGGTGGCCCAGGACCAAATCAAATTATTTATGGTCAGTTGGATTGGAAAAAAACAGTGCTGGTGGCTGCCAATCATAAAATATGTGGACAAACAGAAGCCCTGACGTCATAACTGAATCCAGGTATAAGATAACAAGAGATATGGTAAGAACTTACCTTTGTTATCTCTGTTTCTACGAAGTCCATAGGGTCCACAGGGTTGACCTTGGGGTATAGCTGGATCTGGATCCATGGGCACCACGCAGTTAAAGCTTTGCTGCTCCCAGGATGCACTTGGGTCCGTCCTCCTCTATACCCCGCCCCCGGCCACAGGCACCTCAGTTGGTAAGCAGCTAAGGCCGGAGGAGGAGACTAAACAGAGAGAAGGAAGACTGGAACACACAAGAAACCATACTCACAGAAATGGGAGACGGAAAACCGGTGACCAGCCACACAGCCCATTTGAAGCCAGGTGCGTCAGGGCGGGCGCCCTGTGGACCCTATGGACTTCGTAGAAACAGAGATAACAAAGGTAAGTTCTTACCATATCTCTTGTTTTCTACTTCAGGGTCCATAGGGGGTCCACAGGGTTGACCTTGGGGATGTCCCAAAGCAGTTCAACTAAGGGCGGGGACGCTCCTGTGCTGAAAGGAGTACCCGGCGCCCAAAGGATGCATCCTGAGAGGCGAAGGTGTCAAACGCATAGAACCTCAAAAACGTTTGAATTGAAGACCAAGTGGCCGCCATACACAGCTGAACAGCGGAGGCGCCACGTCTAGCAGCCCAGGAGGGACCCACAGAACGAGTGGAATGAGCCTTAACAGAGGCTGGCACAGGTAAACCCTCCTGTGCATAAGCCTCACAAATAACGGAACGAAGCCAACGGGCTAACGTTTGCTTGTTGGCAGGCCAACCCCTCTTGTGAAAACCGAAGAGGACAAACAAAGAATCCGACTTCCTAACCGACGCAGTCCGATCCACATAGATTCTAAGTGCCCGGACTACATCTAAGGAAGCCTCACCAGCTGAAAGATCAGGTGACTGAAAAGCTGGCACAACAAGTTCCTGATTAATGTGGAACTTCGAGACCACTTTGGGCAAAAACTCAGGACGAGTGCGGAGCACCGCTCTGTCCTGATGAAAAATCAGAAAAGGGGGGCGACAGGAAAGCGCCCCCAACTCTGACACCCTCCTGGCAGAAGCAATTGCTAGGAGAAAAACGGTCTTGAACGTCAGCCACTTGAGGTCCACCACCTCAAGAGGCTCAAAAGGATGACCCTGCAAGACCCGTAGCACCACCGCCAAGTCCCAAGGAGCCACAGGAGGCACGAAGGGAGGCTGTATCCTGAGAACACCCTGGAAAAAGGTGTGAACATCCGGTAGTGTAGCAATCCGTCGCTGAAACCACACGGACAAAGCAGACACATGAACCTTCAGAGAAGCCAGGCGTAAGCCGAGGTCCAAACCTGATTGAAGAAACTCCAAGATTCTGGAAACCCGGAACACCTGAGGATCATAGTTTCTGGATTCACACCACTGAAAGTAAGTGCGCCACACCCTGTGGTAAATCCGTGCGGAGGCAGGCTTGCGTGCCCTAAGCATGGTACCAATGACTGAACTGGAGAAACCCCTAGACCTCAAGACGGCTGTCTCAAGAGCCACGCCGTCAAAGACAGCCGACCCAGATCCAGGTAAAGGCAGGGCCCTTGAGACAACAGGTCCCGACGCTGAGGAAGAAGGTACGGAGCGTCGATGGAGAGACACCTCAGATCGGAGTACCAAGGTCGTCTGGGCCACGCCGGAGCAACCAGCACGAGCGTGCCGCCGTCCTGCTTGAATTTCCGCAGAACCCGAGGAAGTAAGGATATCGGAGGAAACAGATACGCCAGGTGAAACGTCCATTTCACCGACAGCGCGTCTACCAGACTGGCGCCTGCGTCTCTTGTCCTTGACCCGTAAACGGGCAACTTGTGATTGTGACGGGAGGCCATCAAGTCCAGCTCCGGCAGCCCCCACCTGTCCACGAGTAGCTGAAACACCTCTGGGTGAAGCGACCATTCCCCGGGATGCACGTCGTGACGGCTGAGGAAGTCCGCCTCCCAATTGAGGACTCCGGGAATGAAGACTGCCGAGATCGCTGGAATGTGACACTCCGCCCAAGCAAGGATGCGAGACACCTCCGACATTGCTGCCCGACTTCGAGTTCCTCCTTGGTGGCGTTGTCGGACTGCACCTGAACCGCCCGTCCGTAAAGAGCGGGACCGGACGACTGCAGGGCCCGATAAACCGCCCGCAGTTCCAGAATGTTGATGGGAAGAAGAGCTTCTTCCGCCGACCAACGACCCTGAAGTGACAACGAGCCGGTCACTGCCCCCCAACCCCGAAGACTGGCATCCGTCGTGAGCAGGACCCAGTCCGGGATCCAAAAGGGGCGCCCCTCGACTAGATGAGCTGTCTGAAGCCACCAAGCCAAAGACTGCCGAACCTCCAGGGACAACACCAGCAACTGAGAGCGGATCCGGTGAGGTAACCCGTTCCATTCCGATAGAATCAGCCCCTGCAGAGGCCGGGAATGGAACTGGGCAAATTCCACCATGTCGAATGTTGACACCATGGAGCCCAAAACCCTCATAGCCGAATGGGCCGACAGGCGGCAACTGCTCAGGCAACTGTGTATCCTCAGCTGCAGGGAGGAGACCTTCTCCGGGGTCAGGAAGATCCTTTGCTGACGAGAATCCAGCAGGGCTCCCAAATGAACCATCCGCTAAGATGGAATCAGGGAGGACTTTTTCCAATTTATCAGCCACCCGTGCGCTTGCAGGCAAGCGACCGTCAAGTGGAGATGATGAAGCAGTACCTCCGGGGAACTCGCCAGCAACAGGAGGTCGTCCAGATACGGTAGTAGCTGTACATTCTGGTTCCGAAGATGTGCGGCCATGACCGCCATAATCTTCGTGAACACCCTCAGTGCCGTGGAGAGCCCAAAGGGTAGCGCCCGGAACTGGTAATGGTGTTGAAGGATAGCGAACCTCAGATACCGCTGGTGCGAAGGTGCTATCGGAACATGGAGGTAGGCGTCCTGGATATCCAGGGACACCATGTAATCCCCCGGTTCCATCGCCAGAATGATGGAACGTAACGTTTCCATCCTGAACTTGGGAACTCTGAGGAATTTGTTCAGAGACTTCAAGTTGAGGATAGGGCGATGAGAACCATTGGGTTTCCGCACCAGAAACAGAGAAGAATAGAACCCCGTCCCTCGTTGTAATTGAGGAACGGGAACAATGACCCCTGCTGTCAGCAAGGACTCTATAGCTTCCTGAATCTGTAAAGACTTGGTCGTATCCTGAGAAGGACTCGTGCAGAAAAACTGGTGGGGCGGTCTGTGCCGAAAAGACAGGGCGTACCCCTGGGAGACCACTTCTCGAACCCAGGCATCCGTGGTGGTATTGTGCCAGCACTGGGCAAATAGAAGAAGTCGGCCTCCCACTCTGGGGTCCCCCAGAGGGAGGCCCGTCCCATCAGGCAGAAGGTTTATCTTCCTGCTTGGAAGAAGGGCGCCTGGCACTCCAGGGCTGCTTCTTGGGCTTAGAAGCGGCCTTGGTCGTCGACTGCCTCGGGAAGGACTGACCTTTTGCCTTGCCCTGAACCCGAAAGGACCGAAAAGCAGAGCTCCGTACCCTGGTAGGAGCAGAAGCCGAAGGGAGGAAGGCTGATTTAGACTTAGCCAGAGTGTCCACAATTTTGTCCAAGTCTGGACCAAAAAGCAACTCCCCATTAAAAGGTAAGGCAGTCCCTTTTTAGAGTCAGCGTCAGCTCTCCAAGACCTGAGCCACAAGGACCGACGCGCCGACACAGCTGCAGCCGACACCCGAGAGGTTAGCAGGCTTGCGTCTAACGATGCTTCCCCAATGTAGGAAGCCGCATCCCTCATTTGACCAATCAACGCTCTCTGGATCTCCGGAGCATCTTCCGGAAAGGTATCCTCCAAAGCATTGGCCCAGCTGTCGATGGCCTTAGCCACCCAAGAGATGGCCATGGACGGACGGGCCACCGCCCCCGAGAGAGAGTAGATAGACTTCAAACAAGTCTCCACCTTCCTGTCCGTGGGATCCTTCAGGGAGGAGATCGACGGCAAAGGCAGCGTAGCGCTTTTAATTAAGCGGGTAACGTGGGAATCCACCGCTGGAGGAGTTTCCCACTTCCTGCAATGAGCCTCCGGAAACGGATAGTTCGAAGCCAACCGCTTCTGCGGTTGGAACCTCTTGCTGGGCAACTGCCAGGCCCCTGCCATATGATCCGTCAATTGATCGGACAGGGGAAAAACCGTCGAAGCTACCTTGGCCTTTTTAAAATTTGGGTATTTTGACCTGGGGGCGGGCACATCCTCCTCAATGTGAAGGATGGCCCGCACCGCCCTAACCAATGCCGGCACATTAATGGAAGACTTAGCCTCCATCTCCTGGGCCACGGCATCCGAGTCAGAGTCTTCATGGATCTCCCCGTCATCCGAAGACACGTCTGTGTCCGTGAACTGAGCCGCCAGTGAGGCCGGAACGGAACGCTTGGACGCCCGTGGGGGCAAATCACTGTGCAACATATGTTGAAAAGCCGATGACGAAGCCGCCAGACTCTGAACAGAGCTGGAGAGGACGTCCACCCAAGGCGGGGGTACTGCCTGAGGATACCCCTGAAAAGGTACCATTGACTGCTGCGGCACCGTGGGGGATTGCACGTATACCGGCAAACCCGCATAAGGACCCACAGTCTGAGACCCGGGAGGAGACTGCACCAGACGAGTCACACCCGGGGAACGGGGCATGGTAGGCTGGTGCAACACCCTAGAAGGGGCCGCAGTCGGGACCGCAAGTCGGTCCGCGATTGACGCCAGCACTTGCGTAAACATTGCCCACGGAGGATCCTGCGCCACCGGGGGTTTAGAGGGTCCAGATACCAACTGGCACCGCCCGCACAGACCGTCCTGAGAAAAATCTGCCCCGTCAACCCCTGCCGAACAGCGTCGGCAGGACAACAACACAGGAGCCTCGGAGCGCTCATTCCCCTCATCAGACATGACACGAACTTTTTTGCAAAAAAAGTGTCTCACCGAAACGAGGTAAGGCGTATAACACCCACGCACTCCCAAGTATGCAACCCAAACAGCCCACAATATGGTACTGAGGAGCACACCGCAGTATGTGACGGACCTCACAAATACGTAGATTTATATAAGCGAGGTACACAGAAAGAACACCCCTCCCCCACGCACCTGCGGGCCGTAGGAGAAGGAAAGGGATAGTTAAAAAGCTGACAGTAAGTAGAAAATAAGCACAGACAGCAGCACTAGCAAAAAGTCACATACCATGCAGAGAAGTATTACTCACTGCACCTTCCGCTACAATTAACCTCCCAGATTCAGTGTCTGAGAGGGCTATAGCGCTGCGAACACTGTCCTTTGCAGGGGGAGAGGTACGCAGGGGGACTGGTCCACTGGAAGCCTGCCTGGGAGCTCTGCGATGCTGCCTGAGGAAGATGGCCGCCGGAGAGCTCTGAGGAGGAGTGGCCAGGAGATAACAGCCCAGTGACGCCAGCACACATGAGAGAAGGCGCGCTGGGCTGAGGGGAGGAGCGCTGAAGCAGGGAAGGCTGCCTCCCCTGCTAGTACTAAACCCCCGGGGAAGCCGGTTCCCCACCGGTACTTACACCCCGGGGGCCAGCGGACACGCGGGGTATTCCTGAAGAGGGGGAGCCCGCCGCCGCTACTAGCGCCGCCGGTCTGTCCCCAGAGACCGGCGGCATGAAGACTGCATTTTTCCCGCGTGCAGCGCTGACAGCGCTGCACGCGGCTTACCTGGCCCCTTCAGTCCGGCAGCAGTCCTTGGGTGGTCCCGGAGCCACGCTAGTACTGACTCCGGGGTCCCGCTGCGATCCCCGGATCAGTACCGGCGTCGCAGCGCCAGCGGGGCTGTTGGAGCGGCAGCGTAGACGTCCAGATGGACAGTCTGATGCTGCCGCTCTGAAGACAGTAAAAAATAAAATAATAAACTCTTTTTTTAAATAAAGAATAAAGCTTAGGGGCTGCTTATGCAGCCCCACTGCGCAGGGTGACCCGACTCCGGCCGGGCACCAACTAAAACTGAGGTGCCTGTGGCCGGGGGCGGGGTATAGAGGAGGACGGACCCAAGTGCATCCTGGGAGCAGCAAAGCTTTAACTGCGTGGTGCCCATGGATCCAGATCCAGCTATATCCCAAGGTCAACCCTGTGGACCCCCTATGGACCCTGAAGTAGAAATTAGATATATTAGGTATAAGATATATTAGCACAATGAAAGGAGAGCTTACGGGCTCCGCGAGTGCTGGGCACACCCCCTACAGTGATGAAAAGGAGGCAAGTCTCAAGGACATACCTCCTTTTCTGAGTGACCACGCCCCTTTTCTGGCACAGAAGTGCCCTGCCCCCTGTCTGCCCTAGCTTGAAGACTAGTTTGTGTATTGCAGCTACCTACTGTTCACTGAACTATGTAACCAACAGAAAAATGTTTCATTTGTAAGCATTATATGCTAGTACAGTACAAAAATAACAGTATCTATCCCAAAACCCCACATAAATACCAGAACGTATAAGGCAGAAAATCAACTACCTTTCGCTTCCAGGACTTGTACAACAGCATGAGTGTCAAAGTAGAACTTCTTTCCCACCAATGAAAATACAGTCCTTTTATACAGGTTTCCTGTTGTTGAAAATGATGTACTGTAATCTGTAAATTAGAAGTATTCACAATGAACTGAATCAACAAATTTGTTTCATTCATACAACATACAGTAGGTGCTTTTTCTTTTAAAATGGCCCACAAACTTACAATTTACTATGTTGAAAACAAAATCTTGTTTTATAATTGATATAAAAAAGTCCAAAACCAGACAAAAAAATATTGCCTATAAAATATAAATACAGTAAGGAGGCTCTTTGTCATTCTGATTTCTAGTTTTCTGTCTGTATATTGGTTCACTTTATATTTTGTAAACACTGGAGAAAAAATAAAAACAGCAGCCTCTCCACATTGTAGTAGTAGATAGATGAGGGACTAGTCTTCACTATTGCCACCTACCAAACAGCATGTTTATCAGCGCTAGTGGATTTTTGTTGCACCTTGGCTGTGTGTATTGAGAGGAGATACCTGGTTTGATGGCTATGGGACTTATCCAATGAAATTCTGAGTGCTGTAAACCCTCCCCAATCCCCACACTGTACCATTAAATTTCCAGGCCAGGTCAAAACGGAAACGGAGGGCTATAATGGTATGCAATATAAAAGCAAATGTAGTTCATTATCACAGATGGGGAAGGATATAATTCAGAAGACTTTGCTATACACTAGTTTTCACACACCGAATATTTTGTACTGTATTACAAAACAGTTATAGTCGTCACATTTTGAAAGCTGAATGACCACATTCAATTACAAGGTCAGTAAAAATCTCTTGTCTGCATGCAAAGAGAGGCACGTTGTATGTGCTGCCTATTTAACAAAGTCTCAGATACACTTTTCTACTTAATAACCAATTAACAATTTTTTCTTATTTTTTCATTAACAAATCTATTTTTTTATGATATATATATTCGCCCATGTGCAGAGGTGTACGCATCTATGCAACCAGACCTCCCCCATAACACGCTCTGGGTAGGAAAGATTTCCACACGGTAAAGGCTCCCATACACAGGACGATTTTTAACACGATATGGACAGTTTCTACAGGTTGGACAGACCAATCGTGTGAAAATAGGTGTATTTTGTGTGTTCTGCGACCCCGATGTGCGTCCCCGTTGTCGTCTAGTTGGATCGCAGATCACATGGTTTTGCAGAGAGATCTACGATCTTTAGAGTACAATGTGATACACTTCTATGCAGATAGTAACGATCAATCGTACACCATTTGACCACATCGTGTGAAGAATTTCAAGGGAGGATTTTCAAGGGAAATCGTACAACTCATCTTACCAACTTTGAATCGCACAGTGTATGGGGGTCGTTACTCTAGATGTCATATTCTGTTGACAATCTATGGAGGTGCAACCAGAATCTGCCTACTGTTATTAGCAAGTTAGTTATAATCCGTTAATTTGACATTAAAATTTATTTTTTTCTGTATAATAGGGAGGTATAATTCTGGGGCATAGTATCACTACCCCCTTACTAAACAAATGCTGTGATTTGTGTCACTGTACTGTAATGTACTGTACAAAAGGGGACAGGAACATTGTACTGCAATTGGCATGAAATTGCAGTAGCCCCTAGAGAAGTAGGTAGGTTATAAAAAAGTGGTCTGTACTTCCTGGTGGACTCCCCAAAATGTGCAAATCTCCTCGCAATTCCAAGACAGTAGGCATGAATAGGGTCCCCACAGACTGAATGCAATGCAAGCATTTGAGCAGGACTAGATAGTGAGAGTGCAACAAACTGCTTTTCTTCACACTTTGGTTGATTCTGGGCACCTGTGATCCCCCCCATTGAGTTTGTGTCCTTGTGATGGGACTGAAGTCTCACCTCTGGGGCACGTGCTTCGTGTATGTGCCTCGCGCTCACGACACAGGGCAGCGCGCGCCCGGCAGGCGAGGACGCGCAGCCGCGGTTCCATCATCATCACCCTCCAATGTGTGGCCCCGCGTTCCCGGTGCACAGCCGACGCATACACGGGCCACTCGGCAGCTGTACTATCACAGTTGGTGACCTGAGTGATGTTTCCCCTAATACGAACGTAATTCTAATGATATTAACAAGCCCAGTATATGAACGCCAGTTTGGGATCAAACAGACTGATATTTTGGTGTTGGTGATGAATAGCTCCGAAGGGTGTTCCGCATTCCTGGCAATAAAAACAGTTCGTTCTACGATTAAAACATGTCTGTGACACACGGAAATGGCGTGACTTTACCAGTGCGTTTCATGCTTTTCTTGGCAGCGCTTTGTCTGCTTAACTGGAGCCATTTTGGCTGAGACATCTGCCTGCACTATTATGGCTGTGAGGCTACGGGTATATGGCCGCGCACCATCCTGATGTGGGAACATTTCATTAATTTACTTTAACTTTTCCCCAGTCCCCACTCAATTTTGTGCAAACTTTATTTAGAATCACAAAGTAAACAGTTGTCCTTAGCTTGATTCAGAAAGTTGAAGGGTAGTCAAATATGTGATTTCTCTAGTTTATTTAGCCATGTCAGATTGCTCATCTTACTAATTATACACCCCAGCTATCTTTCCAAATGTCAGTCATATGAACCTTATATTTAGTCATTAAGACAATTTATGTAAATAGATTTTATTTGTTTAATTTTTTTAACCACTTACCTGACGACCGGAGCCAGCTGTGCTTCAGCTGCCAAGGTCGCATCACATACAACCGCACCGCACAAGTGCAGAACAAATCTCCTCTGACTCCCCGGACCCCTAGGCAGTGATGAAGCGGTCTGTGACCGCCGACATCACTGCCAGAAACTCGGCCCAGAATGCCGTGCGACCGGCACTCTGGAGTGCATACGTTGGCTATCAAGGTGCGAGGAGGGGAACTTAGGCCCAGATTTATCAACGAGTTATATTCTTGTTATCACTCGTTACTAATCTTAAATGGTTCTCCATCCAATCAGCTCCTAACTGTCATGTGTTTAAAAAAATGACAGTTAGTTCGAGTGATAACAAGAATATAACTCTTTAATAAATATGGGTCTTATGGCCGGTACACCTTAGACGATATTTTGGTCGATCCGGCCTGATCGGACTACATGTCGGCAACATGTGTACACTCAATGTCACTGACGATGATCAGACATCACCTGACGGATCTGCATGCTGGTCCATCAGGTGATATAATCAGCTGGGGGCCCCGTCGTCGCTCCGTCACTGCTGGCATCGGCAAGTGTGTTTGCATTTGCCGATGGAGGCACCCTTGCCGGGTCCCGCCGCATGTGACATCGGGCTGGGTACATATCGCTAAGTGTGTACCCAGCTTAAGTTACAAACCTGTCCCAACAAACAAGAATTCCAATGGTGCTAAACCCAAAATTCAGTAGATAATACCATAGCGGCAAATAATTATAATATATTGTATTATAAAAAAGAGAGCTTATATCATACATGCCTACCCTCCCGGTTTTCGTGGGAGGCTCACGTTTTTTCGGGTAACCCCTCGCACCCCCGGAAGGGTAGGCACTCCTCCCGCCTTCTGCCCACTTCCTAGTTAAGTGGGCAGAATGTGGAGAATTTCTGTGGCGATTGTGGTTCCCCGTGTAGGGGGTGGGGCTTAATGATGCGATTATTAACAAATTGCATAATTAGTTCGCCCCCTATGTAAATGTGCGCCAGTAGTGGGAATTTACCGTGAAGGGGGCAGAGCTTAATGACGCAAACCGTCAGGCCCCGCCCCCGTCGCAACTCACTTGCTTCTCCCACCCGGGCATCTCCCAGGGAGGAGAAATTAAAGGTAGGCAACTATGGTTTATATACATATATATATATATATATATATATATATATATAACATTTACACAATGTAATATCAATATACATATAATAATTACAACATTTATATATTCTGCATAAAATAGTGAAACAACAGAAAAGATACATAAAAAAGCACGGGTGCTTTATGCGTTTATTTAAAACGCATAAAGCATGCCTCTTTCAATTGAAATTCCAAACTACTGGCATATATTAGGCACTTCTTCTGGAGAGGTACTGTAATCCATATCAGGGGCGGAACTAGCGGCGGTGCAGCTGGTGCCTTGCACCGGGGCCCGCTGTGGTGCAGGGGCCCATGGCTGCCTGCATCCACAGCGCCGCTGCCCGCCGACCCGGTCTCATTAGGTAAATGGTTGGATCCGGAGCGGGCCCGCTTCGGCCGCTCCGGCTCCACCATGACAGATACACCCGCCTTGCCCCGGCCCCTTGTTATGACACAGCGCACTTGACGTCATGACGTCACGCGCGCCGTGTCATAACAAGGGACTGGGCTGCTGGATTGAGAGGAGCCGTGGATCGAGAGGAGCAGAAGAGGGAGAAAGAAATAAGGTAAGTGGCGGTGGTATTGGGGGGAGGAAGAGGCTGTGAGACACGCTGGGGGTGGAAGAGGCTGTGAGATGCTGGGGGTGGAAGAGGCTGAGACACACTGGGGGGGGAATAGGCTGAGACACGCTGGTGGGGGGAATAGGCTGTGAGACACGCTGGGGGTGGAAGAGGCTGTGAGACACGCTGGGGGTGGAAGAGGCTGAGACACGCTGGGGGGGGAATAGGCTGAGACATGCTGGTGGGAGGAATAGGCTGAGACACGCTGGGGGTGGAAGAGGCTGAGACACGCTGGGGGGGAATAGACTGTGAGACACGCTGGGGTGGAAGAGGCTGTGAGACACGCTGGGGGTGGAAGAGGCTGTGAGACACGCTGGGGGGGAATAGGCTGAGACACGCTGGGGGGGGAATAGGCTGAGACATGCTGGTGGGGGGAATAGGCTGTGAGACACGCTGGGGGTGGAAGAGGCTGTGAGACACGCTGGGGGTGGAAGAGGCTGAGACACGCTGAGGGGGGAATAGGCTGAGACACGCTGGGGGTGGAAGAGGCTGTGAGACACGCTGGGGGTGGAAGAGGCTGTGAGACACGCTGGGGGTGGAAGAGGCTGTGAGACACGCTGGGGGTGGAAGAGGCTGTGAGACACGCTGGGGGTGGAAGAGGCTGAGACGCTGGGGGGGGAATAGACTGAGACACGCTGGGGGGGAATAGACTGAGACACGCTGGGGGGAAATAGACTGAGACACGCTGAGGGGGGAGAGGCTGAAGCACATGCTGGGGGGGAAAGAGGCTTAGACACACGTTGGGGGAGGAAAAAGGCTGAGACACACACTGGGGGGGGGGGAGGCTGAGACACACACTGGGGGGAGAGGCTGAGACACACTGGGGGGGAGAGGCTGAGACACATGCTGGAGGGGAAAGAGGCTGAGACACGCTGGGGGGGAGAGGCTGAGACACATGCTGGGGAGGAAAGAGGCTGAGACACGCTGGGGGGGAAAAAGGCTGAGACACATGCTTGGGGGGGAAAGAGGCTGAGAGACATGCTGGGGGGGGAAAGAGGCTGAGACACGCTGGGGGGGAAAGAGGCTGAGACACACTGGGGCTGGGGGGAAGAGTCTGACGTGCCGGGACACACGCTGGGGGGAAGAACGAGGCAGAGACACGCTGGGGATGGAGAGAGAATGAGGCTGACACGCTGGGGCTGGGACACATGTTGGGGCTGTGGGAGAGAATGAGGCTGACACGCTGGGGCTGGGACACATGCTGGGGCTGGGGGAGAGAATGAGGCTGACACGCTGGGGCTGGGACACATGCTGGGGCTGGGGGAGAGAATGAGGCTGACACGCTGGGGCTGGACAGACTGGATTTACTGACTGGGGGGGCAGTGAGGGGTGGTGAAAAAATGTTGAGGTGCGGGTTGCCAGGAATGAGCGGGGTGGGGGGGGGGCCCAAAGCATATTCTTGCACCTGGGCCCACCACTCTCTAGGTCCGCCACTGATCCATATGTCAAGAATTAGTAGGTAACAAAGTTCCAGTTGTCCCCATAGAATTGGAAATGTGGAGACGTTATTGTGTCCGCTTGCCAGCGCTTACCACTACCTCCCCCCTGTGTCCGGATCACGTAGGCAGCAGTATTCCTTACCCAGCGGCGGGAGGTTGTTTTTGAGTCCTGCTGTATTCACCTTGCTGCAGGGGAAGGAAGACGCGGCTCCGGTGTAGCAGCTCTTGCGTAAATCAAACTTAAGCTGGCCACACACATGGCGATCTGCACACGATCAGCCAATGTGTACGATTTGTGTACGATTTCCCTTGAAACTGTCCCCGGCAGCTCTGCACACGATCTGCACACAATTTGGTGTCCAATCTTCAAACGATCTCTCCTGCAGTCAGACTTCACAGTGCATCGCCTCCTAGATTGTCAGATCTGCCCTACTGCACGGCAGATCTGATGATGCGATGTGCGACCAGCGGGGATGCGCATCGCATCGTGATCGTGGGTGGGGACTCACGATTTACTCAGGATTTGACCATATTTTACACGATCTGTTGTTCCAATGTGTCGGAATCGGCCAAATCAGGTAAAATATCGCCATGTGTGTGGCCAGCTTAAGATAGCAACTCTGCTTCTAGCGGCTCATATGCAAAGTCCAGTTACCGAAAAACTGTTATGCCAGGTATGTACCAGTGTGAAATTAAACTCTAATGCATTTCTCCGCTGTCCTATTTAGCGGTTTCCTCAGAGGGGTAAAGAGGACTCGTTTCTCTGCTGTCCTCTTTAGTGGTTTCCTCAGAGGGATGCCACTGAGGAAACCGCTAAAGAGGATAGCGGAGAAACACATTGATTAGGGGTTAACTCCATACTGGTACATACCTGGCATAGCGTTTTTTTTGGTAACCAGACTTTGCATATGAGCCGCTACAAGCTGTGTCCCTATCTTTGTTTGATTTAAGCAAGAGCCACTGCACTGGAGACGCGCACTCTCTCCCCTGCAGCAGGGTGAATATTTTATACAGAATATATTAATGCTGTAATTATTATATGTATATTAGCATTAAATTGTGTCAATTTTATATATACTGTATAAGCGCTCTTTTTTATAATACAATTTATTATAATTATTTAGCTTTATAAGTGGTAAATGCAGAGTCACATCTAGGAGCCGCTTTTTTGTAAAGGAGTTCATCATCTTTATTTAATTATTGGTTTTTGATTATATAATTTTAGTGCCTCAATTAGTTTTTAATTTATAATACCATAGAGGCTATGAACCCATTTCTACAATTTAAAATATCTTTGTCTAAAACACACTTTTCACATTACAAATTACATCACAGTTGCAGATGTTCCGCTGCCATGTTAAAAGATTTTTCCACCCTTATTCTAAAGCTCAGAGTTCGATTGTGTATGCGTATAGTGGATCTCAGGGCCTCTTTACCTTACACTTTTCATCTCTTTATGAGACTTCATCAGAGGTTGTCTCAATGCTCAGTACATTATTGAATTAGGATGATTGGCAACGGATTGGAGTGTTTTTCAATACAAGAATACAAGAATTGCAGAAAAAAAATCCAATTTCAATATATAGTTGTGATTACCACTTGAGCCCATACAATGTAATGATGGAGAATAGGATCTTACACTTGGTTACCAGTGAGGCAGCCCCTGATGAAGTCTCATAAGGAGACAAAACATATAGGGTAAAGAGACTCTGAGATCCACTATAAAATACACAACTGAACTCTGAACCCTAGAGTAAGGGTGGAAAAATCTTATACCTTGAGAGTGGAATGTCTGCAACTATCTGTGATGTAATTTGTATTGCGAAAAGTGTGTTTTAGACAAATACATTTTAAAAAAAGATATTTTAAATTGTAGTATTGAGTTTATAGCCCAATGGTATTATCTACTGAATTTTGAGTTTATCTACATTGGTATTCTTGTTTGCTGGGGCATGTTTGTAACTTCCAGATATTAGATGCCCCCTAGAACAATTTAATCCTTGTCAGTCACCATAAAATCTTCAGATAATCAGCTAGGAAAAAGAAGATAGAGATGTGTATGACTAGCGCCAAATTCCCTGTAAGATCCAATAGATCCAGATATACAGCTGGGAACAACAGGGACCTTTCAACAGTGCCCCTAGAAAGTAATTGTGAAGAAATGGAATAGTTCCAGCGCTATCTTGAGATCTGTGTTGTAGATACCCGTAGATTTGATCTTGTTTCCGGTGTATTCCAAAATATGTGAAAAAATATAAAACTAATATAGTGTGATACTGTTAAATAGAATGTTATATTCAGTGAAATTGAAAATGCATTCACCATTTGTAGGTGGTATATGAGAGTTGGACCAATTTCCACCGTGGCCCTATGGTGGTTGCGAGATACAACGTTGATTCGATGTGTTCTTGGATCACTCAGGAACGGTGTCAGTCATTAAGGAGAAACAAATGTAACATGCCTTACATAGTGCAAATCAGTAAACCCAAAAGAAGTCCTACAAAATTCTGTAGTGTATTCACCTTCTGTGGGGTAAGATATAAGCCTTGGACATTTATTTTTAACAACCGATGTCCATCTGTTATATGGGATTTATGGTCCTTGGATCCAAAAGACTGATTTATGAAAAAAACAAATATCTGTATTTTTTTATAAAAAATACTTTTATTGGTCCATAATTGGTGTAACTTAATTTACATCAATAATCTAAAAGGACATAAGATACACAATTAAAAAATATATAAACAAAAAAATTATAGTTTAAAATTTTTTTTAAAAAAAGAAATAAAATATACTAAAAGAATTAATGAAGGAGTGACGGTAACCATTCATGGTTCTCTTCACTCCTTCATTAATTCTTTTAATATAATTTATTTGTTAAAAAATTCTAGTGCTGCATTAAGTGAAATGTTTTGCTGGGGATGTAGTCAGCATCCTGGCTGATGGGATACCGATGGTCTAAATACAGGTGCCGGAATCCCGACAGCTGTCAGGATCCCAGCTCCAGAATACCAACCGTCGGCATCCTGATGGTAAGTATCGGGGGGTAGGGTTAGGGTGGGGGGTTAGGGTTATGCACTAGGGGTAGAGTCAGGTTTAGGGTGTGGAGAGGGGTTAGGTTCAGACGCTAGGGGGGAGGTTAGGGTTAGGCACCAACAAAGGAGCGTTAGGGTAGGGAAAGAGAGAGGGTTAGCATACTGACCTACAAGTGTCAGTATATTAAAGATGGGACTTACAGCACTCTAGATCCTTTGTTGAAATCTCCCTAGCTGCTCCACTTTTAGAGGTATCCCAACCTCTCTGAAATCATAGGTTATAAACACATTAGTGTAAAATAAAATAACAAATAAATAAAGTTTCAAAGTGTGCACAGCACATGTGGCTATAATGGCAGTCCTGTGAAAGAGGGGCGTGGCCCAACACGTTTCATGTAATTGCTGTATCCTAGCCGCCGGTGTTTTTCGCTCACCGCACTTCCAGGTTGGGAGTTGAAAATCCAAAGCTGGAGTGCTCAGACAAGAAGTGACTGAAGATGATATAAAATTTTATAAACTCCTTTAGGATAACCATATGCAGAATGATATTAAAGTGAAAGACATTTAAATTGCCAAAGCAAAGTAAAACTGGCAGTGTGTGTAATCAGTGCAAGGTCCATCAAGAGAGGACTATATCAGCCTGGAAGAATTAATATGTATTATGTTGGGCAGATTGATGACTTAATGGAACAGTTGGCTGATGAGAAAAAATTGCATGGGCAAGCTGAAAAGAAATTACGGAGTTCATTGTACTCATAAAAAATAGTATTTAAACAAGAAGAAGATAAAAGAGAGTTAGAAACTAAGGCTCTTAAAGAGGCAGACCTCAAATTAGTAGTTGTGTCTTTACGCCTTGAAGAGGCTGAAGCATTAAAGTCTATGATAAAATGTGAAAATTATGTGCTTCTCGCGAAGAATGAAGTATTGTTGGCAAAAGAGCATGAGAATGAGGTGCTTTTTGCAAAACAAGAGCAAAACATTGTTGAACTGTGTCAGAGTTGTTTGGAACTTCAGAGGGAAGTGGAAGAATGAAAATAATGTGTAAAGGGACATCAGAGTGATGCAGGGCGTATACAAGGAAAAGTGGCTGATTTAAGAGAAAAGGACATGGAGATTGCCTATCTTTAAGCAAGTTTGGAAATACCTGCATGAATCATCAAAACAAAGAGATGTTTTGGTAAAAGAACTGTACTGTGCATGTGCTGAGAATGAGAACCTTGAGAAATGTCTAAGTGCCAGAACCAGTTGCAATATCTCCAAATGGAATTGTATGCCAGAGAACTGGAGCTTCAGTGTAAGTTTGACATGACAGAATCTGAAATAGCTGTACAAAAGTTGAGACTGATTGAATTTGAAGATATGGAGAGCAATCTTCTACAGTCAGAGAACATGTTGGAAAGTGCCAGGGGAAAAATTACCCAGCTGAAAGAACAGCTCTCTGCAAATCAGGAAATGTGCCACATGGAAGTGGGGACAGCAGAAGAGCAAAAGAAGTTCGATAACGCGCTGAAATTGGATTCTGGTCCCGAAATGGCATCCAATATCTTTATTAAACCTAGTGGGACAGAATTACAGAAACTCGATTGTGAAAAGGCTGGCATGAAGAGTGATATGCTAGAGATGCAAAGTGACTTGTATAATGAACAGCAAACAAACAGTGAATTTCTTGAACAAAGTAAGATGATCCAGAAGGATAATATCTTTCAGCAGTGGGACAATGGAGATGTCCTCATTAAATGTACCTGTGAGCAAGATGGGACTGAAGTATCAAACTGTGGAAACTCCCTAAAAGATGGTGTTTCAAAACTAGACTAGATACCTTGCAGGGATATTCAGCTTCATGTTATATCTGAAGGAGTGAAGTCTTCCCAAAGGGTTTGTTATGATCCCTTGAGTAACTCTTGCTAATACAAGATAGAATCAGTCTCAGGATACCAGGAGTTGCGATAGTGGTATTTTAGAATATGGAGTAGCAGATGAGCTGATGAGTACTTGGCAGAGGTGCAACCTTGTGGCCAAGTTGCAGCCTTGAGGGCTGATGTGTATTTGGCTGAGGTGTGGCCTTGTGGCCAAATTGCAGCCTTGAAGGCTGATGTGTACTTGACTGAGGTGCGGCCCTGTGGCCAAGTTGCAGCCTTGAGGGCTGATGAATACTTGGCTGAGGTGCGGCCTTGTGGGCAAGTTGCAGCCTTGAGGGCTGATGAATACTTGGCTGTGGTGAGGCCTTGTGGCCAAGTTGCAGCCTTGAGGGCTGATGAATACTTGGCTGTGGTGAGGCCTTGTGGGCAAGTTGCAGCCTTAGGGCTGATGTGTGCTTGGATGCGGTGTGGCCATGGGGCCGAGTTGCAGCCTTGAGGACCGATGAATACTTGGCTGAGGTGCAGCCTTGTGGGCAAGTTGCAGCCTTAAGGGCTGATGTGTACTTGGCTGAGATGCAGTCTTGTGGCCGAGTTGCAGCCTTAAGGGCTGATGTATACTTGGCTGAGGTGAGGCCTTATGGCCAAGTTGCAGCCTTGGGACTGATGCGTACTTTACTGAGGTGCAGCTTTGGGGCCAAGTTGCAGCCTTGGGACTGATGTGTACTTGGCTGAGGTGCGGCCCTGTGACCAAGTTGCAGCCTTGAGGGCTGATGTGTACTTGGCTGGGGTGAGGCCTTGTGACCGAGTTGCAGCCTTGAGGGCTGATGTGTACTTGGCTGGGTTGCGGCCTTGGGGCCAAGTTGTGACTGAGACAGTCATGAGAGTCTTTTGTAAAGCTGTGGCACTCAGACACTGCAGTGTGGCTGAGACTGCTGTGAAGTAAATAACTAAAAGTCCACTCAGATGCTGCAGTGCAGCTGAGACTCCTGTAATGTTTTTTAACAGTGAAATGATCAGACACAACAGTGCAGTGGAGATAGCCATGATGGTAAATGGTGAGGTCCACTCAGATGCTATAGTGTGGCTGAGACAGCTGGGGTACATACTGGACAGGATGAACTGGAACATAGCATGAGGATGAATTTCACACACAGGAAATAGAAGGAATATACTGAACTGAACGCTATAGCCAGCACTGCAGCAGAGAACCAGCAGGAGTAAATAGGATAAGGATCCAATAGGAGCGAGGCAGAGGTGATGGAGCAGTCAGGTGGGAGACCTCACAGAGAAGCATCCCGGCATCCTTGTCCCCTAGCAACAGACAGATGAGAGCTGCTTGGAGCATAGATGTACAACAAGATGCCATGGCGACTTGTAACAGTATTCCCCCTTGATGAGGGGTAAAGGAACCCCTAGAACCAGGTTTATCAGGGAACTTATCAAAAAACTTTTTTTTAAGACAGGAGCATGTAGCGATTTCCCAGAAACCCAGGAACACTCTTATGGTCCGTACCCCTTCCAATGTACTAAGAATTGTAACGTTCCTCGTGAAAACCTAGACTCCAAGATCCTTTCTATGATGAATTCCTGATGGCCTTGAACAAGAACAGGTGAAGGTTTAAGATGATGTCTGGAACTGAATCTAGAGGAAGTGAGTAAAGAACAATGGAATATATTGTTGATTTTGAGTGTTTTAGGCATTTTAAGCCAAAAGGCAACAGGAATGATCTGAGAAATGATTCAGAATGGACCAATGTACCTAGAACCCAGCTTCTGTGAATGTTGGCAAAGATTGATATTCTTCGAAGACAGCCAGACCAAGTCTCCAACCTTGAACTTGCATGGCTTGCGGTGTCTATCAGCCTATGTCTTAGAGCAAAATGATGATTTCAGAAGACATTGACGAACCTTCTTTTAGATGGAACGGAGCCTAAAAACAGAATTTGAAAAAGGAGACCTTTCAGGATTAGTTTCGAAGAAGTTAACTCTAGGATACAGACTGGAGTTACAGAAAAATGGAGACACTGTGGAGTATGAATGACATTAGTTATTAAAAGCAAATTCTGCCAAGGGTAAATGGGTAACCCAGTCATTTTGATATTCAGAAACATAGCACCGGAGATATTGCTCCAAGGATTGATTCACCCGTTCAGTTTGTCCTTTAGACTGGGGATGGTGTCCGGAAGAGAGACTGAGTATGCCTAAAGATGAACAAAAGATCCTCCAAATACGGGCAATAAATTGTGTTCCTCGGTCCGACACAATGTCCACTGGTAATCCATGAAGACGGAATATATGTTGGAAAAATAAAACAGACAATTCTTTGGCAGATGGGAGTTTGATGAGAGGTACGAAATGTGCCATCTTGCTAAAACAGTCTACCACGGTCCAAATGACAGCATCGTGAAGAAAAAGGAAGGTCAACAATGAAATCCATCGTGATATGAGTTTAGGGTTTAGACAGAGTAGAGAGAGGAAGCTGGAGGCCAGTGTTATGGATTCCTAAGTTGTTCCATGTAAACCTCTAGAACCCAGGCTAGCGATATCTTCCACCACTAACAGCCACCCCCTATTCCCTTAGAACTGAGAGACGTTCACCGGTACTTAGGTGGCCACCTGGACTTGATAAACAAAGTAGTAGAGGTTTACACTGGTTACCTTTGGAAACCAGAGAATAGCAGAAGATACTGGAAACTGGGAGATAAGTCCATAGTATGGCTAAGAAGCCGATGGTGTGGCTAAAGCCAGTAGTACAGTTTGAAGAGTTGATACAGGGGCTTTAAGGCCAGTGATGTGGCTTTGGGAGCTGGTAGAATGGCTGGAGAGCCGGTGGTTAGATGCAACTTTGAGCCGGTTGTGTGACTGGAGAGCCAGTGGTGAGATGCGACTTTGAGAGCCAGTAATGTGGCTTGTGATCCGGTGGTGAGATGCGACTTAGAGCCGGTAGTGTGGCTTGTTATCATGTGGTCAGATGCAGCTTTAGGCCAGTAGTGTGACTTGTGAGCCGGTGGTGAGATGCGGCTTTGAGAACTTGCAGTGTGGCTTGTGAGCCGGTGTTGAGATGCAGTTTGGAGAGCCAGTAGTGCGGCTTGTGAACCAGTGGTGAGATGCGGCTTTGAGAGCTGGTAGTGTGACTTGTGAGCCGGTGGTGAGATGCAGCTTTGATAGCCGGTAGTGTGGCTTGTGAGCCGGTGGTGTGATGCAACTTTGAGAGCCGGTGGTGAGATGTGGCTTTGAGAGCCAGTAGAGTGGCTGGAGAGCCGGTGCTGCAGCAATGAAGTCGGTAGCAGCCTGAGAGCTGATGGTGCGGCTGGGAAGCCAATGGAGCAGCAACGAAGTCGGTAGCAGCTTAAGGACTGATGGTGCGGCTGGGAAGCCAATGGAGCGGCAACAAAGCTGGTAGCAGCTTAGGAGCTGATGATGCATCTGGGAAGCCAATGGCGCTGGATACAATACCAAAGGAGAGAAAACAACAGGAATGCTGACCATGCAACAGAGCCGAGAGATCCACAGAGAATGCTATAGCCAGCAAGGCTTCAAATAGGTGAAGGAACCAATCATGCCATGTTGTGGAAAACTCGTGACATCCTGCGGCGTCCAGATCGCCTAGCAACCAACGGAACTAGAACTGCACCGCCAGAAGGAGGTAAATCGCTGGAAGGAAACAAGTCATGAACGCGGCTTGTAACAGTACCCCACCTTGACGCGGGGTTGAAGAACCCCCAGAACCTGGTTTATAAAGGAAAATCCTGAGAGAAAAGTCTCTTAAGTCTAGGGGCGTGGAAAGCATTTTCAAGAACCCAGGAACGCTCTTCTGAGCCATAGCCCTTCCAGTGGACCAAGAACTGCAAACGATCCCTGGAAATCTTAGAGTCCGATCTCTTCCACAACAAATGCGAGTTGACCATGGACCACAATCAAGGCATGTTTGGATCAGGAAATTCCAATTTGTGGACTGGATGGAGGAATGGTCTCCAATGGATGCATTAAATTCAAGACACCTCTCCATTTGACTATCAGAGTTCTACTTTCAGAGGTTATTCCTTTTTTCCTTATCCATTGTCCATTGGCACCCATCGTCCTTGGTCTCCCTTGCCTCAGGGATCATAATCCTGTCATCAACTGGTCCTCTGAGGAAATCATGAGATGGAGTCGTGCCTGCCAATCTCGCTGTCTTGCTGTACCTGTTCGGTTGTTTCAATCTGTTGTTGTCGAGACTTCACACATTCCAGTTCAGTACCAGGAATACTCCGATGTCTTTTCTAAACAATTAGCTAATGTCCTTCCTTCACATTGGTCATACGACTGCATGATCAATTTAATCTCTGGAGCCAAGCTACCCAAAGGCCAGTTGTACTCCTTGTCTATTCCAGAATATAAGGCAATGAAGGAATACATCAAGAATGCCCTGGCAAAGGGATTTATCCATCCATCTAAGTCTCAAGTTGGGGCTGGTTTCTTCTTTGTTGGGAAGAAGGATGGGTCTCTCCGTCCTTGCATTGATTATAGGGGTCTTAACAATATCACTGTTAAAATCTCCTACCTGCTACCTCTTATTTCGTTTCTATTTGATCAGCTGTCACAAGCCATTGCGTTGCTAGGAGATTGCGAATGCTGGGCATTCAATCACTGAACTCCTCATACCTCCTGCCTGTCGTTTCTGAACTAACCAGATTGGCTCCTGTGGCTTTTTCTATCTTGTCTATCTTTTCCTGTCCAGTACCTCTGCCTGTCTTGAATATCTCCTGCTGTTTGTATCATCTAGGCGGTACGGGCGGCACCTCAGCATCCTGCTGCTTGTGTTATCTAGGCATCATCTTTGTTCAGAGAAGGCCACAAGACTGATCGGAAGAGTAAATCTTACTGTTGCCAGGATGACAGAAGGTATACAATTGGGAAACCGGCTGCCTTAATACCGACAGGCGGCTTCCCGGCTATCATATCCCGGTGAGGGTGAAATGCCGGGCATCTAGATGTAGACTCCTGACATTTCCCCGATGCAGGGAGACCGGCGCCGGGCATCCCGATCGAAGGGATGCCGGGCACTGCGAGCGGACAGCCGCGGGGGGGGGAGGGTTAGGTTTAGGGCATCCGGGGGGGGACTTAGGGTTAGGCTAGGGGGAGGAGGGGTTAGGCACCCCCAGGGGAGACTTAGGGTTAGGCACCCCCCCGGGGGACTTAGGTTTAGGCAGCGGGGAAGGGGGGGTTAGGGTTAGGCACTTAGAGGGGGGATTAGGGTTAGGCACTTGGAGGGGAGGTAAGGCTTAGGCGCCCCTAAGGAGGGTTAAGGTTAGGGGATTAGGTTAGGTTTATACTTACCTTAGCGACGATCTTTCTGGAACAAATAGAAGACCGGAAAGTTTTATCTGGAAGTGATTATAACTGACAGGCTTGGATGAGCTTAACCAAATTCCGCATGATGGCACAATGAATGCGAGACTTAGGAATAATCAGTTCATCAGAACTAATGGACTGCTGCACTGGAACAAAGCTTCTGGAAAGAACACCTGCCTTGAGATGTTTTTAGACCCAGGACGAAATGATATGAGAAAATTGAACCAGTTAAATAAAACGCCCAGCGTGCTTGTCAGGAGTTCAACCCCTTTGAGGACTGGATATAAGACAAGTTCTTATAATTGGTAAAAACTGTGATTTGATGTTTCTCCCCATCCAGCCAGTGTCTCCAGTCCTCGAAAGCCCACTTAATCATGAGCAACTCCCGATTACCCACATCATAGTTGCATTCTGCCAAGGTGACCTACCAGGAAAAGAAAGTACAGGGGTGCAATTTGTTGTCAACAGCATTCTTCTGAGACAGGATAACTCCTGTTCCAATCTCGAAGGCATCAACTCCCTAGAATAAATGGGAGATCTGGATTAGGATGATGCAGTACTGGAGCCTGCGTGAAGGTGGTTTTAAGATCTTCAAAAGCCTGAATAACTTTGGATGTCCAGTTGACTGTGTCAGCTCCTTTCTTGGTCATTTCTACAATGGGTGCCACAATGGTAGAGAAAGACTTGATGAACCTTCAATAATAATTAGCAAAGCCAAGGAAACGCTGAATCACTTTAAGGGTAGTTGGTTGAGCCCATTCCAGTACGGCTTTGGCTTTGCTAGGATCCATGGAAAATCCCAGGGAGGAAATTATGTAGCATAAGAAAGAGAATTGGGTGACATCAAACTCACATTTCTCCAGCTTAATGTAAAGATGGTTCTCTCGCAACTTCTGCAACACTTGATGAACATGCTGATGGTGTTGATCCACTGACTGTGAGAAAATAAGAATGTCATCAAGGTAAACAACAACAAAATTTCCCAGGAATTCCACAAGGACATCGTGTATGAGATCTTGAAAGACAGCCGGGGCATTGGCTAGGCCAAACGGCATGATCAGGTACTCATAGTGTCCTGAGTGAGTACTGAAAGCCGTTTTCCATTCATCGCCACTCCTAATTCGGATCAGGTTGTAAGCTCCCTGAAGGTCAATCTTAGTAAAGATGGTAGCTTGACACAGCTGATGTTACAATGCAGGGGTATCTCTTTAAGAGCAGAGTCCAGCAACAACCTTGGGGGCTGTTGATGCTTGGCTAGATGCAGCCGTGTAACAGCCTTGAGGGCTGGTGATGCTTGGTAGGAGGCGGCCGTGAAACAGCCTTGAGGGCTGGTGATTCTTGGCGAGATGTGGCCCTTGAGCCATGTAGTATCCTTGAGAGCTGATGATGTTTTCAACAAGATGCAGCCTTGTAACAGACTTGAGGGCTGGTAATGCTTGGCAAGATGCGGCCTTTGGGCAGTGTAGCAGCCTTGAGGGCTGCTGATGTATAGCAAGATGCGGCCCTTGAGCTGTGTAGCAGCTTTGAGAGCTGGTAATGCTTGGCAGGATGACTTGTGCCGCCTGGTTGACACAAGTGGTAGTACGCAGGATAGTGTGTACTGGAGATGCTTGTGAGCGACTTGTGCCGCCGGGTTGACACAAGCGACAGTAAACTGGATTACGTGTACCAGGGACGCTGATGTGCACCTTGTGCCGCCGGGTTGATACAAGCAACAGGGTGCTGGGGTGCAGCCCATGCTGCCTAGATGACACAGGTGGCAGGACACTGGATTGCGTGTACAGGTGATGCTGGCATGTGCCTTGTGCCACCAGGTTGACACAAGCGACAGGACGCTGGGGTGTCACTTGTGTCACCTAGTTGACACAAGTGGCAGGACACTAAATTGCGTGTACAGGAGACGCTGGTGTGCGCTTTGTGCCGCCGTATTGACACAAGCAATGAAATGCTGGGGTGCTGCCCGTGACGCCTAGATAACACAAGCGGCAGGATGGAGGAGGTGGAGTTCAGTGATTGATTGCCCGCATTCGCATCTAATAGCAACGCAATGGCTATTGACAGCTGATCAAATAGAACCGAAATAAGAGGTAGGAGTTTTTAACAGTGGTATAGTTAAGACCCCTATAATCAATGCATCGGAGTATTCCTGGTACTGAACTGGAATGGTTGGAGAAGTCTCGACAACAACAGATTGAACCCCCCGAACAGGTACAGAAAGACAGCGAGATTGGCAGGCACGACTCCATCTCATGATTTCCCCAGAGGACCAGTCGATGACAGGATTATGATCCCTGAGACAAGGGAGACCAAGGATGATGGGTGCCAATGGACAATGGATAAGGAAAAAAGAAATAACCTCTGAAAGTAGAACTCTGATAGTCAAATGGAGAGGAGGTGTCTTGAATTTAATGCATCCATTGGAGACCATTCCTCCATCCAGTCCACAGATTGGAATTTCCTGTTCCAAAGAAATGGCAGGTACACCCAGAGATTAAAAAAAAAGAAATCCATAAAATTGCCACCTGCACCGCTATCCATACACGTAGAAGTGGAATCAGTGAGTTGGATAGCTGCAGGGACTAGTATTGAGTTTTTGGAGGAAATGGGAGCCAGGCCTAAATGTAATTCCTCCCAAACACCTAGACCTTGCCTTTTACTGGCCTGAGTGAACAATTGCACAGGGAATATCCCTTGTCTTCGGAATACAAACAGAGACCCTAGGAACGTCTCCTGCATCTCTCTTCTGGAAGAAACCAAAATGCACCTATTTGCATAGGCTCTTCAGGATCTGAAGATGGAACCCAGATAGGAGACTGGGGCGATTTTGTAGGAAGGTTCTGCTCCCGCCTACGTTCCTGGAGACGATGGTCGATTCTGATTGCCTTATGCATGAGGTTGTCCAAAGACTCAGAAGGAGGATGCTGGACAAAGATATCCTTAATGGCCTCAGAGAGTCTGAGGTGAAATTGACTGCATAAGGCCGGGTCATTCCAACCAGAATCCATTGCCCATCTACAGAATTCAGAAGAATAATCTTCCGTGGCCTTTTGTCCCTGTCTGAGGGAGTGCAGTTTTGACTCAGCCAAATCAATTCTGTCTGGGTCATCATATAATAATCTCATGGCAGTAAAGAAGCATTGACCGATTGAAGAGCTGCATGTGTTGAGGGTAACCCAAAGGCCCAAGTCTGTGGATCTCCCTGGAGAAGGGAAATAACCATCTCTACTCTTTGAGATTCTTTCCAAGAGGAAACAGAACATAACCTGAAGTAGATTTTACAACTCCCTAGAGTTGAGGAATTGTCTGTGATCCCCCAAAAATGGTCTGGCAGGTTCATCTTAGGTTCTTTGAGAGTGGCCGGGTCCACAGGAGACCGGATCTCCTTGACACACAGGGAAAGCTCTTGGACCTTTTGTGTGAGTACTTGAATTTGTGCATCAAGCACCAGGGCAGAATTCTGTGCCTGTTCTATAACATCTTCTCATTTGTGGGCCGACTATAATGTTACGGATTCCTAGGTTGTTCCATGTAATCCTCTAGAACCCAGGCTAGCGAGGTCTTCCACCACTAACAGCCACCTGCTGTTCCCTTAGAGCTGGGAGATGTTCACCGGTACTTAGGTGGCCATATGGACTTGATACTCAAAGTAGTAGAGGTTTACACTGGTTACCTTCGGAAACCAGAGAATAGCAGAAGATACTGGAAACTGGGAGATAAGTCCATAGTATGGCTAAGAAACTGATGGTGCGGCTAAAGCCAGTAGTACAGTTTGAAGAGTTGATACAGGGGCTTGAAGGCCAGTGATGTGGCTTTGGGAGCTGGTAAATAGCTGGAGAGCCGGTGGTGAGATGCGACTTTGAGCTGATAGTGTGGCTGGAGAGCTGGTGGTGAGATGCGGCTTTGAGAGCCAGTAGTGTGTTTGGAAAGTCAGTGGTGAGATGCGGCTTAGAGCTGGTAGTGCCACTTGTGAACCATTGGTGAGATGTGGCTTTGAGCCGGCAATGTGGCTTGTGAGCCAGTGGTGAGAAGCGGTTTTGATAGCCGGTAGTGTGGCTTGTGAGATGCAGCTTTGAGAGCCGGTAGTGCGGCTTGTGAACCGGTGGTGAGATGCGGCTTTGAGAGCTGGTTGTGTGGCTTGTGAGCCGGTGGTGAGATGCGGCTTTGAAAGCCGGTAGTGTGGCTTGTGAGCCAGTGGTGTGATGAGGCTTCGAGAGCCGGTAGTGTGGCTTGTGAGCCGGTGGTGAGATGTGGCTTTGTGAGCCAGTAGAGTGGCTGGAGAGCCGGCGATGTAGCAACGAAGCCAGTAGCAGCTTGAGAGCCGATGGTGTGGCTGGGAGGCCAATGGAGCAGTACCGAAGTCGGTAGCAGTTTAAGGGCTGATGGTGCGGCTGGGAAGTGGCAATTAAGTCGGTAGCAGTCTGGGAGCTGATAGTGTGGCTGGGAAGCCAATGGCGCTGGATACAATACCAAAGGAGAAAAAACTACAGGAATGCTGACGATGCAGCACAGCCGAAAGATCCACAGGGAATGTCAAAGTCGGTGAGGTGGCAAAGGAACCAATCATGCCATGTTGTGGAAAACACGTGACATCCTGCAGCATCCAGATCGCCTAGCAACTGACGGAACTAGAACCGCACTTTCAGAAGGAGGTAAATCGCTGGAAGGAAACAAGTCGTGACCGCGGCTGCTTGTAATAGCCGGAAGGAGCAACATGAGGGGACTTATTTTGGGCACAGACGTCACAGGCCAAGACAAATTCACAAACACCTTGAAGTAAGGTTGGCCACCATACTGAGCAAGTGAGTAGTTCGGAACATTTAGAAATACCTGGGTGGCCTATAACCTTGCAAAAATGGAAGTCTGCTTTCCTAAATCTCTCGGCAACAAAGAGTAAGCCTGGCGGCCTTCCTGATGGAGCTTCTGATTGATAGATTTGAAGGGCATCAGCTAAATTGCGAGTCAAGGCTAAATGGATGCAGCGTTTAGTTGGATGGGCTGGAAATTTTGTGAAAGGGCATCAGCTTTTAGGTTTTTGGAACTGAGCCGAAAATAAATTATGTAGTTAAAGCACGTAAAAAATAGGGCCCAATGTGCTTGTCTCGAGTTTAATCTTTTAGCTGTCTCAATATATGATAAGTTATTATGATCAGTAAGAACAGTGATCAGGTGTTTCACTCATTCCAACCAGTGCCTCCAGTTTTCGAAAGTCCATTTGATGGCCAACAACTCTCTATTGCCCACATCATAGTTTCTCTCAGCGGCAGCAAATTTACGAGAGAAGAATGCGCAGGGGTAAAATTTATTGTCCTGAAGATATTTTGGAACAGGATGACGCCAACTCCTACTTCTGAAGCATCTACCTCAACAATAAATGGGAGATTCGGATGACGAAGGACAGGAGCAGTGGTGAAGGCTGACTTGAGAGAATTAAAAGCCTGAACAGCTTTAATGGGCCAGTTAGCTGTGTCAGCCCCTTTTTGTTCAACGCCACAATAGGTGCCACAATGGAATAAAAAGACAAGGAACCTCCTATAGTAATTGGAAAAGCAGAGAAATAGTTGGATAGTTTTAAGTGTGGTAGGTTGAACCCAGTCTAAGATGGCTTTAACTTTACTCGGGTCCATAGAAAATCCCTGGGAGGAGATGACATATCCCAAAAAGGAGACTTCCTTGACCTCGAACTCGCACTTCTCGAGCTTAGCGTAGAGTTGGTTTTCTAGGAGCTTCTGTAATACCTGTCTGACATGCTGACGATGTTATTCCAGAGATTTAGATTAAATTAGTATATCGTCCAGGTACACCACGATAAAAACTCCTAAATACTCTCAAAGGACATCATTGATGAGATCTTGAAAGACAGCCGGGGCATATGAAGGTCCAAAGGGCATGACAAGGTACTCATAATGGCTGGAAAGAGTATTGAAGACTGTTTTCCACTCATCTCCTTCTTTAATCCGGATCAGATTATAGGCCCCCGGAGATCTATTTTAGAAAAGATGGATGCTTCATGAACTTGATTGAACAGGACAGAGATTAATGGCAATGGATATGAATTTTTAACAGTGATCTCATTTAATTCCTGATAATCAATGCATGGTCGAAGGGACCCATCTTTCTTCTGTATGAGGAAGAATCCAGCTCCAACGGGAGACCTGGAAGGTTGGATGAATCCCTTTTGTAAACCTTCTTGGATATATTCCTGCATAGATTTGCTTTCTGAGATTGACAAAGCGTATAACCTGCCCTTGGGTAACTTGGCTCCAGGTAGTAGCTCGTTAGCACAGTCATAGGGACGATGAGGTGGAAGAGTATTGGCTTAGCAGGTATAGCTGAAGAGGAGTCTGGTTGGATGGTAAGGACACTTCATACAGGAAGGGTAAGACATCTTGAAGAACACGTGGAACCCCATCGGAGTATCTAACCTGTCTGCCAGTTAACCACTGGATTATGGTTTCTAAAACAAAGCAACTCCAGGATTATAGGAGCCAGAGGGCAATGGAGTAGGATAAATTATATATTTTCTGAGTGTAGGGCTCCAATTGAAAGTCAAACAGGTGGAGAACGGAAACTAGCTACTTAATTGGACATAGGACTGCCTAAACCAATGATGGAAATGGGATGAGGCAGGAGTTCAGTGGACAAACCTAAAGAATTAAAGAAGGAGATGTCCATAAAGTTCTCTGCCGCACCACTATTCAGGAAACTGGTAGTGAATACCTCTACACCAGGAACTTGGATTACTGTGGGAATAAGGACTAAATTACTGGGAAAGACAGAGGCCAGGCCTAGATGTAGCTCTCCCTGTACATCTAGACTTTGCTTTTTCCCGACTTGTCTGGGCAAGCATAGGCTGTATGTCCCTTACTAGTACAATAAAGACACAAAATTAGAGACCGTCTCCTGTATTTTTCCTCTGATGACAGATGAAATGCTCCTAACTGCATAGGTTCTTCTTGTTCAGAAGATGATACCCATAAAGGAGATCGGGGGGAAGTGGTGGGAAGTTTTTTTTCCAGTGTACGTTCCTAAGTCATCGATCAACACGGATAGCCGATTGCATTAGTCCATCCAAACTTTCAGGAACTGATGTGATGAACAAGGATGTCTTTAATCTGATCCGAAAGACCCAGGCGAAATTGATTGCGGAGAGCCGGGTCATTCCACCCACAGTCCAATGACCACTTGCAAAATTCTGTGCAGTAGTCTTCCGTTGCTTTCCATCCTTGTCTTAAAGATCGAAGACTATTTTTAGCCATAGCTACCTTATCCAGATCATCGTATAGAAGACCAAGGGCTGTAAAGAAGGCATCAACGGAGTAGAGTGCTGTATGGGTAGTGGGCAACTCGAATGCCCAGGTTTGAGGGTCACCAAGAAGAAGGGATATGAGAATAACTACGCGTTAGGTTTCTGAACCAAAGGACAGGGGACATAGGTTAAATAATAGTTTGCAACTCTCCCGGAAAATAGCAAAATCTTTACGATTCCCAGAGAAATTATCAGGAAGGTTCATTTTTGGCTCCCTAATAGTGGCTTGAACGGAGGAAGAACGAGACTCCTCAACTTGGAGAGAAAGTTCTTGAACCATTTGAGTTACGGCTTGTATCTGGGCTGCGAGGACTTGAGCGGGATTCTGAGTGGGATCCATGACTGTCACAAAAGTTTTTTGGGCTGACTATAATGTTAAAATCCCCTGAGTAACTCTTGCTAATACAAGATAGAATCAGTCTCAGGAGACCAGGAGTTGCGACAGTGGTGTTTCAGAATATGGAGTAGCTGATGAGTACTTGGAAGAGGTGCGGCCTTGTGGCCGAGTTGCAGCCTTGAGGGCTGATGTGTATTTGACTGAGGTGCGGCCTTCTGGCCAATGAAGGATATGAACAGCACTAAGTAACTTAATAATGTATCATAAATAGATGTTGTTATAGGCAAATCCACAAATAACACACAGAAAAAGTCTACAATTTCAAAACAGAGAAATAATCAAATAAATTCTATAGAGTATCAATAAATGTTATAGTCAATCATATATACTGTATCTCTATACGGCTTGATTGAAAATATAAATTTATTAGTATATAAAATATATTAAAAATGTATCTTCCATAAATATTGCATTTCACAGTATAAGCAATACAAAAATGAAAAACAATTAAACAATGCATGATAATAAAACATAAAAATTAAAATGAAATAATCAATCAATAGAAATAATAAATGTAAATTTTATAAGATTATGACTGTAATCAAAGAATATTAAAAAAATATTCTAAAATATGTCCAAAAGAAAATGTCCATATGAATTGATGAATTGGAAAAATGTTAAAAAGAATTAATTGTGAGAAATAAATCTCAGATAGCAGTCTCGCTTGAGGTGATAGTATATGCACAAAGTCATGACAGTCACTGGTCTACATGTGTGGATCCGCAGTATTATCCAGCTAATTTACCAGACTTCATTAAATGTCCACAGCCTAAGAATGATGCAGATATTCCTGCACTGGCATGCTGACGCTTGTAGAAAGAAGACTGGAAAGTGGTAGTAATGATATTTACCAGACTCTGTTAAATTACCACAGCCTCAGAATAATGCAGATATTCCTGCACTGGCATGCTGACGCTTGTAGAAAGAAGACTGGAAAGTGGTAGATGGTGCTAGTCCGAAAGCTGGTCCTGTCTGCCAGTTAACCACTGGATTATGGTTTCTAAAACAAGGCAACCCCAGGATTATAGGAGCCTTCTTTCCCCTCTATGTATTGTATAGGAGTTGACACCTCCATTTGAACTAGCTGCTTGTTGATAGCACCAACTGATATCCATCTCCCCATGCCTTCTGGCCAAGTTGCAGCCTTGAGGGCTGATGTGTACTTGGCTGAGGTGCGGCCTTGTGGCCAAGTTGCAGCCTTGAGGACTGATGAATACTTGGCTGAGGTGCGACCTTGTGACTGAGTTGCAGCCTTAAGGGCTGATGTGTACTTAGCTGAGGTGCAGCCTTGTGGCTGAGTTGCAGCTTTGAGGGTTGATGTGCACTTTGCTGGGGTGAGGCCTTGTGGCCAAGTTGCAGCCTTGGGACTGATGAATACTTGGCTGAGGTGCGACCTTGTGACTGAGTTGCAGCCTTAAGGGCTGATGTGTACTTAGCTTGGGTGAGGCCTTGTGGCCAAGTTGCAGCCTTGGGGCTGATGTGTACTTGGCTGGGGTGCGGCCTTGTGGCCAAGTTGCGACTGTGATAGTCATGAGAGTCTTTTGCAGAGCTGTGGCACTCAGACGCTGCAGTGTGGCTGAGACTGCTGTGAAGTAAATAAGCTGAGACTGCCAAAATATTAGTAACAAAAGTCCACGCAGATGCTGCAGTGCGGCTGAGACTGCTGTGATTTTATTTAACTGTAAACTGATCAAACACCACAGTGCAGTGGAGATATCCGTGATAGTAAATGAGGTCCACTCAGATGCTATAGTGTGGCTGATACAGCTGGGATACATGCTGGACAGAAATAACTGGAACACAACACGAGGATGAATTCCACACACAGGAACCGGAAGGCATGTACTGAATGCTATAGCTGGCACTGCAGCAGAGAACCAGCAGGAGTAAATAGGAGAAGGATCCAATAGGAACGAGGCGGAGGTGATGGAGCAGTCAGGTGGGAAACCTCACAGAGATGCATCCCGGTGTCCTTGTCTCCTAGCAACAAACAGATGAAGGCCGATCAAAGCAAAGGTGAAAAACAAGACGCCACAGTGACTTGTAACAGGGTTAAAGTTCCAGATAATAAGTTGTGTCTAAAGTTGGTGCTGTGAAGCTGACAAATAAAGATGATGGCTGTTTGTCCCTTGAGGAAAAGGTACAAGATATATAAAAGTCTACAGAGCTATTGATAGCTCCCAAGGATGAGACTGTGGTGTCACCATGTATTCAGAGAGATGTGAATGTTACCATGTCACACAATTTTGCAGTATAAAGCAAAGCCTTTAAGAAAGTTAATATTGACAGAAGTGTGAAGAGTAATACTCCTGTATGTGAAACACTGTCTTTATGCAACCTTATGGAACCTACAATGCAGCTAAATATGTCTGTAAGGAAGTGAAGTTGTCTCAGACAAGGCATGAAGCAAGTAAACCAGTTAAACAGAAGCTAAGATTAAAGACCTCTGTGGAGGGTGATCGGAATCTGTGCTGATGTAACATGTTGAAGTTGTTCAGCATATTTTCAGTGCCCAACAAACAGATGTCCAAAAAGATCTGAAAGATATGAGCATTGTTAAAGTGGCAGATAGCCATCAAACCCATGAGATGATGTTTATGGATCAATGGAATAAACGTTCGAATATGCTACGTGGACAAGAGAGCCCAGAATCTGAGAGTGGCTGTGCCAGTATGTCCTCTGAAATAAAGCCTGAAGTTTATAAAGTCTGAAGTTTATAATGGCTCTTTGAAAGAAGAGGAGTTACCAGTGAAGGCTGCCAGTACCCAATACAGTGCTTTGAGGCTGAAAGTTAGAGAGGAGTTCAAGTAGTACCATAAAGTAAAGAAAAAAGGAAACCCAAGAGTCTGTAGGGTCTTGAATGCGGTGGATGGCCCTCATGAGAAAAATTAAGAGGGACTTCACCATAACAATGCCTCATTCCATGTCCTCAACCCAAGGGTTGTGAGCTGGGGAGGGGGATGTGTTACAATGCCAAGCTAGGTGGCGATAGTGAGCCATGGATTCTATGTGGAACTGGAAGGATCCGCCCACACAGGGTAGAAATAGTAAGTATGACCACACCTAGAAGCTGCCTTGTGTAACGAGCTCAGGTGAGGCTATCAAGGCAGACCAGCCTGGCTGCATGTGGAATCATTCTAAGGAGGACTGAGGCAGCTACTGAGCCCAGTGGGGGCCAGGAGGCCAGTGTCCAGACTTGCAAGAGGCAGGGAGGACCATAAAACTCTGTGTTTGTGTGAAGCAAGGCCAGGAGGCCTGTGTCCATACCTGCAGGAGGCAGGAAGGACCACAAGAGAGATTTTGTGTGAAGGTCAGGAGTCCATGTCTATACCTGTGAGAGACAGGACTGAGGGCATTATTCATTAAGGATTGCAACTACAACAGCGTTCACAGTTAGCCGAATGTTGCGTACTGCGCATGCATATGTTGGCACCACTGAGATCGAACTGCGGTCAAGCAGACCACGCAGAGCCATCTCAGAGTGATTGACAGTCAGTGAGCGTTTGGGGGTGGTGATGGGGGGGTTGGAGAAACGCAGGCTTACCTGACCATTTGAATGCCGGTGCTTGGGCGTGCATAAATTAGCCATTGCGATTGCATACGCAGCTTCAGTACTGACTGCATGCAACGAGGTTAGCAATTTCTAAGTAAGTTCAGGGTTGGTGTCATTCTGCGTGAGGGGCCGATGGTACTCGATGTTACCAATGTTTATGGAGGTTTGCAAGGTATTACGGATGTGAGATAGGAGTAGACGGAGGCAGTGGGCGTCTCTATGCTGGCAGTGCGACGGCACTGCGATATCAATCATTACCATATTTTTGCAGCAGACCTGCATGTGATTACGGAGCTGCGATCGCAATAGCGATCCTTAATGAATCAAGCGCTGAGACTTTTGAGAGAATGTGTTATGTTTGCAGACTAGCTGCCCATTGTAGTCAGGGTTTAAGAAGTGAGGTAGTGCCCTGAATGTGGGGCTAGGTTGTTTGTTATTTTTGTTCCTGCATGCTGACAGTACAGCTCCATTTATTTTCATTTAAACCTGAAAAGCTGCATGTGGACTCATATTATGCACCTAGCGGGCACTGACCCGCTATCAAGCTAAATTGCTCCAGATCATCACAATATATATATAATATTAAATACATCTCATTTGCTGTGATCTCACTTGCCTTGCATCTAACATGCCTGGTTGCGAGTATGGCCATAGAAGTTCTTGATTAGACATGGCCAGTGGCATGAGTGCACATGTGTCTTTTTGTGATATTTTGTGGGCCTCTATTTAAAGAAACCTACTTAACTTTTTGTCTGAGCAATAGTTCTGCTATCACAGTTTCTTGTTTTTCAGTCTCCTTGTCAGTGTCCTGATATGACTTATTCTGACCTTGAATGTTTTTGATCCTAAGCTTGGCTTTTTGCCCACTTATGAATCTGTGCTGCCTGCCCTGACCTCAGATGTGTATACTAACTTGGAATACAACTGCAACAAATATTCAAGGGCCTGAACTGAGAAGGGGAGGAGTTGTGACATGTGCAGAACCACATGTGTGTACAACAATGTCTCCCTAAATACATAGAAACAGAAAAATTGCAGAATTTTGTGAAAAAAAAAATAAATACAATTTTAATACTTATGATTTATGGTGTGTGGCCAGCTAGGCAGCAGGTATTCATCATGTTTTATGTTGAGGCCTGGAGCTCAGTCAGCCCCATTCTTATCTGACCCTGCTGCCAGCTACGATCTTGCTTGGAATTAACCAAATTCTGTTAGACAACAGTTGCTAGTCTGGAGGCTGCAACCTGTTGGTTTACTGCAGCAAAGTCATTTACTTGCCTTTTTGGGGTACCTGGTGAAAACTGCACTTCCTATTTGAATCTGAGCATCAATTTAACCAATGCAAATCACTTGTAGCAGATACACAATTTTTGTTTTCCATTCCATCTTCGCAACTATTACTTTTGCAACCAGAACCAAATACCATTGTACAGTCTTACTGACTTCCAGAATGTACAGTACCTATGCAATCATAGCACACCTGTCACAACCCGTGCAGTTCCTCTTTCCTGCCTGGGGTGTCGCTCTCTACTCTGCTGCTTCTAGCACACTCAGCTGATGCAACAAACTGCTGGTATACAGACCAGAGTGTGCTAGAAGCATCAGAGCAGAGAGCAATACCTCAGACAGGAAAGAGGAACTGCATGGGTTGTGACAGGTACAGGATGCTACAATGAACACTAAGGGTTGTATTAAATTAGGTGCGAAAAGTAGTGTACTTTTCGCATGCCAGACTTTTCGCTGTCATCGCTGGTTTTCCATGTGAAAAAGTATCGCGCACGTCCCCGCTTTTCCCCGTATTCAATTAGAAATCAGCGTCAATGGGACCCGGTGAAACGCAAACAGGTGAAAAGTGCTGCCATATTTGGGGAAATCAGCCTGACACCCCCCAAAAGATGCAGTAACATTGGGGATCAATGTAGATGCCCCCGAATAGCATTACTGAAGCTATTTGGGGTACTTAAATGCTCTCAATAGCTGCTAATTAGCATCTTTGCACAAGTGGTGAAGAATAGCTTTTAGCTGTTTTTTTTGGTGAAAATAACTAGTCCCAGCAAATTTGGGGTACATGAAAATGGGTGCAAGCATGGTTAAAAATCACAAAAGTAAAGTTTAAAAAAAACAAAAAATGCACCTTCAGCAAGCACCTGCAATCAAAAAATACCTCCCCCATACTTCCAGACCCCTCAAAAGCTTATTTTGCAAGTTTTTAAGTTTGTACCCCAACTTTGTTTTTTTCGCCCCCTTTTTCAAAGTAATTTTTTGGGGTGTTCTTCAAATTTATTTAGGATTCTTTTGACGCAGGTAATCTTTGGTGACCTGTCTCAAGGGTGCAGGGTGTTTTCCCCACCTTTGCACCCCAAAACCGCAATTCTGCACTTTTTTCTGCCTGGTTTCATAGGTGAAACTTTTTCGTCTATATCAATGTATTGAATTTCCGCACTGGCGAAAAGTCGCCACAATTGAATACAGGGATAAGTTTACGCTGGCAAAATTACATCATCGACAAAACTTTTTCACCAAAAACAGCTTTTCGCACCTAATTGAATACGGCCCTAAGTGAGAATGCTGGAGAACTGTGTGAACTGATGTTGGTAGAAAATAGGTGCCAAACTGGCATTCAACAGCACATGGAATGCTGGGCAGGAACAGGTAGCACAATGGATGCTGGAGTGGGACCGGCTGGTGTATACTGGACTGGTGCAGAACTGATAAGAGCAATGGATGCTGGGCTCAGGCCGGCTAAACTCACTGGGCCAGACTAGGACTGGCACACAATGGATACTGGGCTGGGACCAGCTAACTCACACTGGACCGGACCGAGGGCCTGATTCAGCAAGGATCGCTAGTGCTAAAGCGTGTCACGGCCAGGGTATTTCAGCATGGCGCTAGGAGAGTGTTACCTGTGAGGTCATTGTGGAGCGGGCTGTCTGGTGGCGGAGCTGGTGTCTGGCGGGGGGCTTTGGCTGCGCGTGTTGTTGTGCGGGCCTGTTGTCACTCTGCGCTGGTAAGGCCTGGCGGCGTCTCCATTCCGTTTGGCATGGGCGCCGCCATCTTGCCTTCTGGCCATGTGATGCGGCTGGCCAATCCTGGTGAGTCACATGTTCCCTCCGGCCAGTAGCAGCACGGCATGGGGTATTTAGGAAGGGTCAGTGCCTTCCTTCTTTGCCAGTGCAACGTGTATCTCAGCCTAGCTGAGAGGGAGTTCTCTGTGCTTACCTGTTCTTGTGAATTCGCTGTCTGCCAGTCTGCCTGTCAGCTCCTAGCTCCCACTGGACTACCCCGCTTCCTCCATCACCCTTGCCCATACCTGAGTGCCTGAGCCTGCTGACATCCTGCGCTTCAGTTCACTACTTGTATACCTGGCTTGTTTATTTTCAGCTCACTACAAACCTAGCTTGATTATTTTCAGTTTCACTACCTGCACACCTGGACAGCTTTAATTGTATCTACTTGGACATTAACCCTTTTACTCCCACCACAGAACTCTTGTGCACATTATATATTCCTGGACTTTTATTTATTGCCATTATCTGTCTACTCAAGCACTTATTAAAAATTCTAGTTTTATTTTTAAATCTGCTTCTGTGATCACTCCTGCTACCACCCCGGGTCCACAAACAACCCAGAACATCACAGTTTGCACTGGCCCCATGGAGCCGGCCACGGATCAGGAGTCAGGAGTGGATTTGTTAAGGTGCATTTCTGGTCGTTTAGAAAATCTGGAAAACATGCAGCATCAGATGGCTCAATTTCTGCAAGAGATGCCCAAGCGACAGGATAGTTTGCAAACTTCCTTTTCTACCCCTGGAGTACCAGCATCTACATCCGCTTTAGCATCTGGGAATACAGGAGGCAGATCATCTCCCCACTTACGTCTTCCTTTACCAAGTAAATTTGATGGCAACCCTAAACTCTGCCGAGGATTCCTAAATCAGTGTGACATACATTTTACTCTGCAGCCTGACAACTTTCTAACTGCAAGAACTAAAGTGGCTTATATAGTCTCTCTGTTATCCGGCCAGGCCTTGGAATGGGCTTCCCCACTCTGGGAGCGCTCAGATCAGCTGCTGGATAATTACGCAGGCTTTGTGTCATCCTTCAGGAGGATTTTCGATGAACCTGGGCGTACTGTATCAGCATCATCAAACATCATGACACTGAGACAAGGGGTCCGTCCTGTCAGTCAATATGCCGTGCAATTCCAAATTTTAGCATCAGAGCTCAAATGGAATGAGGAAGCCTTCACCTCAACCTTCTGGCATGGGTTGTCAGACCGACTAAAGGATGATCTAGTCACTCGAGAGCTTCCTACTAATCTGAACGACATGATTTCGTTGTGTATCAAAGTTGACCTACGCTTCAGGGAACGTCAGGCTGAAAAAAACAGAACTGACCGGCAAAGGTCATTTACCCCCTCCATTTCTACCCGTCCCATTCCTTCCCCTACTGAAGAGGAGCCTATGCAGGTGAATCATACACACCTCTCTAAAGAAGAACGTCAGAGAAGAATGCAAAAGAACCTCTGTCTGTACTGCGGAGAGTCCGGTCACCTGCTGATCTCCTGCCCCCGTAAACCGGGAAATGCCAAATCCTAACTGACCCTGGAGACATCAAGTTAGGAGTTATGAATCCGTCTCCAAAAATTAAAGATTTCACGATTACCCTAGCCTTGGATCTTAAACCCAAACCTGTCTTTGCTACTGCTCTAATCGACTCAGGAGCAGCCGGAAATTTCATAACATCTAGTTTCATTGATAAATTTCAGATACCTTGTTTGTCTCTCAACCATGCTATCTCTCTGACCTCGATAGACGGACGCCCTCTGACTAACGGGATAGTCACCAAAGAGACTCAACCTGTATTGGTCCGAATTGGGGCACTTCATTCTGAGTCCTTAAAATTCCTGGTGATATCAGAGGCCTCTCAAGAAAATGTTCTTGGTCTACCCTGGTTACGTAAACATAATCCCAGGATTGATTGGAGTTCTATGCAGATTCTGTCATGGGGTATGGACTGTCAGAAATCCTGTCTTCCAAAAATTCAACCTGTGAGAAAGACAGTTCCATTAGTTTCTTCTGCCATTCCCAAGGAATATCAGATGTTTGCCGACGTTTTCTCTGAACAACAAGCAAATATCTTACCCCCTCATAGGGAATGGGACTGTCCAATTGAATTGATACCTGATAAAATGCCACCTCGTGGTCGTACCTATCCGCTGTCCTTGCCTGAGACTCAAGCCATGACCGAGTACATCCGGGACAACCTGGCAAAGGGGTTCATCCGCCCCTCTACTTCACCTGCCGGAGCTGGGTTTTTCTTCGTTGGCAAGAAGGACGGTGGTCTAAGACCATGTATCGATTATCGAGGCCTTAATGACATTACTGTAAAAAATCGATACCCTCTTCCCCTGATTACTGAGTTGTTTGATAGGGTCAAGGGCTCTGTCATTTTTTCTAAGTTAGATCTAAGAGGGGCTTACAACCTCATTCGTATCCGAGCTGGCGATGAATGGAAGACCGCTTTTAATACCAGAGATGGACATTTCGAGTATTTAGTAATGCCTTTTGGATTGTGTAACGCCCCTACTGTCTTTCAAAGTTTCGTTAATGAGATTTTCTGGGATCTGTTATATGTTTCGGTTGTTGTCTATCTGGATGACATACTGATTTTTTCACCCTCTGTGGCTAAACATCAAGAACATGTTAAGGAAGTCCTGACCCGTTTGAGAGAAAACCACCTTTACTGCAAACTGGAGAAGTGCGTCTTTGGAGTGCCCAGTGTACCTTTTCTCGGCTATGTAATATCTGGCTCCAGTTTAGAAATGGACCCCAAGAAGGTACAAGCAATTCTGGATTGGACCCGACCTCAGACACTGAAGGCCATCCAGAGATTGTTGGGCTTCGCCAATTATTATAGACGCTTCATTAAGGGATTTTCTACACTGCTGGCTCCCATTACAGCCTTGACCCGCAAAGGTGCTAATCCTGCCCAATGGACACTTGAGGCAGAGTCTGCCTTTCATCTTCTAAAACAGGCCTTCATCTCAGCACCAGTTCTTCGACAACCAGATCTGGACAGGCCTTTTTTGTTGGAAGTAGATGCATCATCTGAAGCTGTGAGGGCAGTCTTGTCTCAACGTTATGAGGACAACCGAGTCCATCCGTGTGGGTTCTTTTCTAAAAAATTCTCACCTGCCGAAAGGAACTACGCCATAGGTGAGCAAGAACTACTAGCTGTAAAGTTGGCGTTGAAAGAATGGAGATATTTGCTAGAAGGCGCCAAGTTTCCATTTACTGTAATTACGGACCATAGAAATCTCCTATTTCTCAAAAATCTCCAATGTGTGAGTCCTCGTTTGGCCCGCTGGGCAATATTCTTTGCCAGGTTTCAGTTCACCCTGACCTTTCGGTCTGGAGCACTTAATCAGAAGGCTGATGCCCTATCGAGATCTCTCCTCTGTGATGATCAATCTGAAAATCAAAGCAATACCCCTGTCTTGGAATCAAGAGTTTTCGCCGCATTACAACTTCAGCCTCCTACGGGAAAATCATTTGTGGCCCCGGAATTAAGGAAGCAGCTTCTCACTTGGGCACACTCCTCTCGCTTCGCAGGGCACTCAGGCACTCGGAAGACCTTGGAGTTCCTGAAAAGACACTATTGGTGGCCTTCTATGAAGGCAGATATAATGGAGTTCATCTCTTCCTGCTCCTCCTGTGCCCAGAATAAATCATCACGACAAGCTCCAGCTGGGGAATTGCTTCCATTACCTACTCCATCACGTCCATGGACACATCTCTCCATGGATTTCGTCACAGACCTGCCAGTCTCTCAAGGTTTCAACACTATCTGGGTTGTAATAGACCGATTTTCTAAGATGGTCCACTATATACCGTTGAAGAAGTTACCTTCTGCCCCTGACCTGGCACAGTTGTTTGTCCAACACATATTTCGTCTACACGGCCTTCCTGCTGAAATTGTCTCTGACCGTGGTATGCAGTTTACTGCAAAATTCTGGAGGGCTTTGTGTTCTGTTCTTCAAGTGAAGTTAAACTTTTCCACGGCCTACCATCCGCAAAGCAACGGCTCCACCGAGAGAGTTAATCAAGATCTAGAGACTTTCTTAAGAATTTTTATGTCATCTTCCCAGGACAATTGGGCTGCCTTGCTGCCGTGGGCTGAGTTTGCACATAATGCTTCCTACCACTCGTCAACTAACCAAACGCCATTTCAGGTTGTATATGGCCTTCATCCTCGTGTTCCCGAATTCCGAAGCCTGCCTGTTTTCGATGTTCCGGCCGTGGAGGACATGGTGCGGAATTTTGCTGCCATCTGGACTCAAGTACGGTCTGATTTGTTGAAGGCATCCTCTCGCTATAAGACCCAGGCCGATAAGAAGCGTAGAATAGTTCCACGCATGCAAGTTGGAAGCCAGGTCTGGTTATCCACCCGGAATCTTCATCTGAGGGTTCCTTCTATGAAATTTGCACCACGCTTCATCGGTCCCTTCTCCATAACAGAAGTCATTAATCCAGTGGCCTATCGTCTACAGTTACCCCCATACCTAAAAATCCCTAATTCCTTCCATATTTCCTTATTGAAGCCCCTTGTCCTGAATAAATTCCATAGTGCTCTACCTGCTTCTCCTCGAGTCCAGACGGAGAGAGGAGTTGAGTTTGAGGTCGCCCAGATCTTGGACTCTCGTCTACGCAGAGGTCATCTACAGTATTTGCTGGACTGGAAAGGTTACGGTCCAGAGGAACGTTGCTGGACCGATGCTCGTGATGTCCACGCTCCCACGCTCATCAGGAGATTCCATTCTGCCCATCCAGAGAAGCCTGGTGAGTGTCCTGAGGCCACCCCAAAAGGGGGGGTACTGTCACGGCCAGGGTATTTCAGCATGGCGCTAGGCGAGTGTTACCTGTGAGGTCATTGTGGCGCGGGCTGTCTGGTGGCGGAGCTGGTGTCTGGCGGGGGGCTTTGGCTGCGCGCGTTGTTGTGCGGGCCTGTTGTCACTCTGCGCTGGTAAGGCCTGGCGGCATCTCCATTCCGTTTGGCATGGGCGCCGCCATCTTGCCTCCTGGCCATGTGATGCGGCTGGCCAATCCTGGTGAGTCACATGTTCCCTCCGGCCAGTAACAGCATGGCATGGGGTATTTAGGAAGGGTCAGTGCCTTCCTTCTTTGCCAGTGCAACGTGTATCTCAGCCTAGCTGAGAGGGAGTTCTCTGTGCTTACCTGTTCCTGTGAATTCGCTGTCTGCCAGTCTGCCTGTCAGCTCCTAGCTCCCACTGGACTACCCCGCTTCCTCCATCACCCTTGCCCATACCTGAGTGCCTGAGCCTGCTGACATCCTGCGCTTCAGTTCACTACTTGTATACCTGGCTTGTTTATTTTCAGCTCACTACAAACCTAGCTTGATTATTTTCAGTTTCACTACCTGCACACCTGGACAGTTTTAATTGTATCTACTTGGACATTAACCCTTTTACTCCCACCACAGAACTCTTGTGCACATTATATATTCCTGGACTTTTATTTATTGCCATTATCTGTCTACTCAAGCACTTATTAAAAATTCTAGTTTTATTTTTAAATCTGCTTCTGTGATCACTCCTGCTACCACCCCGGGTCCACAAACAACCCAGAACATCACAGAGCGTATGCAAATGGGCGATTGTTGCGTTGTGTGCATGCGTATGCATTGCAGTGCACCAAAGCACCACTGCAATCGCATTTTGATCACGGAGACCACGCAGAGTGATTGACAGGCCATGAGCTTTGGGGGTGGTTAGAAAAACGCAGGAGTGCCTGACCATTTGAATGCCATTGCATGGGCTTCCATAAATTAGCCAGTGCGATTGCATACGCAGCTTGAGTACTCACTGCGTGCAACGAAGTTAGCAATTTAGCAAATAAAGTCAGGGCTGCTGTAATTCTGCATGAGGGACCAATGTTACTTAACGTTACCAATGTTTGTAAAGGTTACGGAGCTGCAGTCGCAATAGCGATCCTTGCTGAATCAGGCCCTGAGATCGTTTGGCACAATGGATCCTAGGCTGGGACCAGCTATTGCACAACGCTAGGCACAATGGATGCTGGGCTGGGACCGTTAGGCACAATGGATGCTGGGCTGGGACTAGCTAACGTGCACCTGACCCGGACTTGTAGGCACAATGGAGGCTGGGCTGGGACTGGCCAACATACACTGGACCGGACTCAGGGCCTGATTCAGAACCGCTCGCAAGAGCTATGCGCTTGCAAGCGGGTCGATGGCCGGGCAGTGCGCATGCGCGAGCCCCAGAGCAAGCGAGAAATCACTTGCTCCGGCATTTGCATGTTGATCGACAGCTCGCCCCATTTGGTAGGCGTGTCGGGGGGGGGGTGGCTGGCCAAGCGGAGGAACGCCTGCCATTTGGGGGCAGCCCCTCTGACATCACGAGTGATGTCAGTGGTGAGCTTCCAGCTCTATTAGAGCCGGAAGCTCACTGGGGCTTGAAACGGACGAGACCCTACCACAAGGGTCTCATCGCAAGCCCAATGGCCGCAATGGTCGCGACCCTCATGACCATCATCGGGCCGCTCGCTAAAGCTGTGGGTGGTCACCCACAACTTAGCGAGCGGCCAGGAAGCTGAACTAAAAAACCATGCGGCCGCCCTGATTCAGAGCGAGCGCTAGCTTTTTGCGAGCGGCTCTGAATCAGGCCCTCAGACCAATAGACACAATGGATGCTGGGTTGGGACCAGCTAACACACACTGGACTGGGACCAGTAGGCACCATGGATACCAGGCTGGGACCGGCTAACTTACACTGGACCGGACTGGGACCAGTAGGCTAAATGGAAACTGCTGCCATGGTTAGCTGAATCTAGATCTGTAGGAGAAACAGAACTTGAGCCACTGTGAACATTAAAAACTAAGAAAGGAAGAATATATGCAGAATCCGCAGACTTGCAATCCGGGCACAAGGAATGCCCAGCGTTGCGCTGGCAGCTGACAAGTGCAACAGGAAGACTTTTTATACCCCTTGCTGAAATGTGGTTGGATGAAGGAGTCACATGACGAATCCATGCAGCAGCATTGTTTAGAAACTGACCAGCTGACCTAGTCCAAGGTGGCTGCGCCCAGTCACTTCAGATGACAGGAACAGTGGCAGAGAGAATGCCAGGGACAGTACCAAGGGAGTCATATGAGCGGTGATCAGCTGCAGTGCAGACACAGACACCAGTCTTAACACAGGTGTCAGGACATGGGATGTGTGTTAGAAATGTATTTGCAACACCTCAGTCCCTGCAGCAATTACTTAACTTTTTAGCCTTGTGTGTTCCCCGATCCATCTGCTAATTCACATGACTTATACTTTTGCAGTAGCAGGGGTATATTATGTACGGTAATAATGTAAGTAAAAGTAATTTTTAGTACTGGATAAGCCTTGGGGGTAAATTTACTAAAGGACGATTTGGCATTTTGAGTGATTTGAAGTGCGATTCTCATTAGATTTAGCTTCGATATGGATTTTGAGTATTTACTAAAGGCCAAATTGCAAGTAAAATCGGACTTCAAATCGAATTTGGACTGAAATCACCCTCAAATCGACCATCGGAAAAACATTGGTACTTTTACATAGCCCAACACACAAAACCCTTATTTACTATCATTCGATTTGAAATCGACCTCAAAATCAGACTTCAAATCACTTTTCAAATCCCCAATACAATAGACCTGCTTCATGCTTCCAATTTGAGCATGAGCAGATTGGATTGACACAGATGCATGCAGACATCAGTGAGATGCCTGCATGTATCTGGCTGTAAAAAGCAAAGAAAGTTAAAATTAGAAAAAAAATTACATGAAGTCCCTTCCCCCAAATCATAACCAGCCCCGGACTGCTGAAACCCAGTTCTGGTTGACTAAGTACAGGGATAAAATTACCTTGAGTCTCCCTGTACTTAGTACGACCAGCACTGGGCTATGGGAAGCAGGGCTGGTCCTGTATTTACAGGGAAAAAATTGCGTCGAGTTCCCCTGTAAGATCCAGAACCAGCCCTGGACCCTTTCTAACGGGGGACTGATGCCACAGCCAGGGGAGCCCTATCACCAGGCACCCCAGCCACAGCATCAGCCCTGACCATTAGTCAGCCCAGGCCAGGGATCCCTGGGGAGTTGGAAACCCCTTCAAAAAAAGGGGTCTCCCTCTCCAGGGCACTCCTTGCCTAGGCTGATAGCCCAGGGCTATCCCCGCCACCCCTGGGCGGTGGGTGGCGAGTTGATTGTGTAGGTGTTTTGTAAAAAATAGATATAAATAAACATTGTCTTTCCAGTAGAACTGCAGGTCCCAGCAAGCCTCCCCCGCATGCTGGTACTTGGAGAACCAGAAGTACCAGCATGTGGGCATTAAGGGCCCACTGGGACTTGTAGTTCACCTATAAAGAAATGTTGCAAGAAACACACACACACCTTACAAAGTATAACTTTAATACATAAATACATACACACACTCACACAATACTCACCTATATTATCTCCAGTGGTCCCCTTCTCCAGTAGGCATCCATGGGTTAAAATAAGAAAACGAAAACCCGACCATCGCTTTAAGGATTAATCAGTCTAACCAGAATTCCATCCCGAATGAAGCGCACAGACGAGGCTCCCTGCGGCTCCCACCATTGACTTCAGTGGAGCGAGCCGTTCATTGGCTGAGAGGCGGGGCCTGGTTCCATATGGAGTCTGTGCCTTGTCCATATGTCTATGTTATTCATAACCACTAAAGCAAGGTAACACCTCCCAAAACAAAAAACTTCCTAAGTTAATTCCCACCTCCGCAGGGAGCGCTCCAGACTTCCTCCTCCTTCCATTTGCCTGCTTTTGTGCCTCACTTGAATCTGGCAGACTGAATGAAGCCAAATCAGCAGGTGTTCATCAGGGAAGTAATATCCGGAGGAGGTAGGAGAAAGTGACAGCATAAGGGACTCGCACCAATCAGGAAACGGTGCAACTAAGCTGGGTGGTCACAATATCGTGGGAAATTTGAAGGTTTCAAAAGAGGTCACCAAAGGCAGCTGCTCATGTTAGTCACTGACCTTGGCTAAGAGGTAAGCTCTGCCAAGGTGCTTAGTGGAACGCATCACCAGTTCTGTGTGGATTTATACTATACAGTGCCCCCAGTAGCAGCCCCCCTATACAGTGCCCCCAGTAGTAGTCCACCCATACAGTGCCCCCCTGTAGTAGACCCCAGTAGTAGCCCCCCTATACAATGCCCCCAGTAGTAGTCCCCACTATATAGTGCCCCCAGTAGTGGCCACCCACCTAAATTGCCCCCAGTAGTGACCACCCCTATACAGTGCTCCCAGTAGTGGCCACCCCCATAAATTGCCCCCAGTAGTGGCCACTCCTATACAGTGTCCCCCAGTAACAGGCATTCCCCCATAAAGTGCCCCCAGTAGCTGCCACCCCCTATTTCAGTGCCCTCCTGTAGTGCCAGGCTTACACACAAACACACACACAAAAAAATTCAACTTACCTGATCCCCGCTCCTGACACTACCACCGCTGTCTGCTCTGAGTCCCAGATGCTCTTCTCCTGCATGGGAGAGACGTCATGATGTATGACATCTCTCCCATCACATGCTAAGGGGGAGCCGGCACACGGAGCTCATTAGTGAGCTCCAGCCGGCTCCCTCCGTGGATGACGCAGCAGCAAATGAGAGTCTGTCTGACTCTCATTAGCTGCCTGCTATTACAAACACACAGCCGCCGCTGGCGGCTGTGTATTTGTAAACGGTGTAGGGCAGACCGCTATCACTGCGGTCTGCCCTACACTTGTGGGGCCGGGGGACTTGTCCACCCCTTGGCTACTGGTGGCACTGCCGGACGGCGCTCCCCCTTTGGTCGGCACTCCTGGCGAGTGCCATCCTGGCCAATGGGTAGATACGCCCCTGCTCACACATGCAGCCTGCCAGCCTGAGACGGGAAAACTGGGTCCACCGCCCGCGGCATGCTTTACCTTTAGTCAGACAGCTCTGCAGGCTGCGATCAAGTAAAGTAAGTTTAAAACTGGGAAAGGGCCCGGGTGCTGTGATGCTCACTGATGGGAGAGGGGTGCTCTGTTGGGATAGGGGTGGTGGGTGAGAGTGGGTGCTGATACCATGCTTTGCTGGGATAAGGGGTTGCTGTGCTGGGTGAGGGCTCCTCTGTGAGGCTACACCCCTTTTCAGGATCCCATGGGGAGGGGGACACCACCCAAAATCTTACCTAGGGCACTAATTTGGCTAGTGCTGGCTCTGCCCCAGAGTAAGAAGAAACAAGGCAGTGTAATGGACAGGCATGGATCCCGACTCCAGTATCAAGAATGGCTAACAGGTACAGTACAATATGAGCTGGTGGTGAAAATATATAGTGAAAATGAGCCTGGTGAGTGCAGAGGCTGGTGTCTAAATGACAGAGGGGTGAAAAACAAGAGGCTACCAGTCAGACTCAGAACAGCATTGGTAATTTGGGAATAAAAGACTCCATTACTACTTGGATTAAAAGAAAAAAATGAATCCATTTTTGTTATAAAGGAAACCTGCATAGCTTCAGTATCGACTTTCACATTTACCTCATTACAGTATATCTTATAGTCATGGTGTACGTGAGTGCTTTCTCTCTTTAAATCAGGCTAATTAAAGCAGTACAGTATGTTAAGACTAAAGGCTGACAAATGTATTCATTGCAAGATGCAATACTACTACAGGTTAGAAGTATAAATGGATGTGAGTAGGAATTATGCACCTTCATTCATTCTGGTCAGATCATCATCTCACACCAGTGTGGTCTGTAGGAATCGGTATGATATCCCGGCTGCTGCATGGCCAGGAGTTCGAATCCTGGCAGCAGCAGCCCGACAAAACAGCAGAGCCCTGCAGCAGAAGCCCGACAGCGCTGGAAATCCCGATCGTGGTAAGGTAAGTATCAACTAATCTAACCTAACCCCCCTAACCCTAACCCTCCTTAGGGGTGCCTAACCCTAACCTCCCCCCTGTGCCTAACCCTAATCCCCCCTTTAAGTGCCTAACCCCCCCTTCTCCGCTGCCTAAATCTAAGTCCCCCGGGGGGTGCCTAACCCTAAGTCACCCCCGGGGGTGCCTAACCCTAACCCTCCCTCCCCCTAGCCTAACCCTAACCCTCCCGGGGGGAAGCCTAACCCTAATTCCCCCCCGGATGCCCTAAACCTAACACTCCCCCCCGCGGCTGCCGCTCACAGTGCCCGGCATCCCTTCGATCGGGATGCCAGGCGCCTGTCTCCCGGCGTGTCGGGGAAATGACAGGCATCTAGATATAGATGCCGGTCATTTATCCCATGCCGGGATAAAGCAGTCGGGAAGCCGGCTGTCAGGAAGCCGGCAGCCGGCTTCCCGATTGCATAATGGTCTGTAATTGGCCTTTTCAGTATATATTGCAATATCGGGTTTTATTAGTGGAACAATTCAGACTTCTCTTGCATATTATTAATATCATCATCTTTTATATATATGACACCACAAGGGGTCTGCAGCACCTTACAAAGTACAGAAACATTATGGACAAAACAAGAAAAAAGTGACTAATAGTATGGAACATTGCAGGACATTGACATGATTTATAAACATCGCTGCATCAGCAGTTGCATAACCAATGGGCTAGGGCTGTTGAAGGCAGTGGATTGGAGATGATGGCATAAGTGAGGGAAGGAAAATCACATGAGGGAAGAGGGCCCATCTTGTGAGAGCTTGCAGTCTAAAGGGGAGGGGCAGGCAAAGAGGAGAGACAATGAACAAGGAACATGGAGCAGTGTTAGGATAAGAGCTGAAAGGCTTTGATAAAGAAGTGGGTCTTGAGAGCTCGTTTGAAGATTTGTAGAGAGATAGAGAGTCTGGTAAGGAGAGGGGGAGAGTTCCAGAGGTATGTAGCAGCACATGCAAAATATTGGAGGGGGGGAGTGGGAGGAAGTAATCAGCTGGCTGGAGAGGGGCATTAATTTGTAGAACAAAGTGAAAGGACTGGAGTGTGAAGGGAGATAAGGTCACAGATGTAAATAGGAGAGGATTGGATGAGGGCTTTGTAAGAGAGTGTGAAAAGTTTGAATTGGGTTCTGAAGGGGAAGGGGAGGCAGATGTGGTATATTTGGAGAGTTAGATGAGCCAGGAATCAGCATTGAGGACATATTGGAGTAGAAAGAGGTGGAAGAAAGGGAGGCCAGATAACAGGAGGTTACAGTAATTGATTCTGGAGATGACCAGTGAGGTTTGCCTCCATGGTAAGAAAGGGCCTAATCCTGGAGAAATGTTTGAGATGGAAATCATAGTACTGTGAAAGGTGTGTGGTTTGAAGGAGAGGGAGGAGTCAAGAATAGCTAAGCCAGTGAACTTGTGGGCTAGAGGAATTGGTGATGCTGTCAATACATAAAGAATTTGTGGGAGTTGGGGTTATTCAGGAGGGTGGGAAGATTATCAGCTCAGTTTTAGACATGTTAAGTTTATGAAAGCACTGGGGCATCCATGAGGAAATAGCAGGGAAACAGTTGCAGATTCCAGTGAGGAGAGAGGGGGAAAGGTCAGGGGAGGAGAGGTAGATCCGAGTATCATCAGCATAGAGATGATTTTGAAGGCCAAAAGAGTGGCTGAGCTCACCTGAAGTGGGGGTAGAGAGGGAGAATAGGAGAGATCCAAGAACAAAACCTTGGGGGGCACCTAATGAAAAAGGAAGTGGGAGTGGAGTAGAGCCATGAGAGGAGATCAGAAAGAATGGTCAGAGAGGTAGGAGGACAGCCAGGAGTGGGCAGTATCATACAGACAGAGAGAGTGAAGGATTTACAGAAGGAGTGGGTGATCCACAGTGTCAGAAACAGAAGAGAGGTCGAGGAGTATGAGCAGAAAGTAGTGGCCCTTGGATTTGGTAGCAAGGAAGTAATTGTTTACTTTAGTGAGGGCAGGTTCTGTTGAGTGGAGAGGAGGAAAGCCAAACTGAAAAGGGTCAAGCAGACAATGGGAGTAAAGAAATACAGGCCAGGTGAAAACAAAGGGGAGGAGGGAGATTGGGTGGTAGTTAGAGTGTCAGGATCAAAAGTGGGTTTTTTTAAGAATGGGGTAGATAAGGGCATGCTTGAATGCAGAGGGGGCAGTGCCTGATGGGAGGGAGATAATGAAGAGATTGGCTAGCTGGGAACAGGCAACAAGAGGGAGGGTGTAGAAGATGTCGGTGTGGATAGGGTCAAGGGAGGAGGTGGAAAGGGGGAGGACTGGAAAAGGGCCATGACTGCATCTTCAGAAACTGGGGAGAAAGAAGTCAGAATTGGTAAAATAGATGGGGTGAGGCAGGTTGGGAAAGAAGGGGATGGGGTGCTGAGGGTATGGTGGTATGTGATGTCCTGACATATGGATTCAATTTTAGATGTGAAGCGGGTGGTAAAGTCAAGGGCAGAGAGTGAAGAGGGGAAGGGAGGAGGAGATTGGCAGATGAAGGAGTTGAAAGTGGTGAAGAAATAATGAGGGTTGGAGGATTGGGAAGAGATAAGGGTCTTGAAATAAAATTGTTTAGAGAGTGAGAGGGCAACACTGTAGGTTGAAAGCATAAATTTACAATGTAGGCAGTCCACATTGGAGCGCGATTTCCTCCACTGGTGCCCGGCGGTTCATGAGCACTTTTGCAAGTATCTGGTGTATTTGGAATGCCATGGTTGAGGCATGGATCTGTGAGTAGTGACTTGCCACAAAAACAGAGTCAATCGCTGAAGTAAGAGAGACATTATATAGGAAAATGGCTTGATCAGGGCAGGAGAGAGACAAGAGTGGGGCTGCACAGTGCACTCTGCTGCTGCATGGATCTTTCTGGCTCCCGGAAGGAGTATAGTTTGCCTGCTTTGCAGCCACCAGGTGTGTATCTGCAGGAGACAGCTCTGCGGCCCAAAGTGGAAAATTTTGTACCGGGGTGGGGTCCAGTCTACCCCTGGCACTGGTGCAGGCAACTGCTTATGCAATATCCTCACTGACCCCCCCACCAGCAGTGTCAGGCAACATCGGGAGTCTCTTCACTGTCTGCCATCTGGCAAGAAGGGAGCCCCAGCAGTGGTATTGGTAAGCTTTTGCCCCTGTGATGTCACTGCCGCCTACCACCCGCAACCTGCAGCCGCTGGCTGATGACTGTATTTAAAGATCGGCGCCTGTGCATTGCCTATGCCCGCCCTACTGCAGTAGAGGGCATGGCAATTAAACACCGGGGCCCAAAGGGAAATCTACCAAATCCCCGGCAGCCCAGTCTGAGCTTGTCTACTGGATATATATATATAGGGGTGCCGAGAGGGGGGGAGCGGGTACTAATTACCTGGGCCCAGGTTTGCTGGAGGGGCCCGGTGGGGGCCCAGGTCCAGCACCGCTCCCCTCCCCTCTTACATCACAGCAGCCCAGCACATGCTGCTGTGTGCTGGGCTGCACTGGGAGACTGCTTGCAGCTGCTAAGAAGCAGCCACAGCAGTCTCCTATGCCTGTGGGGGGAGCGATCAAGCTGATTGCGTCCAACACTGGTTATGCCCCGGTCTGAGGGGGCTCACTGCGCTGCAAAACTTTTTTTTTTTTAACCTAAATGGGCATGACCACGCCTCCCGGCGCGGCTTTTAGCGGGCCTAGATATATAGCCTTCAAATATAAAGAGTAAAAAACAGCAATGCAAGTACACATATATTTTTTAAGATGGACTGCAAGTCCTAAGATAGAATTTAAACCTATATAGAGCTCTTTTTGCAGTTAAACATATAGATCTGAAATAGCATATAGAACTATTGTTGTCTGGTAATCACCAGTGATATATTGCCCAGACCTTTGCACTGTAAATGGAGATAGATTGAAGAGGAATGTATGCACTGGAGATGACACATGAGTCCCTTTATGCACATCTGCTGACAGCCCAAGTCACCTGACAAAAGCTGACCTAGTCAGGATGTGCTTTATATACCCTGTTCAATATGGCTGCTGATAAGCAGCTGTTTTTCAATGAAAACCTTATCAGCATACCAACATGAGCAGTGTATCACTGTTGTGAAAAAAAATGATTGGTTTCAGAGCTGGAGAGAAATGCTGATCCTTGTAGTGCCACATTGGAAGATCTTGGGATGCCTCCAGGTGAGTTGGTCCTCAATTTAGAAACACATAAATTTATGACCCAAAGTGGGGTTATTATTATGTAGTGTGGGACCACCTGAGCAGAGACTTTATTCAACGGTGGTTTATCATATATTTGCAAATTTGTGTAATCTAGTCCTCTGCATTGTATTATTATGTAGGATGCAAGTCTCTTTTGCTGGATCATTGCAGAGTGCTGGGGAAATTGTGTCTTTTTTTTTTCTTGTCTAGATTAAGTCCTCCCTAACACGCACCTGTGATATGCAAATAAATTGATTATGAGACATTCCATTCTGTGTAAGAACCACAAAATATTTCTTTGTGGTGATTAAAAATTGAACAATAAAATTCTGTTTGCTTTTTGTTCACTTTGTTGAAATTTTGACCACTTTGATTACATTTTATTTGATATGTTAGAATGATAAAAAAGACTAGTTGTATTTTCTATAAATACAAAATCCTCTGGGAAAAAACAAGAAACACTTTGTGTGAGTACTACATAAAAACATCAGTGACATTAATGTTGGAGTATGAGTGTCGATGTCAAAAAATGGCCTAAACACAGGGGTGAAAAACCCTCAGCAGCAAAAGGATTAAGGGGACATAGGGACTTTAGGCCCAATACTATTAGCACTTAAGGCAAGGGCCGGTGCAAGGTTTCTTGGCACCCTAGGCATTTCTTCAGACTTACGCCCTCCCCCCCTGCCCCCACTCACAATAGCTGCACAAGCCCTTATACACTGCCCCCAGTAGTGGCCCCCCATGCAGTGCCCCCAGTAGTGCCTGCAGTAGTGGTCTCCACTATGCAGTGCCCCCAGTAGTGGTCCCCCCTATGCAGTGCCCCCAATATAGTGCCCCTTATACAGTGCCCTCAGTAGTGCCCCTTATACAGTGCCCCCAGTAGTAGTCCCCACCTATGCAATGCCCCATATATAGTGACCCCAGTTGTAACCCACCCTATGCAGTGCCCCCAGTAGTGGTCCCCCAGATGCAATGCTCCCAGTAGTAGTCTCCCCCCCAGCAGTGCCCCCAGTAGTAATCCCCCCAGTAGCAGCCCTCCCCCAACAGTGCCCCTAGTAGTAGTTCCCCCCAGCAGTAATCCCTCCCTATGCAGTGCCCCAAGTAGTGGTCCCACCAGTGCAGTGCCTCCAGTAGCAGTGCCCCTAGAAGTAGCCCCCCCAGCAGTGCCCCCAGCAGTAATCCCCCCTACCCAGTGCCCCCAGTAGTAGTCCCCCCAGCAGTGCCCCCAGTAGCAGTCCCTAACCAACAGTAGTCCCCCCAGCAGTACCCCTAGTAGTAATCACCCTCTATGCATTGTCCCCCAGTAGTGATCCCACCAGTGTGCAGTGCCCCCAGTAGTACCCCAGCAGTGCCTCTAGTAGTACTCCCAGCAGTGCCCCTAGTAGTCCTCCAAGCAGTGCTCCTAGTAGTCCCCATAGTAGTACCCCCAGCAGTGCCCCTAGTAGTACCCCCAGCAGTGCCCCTAGTAGTATCCCCAGCAGTGCCCCTAGTAGTACCCCCAACAATGCCCCTAGTACTACCCCCAGCAGTGCCCCTAGTAGTCCCCCAAGCAATGCTCCTAATAGTCACCCTAGTAGTAACCCTGCAGTGCCCCTAGTAGTACCCCCAGCAGTACCCCTAGTAGCACCCCCAGCAGTGCCCCTAGTAGTACCACCAACAGTGCCCCTAGTAGTACCCCAGCAGTGCCCGTAGTAGTCTGTCCCCCCCGCCAGACACACACACACACACACACACACAAAAAACCCCTCCACTTGCCTTAATCCCTGCTCCGGCATGCTCCTCCGTCTAGCATCCTCCCGGGTCGGCCCGCTCTGCATGATGGGAGAGACATTCATGACGTCTCTCCCATTAGCCACTGCAGGAGCCGAAAGATGGAGCTCATGAGTGAGCTGCAGCCCGGCTCCGGCAGTGGGCACAGCAGCCGATGAGAGTCTGTCTGACTCTCATCGGCTGCTAAAACAAACACACGGCTGGCAGCGCTGGCAGCTGTGTGTTTGTTCCTAGAAGTGTAGTGCGGACGGCACTCATGTGCCGTCTACACTACCTCCCCCTGCAGTGGCCGGTGCTCTTAGGCAAATGCCTAAGTTTGCCTAGTGGTAGCGACGGCCCTGCTTGAGGCGCCTCTGGGAAAGCCTTACCTCCTATGTTCTGTTGAATAAGTCAGTTGGAGTTAAGGTGCCCACACACATAGCGATATTTTACCCGATCTGGCCGATTCCGACGCATTGGAATGACAGATCGTGTAAAATATGCCAAAATCATGAGGAAATTGTGAGTCCCCACTCACGATCACGATGCGATGCGCGTCCCCACAGGTCGCTCATCAAATCTTCAGATCTGCCGTGCTGTAGGGCAGATCTGACAATTTCAAGTGAGGATGTACTGGAGTAATTAGGAGGCACGATAGATTGTGTGTCACATTGGCAGCTTTTTCATACCAAATCGTGTGCAGGACTGCCGGGGAGCTCCCGGGGAGAGTTCAGGGGGAAATCGTGTACATCGGCTTATCGGGAACACATCGATATATGTGTGGGCACCTTTAGGGAGTTTGACTATAATCAAAGTCAGATTGTATCAGACCAAAGCAAGGATGCTGACATCCAACCCATGATAGATTGTATTCAAATAAAGGAAGAATTTTATTAGCCAAGATAGGATTCTATACTGATGAATTTTGAGGCCGAGAGGAAGACAGCAATTTCAACGTGTCTTACCTAAAAAGTACAAAGAACTAGTGTCCTCTTCTTTACATGATAACTGTGTACATTTAGTTATAAGTAAAATCTTAGGTGTTAATAACTGACAGGTTTTATTAGCCTAGTATGGAGAAAGTCATCAAAAGATATTGTAAGACCTGTGGGAATTGTGTAGCGCGAAAAACTCTACCCACCCATTCTGCTCTATTAGTGAATATTAATAACAGTGGAACCATGAATTTATTATGTATAGATTTCCTGTCACTTGAAGGTAACACAGAGATACAGATATGAGATGCACAAGCTTGTATCTCAAAGGATCATAGAGCTATGAACATAGCAAAAACTTTGTGGGAAAAGTTCTTTGTGCATTATGGGTTGCTCGCTCAATTACATTTGGACCATGGGAGGGGTTTTGAAAATAAACTGATTAACAAATTCTGTATATAATAGGGAATACAAAAATCCCATACCACAACCTGCTACAACCAAGGGGATGAACAACCAAAACATTTCAATAGAACCCTGCTCCATATGTTCGGAACCCTGGACCCTGTCCATAAAGCTCCGTGGTGTATGCATATTTGTCAGCTAGTACACTCTTATAATTCATCTGGAATGAGGCCAATAGGGTACTCCCCCTAAGCAATTATGTTCGGACGGGATGCCCAACTACCTATAGACGTTTAACATACGAAGGAGAAAAGTAAGTAGTTAGCAGGGTGCACTCGGACCAAATTCATTAATAAAAGTCAAACACTTTATTAGTATACATTCAAAATTATTGACAAATATTATAATTTGAAATGTGGTGAAAAAGAATTGAAATAAGTGTAATAAAATTTGTTCTACACAAACTATGGTCGTTTTTTGTCATTCTTATAATTAATATGAATTGGTCATTGTCTGTTTGTCATTCTTATAATTAATATGAATTCTAATGGCATAATAGCCTGATTCTAATGATGTGCTTATTCACTGCCTTCAATTTACCAATTGTCAGTGTTACTTAACAGGTAATCTCCTCAGTTTATACACATAAAGTTTCAATTGCCCACCAGGACACTGTTATGGCGATGTGTCAATTGTTAAAAACTTTTGTAGCAGAATATTATATTGTAACAGTTATCATAACACATTCTACTGGTCTAGGAGGGTGGAGTGGAATGTTACCATAAAAGAGTAATGTTTAGATAGTTTCAAAGTAAGAAAATGCTTAGTGGTACAATAACACAGTCTCTTACATAGACATTATATTCAAATATTTTATTTTTAAAGCATCCTTCTCCAACTTTATTTTATTATGGGTATATCACTATAATGATAATTATGGAATAGGGTATATTGATTGTTTGCCAATATTGGAATACAGACATTAGTGCTTTGCACAACACGTTATCACTATTCACTATAATCTTTAAACATGTATCAGCAACCATATTAGTATAGTATATTATTCATCTACAGTGCATCCGGAAAGTATTCACAGCGCTTCACTTTTTCCACATTTTGTTATGTTACAGCCTTATTCCAAAATGGAAGAAATTCATTTTTGTCCTCAAAATTTTAAACAGAATACCCCATAATGATAACGTGTAAAAGTTTTTTGAGATTTTTGCAAATTTAATTAAAAAAAACCTAAGAAATCACATGTACATAAGTATTCACAGCCACCACTCATAATTGATTAAGAAATAAATTAACTTTATTTTTTTCTCATATATCAAATTATACAATATAATTTTCATTATGACATTCCTTATTCATACATATTTAACCTCTGGTTGACTGTTGCACCAGGGCTATTGATACTGTTTAGGAGAGTGTCGGACTGTTATCTCTCTCTCTCTCTCTCTCTCTCTCTCTCTCTCTCTCTCTCTCTCTCTCTCTATATATATATATATATTTTTGAAGCTGAATAATTGGCTAAGACAAGTTCAGGTTAAAAAGATGCCATCTTGAAAATGAGATCGCAAGACGCCATTTTGCGAATGTCCGCCTAAGCGCCATTTTAAATAAACTCACATTTTAGTACATGTGGTGATAATACTAATAGTACCATGCATTTGCATCTTTCACCATTTCTCATACACACATTAATAAGTTAACTAGCATCCTTATTTCAAACCCTGAATACCCACACATTACATATTCACACATAAGGTTCAATAAGCTCTAAAGTATATGATTTACGTTGGTTCAGTTAGTTTAAATGCTGAGAAATAAATATATTTGATAACTAAGGTATTATACATGCTAAACAAGTCATGTTTGGAGTTGTACTGATGCGTATACTTTTTACAGTATTCCGGTGTTATCGGTGGTGAGATCGCATCATGCATTCCCGAGTTATGGATCGCAGAGCCTACAAGCAACAAAATGTATATTTTACAAACAACTGTTAGGATGCTACGAGAGGCATAAAGAGGAAGACCCCCAGCTGTTAGAGGCAGGGAGAGTCTGTTTGACCCAGCCTGTTAAATGTGTTGTAACAGATGCTTCACCCCTGGGATCCAATGATATCAGCAACAGACTTCCCTATTGTCCTGTTTATTCTGGGGGGTATAAATATGAGTGCACGAACGCTGGTTCTGAGTCTTTGTGCTGAATGCTGAATGATGAGGGGTCTCTTGCTGATGCCTATCTCTGGGTCCGGAAGCGCCTGCGTATGTATACTGTACTTGGGTCTGTATAATTTCCTTTTGCACCTAAATTGTGTCTTGGTCAGTTGCGTGTAACTGTCTGAACTTTTACCTGAATATCACTTGTGCTTTGGAACCACAGATTCCACGTCTAAGTCATTATTTATGGTGTGACTGTGTGCGCAAATTAGCATCATCCTTAGAAGGTATAGGCAGGACATTAGAAGGTATAGGCAGGACATTAGAAGGTATAGGAAGGTGTGGATAGAGGTTCTGATCCAGTATCGTTAGTTGGGGGCTCGTAGTGAAGTCACTTACCTGCTCACACGGTACATATGGTCATCGATACTTCAGCAAAGGGTGGAGTGGCCACATGCAGGGTTTGCCTGCAACCGCTTTGTGCTGAAAGATCGCTATCCATCTCCGTGTGAATCAAGGGGGCTGACTAGAATCCAGGGACAAGAGAGGAAAAAGTTTGTTTTCCTCTGTTGATAGAACCTTACGTTTAAAGGGGTGTTGCAGTACTGAGTACACGGCTAAGTCGCAGGTTTGTGCATAGCAGAGATGCACTTTTGCATACGCAGTTAAAAAGCCATTATATGGTTGTGTGGTAGTCGCATTATTGTGTATGTGACTGGTCGCACAATAGCGTATACGTACTTCCAGTTGTGCTGCCACGTGTTTGAACAAAGCCATTGAGGTTTTCATTTTTTTCTATTACCAATATCTGGGATAACGTGTATTTTTCTGCGCAGGAAAAAAGTGTGTAACAGTGAATACTTGTTGAACAAAGTTAAGGGTATTGTATGATCCTTAAGGGCTAGGTGCAAGGGTTAGCCTAGCCACTCGGTAAGCAGCTTTACCGTTCTATACACAGTAGCAGGTGTACATGTTGTCTTTGTTGTAGAGAGGTGCGTGAGAGTAGCCGACATATAAACTCTCATAGGTGTGGAAGTTGCCTTACTAAATCTTATCCGGGTGTGGAAGTTGCCTTTTTCAAATCTTATCCAGGTGTGGAAGTTGCCTTACTAAATCTTATCCAGGTGTGTGGGCGCCGCCGACTTAAATCGTCCAGAGGTAAGTGAAAGTGTCTTGATTGTCTTTCACTGGTTAAAATCTTTATTGAAAAGCGTAGGAGTTGTCTCAGAATGGGAGCCACGCAAACAGTAGAGATGTTAGGCAATGATGTGCTGCTAATGGAGGCGCTGATCGGATCGGCCCGTCGTATCATGCATACCAAGTACGGTACTTATGCAATAAGGTATTGTGATTTATGGTTTAATATGACGAGGAAGAGTGTTAGACCATTTCCCAGAATTGGTAGTTTTGATAAAAATGTGTTAGACAATGTCCGGGATCACATAAGTTTGATGCGCTCCTGAGAGAAAAAGGTTAAATATTTTGAATGTTTAAAAGTGTGGCAGCATGAAGGGGATGCGTGGCTTAACAATGTGCAAACGACGCAAACTAGCGTCACAAACACATTGTCAGAAAATACATCCGCGACACTAAATTGCAATACAGGCGAGCCGCAAAATGGCGTGCACGTGCGACAAGGTAGCATTGTGGAGAGTATTGCCAGCAGTTCACGCTCACCTCCCCCACCTTATGTGGATGGAGGTGCAAGTACAGTAACCAAAAATACCCATAAAAACGTAACAAGCAACTTGTACCCTCTCTTAAGCAACTATAAAGAAAATGTTCATGATGCGGATGATGAGCCTATTGTGATGTCTGCCATTTCCCATGCTGTGCAGATGATAGATGCTGCATCACCACAATCACGAGTGGTGCCGCCATCTCCATCGGTAACAGCAAGGGAAGTGTTAGTGTCCTCTGCACCCGTAGAGGAAGTTGTTCCTACCATACGCAGCAGCAGCAGAATAAACCCCCAGCCAGGTAACCAGGTCAAAGGTAGCAGCGCTACCGGTCTGCATCCCATTCGGACAATAACTGTTCCAAATGGAAATGCAGACGCAAACGGTATAGTGCCCACGAGGGAAGTAGTAATGCATCGTCCTTGGACAAGAGCAGAACTAAATTCCATCATAAATGATTTCCCCGATCCCAAAAAGGAATTAGCCAAATGTGGAAGATTTTTGAGAAATTTGGGTAGTTCACATGAGCCCACTAATAAAGATTGGCGTGTGGTGTTAAGGGCCTGTCTGCCACGCAATACCGACGTGACAAAATTTATCACGGATTGTGTATTGGATTGTGACGTTCCCCTAACAGACCAAGTAAACCAAGGTAACATTTCCCGCATTGTAACTCAATTGGGTATATATTTTCCAGTAGTAGTTAACTGGAACAAAATTTTCACCATTAAACAAAAAGAGAGTGAGACTGCAGAAGATTACTGCGATCAGGCTCTGCAGGCTATCACCCAGTACACTGGGATAGAAGATATTAAAGATAGCACTCATCACAGGGAAATGATAGTCACGGTACTTGTGGACGGTCTGAAAGAGAGTTTAAAGACTCGGGTTCAGACCTCACAGCCTGGCTGGCGGGGACTTACAATAGATACCCTCATAGAAACCGCTATTGAACATGATAAAAACATCTCCAAAAAGAGAGAAGCCCAGAGCGAAAATCTAATGGCTGTCAGTATACAATCTCTGGAGGGAATGACGGTAACACCACAGAAAACAGACACACTTGCACTTGCACACACACTCACTTCTGAACAAGTATGTGCTCTCACTAACCCCACTCAACAACAAACAAAACTCTATCCCACTAGCCCGATGCAACCACAGGTCCCAGGCTATCCACCAACCTCTTATCCCCCACAATACCCTTACCCTCCCTATCCTTACCCATATCCACCACCTTTACCCTCTGCGCAAATCTCACAACACCACATGTCTTCACCCGAAACACGAACATGTTGTAACTGTAAACAAACAGGAAACTTAAGTAGAAACTGTACAGTAAAAGGAGTAGGGATCTCACATCAGGGAAGACCTAGATATCCCCATAAGGGATATGCACAGAGGCCAGCAAATGTTCAGCAGGCACCAGCTCCAATTGTGCCGTAAATGCTTTATTGGAGAATGGTAGCCAACGCTAGGGGTCAGGTCATACCTGTAGTCTACAGATGGTCAGGTTAATGGGAAGTACTAGGGAAGAACCGGTCATGATGGTTGATGTAGCTGGTACTGAATATCCTTTTCTTGTAGACACAGGGGCGACCAGGTCGGTGATAAAATCTCCCGTTAATTTGCAGGTGACCAACGAGACAGTACCAACAATGGGTGTAACAGGTAAAGTGGAACATTATCCTTTAACAAAGTCCACAGAGGTTACTATTGGGCCGTTGCATACCAGGCATTCTTTTCTCCTGGCTGCTGCGGCTCCTACTAACCTACTGGGCAGAGACTTGTTATGTAAGATGGGATGTGTTATATATTGCACCCCTGATGGTGTATTTTTAGATATCCCAGAGAGAATGGTATACGAGGTGCGGGATATGCTAGACACTCCACAAAGGATAATGTATCACTCTACCGTTTTAAATGAAACTCCATCACAGGTAGATGAAATGTTGTCCCTAATTCCAGATTCCCTTTGAACTAAAGATGGACAGGACACTGGATTAATGGCAAATGTAAGCCCTGTAATGGTAAATTTAAAAAGCGGAAGGCAAGCTCCAAAAATTCCCCAGTACCCACTAAAGCAGGAGGTAGAACTAGGGGTTTTTCCAATAATTGAGCGATTATTGCAACAGGGAATTTTAGTTCGTACAGCTAGTGTAGCCAACAGTCCCATCTTTCCAGTGAAGAAGAGTGGTGGGAGGGGTTATAGGCTGATACAAGACCTTAGAGGTGTCAATAAGGTAGTAGAGAGCCAATTCCCCATAGTGCCGAATCCAGCTGTCATTTTGATGCAAATCCCACCAAATGCAACCCATTTCACTGTCATTGACCTCTGTTCAGCTTTCTTCTCTGTGCCTCTCCATCCTGACTGTCAGTATCTATTCGCATTTACATACAGAGGTTTGCAATACACATGGACACGATTACCCCAAGGTTTCATAGACAGCCCCAGTATCTTCTCCCAGGCATTGCAAGACTGTTTACAATCTTTTCAACCTGCCAATGGATCTGTTCTAATTCAATATGTGGACAATTTATTGCTATGTTCTGACTCGTTTATGTCATGTTTGAATGATACTAAACTTTTGTTACTTCATCTCTCACAAACAGGACACAAGGTGGCTAAGGACAAACTACAGCCGTGCCAATCCAGAGTAAAATATTTGGGACACTGCCTAACCCAGGGGTTACAACACCTTACAACAGATAGAATCCAGGCCGTACAAAACATGACAGTGCCGCAGAATCAACAGCAAATTCATACCTTCTTGGGAATGTGCGGATACTGTAGAATGTGGATACCAGGTTTTTCTATTTTGGCCTTACCTTTACAGGAATTAGTCTCTTCCTCAAAACCCGATCGTGTCATACACACAGAGGAATCAGAACAGGCTTTCCTTAATCTTAAGGATAGTCTGACAAGAGCTCCTGCATTGGGAATACCTGATTATGAAAAATCTTTTGATTTGTATTGTACGGAAGCCGATGGTTGTGTTGCAGGTGTCCTTACACAAAAACATGGTGATGCCAGTAGGCCCGTAGCATACTACTGTGCCCAATTGGACACGGTAGCAAGATCACCCCCCACCTGTTTGAGAAGTGTAGCAGCTACCGCTTTATTGGTGAGTAAAAGTGAGGACGTAGTATTGGGCCATGATATGATTGTCTACACTCCCCATGCTGTATCTGCTCTGTTGAACTCAACTCAAACCAGGCACGTCTCCTCGGCTAGGTTCACCAAATGGGAACTAGCTCTAATTGCTCCTGCAAATATTACTGTTAAACGTTGCAGTACGCTGAATCCAGCAACATACCTACCATATGTACAACATGATATACAATGGGTGGAAGGAGAGGAGTTGCTGGCGGGAGGTGAGTTCGGCAGACATAATGATACGCACGATTGTATGACATATCTGAATCAGACCTTTACTGCTAGACCTGACATACATGACACACCTTTAGAGAATGTGGATGTAACATTTTATACGGATGGGAGTTGTCATAGACAAACAGACACAGGTGAATTATGTACAGGTTATGCTGTTGTAAATGACACAGACATTATAGAAGCTAAACCTCTCAGCCCTCCTCACTCAGCCCAGGTGGCAGAGTTAGTAGCACTGACTAGAGCATGTGAACTGGCAGCAGTCAAATCTGCTAACATTTACACTGACTCGAGGTACGCATTCGGGGTGGTGCACGATTTTGGGGCTCTATGGCGTCTGAGAAATTTTATAACAGCAGCAGGCACACCAGTTGCACATTCCCGACACATAAAACATCTTCTAGAAGCAATCCAACTGCCCAAAGCAGTGGCAGTAATTAAATGCAAAGCCCACACATGTGAGGATGACCCGGTGTCACTGGGCAACAACAGAGCTGATGAAGCTGCAAAATGGGCAGCAGGGTTAAAAATGTTTCCTCCAACTGAAACAATTATGTCATTTCAAACTACTGATATGTTGATATTAATTGAGATGCAAAATTTGTGTTCAATTCAGGAAAAATCCATTTGGAAGTCCAAGGGATGTGGGCAAGAGTCCTCTGGGCTCTGGAGGGATGGACATGGTAAGCCAGTAGCCCCCAAGGCATATTACCCCAGCCTGGCTGAGGCAGCACACGGTCTGACTCATCTGAGTAAACAGGGTATGTGCAAGTTGGTGAGGGCATACTGGTGCGCACCAGGTTTTTCTTCACAAGCAGAGAAGATAGCAATGTCCTGTCTGACCTGTTTGAGAAAGAACATAGGGAAAGCGATCCCTACCAAACCGCCCCACATTCCACCGACTGATGGACCTTTCCAGGTGATACAAATTGATTTCATCCAATTACCACCCTGCAGGAACCTTAAGTATGTATTAGTGTGCACAGACGTATTTTCTAACTGGGTTGAGGCTTACCCAGTGGCCACTAATACTGCTGCATTTACTGCTAAGAAAATAGTTCAGGAATTTGTATGCAGGTACGGTATCCCTAAAATCATCGAGAGTGATAGGGGAACCCATTTCACAGGTGATGTTTTTCAAAATATGTGTAAGCTGATGGGTATTAATAGCCGACTTCACACCCCATACCGAACGCAAGCCAGTGCCAAGGTAGAGATGATGAACGGGACTATTAAAAATAAGCTAAGTAAAATCATGGCAGAGACTGGACTAGGATGGCCAGAAGCTTTACCTTTGGTCCTACATAGCATAAGGACCACTCCTAGACCTCCTCTGAATCTGTCCCCATTTGAAATATTGTTCGTTAGACAACCTAATTTGATTATAAGTCCACAGGAAGGTCTAAAGGGTAACAACGAGGTAACTGTGAAGTATCTTATATCAATGAGTAAGCAGTTAAAGCAACAGCAGCAGAAACTAAAAATTTTGTCTAATGATATGCCTGAAACAAACTGTCATGATGTTGAACCAGGAGAATATGTAATGATCAGAAATTTATTGCGTTCAGGTTGTTTGATCGGTGGGAAGGTCCGTACCAGGTGCCGCTGACGAGTACTACATCTTTGAAGGTGGCCGAGAGAGATACCTGGGTCCATTCCACTCACTGCAAAAAGGTCAATCAACTGGTGGAGAAACAAGTCGGAGACAAAGCTGATAGCGTGGATCTGTCGCTCGCGAGCTTGTTCCGGGAGGATTGAAAAGGTCGTAGTAAGATACCTGAACTGAGAGAAATTTGCAGGTCTTGTTGTGACAATGGACGGGCCTGCTGTGTTCATTTTCATATTCTCTTTTAGAGTGTTCACCATCCTGGTCAGTCCGGGGATATCCAGTGTCTGTGATGGGGGACCGATTGAGGAAACGGGAGCTGATGGCAGTGCTGATGGAGTGGAATCAGGAGGAGTGCAATGCCAATCAGGGGAGTGTCTTTCCAATCTTAGTACTGTTATTGTTAAAAGAGCTGTCATTCCAGATACTCGGGGAAGGTGTGGAGGGTTATCGTCTGAAGATTCCTGTATTTGTGAGCTTTGTGGGTCCCTAGTTGATGAGAACTGTATCCAACGGTGCCAACCTAAATATAATCCGTACTGGGGTGGGTATCCTCTAGAGGATTATCATAGCATGGTAGGCAAAGTGTTAAATCAGCATAACGTAGGGTTGGTGCCATTTCCGCTGAATATCACAGAAATTTTAGAATTACAAAAAGGGAAAACATTGGATGGAAAATTCCTCTCATCCAAACCACCTAATTTCAAACTCTATCAATTCCAAGTAGATAGATCACTTTTGTGTTTAAACATAACCAACCCCAATAAACCCAGGAGTTGGGAAGTGACGGGGAATAATCAGATGATGACCTTCTCACAAAGAGCTGATAATGAGTCCATAAATCATGATCTATTGTGCTCCATTAAGTCTGGTGGGAAACATTTTAGGTATCGATATACATTGAGTTCCACCAAAGAAATTATTGGTAAGGTGCCAAATGGTTATTGTGCTAAAATAATACAGCCAGAAACTTGCATGTACCAGATGGAAGAACCAGAAATAGGATTGTTTGCAAGGGAAATGTGCTTAATGATAATGAAGCATACCATTCCTTATGTTCTCCCTGATAATGTATATTTCATCTGTGGAAGAAAAGCGTATAAATGGCTCTCCCCGAGTTCCGAAGTTTTGTGTTACCTGGGAAGAGTAGTCCCAGAAGTTATGACCCTCACACATGTTGAAATGCTGGGTATACATAAAAACACACCGTCACCATATCTTCACACACAATATGAACACAGAGGCAAAAGAAATATGGTACCTGGTGATATACATAAAGCCACTCAGTTAATCAGTGAGACAACTGGCTTTCAAGTTCTGGTCGCATTGGACCCCACCAGGATCGCTCGGGGTACATTCAATTTTAGATATATCCAGGAACTTGCTAAATTAATAGATAATATCACCGAAATGTATGATGACACATTTAGGTATACAGGGAAAGAATTACCAGCGTACAAGAAAGAACTGGTGCAACACAGGCTAGTGTTGAATTATTTAACTGCTGTTACTGGAGGGTATTGCGTAACATTGGCCACCCAATTTGGAGTAAAATGTTGCACCTATGTCACCAAGGATACCAGCGACCCTAAGCAGGTGATAGACCGGAAGATGGATGAAATTCTGCAGCTAAAGTGGGAATTTCGCAAGAACCATAACGCTACAGTGGCTGAAGTAGGGGAACAGATAGAAGGATGGGTGTCATGGCTGAACCCAGTAAAATGGTTCTCAGGTCTAGGGGAATGGGTCCAGGAAGTGATCGCCAGCATAGGCAAATTCTTAATCCTTATACTGATTGTCATCATAATAATTGGCATATGCATCCGGTGTGTTCCTATTGTGTTGAAGTGTGGAAAATGTAGAAACAGAGTGAAACGAAAGAATGAAACTATGATGGTGGTCAGTAATGACAATATGTATACTGAGGTAAATATATAACTGCATTACAACCCTGAACTAGGAAATACCATTGTTTGATGTATTATATTTAGACATGCATAGAATGTATTATTGAAATGTTATTCATAGAACACCTCAGATGATGTAAAGTCTCAAATTCCCCTTCAAGACTGCTATTATAAGACTGGTGCATTCGCACACCTTTCACATGAGTAGTTTTATGTCCCCACCCAGAGACACATTATTGATGGATAAAAAACCACCTTGTGCCATCCCATGATAACACTAAATAATATGTAAATGTAAGCCTAAATTAAATTCTAATAGCAGATTGTGATAGCATGTTGTTTGCTATCAAAGGGTGGACTGTCGAAGCTGAATAATTGGCTAAGACAAGTTCAGGTTAAAATTTAATTGCAACAACGCCATCTTGCGACTGGCCGCAAGACGCCATCTTGAAAATGAGATCGCAAGACGCCATTTTGCGAATGTCCGCCTAAGCGCCATTTTAGATAAACTCACATTTTAGTACATGTGGCGATAATACTAATAGCACCATGCATTTGCATCTTTCACCATTTCTCATACACACATTAATACACACAATTGCGCTGTTAACTAGTCACATATTAGCGAATGCATAGGACTTTGTATGAAACCGCTGTTTTATTAGCTTTATGCGCACGCATCTGCCCCAAGTTAACTAGCATCCTTATTTCAAACCCTGAATACCCACACATTACATATTCACACATAAGGTTCAATAAGCTCTAAAGTATATGATTTAAGTTGGTTCAGTTAGTTTAAATGCTGAGAAATAAAGATATTTGATAACTAAGGTATTATACATGCTAAACAAGTCATGTTTGGAGTTGTACTGATGCGTATCCTTTTTACAGTATTCCGGTGTTATCGGTGGGGAGATCGCATCATGCATTCCCGAGTTATGGATCGCAGAGCCTACAAGCAACAAAATGTATATTTTACAAACAACTGTTAGGATCCTATGAGAGGCGTAAAGAGGAAGACCCCCAGCTGTTAGAGGCAGGGAGAGTCTGTTTGAACCAGCCTGTTAAATGTGTTGTAACAGATGCTTCACCCCTGGGAACCAATGATATCAGCAACAGACTTCCCTATTGTCCTGTTTATTCTGGGGGGTATAAATATGAGTGCACGAATGCTGGTTCTGAGTCTTCGTGCTGAATGCTGATTGACGAGGGGTCTCTTGCTGATGCCTATCTCTGGGTCCGGAACCGCCTGCGTATGTATACTGTACTTGGGTCTGTATAATTTCCTTTTGCGCCTAAATTGTGTCTTGATCAATTGCGTGTAACTGTCTGAACTTTTACCTGAATATCACTTGTGCTTTGGAACCACAGATTCCACGTCTAAGTCATTATTTATGGTTTGACTGCGTGCCCAAATTAGCGTCATCCTTAGAAGGTATAGGCAGGACATTAGAAGGTATAGGCAGGACATTAGAAGGTATAGGAAGGTGTGTATAGAGGTTCTGATCCAGTATCATTAATATATATATATATTTATTGCCCTAGACTATTATTACACCTGGATGGATTTGGATTTATTATAAGGTTTCATTTTTTTCACAGCCCATAGAAAAACCAGTACCATACATTTGAATGGAATTTTTTTTGACCAATGAGACTGCAGGATAAGGGATAAAAGGAAGTGGACATTATGCATTTGGTTAATGCCTTGATAAAGCCTTCTGGTGAAACGGCCGCTTGCTCTTTAATGGCCGTTGTCCACGTTCTAATGTATAGATTATGATGTGACTTGTTACTGCACTGTTTATGCACAAACTGCCCAAAGTGCTATATGAATGTATTCTGAGTAAAAATACTGGTACATGTTATTGCATTGTACATGCGTCTATGAGGATTAGTGCAGCAGCATTAAAAAAGTACAGCACAGCGCAGCTCCCAGATAGCAGCTGGGATGGATGCAATACTTACCTTTGGGGCTCTCCAATGACCACTGTCTGCATTGCTTACTCACAAACTGCCCAAAGTGCTATATGAATATATTTGAAGAATAATCACTGGTACATGTCATTGTATTATATAAGCGTCTATGAGGACTAGCGCGGCAGTGTGAGTACAGCACCGTGCGGCTTCCCAACAGCAGCCATGACAGACTCTATACTTACTGTACCTTTGGAGAATAGTTAAGCTGTCTCCATAAAATATAGAGCAATATTCAGTACCGTCTGGACAATCTCGAACTGATTTAATCTAACAGTGAATGTCATCAGTACGTATAACTTTTTGAGGAAAATCACTGTTAGGTCTGTAAATGTGGCTGTATCACAGCAGGAAATGAAGTATATATACAACGAGGGAGACTAAGCTAAACATAGTAGACTGTATTATCACACAATAGTGAATGTGGCTAATTATTTATGTGTAATTTACACAGTAATATTGGTTGCTTTAAGAAAAGAAGGATGCTTTATAAATAATATATTTGAATATAATGGCTATGTAAGAGACTGGGTTATAGTACCACTACGCATTGTCTTACTTTGAAACTATCTAAACATTAATCTTTTATGGTACCATTCCACTCCACCCTCCTAGACCAGTAGAATGTGTTATGATAACTGCTACAATATAATATTCTGCTATAAAAGTGTCTAACAACTGACACATCACTGTAACAGTGTTCTGGTGGGCAATTGAAACTTTATGGGGTAAATTTACTAAAGTGAGAGTTTTAAGAAGTGAGTTTTAGAAGAGATGTTACCGATAGCAACCAATCAGATTCTACTTAACATTTAACTAGCACCTTCTTGAAAATAATAGCTAGACTCTGATTGGTTGGTATGGGCAACATCTCCTCTAAAACACTTCTAAAAACTCTCACTTTAGTAAATTTATCCCAATGTGTATAAACTGAGGAGATCACCTGTTAAGTAACACTGACAATTGGTAAACTGAAGGCAGTGAATAAGCACATCATTAGAATCAGGCTATTATTCCATTAGAATACATATCAATTATAAGAATGACAAAAAGACAATGACCATAGTTTGTGTAGACAAACTCACAACTCTTTATTTTATACTTCACCACATTTTAAAATAATAATATTTGTCATTAATAATTTTTAATGTATACCAATAAAGTGTTTGACTTTTATTTATGAATTTGGTCTGAGTGCACCCTGGTAACTACTTACTTTTCTCCTTCATATGTTGTTAATAGTATTTTATCTAGTCAAGGGTAGCACCTCGGAATAGCCTCACTATATTCTGTTGGAATAACACCAATTTATACATTAACCAATACTCGAGCATTGGACCATATAAGAAGAGGACACCATACAATTAAAATACTCATAGATGTCTGTATTGGGATTTCCAAAGTCCTTCTCACACAAAGTATACAACGGGAGCTGAATAAAGCCTACTAATTAGCTGTAACTGCTTCTCAAAAATTGGGAAAGAAGCATAATATTCAATATGCCATCTGAGTTCGGGAGCAAGTTCTAATCCCAGGTGACAGAGTACTGATAAGGCAATGCGGGCTTCCCACAAGACACAAAATAGATAATCAATGGAAAGAGTGACCCTATATTATTTAAAAAAAAATTCCTGGTGTTACTGTATATATAAGCTTATATACAAAACAAATCAGGGGCCTACTTTGTATTATAGTTGAGTACCCTTACTCCTTATTAGCCAAGGACCAAATCTAGTAGACTCCCTAGGCCTCCTATGGTTCTTACATACGATATGACCAAATGGGACAGTCATCTGAGATTCCCCACTACATACATCTCAAACGGATATGCTTGTGGCCCTATATTGGATATAGGGGTTAGTTAGGAGAAATTAATTATGGGTGAATGAAGGATAAAAGTAATAATGTAATGTTTATGTTGCTATGTCTTATAAAATAATCTAAATAAATGTTATCATGACATTGCACCAAGGGAGAATGTAACCCCTGTGTGAGGTAAGAAAATGAATTAATTATGTGAGCAATTCATGTAAAATATATATGTATTTCTAGTAGGGATGTGCGCCGGACCATTTTTGCCGGACTTGGATTTGGATTTGGTTCTAATTCGTCGTCCGGCTTTGGATTTGGATTTGGATTTGCCAAACTGCGGTGACTGGCTTTGGATTTGGATTTGGATTTGGATTTTTTTACAAAAATTGACAAAAAAAGCTAAAATCACATAAATTGGTCTTTTTTTTCTTCCTAGAGTATTATTAACCTCAATAACATTAATTTCCAGTCAATTTAGACCATATCACAGCTTATAATATTGTTTTCAACATTATTGGCCAAAGGTTGCAGTGAGCTGACTGGTTACTAAGCAACAAAGCAGCGGCACAACGACACAGACACCACAGTATAAAGCACATCTATGACACATTGCCACACAGCAGTGGCAGAAATGAAAAGCAGTGCACCCACCCAGTGGGGTACGGCCAGCAGAGTCACAGTACTTGTTTACAAAGTGGGCTACGGCCCTAGGAGTCACAGTGCACAATCTTATTCGCATTACACCGCACATAGGGCCTGATTCACATTACACCATAAAGTAGTATCTCTTATTTATGTTACGACACACAGTAGTGCCCCTTTTACACAATGCCCACAGTAGTGACCCTTTTACACAATGCCCACAGTAGCGGTGTCCCTTACACAATGTCCCCCAGCAGTGGTGCCCCCTATGCAGTCCCCTTAGTAGTAGGGTCCACTATGCAGTGCCCCTAGTAGAATGCCCCCCAGTAGTATGCCCCCCATTAGCAGGCCCCCCCAGTAGTATGCCCCCCATTAGCATGCCACCCAGTAGTATGCCCCCCATTAGCAGGCCCCCCCAGTAGTATGCCCCCCATTAGCATGCCACCCAGTAGTATGCCCCCCCAGTAGTATGGCCCCCCCAGTAGTATGGCCCCCCCAGTAGCAGGCCCCCCCAGTAGCAGGCCCCCCCCAGTAGCAGGCCCCCCTGTAGTATGGGCCCCCCTTGTAGTATGGGCCCCCCCTATAGTAGGCTGCCCCAGTAGCAGCCCCCCCCCAGTAGTAGTAAGCCCCCCCAGTAGTATGCCCCCCCAGTAGCAGGCCCCTCAGTAGTATGGCCCCCCCAGTAGCAGGCCCCTCTGTAGTATGGCCCCCCAGTAGTATAGCCCCCCCAGTAGCAGACCCCCCCAGTAGTGCAGACCCCCCCAGTAGTATGGCCCCCCCGCACCCCCAGTAGCAGACCCCCCCCCAGTAGCGCCCCGGCCCTTGCACAAATAAAAAAATAAAAAATAAAAACTTACCTGTTTCCCCGCTCCCGCGCCTTCCGCTCTGTCACACGCTGAGGAGGGAGCCGGAAGACGGAGCTCATGTGTGAGCTCCAGCCGGCTCCCTCCGTGCAGCAGCCAATGAGAGTCTGTGTGACTCTCATTGGCTGCTGTAACAAACACACAGCTGCCGCTGGTGGCTGTGTGTCTGTGTCTGTGTAGGGCAGAGCGCTATCACTGCGCTCTGCCCTACACGCGAGGAGACCTGATGTCGGATTCTCTAGTGAGAATCCGACATCAGGCGGCCGCCGTTCGGCCCCGAACGGGGATCCGAGTCAGGCGGTGAACACCCGAACAGGGTTCGGGTGGACTTGGATCCCCAATGTTCGGAGCGGTTCGGATTCCACAGAATCCGAACCGCTCATCTCTAATTTCTAGGTATATGTCAGAATAATGACTAGAGTAATTCCATATGAGGTAGCACTGCATATTTGTATCTTTTACATATGTGTTTATACTTTATATCTGTATGGTAATGTACGGTATACTGTGATTGATGCCCAGACAGTTCTAAAAAGTTATGGTTTTTTTGGCCCGCCAAGAACTTAATACAATAACAGATGGAAATAGAAGGCTCATGGACACGTGAATAAATTTGTGATTGCTGAGCGGTTGTGGCAGTTCATCTCTAACCTGAGGGAAGTGAAAGTTGTGTGTGGTGGCTAAGACGAGAGCTACTGCATCACTGGAAGAAGCAGAGAGAATTGATGGAATTACGTCTGGGTGAGCCAAACACAGATGAGATCTGTTGGATATAAGGATCCACCCCTTTGACAACAAGGGCAGTGCTGGACACTGTTGATACGAGCAAGCAACTTGTCTGTCAGCATTCCATCAGGCAAGGAGGAGACAGGGAAGTGGACGGAACTGTCCTATCAAGACAGTGCTGGAGTGAGGAGCACATTTAAGTACCATTCTCCTAAGTACTTCCCAGTCACTACTTTCCAGTCAGAGCTGAATTCAGCTAGTTACAGGGACTATATAGATCAGGGATGGGGAACCTCCTGCCTGGGGACCTTATAAGGCCCGCGGTATCATTTGGTCTGGCCCTCAGAGCTTTTTTCTGCTAGACTCATTTGACTAGCAGGTGCCTAGAATGGCACACTGCAGCCAGAATCTATGCAGCAGTGCCACCTGGAGCATCCTTAGGATGCTTCAGATGGTCACACTCCTGCCCTTAAAGCTCCCCGGAGCATCCACAGGATGCTCTGGGCATTGCTGTAATCACCGGCGATTGTGGCCCCGCCCCTTTTGACGTCTAGCAGAGGGGCATTGCCTTAACCAGGCCCACAAATAATGTTATATATAACAAAATGGCCCTCGGCAGAAAAAAGGTTCCCCACCCCTGATATAGATGGTGGCACCATGTAACAGGAGAAGGTGATAATTTACCTCAAGACCATACCATCACCTTTCCTACAGTGAGCTGGACAAGAACAGTGGTGCTTGAAAGTTTGTGAACCCTTCAGAATTTTCTATATTTCTGCTGAAATTTGGTCGTGAACTCTAAAAGTAAATACACAAATCCTAATGCGATGTCACAAAGCTGCTGGTAAAAAGGGGTTATCAGTCCCAATAATAATCACAAAGAGTAAAAAAAATAATACCAGCGCTAGTCATAAGTATAAATGATGGACGGTTTAAACATTAATTAACCATTAAACATTTATTAAATTTCTAAAAATATGCACATTGTGCAAATATATCTCATAAAGTGCTCACAATCATAAAAAAAATATATAGAGGAAAAATATTATTGCACAAATCTGCTCCTGTGATATTTATACTCGAATTAGGACTCTTTCCTCTGTATCCAATTTGGCCATTTTTTAAAACTTTAAATTTATTCTTTAACCGTTCTTCGGTTGAATGACTTGTGTGCTTTGGGTCGTTGTCTTGCTGCATGACCCACGTTCTCTTGAGATGCAGCTCATGGACAGATGTCCTGACATTCTCCTTTAGAATATTCTGGTATAATTTAGAATTCATTGTCCCATCAATGATGGCAAGTCGTCCTGGGCCAGATGCAGCAAAACAGGTCCAGACCATGATACCACCACCACCAGTGTGTTTCACAGATGGTATGAGGTTTTTATGCTGGAATGCAGTGATCTCCTTTCTCCAAACATAGCGCTTCTCATTTAAAACAAAAAGCTCTATTTTGGACTCATCCGTCTACAAAACATTGTTCCAATAGACTTCTGGCTTGTCCAGGTGATCTTTAGCAAACTGCAGATGGGCAGCAATGTTCTTTTTGGAGATCAGCAGCTTCCAATCCTCCTTGAAATCCTGTCATGCACACCATTGTTGTTCAGTGTCCTCCTGATGGAGGACTAATGAACATTAACATTAGCTAATGTGAGAAAAGCCTTCAGTTGCTTAGAGGTTACCTTGGGTTCCTTTGTGACCTTGCTAACTATTAGATGCCTTGCTCTTGGCATGATCTTTGTTGACTGACCACTTCTGGGGAGGGTAATGATGGCCTGGGGAGGGTAATGATCTCCTCCATTTGTACACAATCTGTCTGACTGTTGATTGGTCGAGTCCAAACTCTTTACAGATGGTTTAGTAACCTTTTCCAGTCTGATGAGCATCAACAACTCTTCCTCAGAAATCTCCTTTGTACGTGGCATGATACACATCCACAAACGTGTTGTGAACATCAGACTTTGATAGATCCCTGTTCTTTTAAAAGAAAGGTTGTCCACTCACACCTGATTGTCATCCCATAGATTGAAAATATCTGACTCTTATTTCAGCAAAATATCTGCTAAGCCTAAAGGTTCACATACTTTTGCCATTGCAGATATGTGTTATTGGGTAATTTTCCTAGAAATAAAAATTAGCATATCTAATTTTTTTAATCAATAGTTTGATTTGGTTCTCTTTATCTACTTTTAGGACTTGTGTGAAAATCCGAGGTAGTTTTAGGCAAAATTTCAGCAGAAATATAGAAAATTCTGAAGGGATCACAAACTTTCAAGCACCACTGTATATAACACAAAGCAGCATTGCACTTTGTTGAGGCCCTTGACCTAGAAATAAATGAGGATCCTACTGAACATTTATTGTAATATCTGCAAGGTAATCAAAACACTGCAGGACCATAAACTAATATCTATAATATCTAGGATCAGAGCCATAACTAGATTTTTTGGTGCCCTGTGCCAGAGAGAGCATCGGTGCCCCCCCACCATTTTTAAATAGGGACATAAGATAGTGCACCTGAAAAAGGGCCATGGCTTCATGGGAAAGAGCCAGGGAAGAGATAGGGGAGGCCAGGAAATGCTGTGGATAAAAGAAGATGAAGCTACAAGTGAGAAAGATAATAAACAGGAAAATTGACAGGCCCAAACAGCGCCCCCTGCCCTGCGGTGCCCTGTGCCATGGAGCAGGTCGCACTACCCTAGTTACAGCCCTGTCTAGGATTCACAGTGCAGAACTTTGACTAAATAAGAGATTGACTTTCTGGTCCTTAATGACTATATTTAAAGGTTAGCTGCATAAACATCTATATTCTCTGTAAAGCCTAGCAGTGGAATAGTCTACACCTGTAAGGATATGTTAATCTCTTAAACAGGAGTTATAGTTAACAATCCTGACTTACATAGTAGTTTTATGTGCAAGAATGTTACTTGGCCAGTTTCAGACATTCTTTATAAACTTGCAAGTTTATAAGATGGTATTGGTACCATTCCTCGCTGATTTCATTACAGTACAACTAATCTGGAGTACTCTGAAGATCTAATCAGTAGCTTGTTGCTGTACAAAGTACTTGTGCTGTTCAGGAAATTCATTATCTGTTATTAATTCTATACTGTCGAAAATACTTGCTATTTGAAATAACTATTCAGTATTTCTCTACAAGACATTTACCTGTGCATTCAGAAAACCTGCACAGAAAAAGAAATTGCAGATGCACTATGCAATCTTTACTGTTCAAATTTAAATGTATATTGTAATTGGGTTGGGTATGATATCCCGGCTGTCAGGATGCCGCTATTCAGAATACCGACAGCCAAAATACTGACACCCATGGGAAAGCAAGCTACTTTTTTTCCCTACCCCTACCCTAACCTTCACTCCCCGGTGCCTAAACCTTACCCCCCCTTCCTAGTGCCTAAACCTAACCTCCCTCTCCCCGCACCCTAAACTGAAGACCCCCTCACCGGTGCCTAAACCTAACCTACCCCCTAGTGCCTAAACCTAACCTCCCCCTCCCCGCACCCTAATCCTAACCCTACCCGGTATTTAGACCGTAGGCATCCTGCACACCAGGATGCCGACTACATCCCATTGTAATTATATATCATATCAGAGGTAGTTAGCATATCGTTGGACAATGATACGGGCCTGCCTATCAATGACAAGGTCACCTCGTTGAGCAGGTCCCCAGCACTCTGGGGTTCACATCTGGGGCCCAGGGCACCCCAAAAAACAGCTGAGCCAAAAAGCATCCCAGGGCATCACATGAAAAAAGGTGACAGTGAAGTGTTATAAAGTATCAGGTGTGTGAAGGTAGCTAATGAGTGTTAAAATAATTACAAAAGTAAAGAATGGGTGAAAAAATACATGAATAGTAAACAAACAAAGAGTGATATAAAAAGTGACTAACGGTGCAGTATTTTTCTACAAAGCTATAAATCTATATATGCATTTTCATTAATTCTCTATTGTGAAAAAAACCTGTGCAATATGAAAAAATTGTTCAGCAAAACATTTAGCAGTGCTATTGGGAAAACAGAGAAGCATACTCTTCAGTGCCAATTACCAGTGCTATAGTGAGGATCTGGCTTGATGTTTTCTACATATAGTTTTATTTTCTCATGTATCATGTTCCCTTTCAATTTGTGTCTGTGATCTTGAGCTTACATTACTTAGAGTTGAAGTCCGGGAGGCTGCTGAGTACCAATGACCGCTAGTTGTTTCGGGACAGGGGGCTGTTATAAGCCATGGTAAGCCCTCATAACATTTGTCAGATGTCTCGTTTGGATGATCCCCAGCAACAGCAGAGGGAATGGAGGGTTTCCACCTTTTTATTTTCAGATTCCAGGACAGAGAGATTAGGGGGTGTGGCCAAAATAGCAGTAGGATTACGACCATTTTATTTGCCAGATTTTAAGTCTTTTTTCTAATGAATTTTTGACATCAGGCTCTCTCATGCCTCTACGTTTTCCATAACCCACTCATTGTTTTTTTTTACATCAGTGCCCCCTCATGACCCTTCTAGCTTTATTCATCTAGCAAGGGGTGGCCAGGGCAGCCTTACCCATATAGTGGCACTGGTAAGCCAAGCACAGTGGCCTTCATTCAGAGGTGGCCGTTCGGTCTAGGACCGCACGGCCGTCTCGATGTTTGTCAAGTGCGCATGTGCACGAGGGAGCCGGCTCCTTCGTGCGCAAGCGTGAGACAGCGCCGGTCGTAGCGGGCCTCTTTCCAAAGGGGGCGAGCTGTCGATGTTGATTGACAGCTCGCCCCGTTTGGAAGGCGGGCCGGGGGGGGTGGCGCCTACCGTTTGGGGGAGGCCCCACTGACATCACTAGTGATGTCAGTCGAGAGCTTTCGGCTCTGACAGAGCCAGAAGCTCTCCAGGGCTTACGACAAGTGAGACCCTACCCTAGGGTCTCGTCGTAAGCCCCGATGGTCGCGATGGTCTCTGACCATCGCGACCATCACCCTAGCGGTTGTTAGAGCTGTGGGTGTAAACCCACAGCCTAACGACCGAAACAGAGGCGGCCGGTCAGGATGCAAGCGGCCGCCCAGTTTCTGAACGACAGCTTGCATCCTCCGACCGCCTCTGAATGAGGCCCAGTGTGTGATGCTGGTACTGGGGTCAGTGAGAACTATGGACCTCATTCAGAGGCGGTCGCTAGAAGCGATTGCTCTGAATGAGGGCGGCCGCTTCTTTTTTTTAGTGCAGCCTCCTGGTCGCTAGCTAAGCTGTGGGTGGTAAGCCACCCCCCACCCCGCCTACAAAATGGGCCGAGCTGTTGATCAACATCGACAGCCGGCCCTTTTGTAGTGAGCTCCGGAGCTAGAGAGTTTCTGTCTCGCTCCGGGGCTTGCGCTCGAGCAGTGCGGCCGCTGCACGTGTGCAGGACCAAAACATCGACCCGGTTGCGAGCGCTCAGCGCTTGCGACTGGGTTTGAATGAGGTCCTATGTCTGTAGGTGACTGGTGTAACTGGTGTAAGTGTGGCACTGGTCAGCATTATATGGAAGAGTGTAACCAGAGACATAATTGGGGTCAATGGCGCCCAGGGAAAATGAAAAAATGGTTCCCCTTGAAAAAGTACTATTTAAAATTCAGTTTTACTCAGATGACAAAAAATATAGATAAAAATATATTGTACATGTTAGACACCTGATCCAGAGCCGCACAAAATGTTCATGTAGTTGAGCGATAATTTGCAACTGCTCCTGCACAAACATTTCTGGGCACCCTGATGACGCATGCATTACATACAGTGTACGCACAAAGATGGTGTTGTGATCAGAAAAGTGATGTGCATTTCTGGGTGTCTAGGAGGTGGCTACTAGTGCACACAAAAATGGTCCACTCAGTGGGTGTATTATTGTAGTGTCATGGGCATGTCATTGCAAGCATAGCATAGCAGACACACAGCCACAAGAATATTAGGCCATAGGGCTGGTGCAAGTTTTGATGGTGCAATTGATAGTAGCATATCAGAAAGCACCAATCTGTATTACAGTATGCATGGGCACTAAAAGTGGGCATCTCAGTTCTCGTTCATTCGGCCCACTGTACACAAGGGAAGGAGTTTGTAGGCCATTTGCATAAACTCGCAGACAGATGATGGCCAATAGATGCTGCTGCGTGTGCATTTGTGATATTTTGCGGCTCAGAATCAGGCCCATACTGTAGAAAAAAAAAGTTTATTCAAATAATTGTAGCAACGCTTATTTTTTAATAATTTCTTGTGTTACGCAATGTGAGGTGGTGATAACAGATAAGGTATTCTGGCGATACTTTGATAAATTGACCTTCAAGTGCCCATAAAAAGTGGTACATTTATTAAATTACGGTTTATTGTGCAGTTGCAAACCTCCACACATCGGATGCAGTTTACATACAAATCACTGGACTTATCATCCTCTGGTTTGTTGGATGTAAAATCAAACTGTATCCAATTTGGGGTAGGTTTAGGCCAAATTGCATGGTAAAAGCTGCTAGAGATTGCACTGGGATCCTGGCTCCAGTAGGGTTAGGCACTAAGGGGGGAGAGTTAGGTTCAGGCACTGGGGAGGGAGGATTAGGGGTAGGGATAAGGGTTAGCATTAGGGTACTTACCTGATGGTGTTGAGATTCTGACTGGCGGCATCCCAACTGCCAGGATCTCATTCCCAACCAGGTTCTAAGGACTTTTTAAAGTTTTTTCATGCAACTGTGCTGGTGATGGTTTAGAAGCTGACCCAGTGTTTTGACCCTGCATTCCTTTGCAAACCTCTTGGTTGTGACCCAGATTGCCTTTGGATTCTGCTTCTGTGTCCTGCACTGACTGAAGCTTGTTAACTGGATTCTGGTATTGCTCATTGCCTGCCCTAATCTTGGCTTGTTACTGGAATCCTGCTTTCCTGCTGTTTGCCTTTTACCACAAATAGTTTTCTGACCTTGTCTTGCCTGCTGACAGCCCCTGACCTCAAATTGTTAATTGGACTTGTTTTTGTACACTTCATGTCCTTGACCTCCTAAATGGATTTTGCTCTGTATTACTGTCCATCCTGTACCTGGTCTGTCTGCATCAGTGCATCCATAATAATTTTACATGAACTACTACCGAATGCCTTCTTCAGTGTTTCATCTATCAAGTCCTTTGCACAATACTCTGAGATAAGTTCCTACTATATGGAGCATGAAGACCTGTGGGCATTCAAGTAGCAATGAGCCTATTGAGATCTATGGGAAAGGCTGTTTGCTATTGGTGAAAACCTTGTGAATCAGTTCTAGGGATCTGGTTCTGGGCCCGGGATGTAGTTATTATCCCGGCTGTCAGGATGCCGGCACTTAGGATGCCGGCTCCAGAATCCTGACGTGAGTCAGAATCCCAATGCCGGCATCCAGACCGCCGGCATCCCGATAGTAAGTAGTGTGCTTAGAGGGATATTATGAATCCCAAAACTCGTTCCATGTGAACCCCCTAGAACCCAGGCTAGCAAGGTCCACTATTAGCTCCCTTAGATCTGTAAATGATCACTGGTACTTAGGTGGCTGCCTGGTCTTAACACTTGGGATAGTAGCGGTTCACATGAATATATTATGGGATCTGATGGTGAGAGGAACAGTAGGAGTTGGTACAGACAGTGTTTTGGCCTTGGAGCCGATGATGTGGCTTATGAACCAAAGAAGCGACTTGGGAGTTGATAGTGCAGCTGAGTGCCAGGAGCTGAAGTTTGGGAACAAGTGATGCAGCTTTGAGAGCCGATGATGCGGCTTAGAAACTGGTGGTGCAGCAGAGGCCGATAACAGAAGAAAATTACTTAATGGTGAGGCTTTGAGAGCCGATAGTGCGGCTAAGGTGCTGGTGGTGCTGCTTTGAGCCAGTAGCAGGAGTTGGTGTATTTGAAATATGGTTTTGAGAGCGGATGGTGTGGCTACGGAACTGGTACACAAGTGGGTGTACTTTAGATGTGGTTTTGAGAGCCGATGGTGCGGCTTGTGAGCCGGTACACAAGTTTGTGTACTGCAATGCGGGTTTGAGAGCCAGAAACTAAGTTTGTGTACTGCGATGTGGCTTTGAGAGCCGGTACAAAAGTTTGTGTATTGCGATGCGGCTTTAAAAGCCGGTACACAAGTCTGTGTATTGCAATGCGGCTTTGAGAGCTGGTACACAAGTTTGTGTGTTGCAATGCGGCTTTGAGCACACAAGTCTATGTGCTGCAATGTGGCTTTGAGAGCCGGTGGCAGCACAGAAGCTGCTGGTGTGACTGAGATGCCGATGGAGTGGCTCGAGAGATGGTGACAGCATAGAAGCTGCTGGTGCAGCTAGGAAGCTGATGGAGAGGCTGGTGAGCCAGTGGCAGCACGGAAGCTGCTGGTGCGGATAGGGAGCCGTTGGAGAAGCTAGTGAGCCGGTGGCAGCACAGAAGCTGCTGGTGTGGCTACGGAGCCAATGGAGAGGCTGGTGAGCCAGTGGCAGTGCAGAAGCTGCTGGTGCGGCTGAGATGCCGATGGAGTGGCTCGAGAGATGGTGACAGCATGGAAGCTGCTGGTGCAGCTAGGGAGCCAATGGAGAGGCTGGTGAGCCAGTGGCAGCACGGAAGCTGCTGGTGTGGATAGGGAGCCGTTGGAGAAGCTGGTGAGCCGGTGGCAAGGTAATACAGCTGGAGAAATAGAATGCACTACCACAAGGAGACAGTATGTTGACCATGCAGCTGAGCCGAGAGAACCCACAGGAACGCTATAGTCGGCGAGGCGGCAAAAGGCCAGCATGTAGACATAGGAGGAACCAATCACGCCATGCTGTGGGTAACACGTGACCTCCTGAGTCCTGCAGATCACCTAGCAACTGAGGGAACCTGAACAACAGCGTCATGAGAAAGTAAATTGGTAGAGGGAGACAAGTCGTGACCGCGACTTGTAACAGGGGAGGGTTAGGGGTAAGGCACTAGGGGGGAGGGTTTGGCTTAGGCTGCTAGGGGGTAGGTTTAGTCTACAGCGGGTAGGGTTAGGTTTAGGCTGTGGGGAGGGATGGTTAGGAGTAAGGTTATAAACTTACCTCCATCTGTCTGAATTTTGACCCAGTCAGGATGCCAGCGTCGGAATTCTAACTGCCAGGATCCCGAACACCGGCAGCCCGTACTCAACACCTGTGGGTCAAGTGTGCTGTATAAATGGCGCCCCTGTTGTTCATGAATAAATGTTGCTTCTGTTTCAAAAATACTATTTATTGTCATGTTCAAAATATTAATAATGCTAGGTGACTAAATACTAATATTAAAGATAACAAAAAAATTAAATAAAGAATATTCAGTGCACCTTGCTGGTTAACTGGTGAGCTCCAATCAGGAGTCTCTTGCACAGCTCAGCTAATAAAAGATAGGCAACTAGCATTAATATTTATAACTGTGACAAACATTAGTATTTTGAATGGGGGCAATCAAATACTATAAAAGAAAGGGAGCAACATTCATTTACATGGGGGCACCATTTATATATACACCTGGGCCCACTATATAGTACCAATATATTTTGACTATTTTCACCTGTACTCTATGGCCAGGGCTGCCACAAGGGGCCAGTGCTAGTCATCATTATGTCTATACTCTAATCCAGAGCCATAACTAGACTTTCTGGTGCATTGTGCCAGAGAGAGTATTGGCTCCCACCCCCCCATTTTTCAAATAGGGATATAAGATAACGCACCTGAAAAAGGGCCATGGCCACATGGGAAAGGGCCAGGGAAGAGATAGGGGAGGCCAGGAGATGCTGGGGATAAAAGAAGAGGAAGCTACAAGTGAGAATTATAATAAACAGGAAAATCGACGGGCCCAAACAGCTCTCCTGCCCTGCGGTGCCATGTGCCATGGCACTGGCTACTTCCTAGAATAGAGTATAACTGAGGTACTAATTAAGGTACCTGTGCTCAAGTATGGCAGACCTTAAAACCTGGACTACTAAAGTGTGCTGAGTGTGAATGGACTGGGCTGCGAAAGAACATAAGGAGTGCAGGGCCGTAATTAAGGGTGTGAAACTGGTGCCACCGCACAGAGCGCAGGGCTTTGTGGGCAGGCACCATCGCCGCCCTATGACCCTTGCTTCTGGATAGCAGGGTACCTGGAATGGCACCCTGCAGTCAGGATCACTGCTGCAGCGCCACCGGAGCATCTTTTAGACACCCCAGACAAGCAACCTACAGCCTGTCCAGCAGATCAGAGTCTCCTCAGGTTACTCTGGTCAGTGCTGCACTAACCAGTGCTGCCAGCCCCGCCACCTCTGCGCATTGTAATGATGTCATGTGCTCATAGTCATAGGCCACGTAAGGCTGGCATAGGGCGCATTTGAGCTCTGTTACAGCACTGAAAGGGATTTTTTTACACCAAGATACTGTAGCATATATAGTGCAGTTTAGCTATCTCATCTCTCAGAACTATTTTCTTTTCATTATCCAGTGATGGTTTGCCATGTGGTTTAGAAAACCGCTGGTTGATAAGTAAGACCTTTGCAGTTTTGTTGCATGCTCTCTGATGTGCAGGTTTTTCCTTTAGCAAATCCCACAGTTTCCTCTAACCACTGCTTAGTAAATGTCCCCCAAATTCCTCTTTGCATTGACTCTTTATAGCTAGAACTTTATAAATTCAATATATTTTGTCAGCTCTAATAGGATGTTTTTAATTCTGTTTTAGTATTTGCATTGATCATTAGTACAAATGACAACATCATGGGGTAAATTTACTAAGAATCGAGATAGGTCGAGATGACCATCTCGGGTAATTTATTAATTTTTTTCCTGCTTGCAAATTTACTAAAGGCAAAGTCGGGTGAGTTACAGAGAGATTTCTCTCATCTCACTCATAAAACTCGGGTGAGCTAGCAATCGGGCCAAATCAGAAGTACTTTTCACCTAAAATATACATCTCTCAAATTTACCAAGAATCGGGATGACAAACTCAGGAGAGATAGGAGCAAAGTCTCTGTCAAAATCACTTTTCAAACTCTCAGGCCCTCATTCAGAGGCGGTCGGAGGACGCAAGCGGTCGCTCAGAAACTGGGCGGCCGCTTGCATCCTGACTGGCCACCTCTGTTTCGGTCGTTAGGCTGTGGGTTAACACCCACAGCTCTAACGACCGCTAGGGCGATGGTCGCGATGGTAATTGACCATTGCGACCATCAGGGCTTACGAAGAGACCCTAGGGTAGGGTCTCACTTGTCGTAAGCCCCGGAGAGCTTCTGGCTCTGTCAGAGCCGGAAGCTCTCCACTGACATCACTAGTGATGTCAGTGGGGCCTCCCCCAAGCGGCAGGCGTTCCCATGGGAATGCCTCCGTTTGGGCTGCCAGCCCCCCGGCCCGCCTTCCAAACGGGGCGAGCTGTCAATCAATATCGACAGCTCGCCCCGTTTGGAAAGAGACCCGCTACGACCGGCGCTGTCGGTCATAGCGGGTCTCACGCATGTGCACGAAGGAGCCGGCGCATACGCATTAGACAAACATCGAGGCGGCCTTGCGGTTGTAGACCGTACGGCCACCTCTGAACAAAGCCCTCAATCCCCTGAGCTGTGAGATGGTCAGAAACATACAGAAATGATTGTGATTTGTGTATGTTTCTTTGTGTAAATGGTTAATATAGGGGTAATTTTTTTAAAAATAAAAACATGGGGTCTCCCCCCAAAGACTAACCAGCCCCGGGCTTGCCAGCCTGTCCTGGTTCTTAATTTACAGGGTAAAAAATGCGTAAGGTTCCACTGTAAACGGAGATGGTTTTAAATATATGTTGAAAAAAAATGACCTGAGGTTCCACGTATATTTAAAACCAGCCCTGGACCCTTTCTAGCGGGGGGCTGTTGCCACAGCCAGGGGTGCTATTTCACCGGGCCCCGCAGCCGCAGCATCAGTCCTGACCGCTAGTCAGCCCAGGCCAAGGATCCCTGGGGAGTTGAGTACCCCTCCAATAAAGGGGTACCCCTCTCCAGGGCACCCCTGGCCTAGGATGAAAGCCCGGGGCTATCCCCGCCACCCCTGGGCGGTGGGTGGCAGGTTAATTGTGTTAGTGTATTGTGTAAAAATAAGATTAATTCACATTGTCTTTACAGTGGAACTACAGGTCCCAGCAAGCCTTCCCCGCATGCTGGTACTTGGAGAAACACAAGTACCAGCATGTGGGGCATTAATACTACCCCTCTTTCATCTTTTGTTGCATCCATAATCAATGGTAGTAGGTAGCACACCTCCTTGATACATGAAGTATTAAGATAGAATATCTATCCATTTTGTATTTTCAAGGTGGTTATCGAGTAGAGTCTGTGCGGCGTTCTATTTTTTCACTAGAGAGAAAACACTGCAATCTCGGGTAAGTAATCTTCTGCAAAACGAGTTACTTGGGAGAGATATCTCGTTCTGCTTCACCATCGGCAAACTCGTTTAGCATAAAATTGCCTGTTGGTAAATTTGGGATAAAAAAAGGGATTAAATCACCCGAGTTTTGGCGAGTTACAGCGAGATAAATCACTTTGAAAATCAGGACCATCTCGAATCTTAGTAAATTTACCCCTTTGACTCTACTTTACAGTACTCTGGTTTTTGAGTGAATGTCTAATTTTGGTGGACAGTGACACGTCTCTTATATCAGAGATATATTTGCCAGCAGTCTATGCAGAAAAGCCTTGGATCATAACATGCAATTCTTTAAAAAATATTAGTAAATTGTTTTATTTAAAACCAATCATATTATAATATATATCAGTTACAGTTTAATAATAAGTTATTTTTAACTGTAGCTGGTAAAAGCAAAGTAAAAATAAATCTGGGTTAGACAATGGATAATAGAATGAAAAGACAAAACCAATAAATGTGAAGGATAAAAAGCTGAACCGCTACTTGTATAAAATGACTGGGTGCTTTGTGTGGTGAAAGATGTATTATAGACTGAAACATACTCTTAACACATCATTGTAGGAATTGCATACAACTTTATTGTATGTTTTTTATGGTATCATCTTTATACAAACGACAAGTTTTTATCCACTGTGCTAATTCTTATCATAGTAATTTCAGCATTGACAGGATGTGTAACGTTGTTTAGAAAGTAGAGAAGATATTCGTTCACTGGTAAATTATTGGTGAAATTGTCTCCCTTCCTCGCCAAGTTACCAAAAGCCAATATTATGTAAATGCTAAATTGTGGGGAAAAAAATTCTATTACAAGTTGAGTCTCCCATATCCAAAATGCTTGGGACCAGAAGTATTTTGGATTTTTCCGTATTTTGGAATAATTGCATACCATAATGCGATATCTTGGGGATGGGACCCAAATCTAAACACAGAAAGCATTTATGGTTCATATACACCTTCTACACACAGCCTAATGAATTTTATACAATATTTATAATCATTTTGTGCCTTAAACAAAGTTTGTGTACATTGAAGCATCAGAAAGAAAAGGTGTCACTATCTCAGTCATGTCAAAATAATTCCGTATTTCGAAATATTCCGTATTACGGAATTTTGGATTTGGGAGACTCAACCTGTACTTTCTACTATTTAATATGTGTCTGAGACAGTCTTATATTATTAATATGTGCATTTGTGGGATCCTTTCCCTTCGAAAAAACTCAATCTATGGCTTCCTGCTTGCATCTGCACCATAACCCACAGCTCCATCACAAGCAGCCCTGTCCTCACCTTAGCAAATAAATCACACAGAACGTCCAGGCATCCTACATACTAATCCTTTGACTTATTCTGTACTGTTGTGAGTATTTAATTATCTGATTTGATACAGGCTGTTCTGTTACTATGTAAAACTGGGGACATGGGCAGATGCACATGAAGTAAGATATTAAAATTTAAATACAGTTTTTTTCATGATTCTAAAAGAGCCTTAATTTTTCCCTTAGGTTTCGATCAAGGCTAGGAGAAATGGCCATGGGTGGTCTGCAAAGGTCAGCTATAATATAATTCTTGTAAGCCTCCCAAAAGACAGGTTAGTTGTGAGAAAAATGACAGACAATTGAAATGCTGCACTTCTCATTCCTTGTACAAACTGTCATATGCTTAATCTTAAGTGCACAATGCTAAAATCCTGACATTTTATCTATTATTAGGCATTTCCGCAACCTATAGACTAATTCAGACTTTTGCCTTTACCTTGAGTTTAATCTTATAAAGAGACTAGTAGTGCCGAGAGGGGGGTTAGCAGGTACTGTTTAATTGGGCTTGGGTTCGTTGGAAGGCTCCCGGGTCAGTTGCTGAGGGGCCATTTTGCAGTGCTTCTGAGGGGGACGTCCCCTTTGCAAAGCACAGTGCAGCAGGCTGGGTCATTTGATGAGCACACTGCAGCATGCAGTATTTTGTTACTTTTTTTTGTGGCGGCATGGCCAGTCTCCCAGATTTGGCCAGGCTCCCCCAGTAACCGGCCCCGGCCCCGCTCTTGATGGCACTGAAAGCAGGGCCGGCTCTAGGGGTGTTCGACCAGTGCGGTCGCACAGGGGCGCCACCCATAGAGGGGCAGCACCCCTCCCCAGCATCCCGATTTCAGTACTGTCCCGCTGTTCCACCCGTGGCCAAAAGTGGCCCGCGGGTGGTCATATCGGGAGGTTGGGGACCCCCACCGCCACAGCTGTGCGGCGGTGCCAGACCCCTGGAGTGTGAATGGATGCCGCGTGCATGCGCGGCAACCATTCACTGATGGGAGAGGGCTGGGGGAAGCCCAGCCAGTGACGGAGGGCTGGGCTTTACCCCCAGTCTCACGTTATTTGGAGGCGTGCCATGCGGGCACGCCTCAAAATAACATCACACAGGGGGCGTGGCCTATGATAATTAGACCACACCCCCAAATTTGGTCGTGCGATGTTAGGGCGCTTTCACAAGGGCCGGCACAGGGTGCTCCGAACCCTGGAGCCGGCCTGCCTGAAAGAGACTAGTATTATGATAATCTGTTGCTCTAGTTTCTTTAATCTAGCTAGCATTTTCATTTTCTAGGAAAATGTGGCTTTAAAATGCACTCAGAAGTTTTAGGTTACAATAGTTTACTTTGAGTTGGTGGTTTATAGTATGATTAGTACTGGGTATAGCCTTAACGATTTGCTCTGCCTGTTCCTCACTATATTGATATTATTAACTTAACTTTATTTGGAAATGTAGAAGCCAGGCAGAGAGTAAATTAAAAATGTAAAAGCGCCAGGGGAGACACAAATGCTAAAAACATACTTATTGTTCTGCTTAGTCTTATTTTAAAGTGCAAACCCTGGAGAAACTAACTGTCTAGTGGTTGGTCAAATTTAATCAGACTTTGTTTTCATGGCTCACACAAACAAATGTAATTAAATAATGATAATGTTATTAAATACATTCCATTTATCATTTGAATGATATAAATAGAGAGTTATAAACACTGCACAATACTAACCAGGGATTCATAACACGTTTACAGCACAGAAGAAAGAGTAACCGCTACTAGTGCTACACCACATAAAATCAAAGACACAATAAATTGTCCATTGCAGCAACGGCGACTGTCTCCTTCATCCACAGAGAGTAAAGCTGTTGAAGAGACATCATTGTTGTCAAGCTCATCATTCATATTTGCTGTGGCTTCTACAGTCCACCTTAAGACATTAACCTTCAACTCCATGTCACTGATCATCTCATCCACCTTCAGAATTTCATCTTCTAGCTCATTGTGCTCCAGTTTCTCTTTGTTAGTTGGTGAGTCACTGTAGTTGATGTTCTGGACACTCAGTGCCCTGGAGGCAATAGCTGAAGTGCTGCCTGGAACATAAAAGGCACTTTAGAACTGCGTCATTTTTAAAATGCAATTGGTCAATTAGGTTGTCTAGTGCACATCTTTAAAGCTGTGTTATTAGTAGCAAAGAACACTGGGAACATACAGTACACTCAAAGGACAATAATCGTATTATTTTTCCTGATGTTTAAAATGAAAACAAAATAATAATAATTTCTCTGGAATATAGATCATATAAGCTCATGAAAAGCCAGCTTCCCCATGTATTATGTTTTTCCTTATAATTTATCCTTTGCAAGCAACTATATATTTTAATATTTAGTTTTATACAGTATCTAAGGAGTCAATTCAATTATAAGTGATGAGTGATGTGCAGAATGCACAAATCTATACATACGGTAGACTTACATGGTGCATTTTTCTGCTCACACCTATGGGCTGTGAGATATAATGCACAGTGTACAGGCAATGTAGGGTACCACTGCCGGTGTTCAAACACCATCACAATGACACCCCTTTTTCTATTATGTATTGCATTGTTCAAAGAACAATATTTCTTTCCCTGTTTTATTAGACTGTAATGTTTAATATCATCTAACTGTAAAATTGACTTCCTTTTAATGTACATATATTCAAAGCAATTTTGCAATTCTAGTAACATCACACAAAATATATAAATTGTCCACCTGCAAATACTTGTCAGAGATGTAAACATTTTTAGCAAACACCATTTTATAAACAAACCTGGGTAGTATTTCCCATATAGGCAAACTATGCAAAAACACTTATTGCAGAACTGACCATTTTATTGACCTTTCTGATTTAGAACTCATTTTGTTTTTATTTGCTGATTGGAAATATTACCATTTTTTTTTAAATTGGAATTAATAATAAGTGATAATTTATTTGAGTAATGACAACAACAGATATTAAGCCACTGTAATTCATTATAATATGCAAAATAAAGTCATTTATTTCACTGCTTTCAGTGCATGACCAGCAAAGTGACCTGGTGTTCTCCGGTGTGACATTCCGGGAAGAATTTGCTAAGATATGAAGCTATTCAATGCATTAAATGGTATCTCCACTTAAAATATGTTTTTTTTATTTGGGTATGTGGAGAGACTGTGTAAATAAAGTATGTACTTACTTTAACCAGTTGCCTGGCATGATTGCATCAGATGCAACCACGCCAGGCTGGGCTTTCCCTGACACTCTCGCTTCTGATGCGACTGTATCAGGAGGAGCTTTCCTGTGGTTGCAGGAAGCTAATCTTCCAGCAGCTGCAGATCTCAGTCCACCAGGCCATCCCATCGGTTTCCTTGACAACCTTTCCTCAGCCCCTCCTGCGGGCGGGCTTCAGCTGTAGCTTCCCATCTCTCCCCCGGCCACAGGCATTGCCTGGGCTAACTACACTGCAGCAGCCATGCCTCCACATACCCTCTCCCCCTCCTAGTTATCAGTCATATTTTTTTAACTGTATAAAATATATTTTTTTTTAAAATGTCACCGAAATTGTTGCTTTTCCTAAATGATCATATTATGTAAAAATAGCTATTTAACCCTTATTCAGTATAATTTTATTAACAAATCTGCATATTTGTTAATAGAATTATACTGAATCAGCTTAGAACAGCTCTTATTTACATAAGCTGATCATTTAAAAAAATCAGCAATTCTGGAGAAATTTTTGGATATATTAGCCAGTTAAAATGATTTTTCAGATGTAATTTGCATATTTTTGTGTGCGCTCCCCCCTGAGCAGGAGAAAAGGTAGGGAAATTCCTTATTTTATAACTAAAATGTCTGGACACAGTACAGCCCCCCAATGAATAATCACGCACTTGGAGGAGTTTAAATAGCATAATTTGGTCAATAAAGACATTTCAGTTATTAGGTTGAATTTTACTAAAAAGCTTAATAATGAGTACAATTATGTTGGACAGGTATGTGGAGGTGTTGTATTGATGGGAGGGTTTTTTTTAACTTGGAGATAATAAGTAAAAGTGTTTCTTCCAACTTTTTACAAACTACAGTAGTATAAAAACACTGAAAAATGACTACACAGACATTTTTCTGTACCCCTAAATCCTGGAATGACTTTAATTTGCTGGAAAACACTTGCTTGCGAAAAAATTTTCAACCATTAATAAAATGTGCAAATATCAGCCATTTGACACCTTTAAAGAACCTCCAGTACTTTCCTTATGGCCACTAACAGCCTTCTATATGGTCCTGCTATCTCAGTTGTCACTTTTAGGGGTCCAGGATGATTTCCCCACTTTTCCATGCACTTCTCCCAGTTCACATTTTGTGGAAAAGTCGTACATTCCTGCTGTGAGTTATGCAAATTGTCATTTCTAAATTGGATCTTGTATTTCTCAGATGCGCACATTTACGCAATGTATGTGAGTTTTATGATGCAAACTCGCACCTACAGTACTGTAATTGAATTGACACCATGAGTCTATCATGGCTGGCACTCTACACAATGTTCTGACATCAAACAAACTCACCTGTGGCACTTCTCACATTTTAATTGCAGAAGCTATAGCCATTGTATGTAGGGGTGCCAATGTCAGTTATGACAAGCTCACTGTAGCAGCAGGCAGTATATGTAAGTAAATACTTTATTTGCTTGGCTATCCTTTTAGTGTGTACTTTTCTGTAGGTGACAGATCCAGTTTTATTGTTGTACACACTATTTAGTAGTACATAGAATTCAGTATGTCATTGTATTATACAGTATGATTACTGCCAGTAATGTATCTTTGCAAAACACTTAAAAAAATCACATAGAAAGCTATTAGATGCAAACTGCAAGATAGCGAGATTAGAAAATCATGGAAATATTTCACACAAATCAAGTTTTGTAATGAAACAGACCATTTTGCACAAGTGCCAGCTTTCTGCCATATAAAAATTCCACTTCTGCCTAACCATTATGTATAATGTCATTCTGCAATCTTTTCATGAACTTGCATTTGCAGAATTAAAGAAGGCATTTCATTCTGCTGTGTGGAGGGAATCTGTATGACATACCACTGGACATAAGCCCGGCGGATGTAATACCGACGCCAGAAGGCAGAAGACTGAAGATCCCGACAGGGTAAGTATTTTAACTATACCTAACCCTCAGGCTCGCTGAGAGCTGCAGCAAGCACAGGTAAAGGGGGCGTGGCTTAATCGCGGGAGGCGTGGCCACATCCCCTTCGAGGGAAAAAAAAAGTTTTGCAGCGCGCGCTGGCGAGGGGGGCGCTCTGAGCCCCCTCAGCCCGGCGCATAACCAGTGGGGGGCACAATCAGCTTGATTGCTCCCCCCACAGGCATAGGAGACTGCTGTGGCTGCTTCATAGCAGCCGCGAGCAGTCTCCCAGTGCAGCCCAACACACAGCAGCGTGTGCTGGGCTGCTGTGATGAAAGAGGGGGGAAGCGGTACCGGACCCGGGCCCCCGCTGGGCCCCTCCAGCAAGCCGGGGTAATTTGTACATGCTCCCTCCCCTCTTGGCACACCTGCTAATCCTCTCCCCCCCTAACCCTAACCCTCCCTTAGGGGGTGCCTAACCCTAACCTCACCCCATGGGTGCCTAAACCTAACCCCCCTCCACACACCCTAAACCTAATCCTCTCGGGGGTGCCTAACCCTAGCCTACCCCCGGGGTTGTCTAACCCTAACCCCCCTTCCCTTAGCCTAACCCTAACAGGGGGGTGCCTAACCCTAAGTCCTCCCGGAAGCCCCTAAACCTAACCCTCAACCCCCACGGCTGGCCGCTCCTGACACCCGGTTTACCTTCATTCGGTATGCCGGGCATCAGGATTTTGGTGGGTGGATAATGATAGGCGTCGGGATTTCGACGCCTATCATTAGTCCCATGCTGGGATTTCACAGTCGAGAAGCCGGCGGTCGGCATTTCAACCACCGGCTTCCTGACCGCATACCATGTGGAGTGGTTGGAGCAAGACTGGGGACATTAATGCCAAACTCCTCCAGTTAAATGGGCAACATTTTGCAGCCCAATCTGGACCAAATGTTTAAAATATAGCTAATATTTAGCTAGAAATACCATAATGTTTCTTAAAGAGTACACTGGTGCAGGGTATACACAGAAAGGTACAATCATAAATCTGTTCTAAGAATTGTACTAGAATTAAAATGTTATATCTTTACTATATTGGTACAAAGGACAAGGAGAGAAAGAGAGGGCTATTCGCTGGGGCACTCTTCATGACAAAAGTCCACTTTCAATTATATTTGTTGATTGATAATTGAAAATGATATCAATTACACCCTACATGACCAGATGTCACACAACCTTATATGCACTACCAATAGAAAAGGGTTGGTGTTTGAACATATCAGTAATAAATAATCCAACCTATTTCCTCCTGTAAAAATTAACTTTTAATCAGAGTTGTATTAAAAATTGAAAATAAATAACCCTTCAAACAAAATTGGAGTTATTAGGTAAGGGCGAAAATAGAATGTATCGAAAAATAAGATAAAATCTCTACATGCGTTCATACATACATGTAGATAGATAAATACCCTGGTCGTAAATAAGTAACCATTGCAATAAAATTTCTTATCCTCTGGATATATGTGAAATGTTATAATGGTACTGAGTTGCCACTCTGCTGAGTTACCAATCGTCCTAATCCACCTCCAGTATTAATGACCTACAGCACCTGGTATTCCCAAGTGGTCTCCCATCCAGGTACTAACCAGGCCCATGACTGTATAGCTTCCAAGATCAGACGAGATTGGGCATATCCAGTATGGTATGATTGTAGATAATTCCCAACTGGGGAGTGTAAATGCCCAGGTACACACAGCGTAAGAGTGTATGTAGGACTGACTCACCAGAGAAGTCCACTTTGTTAAATAATACACAGTATCAATAAAAGTATTGCATAAGCGTACTTTAATTGCAATTATACAGTAGGTCACATAGTTAAACATATAAAGTAAAACAGTCAAGTGTAATTATCTGACTGATTACTAATGTCCTTAATCAGTCAAATAATATGTTCCAATAAGCTATTCTAAATATGCTGTTCATGTGACAATGATGTTAATATATTACTCTAAGATAACATTGATACACTTAGTATGGTCTGTATGATAGATGATTGGATTCAATCCTGTTAATAGGCAGTTTGTAAATAGTACATTCCAACTACTAAATCATACAATAATTAGCGTAGCGGGTGATTCCATTCAATCCTGTGAGTAGGCAATTGGTGGTAGCATTTTCCAAAAGCCTAATCATAACTGGTTAACACAGCAGCCAGTATAAATTAATGTGTATCGTAATGTATCTCAAACCTCATAGGGTACACAAAAGAAATAGGTTGTCAGTATAATACTGATCCTCCACTGTGAATAGACAGAGTATATGCTAGTCAAATGGATAAGTAATGAGCATATGGATATATACAATCATCCAAATAATTGGCTCATATGTTATTCAGCGTTTACTAGAACACTTATACATAAACAATAGACTAAACAAAAGGAAACACAAAAGAAATAGATTGTCAGTATAATACTGAACCTCCACTGTGAATAGACAGAGTATGTGCTAGTCTAGTGGATAAGTAATGAGCATATAGATATATACAATCATCCGAATAATTAGCTCATATGTTATACAGCATTTACTAGAACACTTATAAAATAAACCATAGACTGAAACAGCACTACAAATAGGTACGTGTCACACTGAAATAGGGGAGTAAATTCCCCCACTAGATCAGTAAAAAAGCCGTATAATCACAATATAGAAACTCTACGTGTTGCTCCTGAAAAAATATCTGTATTGACACGGAGGTCATTTACAGGCTCACATATAATCCATAGCAAAAGATGTCTGTAGTGATGCAAAGTCAGTTACAGGCATACATACGATCCCAGGGTAAGGCTACTAGGAGTCCGATCACTGCATGAGTCGGATATCCAAGGAAGAAGGACGCGCGTTTCGCCCAGTCCAAGGGCTTGTTCACCTCACACATATCACGTATTGGGAGAAAATACTCCTTAAAAATGCATATCCGGCAAATGATTCCACAAAACTCGGAGTATCATTGGCTAGTAAGACACATGATGTGTCTGCATTAGCCTATCATGACCGTCCATCTGGTCCAATCATCACAAAGGTCAAAGCGCTTTGCATGCTGGGAATTGTAGTCTGAAAACGTACACAAGAATAATCATCGTTTTATATACCACAACATCCGGGAAAAATCATAAGTCCACATTCGGTAGTACTACAGAGGAAACGTACATAGAATTCAGTATGTCATTGTATTATACAGTATGATTACTGCCAGTAATGTATCTTTGCAAAACACTTAAAAAAATCACATAGAAAGCTATTAGATGCAAACTGCAAGATAGCGAGATTAGAAAATCATGGAAATATTTCACACAAATCAAGTTTTGTAATGAAACAGACCATTTTGCACAAGTGCCAGCTTTCTGCCATATAAAAATTCCACTTCTGCCTAACCATTATGTATAATGTCATTCTGCAATCTTTTCATGAACTTGCATTTGCAGAATTAAAGAAGGCATTTCATTCTGCTGTGTGGAGGGAATCTGTATGACATACCACTGGACATAAGCCTGGCGGATGTAATACCGACGCCAGAAGGCAGAAGACTGAAGATCCCGACAGGGTAAGTATTTTAACTATACCTAACCCTCAGGCCCGCTGAGAGCTGCAGCAAGCACGGGTAAAGGGGGCGTGGCTTAATCGCGGGAGGCGTGGCCACATCCCCTTCGAGGGAAAAAAAAAAGTTTTGCAGCGCGCCCTGGCGAGGGGGGCGCTCTGAGCCCCCTCAGCCCGGCGCATAACCAGTGGGGGGCACAATCAGCTTGATTGCTCCCCCCACAGGCATAGGAGACTGCTGTGGCTGCTTCATAGCAGCCGCGAGCAGTCTCCCAGTGCAGCCCAACACACAGCAGCGTGTGCTGGGCTGCTGTGATGAAAGAGGGGGGAAGCGGTACCGGACCCGGGCCCCCGCTGGGCCCCTCCAGCAAGCCGGGGTAATTTGTACATGCTCCCTCCCCTCTTGGCACACCTGCTAATCCTCTCCCCCCCCTAACCCTAACCCTCCCTTAGGGGGTGCCTAACCCTAACCTCACCCCATGGGTGCCTAAACCTAACCCCCCTCCCCACACCCTAAACCAAATCCTCTCGGGGGGTGCCTAACCCTAGCCTACCCCTGGGGTTGCCTAACCCTAACCCCCCTTCCCTTAGCCTAACCCTAACAGGGGGGTGCCTAACCCTAAGTCCTCCCGGAAGCCCCTAAACCTAACCCTCAATCCCCACGGCTGGCCGCTCCTGACACCCGGTTTACCTTCATTCGGTATGCCGGGCATCAGGATTTTGGTGGGTGGATAATGATAGGCGTCGGGATTTCGACGCCTATCATTAGTCCCATGCTGGGATTTCACAGTCGAGAAGCCGGCGGTCGGCATTTTGACCACCGGCTTCCTGACTGCATACCATGTGGAGTGGTTGGAGCAAGACTGGGGACATTAATGCCAAACTCCTCCAGTTAAATGGGCAACATTTTGCAGCCCAATCTGGACCAAATGTTTAAAATATAGCTAATATTTAGCTAGAAATACCATAATGTTTCTTAAAGTGTACACTGGTGCAGGGTATACACAGAAAGGTACAATCATAAATCTGTTCTAAGAATTGTACTAGAAATAAAATGTTATATCTTTACTATATTGCAAGGCAAAGCATAAACAATGTTCATGATCATAAAATATCAACTTAATGCAAATCTATTCCACATTGCAACAATGACTTTATGAGTTAGACGTAGTTTTTGCTCCTTTGTGCATTTCTGTACTGCGAATGTTCATCTGAGATGTGTATGTATACATTTGTATACAGGTACAGCAACATATTACATTTCACATACTTACAGAGGCGGAACAATAAGTGGGCAAGTGCAGGACAACTAGAATAATGGTGTGTTCATGTACAGTAGCTGCTACTAAATTAGAGGTGGACACATCTGCAGATATGTGTGCTAGTATGTTTATCTGTTGCAGATGCTCAATGACAGGCTGGGCTGGGCTGGGCGCACTATTACAGTGAAATGTGTAATGTGGAGTCCCCCTAGCTGAGTTCCCTAAAAATAATTTGTCCATCTCCTACTGAAGCCCCCCCCCAACAAAAACATTGGACAGTCATTGTACTCTTCTCAAGACCCCTGGCTTGTGTATGTTTAAATAATAATAATAATAATAATAATAAAAAAATAATAATGTGTGTGTGTGTGGTACTGATGGTTTTAAGGCGCATACACATTAGATGATAAATTGGATGATATGGACGATAATGACATCACGTTCAATATCGTACAGTGTGTATGCAAGATATCGTTAACGATGTGCGCTCTAGCAGATCGTTAATAATGTCTTTCATCGGCCGTACGTGCAGGGTAACCTGACGACATCGTCAGGTTGTGCAAGTATGGGGATGAGGGAGGATACCGTCACGATATCGTTAATGATATCGTTCAGTGTGTTTGTTCAATGTTGAGAACGACATTGATGCTGGTAGTGCAGGGGATACACTTAACGATATCGCTCATGGAGCATATCGTTAAGTGTGTATGAGCCTTTAGAAAAGCCATAGCAGTCATAAAATGCTTGGGTATGCTGGAGCTTGTAGAACTATAGATGCTAGCATACCAATAGCTGCCAGGGCATATTGGGGCTTGTTAAACTATATATCCCAGCATGCCCTGGCTTCCACATCCCGCTGGGATTTGTAGTTCACCCTACCAAAATACTGTATAAACAAAAACAAAACACTGTTGAGAACTTTCTTTAATTAAAATTCTGAAATTACTCCCCCAAACTTTAGGAAATATCTATTTCCAAAGTGAATTTTGGAATACAATTGTGTACTGTATTTTTTATATTATATCCATGAACTATCTTGCGGGTGGGTGGTCATGCATTTTTTTTTCTTTTAAATATATTAAACAATGTAAATCATCATTATCATCAATTTGATGATGATATCATCAACTGACTTCTCTACTACTGCAAACAAAAGTGTATCTTTATGCAGAAGCATTCAACACCCTTTGTGGAGTTGTACACATCTCAAGATTTGTGCGTCTCAAACACTTAAATTTGCAAATGCATTCACCTGACATTGAGGCTTTATGTTCTTTCATACCTATGATGTTAGAGATTAAATGGTTTTTCCAGGTGCAGACAAGAGGAAAGTAAATGTGCACATCTTTTGCTAAATTTGTTGATAATCAAAATAAATACTTTTTGCATGCTTGGAAATGATTATGGATCTCCGCCTGTTGACCAGACCTATGCAGCTACACCAGAGCTGTAACTAGACTTTCTGGTGCCCTGTGCTAGAGAGAGCATTGGTGCCGCCTCCCTCATTTTTTTTATATAGGGACATAAGAGAGTGCACCTGAAAAAGATCCATGGCTTCATGGGGAAGGGCCAGGGAAGAGATAGGGATACTCCTGGGGCAGCCAGGAGATGCTGGGGATAAAAGAAGAGGAAGCTACAAGTGAGAATGATAATAAACAGGAATATTAATAGGCCTGAACAGCGCACCCTGCCCTGCGGTGCCCTGTGCCATGGCGTTGGTCGCACTACCCTAGTTACGGCCCTGAGCTACACCACTCCTATACACCCACTTGTGAACGTAGTCTTCCTTACTATCAGGGAGGGCTTGCTTGGTGCAAAAGAGCTGTCTGAACTGAAACAGATCTCTGTGCAAGCACCTCTTTGAATAGGGAACAATTCTATCTACTGTACATGCCCAGGGAACACTTATCCTACATGCAAACGCCCAGTTGCACACGCTAAACCACAAATGGAGATGTGGTGGAGATAAATCATCTGTAGTTGCTTAAGTGGCGTATGAATGTCAAGATCTCCCCACAAAATGGACGTACGTGAAACGCTGAAGCAGGGAATTTTCCTCTAAAAACAGAATGACAACTCTTCTAGAACAGTATCTGTGAACGTGTAGTTACCAGATTCATGGTTTGCAAGTATAGATAATTAACAAATGCTTTGATATGAATATAAGTTTGCACTTCCGAAACATCAGGTTATACATTGTGGTCAATTACAATTAGTGAAATTGCTTTCTAATTGTCAGTAACATAAATCACCATTTAGAAATATGACCCACACAATTACAAGCTTTGAAAGGCAGGTTGCTTTGCAGAATGATATAGGAATTATTTTGGAATGTTAGTATGTAATTGTTTGTGTACTAAACCCACATATAACAACAAAGCTGTTCAAATCTTCAATGACGTGGCTAATGTAATTGGGTAACTGTCTCTTAGAGGGCGTGTACATTTGTAATGTATGTAGGGTCAATATAAAGGTGAAGGGAGATTAGACATAAATACACAGTATGATAAACAGCTTTACATACTCAGAGTCTGAGCCCTGGAATTAGTCCTGCCTTTTAAAAATATCTACACACCTTCATAGATAAGGTGGAAAGGGCACTGTCCTGGAGTGGCACACAGTCTGATCATAGGTTTTGCTTAAATAGTGTTAAAAGTAGCATTTATTTGCTTTTGCTCATTCAGATATATTATTAAAAGCTGGACGTTATTTAAAGTTTATAAAGCAATTCATGTATAAGTTACTTCTCCTAACTTATGCTGACCATACACGCTACAATTATCGGGGCGATCCGCCCGATATCGGCGGATCGCCCCGATAATTGTAGCGTGTGGGGGGCGACCGAGGGGTAAATATAGCTCAGTCGGGAATGCCGGATTGTCCAGCGTGCCCGTCCGATGCGATATTTCCGGGTAAACATCTGCGGCTGGCAGCAGGCCGGATAAAATGTCTATCGGTCTGACAGACATTTTATCTGACAGTGTATGCCCAGCATAAGAAACATATAAATGCATTTGCATGCAATAAGACAAAATAAAGAGTAAGTAAACAAGGTATTTGATTTTAATTGTAACTCACAGATCCAGCCCTCACCAGTTTAGGCAGGCCTGATCCCTGGAGTTTAAAGGCCAGGGCGGAAATTCGCTGACACTGGCCAATTTACAACTTCCTTGGGCACTGGAAACTTTACATCCTACCATTCCTAAGGAGTGGCCGGGAAGGAGATGAGGTCCGATCCCACTTGTTGAATAGAGATTTGCAACAGTGGAGAAGGAGACATGGGAGTTTGCAAAAGTGACGGGCGTTCTTGAGAGGTGACTGGGAGGTGGCTAGAAATGCACAAAAAAATGGTCTGTTCACTGGGCGTGTTGTGGGAGTCTCCTTGCACATTCATCTGCACGGATGAATACAAGGGAAGGGCTTGTAGCGTTATTAGCATAAAGTTGCAGACCTGGCAACTGGCAAAAGACGCACACAGAGTACTATTACTGTATCTCAGCTGCCGCAGAGCAGGAGTTAATCCTGATGAAACTGTATATACCACAGCTAGCAGATATAGCCACCTCAAAGACACTATCTTGCCTCATTAGATATAGTATAGTTGCTTGCAGGTGGCAGATTGGGCCACCGGGACAGCGAGTAAGTTCCCACTGGGCCGGTCCCATAGTCCCCTTGGACGAGCCGACTCAAACTGTCTATAACTGTCTATAAATGTGGGTCGGCTCCCATTTTTGGCTGGAGCCGCGCTTCCATTACTTGTGTTCTACTGTGGAACACAAACTGGAAGTGGTCATATGCTCCGGATAGCGGTCACTTCAGGGTGCCGCTAGCTGGGAACAGCGGCTGTGTAATGTAGTTGTTCGACTGGGGATGATAGCCTGCCCTGATAGGCTAACTAGCCTACCCCCTACAGCATTCGGAAGCAGAGTAGCCAATAGGGCTGAATTCAATGTGTGAGTGTGGGTCTCCCAGGTCGGTCTGTCAGTGTCTCCCTTGCACATGCGGCTGCAGCAGCCAGTGTGTCAGGACCATTCTCCCCTCACTCTTCCTGCTGCCAATATTAATATTATGCCCCACAGTGCACCTCTATCTCACACAGTGCCCCCATAATAATTCTTTATTCCCCCACTATGCTGCACTGCCCCATATTATTAAATATTATGACTCACAGTGCCCCTCTATATGGGATGTAGTTATTATACATCCGCACGGGATGCCGGACCCGGGTCTGGCGCCGGAATCCCGACATCACTGCAGATGCCAACACAAGAATCCCAACAGCCGGCATCTCAAATGTAAGTATAGCGGGCCAGGTTAGTTTGTAGCCGTGGGAGTGGGGGGGGGGGTAGGGTTAGGATTAGGCACCACCGGGAGGGTTAGGTTTAGGCACTAACCGAAAGGGTTAGGATGTGGGGTGGGGGGGGTTAAGGTTAGGATGCAGGAAGTTAGGGTTAGGGGGTGTAGGGGGGAAGGTTATGATACTTACCTAGACCTATACTAAGCATCGGGATGCCACTGACGGTGTTTTGACAGCTGGAATCCCGACTGCTGGTCTCCCATACCAAACCCCTCTATATCACACAATGCCCCCATTAATATTATTCCCCCACTATGTCACACTGCCCCTTATTATTAAGTGCCCACTCCAGTATAAAATATCACACCACACAGTCAGGGCCGCATTTGGGGATGGGGGACTGCCAGGCCTGTAGTCCCGGGCCTGGACAGAGGAAGTGGGAGCGGCCTGCCTATTTTCTCAGTCCTGCTGTAATTTCTACTGGCAGCCTTGCCCGGAAGTGTAACTGAGGGCCCCCTGACCTACTACAAGATGTGCGGTGCAGTCCAAATGTCCCGGAGCCAAGCATTTCAGCAAGTACTGCAGTCAGGTCAGTCTTTTGTGGGGGGCTGGGGCAATTATGTATGTTTTATTTTTTTCCTGTCGGGGGCTAATGTGTTTTTTTTTTTCCTACAGTATGTGGGACAATGTGTTTTATTTTTTCCTGTTTGGGGATCGTTGTGTTTTATTTTCTTCTTATTGAGGCCAATGTGTTTGTTTGTTTTTCCTGTGTGTTTTATTGTTTTCTGTAGGGGCAAATGTGGTTTTATTTTCCTGTGGGGGCCAAAGGGTTTTTCTCTTGTGTGATGTTTTTAGTCCGCGCATGCGCCCGAGTTGCACCTCGCATGTGTCCTGATGGCGTTCATACAGAGTTGCAGTACAAATTCAGATGGATGCACCAAGAAGTGTATTAGAAAATGTGTTGGGTGTTCCTAGGCAGTTACAGGGGGTTGGCTAATCAGGCTCGAGTGTAACATAGCATGGACGTGTTATTGGAGTGACAGGGCATGTTATTGGAGTGACATGGGAGTGTTGTTGAAAGTGTTTGCTTATAGAGACGCTGAATTGCTCACATTGGAGGCATTACTCAGGCAGATGATCTGCACCTAGCATAGGGCTTGTAAAAGTTTCAATGGTGCGACCAATGGTGACATCTAAACATGCACAAAGCATGATTGCAGCGAAGTGGGCCCCTCAGTCCTTGCACGTTCGGACGCACGACTATATACCTGGAAAGGGCATTGTAGCGGCATTAGCATAAAGTCGCAGACACAACTGCAGCAAAAGACGCAGGGAAGGCCACAACTGCGTCCTACTCAGATTTACAGAATTAGGCCCTATGAGGAGGGCTCACACCACCATTAGGTTCCATAAACTTCTCGGGCTGGTTTTCTATCCCAATCCGCCTCTGGTTGCCTGACCTGGTATACAGTATATGTATATATAGAATGCTATTGTTGTGACTTTACTTCAAATATACATTAAAATTTTTCCTTGTTTACCCTCCACATGCACAGGAGACATTAGTAAAAAGAGCTGCTAACAGGCCCAGGCTGGTACCATTTAAGTGTTCACCATAGTAACGGCACCCCTGGTACTGCTATTACCCAGTTCCTGTACATTGCCTCAGCCAAAGGACAATGATCAGCAGGACTGGATTAAGGCTTGTGGGAGTGGGGGGGAACTAAATTGTGGGGCCCCCCCACCGCTACAGAGAGCCTAACCCCTACCCCCTTTCCCCCCCACCACCACCGATTACTTACCTTCTGGCTCTGTGTTGTGAATGAAGCAGCACAGTCAGCACTGCTGCATAGGGCGCAGAGCGGCTCCTGAAGCCCAACATCAGTGATCAGCGTCACGGACATGATGTGTCACCAGTGCCAGATTAAGGTCTTCAGGGGCCTGGAGCTGAAATCTATGAAGGGCCTATTGTGTACTGTCGCAGGGGGTGTGACTACTGATATGGGGGTGTGACCAGTGATGTGGGGGCATGGTCTGTGTCGTGGGGTGTGGCTAGCATCATGGAGCATAGCTACCCATTGCAATATAGGATCTCTAAAGGATTGGTTGGTCACTGATGCACTTGTTGTACTGCTATATCTCCTGAAGAAGGTCTATGTAGGACCGAAACGTTGAGATGATATTGGTATTTGTGAGGATTAAAATTTGATACCTTTAATTGCGGAAAGCTGGTGAGTGCCCCTCTTTTTCTCTATATTATGGACTTTCCATGTGACACCCCAGTACATTGCAAGACCTGGATGATGTGAGAGCGGCCATGGATAATCATATTTATATATATAGATATAAACACATATGTACTATATATATATATTATATATATATATACACACACTCTTTTTTTTATTATTACACACCCACACATAGGACCTCATTCAGAGTCGGTCGTTGCAGCCGCACGGTCGTACGCTACCGATGTTCGCTAAACTGCGCATGCGTAAAGTTCGCAATGCGCGTGCGCATACTAGCGGCTACGATCAGAAATTTCTCTCTCCTTGAACATAGCCAGGTCGGTAGTTTGAGTGACAGGATGAGGCGTTTGTGGGTGGTAACGGGAAGGTGCTTGAAAACGGGGGAGTGGAGATCCGAACGCAGGCGTGCCTAATTATGCGAACGGCGTTTTATGGGAGTGCATAATTAACAAAGTAGTGTCATGGCACACGTGACATGGGAGGTTTTACACTGACATGATTGTAGAGCTTAAGAGAGGGTAAGGTCAACCTTAAGCTCTACGACCAGTTCCGATACTCGCGATTAATCCTTATATGGCCGGAGATGACGTGTAATGCGTACGAGATGGGGGCGTTTTTTAGCGATCCGACCGCTTCCTCCCCTTGGTCGGCCAGCTAACGATCCGACCTTAGGGACGCAACATGCGTGTGCATCATTTGTATATCCGGCCCCTTTTCCTGTACGACCGTGCAGCAGCAACGACCGACTCTGAATGAGGTCCATAGTGTGTACATATATATATATATTAGGGGTGAGCGGGTTCGGATTTCTGAAATCCGAACCCCCCCGAGCCCCCCCGATCCGAGTCCGATCCGAGTCAGGCTCGACTTTTCCCGCCTGACTCGGATCTGAAATCGAGGCAAAACGTCATCATCCCGCCTTCCGAGTCTCGCGGGTTTTGGATCCTATATAAGGTACCCGCGTCGGCGCCATTTTCTCACTCGGCTGTGGACAGTGAAGAGGGAGGGTGGGAGTTAGGGCTGTGTAGTGTAGTGTAGTGTAGTGTAGTGTAGTGCTGCTGTTGTCCACTACTTCAAAGTCCATAGGGGCTGGCTGTGTTGTGCTGTGCTGCTGTTGTTAATAGGGGCTGTGTCCACTACTTCAAAGTCCATAGGGGCTGGCTGGACTGTGTTGTGCAGTCAGTTCTCCATAGGGGCTGTGTCCACTCCAAAGTCCTGTGCAGTGTCCCAGTCCTAAAGGAGTGCTGTAGTGTTGTCCAGGGGGTGCTCTGTCCATCAGGGGTGCTCCCCCCAAGTGCTAAAAAAATAATATATTTTCTGTGTTTGTGAATTGTGTGCGCAGTAGCCGCACGTGCATCAACAAAGTAGTGCCAAGCGTGCGCCTGTGTCATAAGTAAAGGGCCGGCTGGCTTGACCGTTAAGGGTGCTGTAACCCCCGAAAGTACACTCCAGTCCAAACCAAAAAAAAAATTATTTTCTGTGTTTGTGAATTGTGTGCGCAGTAGCCGCACGTGCATCAACAAAGTAGTGCCAAGCGTGCACCTGTGTCATAAGTAAAGGGCCGGCTGGCTTGACCGTTAAGGGTGCTGTAACCCCCGAAAGTACACTCCAGTCCAAACCAAAAAAAAAATTATTTTCTGTGTTTGTGAATTGTGTGCGCAGTAGCCGCACGTGCATCAACAAAGTAGTGCCAAGCGTGCGCCTGTGTCATAAGTAAAGGGCCGGCTGGCTTGACCGTTAAGGGTGCTGTAACCCCCGAAAGTACACTCCAGTCCAAACCAAAAAAAAATTATTTTCTGTGTTTGTGAATTGTGTGCGCAGTAGCCGCACGTGCATCAACAAAGTAGTGCCAAGCGTGCGCCTGTGTCATAAGTAAAGGGCCGGCTGGCTTGACCGTTAAGGGTGCTGTAACCCCCGAAAGTACACTCCAGTCCAAACCAAAAAAAAAATTATTTTCTGTGTTTGTGAATTGTGTGCGCAGTAGCCGCACGTGCATCAACAAAGTAGTGCCAAGCGTGCACCTGTGTCATAAGTAAAGGGCCGGCTGGCTTGACCGTTAAGGGTGCTGTAACCCCCGAAAGTACACTCCAGTCCAAACCAAAAAAAAAATTATTTTCTGTGTTTGTGAATTGTGTGCGCAGTAGCCGCACGTGCATCAACAAAGTAGTGCCAAGCGTGCGCCTGTGTCATAAGTAAAGGGCCGGCTGGCTTGACCGTTAAAGGGTGCTGTAACCCCCAAAGTACACTCCAGTCCAAACCAAAAAAAAAATTATTTTCTGTGTTTGTGAATTGTGTGCGCAGTAGCCGCACGTGCATCAACAAAGTAGTGCCAAGCGTGCGCCTGTGTCATAAGTAAAGGGCCGGCTGGCTTGACCGTTAAAGGGTGCTGTAACCCCCGAAAGTACACTCCAGTCCAAACCAAAAAAAAATTATTTTCTGTGTTTGTGAATTGTGTGCGCAGTAGCCGCACGTGCATCAACAAAGTAGTGCCAAGCGTGCGCCTGTGTCATAAGTAAAGGGCCGGCTGGCTTGACCGTTAAGGGTGCTGTAACCCCCGAAAGTACACTCCAGTCCAAACCAAAAAAAAAATTATTTTCTGTGTTTGTGAATTGTGTGCGCAGTAGCCGCACGTGCATCAACAAAGTAGTGCCAAGCGTGCGCCTGTGTCATAAGTAAAGGGCCAGCTGGCTTGACCGTTAAAGGGTGCTGTAACCCCCGAAAGTACACTCCAGTCCAAACCAAAAAAAAATTATTTTCTGTGTTTGTGAATTGTGTGCGCAGTAGCCGCACGTGCATCAACAAAGTAGTGCCAAGCGTGCGCCTGTGTCATAAGTAAAGGGCCGGCTGGCTTGACCGTTAAGGGTGCTGTAACCCCCGAAAGTACACTCCAGTCCAAACCAAAAAAAAAATTATTTTCTGTGTTTGTGAATTGTGTGCGCAGTAGCCGCACGTGCATCAACAAAGTAGTGCCAAGCGTGCGCCTGTGTCATAAGTAAAGGGCCGGCTGGCTTGACCGTTAAAGGGTGCTGTAACCCCCAAAGTACACTCCAGTCCAAACCAAAAAAAAAATTATTTTCTGTGTTTGTGAATTGTGTGCGCAGTAGCCGCACGTGCATCAACAAAGTAGTGCCAAGCGTGCGCCTGTGTCATAAGTAAAGGGCCGGCTGGCTTGACCGTTAAAGGGTGCTGTAACCCCCGAAAGTACACTCCAGTCCAAACCAAAAAAAAATTATTTTCTGTGTTTGTGAATTGTGTGCGCAGTAGCCGCACGTGCATCAACAAAGTAGTGCCAAGCGTGCGCCTGTGTCATAAGTAAAGGGCCGGCTGGCTTGACCGTTAAAGGGTGCTGTAACCCCCGAAAGTACACTCCAGTCCAAACCAAAAAAAAATTATTTTCTGTGTTTGTGAATTGTGTGCGCAGTAGCCGCACGTGCATCAACAAAGTAGTGCCAAGCGTGCGCCTGTGTCATAAGTAAAGGGCCGGCTGGCTTGACCGTTAAGGGTGCTGTAACCCCCGAAAGTACACTCCAGTCCAAACCAAAAAAAAAATTATTTTCTGTGTTTGTGAATTGTGTGCGCAGTAGCCGCACGTGCATCAACAAAGTAGTGCCAAGCGTGCGCCTGTGTCATAAGTAAAGGGCCGGCTGGCTTGACCGTTAAAGGGTGCTGTAACCCACAAAGTACACTCCAGTCCAAACCCCAAAAAAAATTATTTTCTGTGTTTAGCCGCACGTATATATCAAATCGATATAACATAAATGGAGGACCAAACTTTCTCCGATAAAAATAAAATAGAGAAAGATCAAGAACCACTTCCTCCTAGTGCTGAAGCTGCTGCCACTAGTCATGACATAGACAATAACATGCCATCAACGTCGTCTGCCAAGGCCGATGCCCAATGTCATAGTAGAGGGCACATACAATCCCAAATGGCAAAGTTCAGGAAAATGACCTTGAAAAAGACATTTAAATCAGCTGAAGAGAAACGTAAACTTGCCAATATGCCATTTACGACACGGAGTGGCAAGGAACGGCTAAGGTCGATCCCTAGTATGTTCATGACTAGTGGTTCAGCTTCACATGACGATGGAAGCCCTCCTCCCACTAAAAAAATGAAAAGAGTTAAGCTGGCAAAAGCACAGCGAAGAACTGTGCTTTCTAAGAAGATATCACAAATCCCCAAGGAGAGTCCAAGTGTGGTGGTGGTTGCGATGCCTGACCTTCCCAGCACTGGACGGGAAGAGGTGGCTCTTTCCACCATTTGCACGCCCCCTGCAAGTGCTGAAAGGAGCACCCACAGTCCACTTGCTGATATGCAAATTGAAGATGTCACTGTTGAAGTACAACAGGATGAGGATACTGGTGTAGCTGGTGCTGAGGAGGAAGTTGGCGAGGAGGATTCTGATGGTGATGTGGTTTGTTTAAATCAGGCTCCGGGGGAGACAGTTGTTGTCCGTGGGATGAAAAAGCCCATCACGGTCATGCCTGGGCAGAAGACCAAACATTCCACCTCTTTGGTCTGGCAATATTTCTATCCAAATCCGGACAACAACTGTCTTGCCATATGTACCATATGTAAAGGTGAAATAAGTAGGGGTAGGGACGTCAACCACCTAGGAACATCCTCCCTTATACGGCACCTGCAGCGCGTTCATAAAAAGTTACTGTCAAGTTCAGAAACTTTGGCTAAGACCGTAAGCAGTCCAGGGACACCTAAATCCCGTTGTCCTGTTGTATCCAAGCGCCTGCAAACCACACCGTCAACTCCCTCCTCGTCAATTTCCTCCTTAGTTAGGATCGGAAGTAGTCCTGCAGGCCATGTCACTGGCATGACTGACTCTCCTATCCGGGATTCCTCCGGAGGATCCTGCATTGCTACGCCTACTGCTGCCGCTGCTGCTGTTGCTGCTGCTGGGAGTCGTTCATCATCCCAGAGAGGAAGTAGGAACACCACTACTTTTACTAAACAATTGACCCTCCAACAGTCCTTAGCGAGGAGGATGAAGTACGACAGCAGTCATCCTGAAGCAAAACGTATAACTGAGGCCTTGACTGCTATGTTGGTGTTAGACGTGCGTCCGGTATCCGCCATTAGTGCAGTGGGATTTAGACAATTGATGGAGGTAGTGTGTCCCCGGTTCCAAATCCCGTCTAGATTCCACTTCACTAGGCAGGCGATACCGAGACTGTACAGAAACGTCAGAAAAAGTGTCCTCAGTGTCCTGAAAAATGCCGTTGTACACAATGTCCACTTAACCACGGACATGTGGACAAGTGGAACAGGGCAGACTAAGGACTATATGACTGTGACAGCCCACTGGGTAGATGTATCACCTTACGCAGCAACAGCAGCAGCGTCACCAGTAGCAGCATCTCAGAAATGCCAGCTCGTTACAAGGCAGGCTACGCTGTGTATCACCGGTTTCAGTAAGAGGCACACCGCCGACAACCTCTTAGAGAAACTGAGGGAAATCATCGCCCAGTGGCTTACCCCACTTAGACTCTCCTGGGGATTTGTGATATCTGACAACGCCACCAATATTGTGCGGGCATTACATCTGGGCAAATTCCAGCACGTCCCATGTTTTGCTCACACAATAAACTTGGTGGTGCAGAATTTTCTGAAAAGCGACAGGGGCGTGCAGGAGACGCTTTGGGTGGCCCGAAAAATTTCTGGACACTTTCGCCATTCAGCGACTGCGTGCCGAAGACTGGAGCGCCAGCAAACACTCTTGAACCTGCCCCGCCATCACCTGAAGCAAGAGGTTGTGACGCGGTGGAACTCAACCCTCTATATGCTTCAGAGGATGGAGGAGCAGCAAAAGGCCATACAAGCCTATACATCCACCTATGACATAGGCAAAGGAGGGGGTATGCACCTGACTCAAGCGCAGTGGAGAATGATTTCCGTGTTGTGCAAGGTTCTCCAGCCCTTCGAACTTGCCACACGTGAAGTCAGTTCAGACACTGCCAGCTTGAGTCAGGTCATTCCCCTCATCAGGCTTTTGCAGAAGCAGCTGGAGAAAGTGAAGGAGGAGCTAAGACGGAGCGATTCCGCTCGGCATGTGGGACTTGTGGATGAAGCCCTTCATTCGCTTTGCCAGGATTCCAGGGTGGTCAATCTGTTGAAATCAGACCACTACGTTTTGGCCACCGTGCTCGATCCTAGGTTTAAAGCCTATGTGGTGTCTCTCTTTCCGGCCGACACAAGCCTGCAGAGGTGCAAAGACCTGCTGGTGAACACACTGTCAGCTGAAGCGGAACGTGACACGTCAGCGGCTCCTTCTTCATTTTCTCCTGCAACTGGGGCTGCCAGGAAAAAACTTAGGTATCCTAAGCAACCCGCTGGCAGTGATGCAGGGCAGGCAGGACCAAGTTTGGACATCTGGTCCGGACTGAAGGACCTGGCAACAATTTCTGACATGTCTACTGTCACTGCATATGATACTGTCACCATTGACAGAATGGTGGAGGATTACATCGGTGACAGCATCCAAGTAGGCATGGCAGACAGTCCATACCTGTACTGGCAGGAAAAAGAGGCAATTTGGAGGCCCCTGTACAAACGGGCTCTATTTTACCTGAGTTGCCCCCCCTCCAGTGTGTACTCCGAAAGAGTGTTTAGTGCAGCCGGGAACCTTGTCAGCGAAAGGCGTAGGAGGTTGCTTCCACAGAATGTGGAGAAGATGATGTTCATCAAAATGAATTATCAGCTCTTCCAGGGAGACCAGCCTCCAGAAGGTACAGAGGGACCTGTGGTGGTGGATTCAAGTGGGGACGAGTTAATACTTTGTGAGGATGAGGATGTACACACTGAAGAGGGTGAGGAATCGGTGGATGAGGAGGATGAGGATGACATCTTGCCTCCATAGAGCCAGTTTGTGCAGGGACACATTAATTGCCAGCTTGTTTTGTGGGGGCCCAAACGAACCAATCATTTCAGCCACAGTTGTGTGGCAGACCCTGGCGCTGAAATGATTGGTTTGTTAAAGTGTGCATGTCCTGTTTATACAACATAAGAGTGGGTGGGAGGGCCCAAGGACAATTCCATCTTGCACCTCTTTTTTTTCTTTGCATTATGTACAGTTTGGGGCCTAGTTTTTCAAACTGCCATCCTGTCTGCCACTGCAGTTTCACGCCTAGATGGGTCACGTGTTTGTGCCGCCCACTCGTGTCGCTTAGCATAGTCATCCAGCTACCTCGGTGCAACGTTTTGGACATAAAAACACTATTGTGAGGTGTGAGGTGTTCAGAATAGACTGGAAATGAGTGGAAATTAAGGTTATTGAGGTTAATAATAGCATAGGAGCAGAAAAACCTACAAATTCTGTGATTTTAGCTGTTTTTATGCTTTTTTAAAAAAAAATACAGATCCAAAACACAAAACCCAGAACCCAAAACACGGAAGGGTGGTTTTGGCAAAACCAATCCAGATCCAAAACACGAAGAAAGATCCAGATCCAAAACCAAAACACAAAACACGAAAAGTGGCCGGTGCACACCCCTAATATATATATATATATTATATATACACACACTGACAATAGCGTTTACTAACACTGAAACGTTGATTACATCCGATTGTCTATGCCTGCTATTGCGCCGAGTGCCACACCTTACTCTACTGCATGTTTTCCTTTTGTTGTAAGGGCACCGGCCAATGTGTATGCTGTTTGTGAAAAAAAATAGCAGCAAAGCGGGCGGCACTCCTCGGATTTCTATAAACAGATCGCCAGATTACATTGACGAAAAATGTAATTAAACATTTGAAACTTTGGAATCATGGAGCCATAGTGTGGTGATCTGCTAATAGAAATCCGCAGAGGAGTGCCGTCCGCCTTGCTGATATATATATATATATATATATATATACACACATATATATACACACACACACACATATAGTTTATATATAGTATATATATCCACACCCAGTATATTTAAATATATATATATATATATATACATACATACATACGCACACACACAGTATATATACATATAGGCCCTGATTTAGAGCCGCTCGTAAGCGGCCGCTCGTTCGTTCTGACCGATGTTCGCACATCTGCGCATGCGTACGGATTGTAATACGCATGCGTGAACCAGTCAGTGCGGCCGAAAATCGTTTGTTCACTAAATAGCGAATGCCTGCTATTTTGAGTGACAGAAGGAGGCGTATGTGGGTGGTAACAGGGGAAGGTGCTTGAAAACGGGGAGTGGAGATCAGAACGCAGGCGTGCTTAAAGGTCAAAACGGGCGTTTTAAGGGAGTGCATAATTAATCCACCAGCGTCATTGACCACGTCACTTGTTTTTTTTTAACTCAGAACTGCTCGCAAAATAGCGGTTGAAAAAACCAACCACAAGAATAGCGAGCAGTTCATACGCTATTCGATGTACTCGATTAATCTAATAAATAGCGGACATGACGTATGGTGCGAGCGGCAAGGGGGCGTATTTTACAAAATTACAACCACAAGTTTTGTTCGCTCGTTCAGACTTAGAGGCGTGAACAGACCGCAAAGAGCGAACGGTTCATTTGAATAGCCACCCCTTGTTTTTGAACGAACGACCGCAAATAGCGAGCGGCTCTGAATGAGGGCCATATAGTGTATATGTTTATATATTATATATACTGTGTGTGTATATAAATATATGTGCAGTTTATATATATATATATATATATATATATATCACATATATATTTTATATATATATATACACACACATACAGTTTATATGTGTGTATATATACTGTGCACACATTATATATTTATAAACACTTTTTAAAGAATATTTAATATTATATAAGATATGTATATGTATCGATATGCATACATATCAATACATATACCACTACACTGCAGCAGCCTGGTATTAAGGAATGAAAACCAGCAGCTCACCTTGGGGACTAAAAAAAAACACACCCTGCTGCAGATAGTGCTGCTGCTGTCAGTGTCACCAGCCATGGAGGACCTGGAGCTGTGAGCCTGTGTGACTGAGGTGCCAGTAGTCGGTGCGCGTCCGGGGGTGGGGTGTGGTCGGCCCTCAGGGTGAGGACGCGGTGCGGTGGTGGCGGCGGGCGGGACCTATGTAACGTCACACGCAGTGACATCACATGATGGGTAGGCTCCGCCGGCTGTTACTAGTGCTGAGAGGGCTGGAAAAGCCCAGCCCTCCATTGTGCTGCCCTTGCAGTATGGGTTTCCACCGGCGTTCAGGTGTTATGTCACGTGTCACAGCCGCGACCGGCAGGGGGGGGTGTTATGCTGGGCCAGGGGGGGCGTGGACGGCCCTGAGGCTGCTGCAGAGGGAGAAAAAAATTCCTTTCTGCAGCAGCAGACACGCATCAGAGGGCTGTGGGCCTATTCTGATTCTAGGCCTGGAGCTGTAGCTCCATCAGCCCCATTACTAATCCGGCCCTGTGTGTCACATGATGCTGATGAGGGGACTCAGGAGTCGCTCTGTGCTCTATGTGGCAGCGCTTACTTTGCTGCTGCATTCAGAACACAAAAACGCGCCAACTCAGCCCCCATCTGGGAAGAGGTGCCAATGGACACCTGTTCTCGGCAGGGTCACACTGACTCTGTGTGAGCAGGTGCAAATATAGGATTTTCTGGGTTGGGGTGTTTTATATATATATATATATATATATATATATATATAAATATCTAAATAAGGAGGTGAGAAAAGGCGCTCTCTGGTGTAGTATTTTAGAAATATTTGAATTTTCAAAATAAGTATTTCAAGTACCTTCATCAATTAAAAAACAGGCACATCAGGGGTCTTAGGGCCTCATTCAGAGGCGGTCGGAGGATGCAAGTGGTCGCTCAAAAACTGGGCGGCCACTTGCACCCTGACCGCCTGCCTCTGTTGCGGTCGTTAGGCTGTGGGTTAACACCCACAGCTCTAACGACCGCTCCGGTGATGGTCGCGATGGTCAGAGACCCTAGGGTAGGGTCTACCTTGTCGTAAGCCCCGGAGAGCTTCTGGCTCTGTCAGAGCCGGAAGCTCTCCACTGACATCACTAGTGATGTCAGTGGGGCCGCCCCCAAACGGTAGGCATTCCCATGGGAACGCCCCCGTTTGGGCTGCCGGCCCGCCTTCCAAATGGGGCGAGCTGTCAATCAACATCGACAGCTCTCCCCCTTTGGATCGAGACCCGCTACGACCGGCGCTGTCGGTCATAGCGGGTCTCACGCATGCGTACGCCGGCGCCGTCGTGCGCATGCTCTGTGGGGGGCTATCGACCCGGTCCGAGCGCATCGGCGCTAACGACCGGGTCTGAATGACCCCCTTAGTGTGGAGCCAGCGTGTACTCGTTCTCAAAAAGAATCCCAGAATCGACAGATAACTTTATCAAGTGTGCCCTCGGAATTCTGAAACAATCACTTTGAATCCAACTGGATGCAGCAGCGGCAGGGCGAGAGGAGGTGTGAGGAGGTTCCACCATTGAATGTACGGGGAGGAGCGGAACCAAAGTGATTGTTTCAGAATTCCGAGGGCACACTTGATAAAGTTATCTGTTGATTCTGGGATTCTTTTTGAGAACGAGTACACGCTGGCTCCACACTAAGACCCCTGATGTGCCTGTTTTTTAATTGATGAAGGTACTTGAAATACTTATCTTGAAAATACTACACCAGAGAGCGCCTTTTCTCACCTCCTTTTTTAGCTACTCTACTACTATTTGAGACGATACAGCAACAGTCTCTCAGGAGAAAATTGGCGGCCACCTGTCACACGGGGAGTGTATTTTTGGAAGAATTCATTTTAAAGGACTTAAACACAGATAATTCTTGGTGTAGCGCTATTAACAGTACCCTTGTTCTATATATATATATATATATATATATATATAGGGATCAGGGAGTTGGTGCAAATAGGTAGTGGTGAGTATGGAGGGATCAGGGTAGTAGTGCAGATAGGTAGTGGTGAGTATGTAGGGGTCAGGGGGGTAGTGTAGATAGGTAGTGGTGAGTATGGAGGGGTCAGGGAGGTAGTGCAGATAGGTTTTGGTGAGTATGGAGGGGTCAGGGGGGTAGTGCAGATAGGTAGTGGTGAGTATGGAGGGGTCAGGGAGGTAGTGCAGATAGGTAGTGGTGAGTATGGAGGGGTCAGGGGGGTAGTGCAGATAGGTAGTGGTGAGTATGGAGGGGTCAGGGAGGTAGTGCAGATAGATAGTGGTGAGTATGGAGGGGTCAGGGAGGTAGTGCAGATAGGTAGTGGTGAGTATGGAGGGGTCAGGGAGGTAGTGGTGAACCCAGTAACCTTTGCAATGCTGGTCAGTTGTGGGTAAATGAGACCACTACACATGTACTAACATTATGCCACCTGTAGTTCCCATGCATTATTCCACCTGTAGTGCCCCACACATGCCACCTGTAGTGCCCACACATTATGCCACCTGTAGTGCCCACAGATTATACCACCTGTAGTGCCCTGACATTATGCCACCTGTAGTGCCCACACATGCCACCTGTAGAGCCCCCACATTTTGCCACCTGTAGAGCCCCCACTTTATGCCACACTGTAGTCCTCACACATTATGCCACCTGTAGTGCCCACACATTATGCCACACTGTAGTCCCCACACATTATGCTACACTGTATAACCACACATTATGCCACCTGTTGTGCCCACACATTATGCCACCTGTAATGCCCACACTATGCCACCTGTAGTGCCCACACATTATGCCACCTGTAGTGCCCACACATTATGCCACCTGTAGAGCCCCACATCATGCCACCTGTTGTGCCCACACACTATGCCACCTGTAGTGCCCACACAGTGTACTCACCAGCAGCAGTCCTCACAGCCTCATGAGTCACACTGTCACACCCATGAGGCTGCGCTGCTGCTGGGTCAGAGGAGCATGTGATTGGCTCCTCCTATCAGAGCTCAGCACATGCTCCTCTGACCCCACTGCAGAGACTACTGGGAGTTATTACCCAGTAGTGCAATACAGTGCTGAGTCTGACTGCACTGTGCTCTGTGCAGTCCCTTGTGTGTAGCTGCCGGCTGGATCAGTCACAGCCTTGATGACTGTTCGGCAAGCAGCTGCACTGCACCTGCCATAGGAACAGAGCTGTAGGCCACGCTCCCACTTTAGCCGGCGTAGGGCTGCATGCGCTAGTGGTGGGGGCCCCTTTGTGTAGGGGTTCCCTGGGATGACCATCCCTGTTGCCCCCCCCTTAATCCGGCACTGGTGATCAGTTACTGATAATAATCAGCCTCAGTATATTGCCTCAACTAAAGGTGCCCACACACATACCGATGTGCTCACGATACGATTTTATGGCCAGTTTCCTCATGAACTTTCACGGGAGCTCCCTTGCCGTCGTGATCACGATTTTGGAAAAAAGACACCCAATCTGTCTTACGATCTCACGATCTATCGGATCGTACGCATCGTGAGATTGGCCATAACAAATCGTGAGTTGAAAAAAATAAAATAAAACAGGCTCTTGACTATTGGAGGGAAATTTAAATAGCCATAACAATGGGAGGGGCTAGCTTGGGAGTATAAAAAAAGCAGGCACCCTAAACTCTGTGTACATTCTGCTCTGCTACTAGATGAGGCTAGGTGTATTCCTGCTGAATCCTGTACATTGCTACTGTGCTCTTTGTATTTGGCTTGCCTTATACAAAGTTTATTCTACCTGCAAGTGTGTGCTACCTGCCTGCATTCTATCCTGTTCCTGAATTCTGTACTGATGCGTCCCTATCAGTATAGAGTGTTGGTCGCTGAAGCCGGGGTCCGGGAGATTAGGAAGAGGGCCCAGCGAAGAAGGACGAGAGCATGCTGGACCAAGGAGTGGCTGCTACAAAGGGATACCCGCTCTCACATGTCCCTGCTGATAGAGATCAAGGAGAACAACCCGGAGGACTATTGGAACTACCTGCGCATGGATGACGCCAGCTTCCAAGAATTGCTGCATCTGGTGACCCCCCACATCAAGAGACAGGACACAAGGTGGCAGAGGGCAATCCCTGCTGAAGACAGACTGGTGGCTACCCTAAGGTACCTGGCTACAGGAAGGTCACTGGAAGACCTAAAGTTTGGGACACTCATCTCACCTCAGTCCTTGGGCGTCATCATTCCGGAGACCTGCAAAGCCATCGTAAAAGTGCTACAGTACCAGTATTGCAAGGTAAGTTAAGAAAAAACACTACACATTGGTTTCTTGTGCAAAGAAAAATTTTTATTTTTATTTTTTACTCAACATAAAGCAAAAAATTGCCTTCTTTTAGTACAATGTGCAATGACCTGCAGGCAACTGAAAGTGTGCACTAAACTGTGTGCAAAATACTTTTTTTATTACAACTTTACAAAAGAACATTATCACCAAATTTTATGAATCCCAATAGGTAGCCGGCTGTATGTGATAGGGTGGGTCAGACGCCAGTTTGAACAGGCCAATACACACATGGCGCAAGTACACATTGTGGCCCCGGCTTCCAGCAATGTGTATGTGCCATGTGCGTAGTGACCTTGTTCAAATGGCGTCATCACCACCCTATCCCATGCAGCAAGCACCTATTAGAATTCATAAAATTTGGTGATATTAAAATCAAGAAAAAATGTACATCTCTGTATATTGGGGCGACTCATCTGCTGCATCCAGCAGAGCATTATACAAGGTGGTGCTGGTGCTTGGGATGCTTGGTGGGGGAGTAATATCTAACTAGGCAGGGGGGGGCGGACATACCTATTTGGGGCAGGGGAAAATAGCATTGGATCTGCAATGTATGTCGAATTTGAGATATTTTTGCTCATACAGCGACTCAAGAGGTCGTAGTTTAACCTTAAAAAATTTCTTTGGATATCTGCATCCAGATTTCTCAATGTGCTGTTCACATGAGCTGTGAAATCATCAATTGCATCTGGGGGTTTCTGCAGCAGCCGTTCTGCGTTTTGTAAAAAATGGTCCTCACGTTCTGTCAAATTCTCCTTTCTGCCTTGTTTTTTTTTCTTTTTTTGGGGTTGTTGAGAAGATGAGGGTCCAGGTGGAACTTGACTTTCCACTTGTGTGCTATTCTCCGGATCACTGTCACCACCGAGCAGACTGAGGTCCGGTGTGGATGCTAAATCAGGGTCTTGGGTGGGAGTCTATATAGGAAAAAAAGATATAAAAAATATTATAGTCATGTTTTAACATCTGTTTTACTATTTTTACAGTTTCCTAACACCGTGGAGGAGTGGACCAGCATCGCGGAAGATTTTGAACAACGTTGGAATTTCCCTAACTGCGGAGGAGCCATCGATGGGAAACACATCCGCATCAACCCACCTGCCAACACCGGATCATATTACTACAACTACAAAGGATTCTTCAGCATTGTTCTCATGGCAGTGGTGAATGCCAATTACGAATTTCTGTTTGTGGATGTCGGCAAGAATGGGCGTGCTTCGGATGGTGGGTCCTTCAAAAAGACGGCTTTCTACCAGAGACTCACCAACAAAACCCTCAACCTGCCCTCACTGGACCAGACAAAGCACGGCCTAAATTATGTTTTCGTTGCAGACGAGGCTTTTGCATTACATGAACATGTGATGAAGCCATTTGCACACAAGGGCCTGACCAGAGAGAAAAGGATATACAACTACCGACTGTTATATTCTGGGTTGTTTGTGGACCCAGGGTGGTAGCAGGAGCGATCACAGAAGCAGATTTGAAAATAAAACTAGGATTTTTAATAAGTGCTTGAGTAGACATATAATGTGGCAGTAAATAAAAGTCCAGGAATATATAAATATGCACAAGAGTTCTGTGGTGGGAGCAAAAGGGTTAATGTCCAAGTAGAAACAATTAGAGCTGTCCAGGTGTGCAGGTAGTGAAACTGAAAATAATCAAGCCAGGTTTGCAGGTAGTGAACTGAAAATAATCAAGCCAGGTTTGCAGGTAGTGAACTGAAAATAATCAAGCCAGGTTTGCAGGTAGTGAACTGATGCGCAGGATGTCAGCAGGCTCAGGTACTCAGGTATGGGCAAGGGTGATGGAGGAAGCGGGGTAGTCCAGTGGGAGCTAGGAGCTGACAAGGCAGACTGACAAACAGCGAATTCACAGGAACAGGAAAGCACAGAGAACTCCCTCTCAGCTAGGCTGAGATACACGTTGCACTGGCAAAGAAGGAAGGCACTGACCCTTCCTAAATACCCCATGCCATGCTGTTACTGGCCGGAGGGAACATGTGACTCACCAGGATTGGCCAGCCGCATCACATGGCCAGAAGGCAAGATGGCGGCGCCCATGCCAAACGGAACGGAGACGCCGCCTGGCCTCACCAGCACAGAGTGACAACAGGGCCGCACAACAACACGCGCAGCCAAAGCCCCCTGCCAGACACCAGCTCCACCACTAGACAGCCCGCACCGCATTGACCTCACAGGTAACACCCGCCTAGCGCCATGCTGAAATACCCTGGTCGTGACAGTACCCCCCCCTTTTGGGGTGGCCTCAGGACACTCACCAGGCTTCTCCGGATGGGCAGAATGGAATCTCCTGATGAGCGTGGGAGCGTGGACATCACAAGCATCGGTCCAGCAACGTTCCTCTGGACCGTAACCTTTCCAGTCCAACAAATACTGAAGATGACCTCTGCGCAGATGAGAGTCCAAGATCTGGGTGACTTCAAACTCAACTCCTCTCTCCGTCTGGACTTGAGGAGAAGCAGGTAGAGCATTATGGAACTTATTCAGGACTAGGGGCTTTAATAAGGAAACATGGAAGGAATTGGGAATTTTTAGGTATGGGTCTAACTGTAAACGGTAGGCCACTGGATTAATGACCTCTGTTATGGAGAAGGGACCAATGATGCGTGGTGCAAATTTCATAGAAGGAACCCTCAGACGAAGATTCCGGGTGGATAACCAGACCTGGCTTCCAACTTGCATGCGTGGAACTATTCTACGCTTTCTATCGGCCTGGGTCTTATAGCGAGAGGATGCCTTCAACTAATCAGACCGTACTTGAGTCCAGATGGCAGCAAAATTCCGCACCGTGTCCTCCACGGCCGGAACATCGAAAACAGGCAGGCTTCAAAATTCGGGAACACGAGGATGAAGGCCATATACAACCTGAAATGGCGTTTGGTTAGTTGACGAGTGGTAGGAAGCATTATGTGCAAACTCAGCCCACGGCAGCAAGGCAGCCCAATTGTCCTGGGAAGATGACATAAAAATTCTTAAGAAAGTCTCTAGATCTTGATTAACTCTCTCGGTGGAGCCGTTGCTTTGCGGATGATAGGCCGTGGAAAAGTTTAACTTCACTTGAAGAACAGAACACAAAGCCCTCCAGAATTTTGCAGTAAATTGCACACCACGGTCAGAGACAATTTCAGCAGGAAGGCCATGTAGACAAAATATGTGTTGGACAAACAACTGTACCAGGTCAGGGGCAGAAGGTAACTTCTTCAACGGTATATAGTGGACCATCTTAGAAAATCGGTCTATTACAACCCAGATAGTGTTGAAACCTTGAGAGACTGGCAGGTCTGTGACGAAATCCATGGAGAGATGAGTCCATGGACGTGATGGAGTAGGTAATGGAAGCAATTCCCCAGCTGGAGCTTGTCGTGATGATTTATTCTGGGCACAGGAGGAGCAGGAAGAGATGAACTCCATTATATCTGCCTTCATAGAAGGCCACCAATAGTGTCTTTTCAGGAACTCCAAGGTCTTCCGAGTGCCTGAGTGCCCTGCGAAGCGAGAGGAATGTGCCCAAGTGAGAAGCTGCTTCCTTAATTCCGGGGCCACAAATGATTTTCCCGTAGGAGGCTGAACTTGTAATGCGGCAAAAACTCTTGATTCCAAGGCAGGGGTATTGCTTTGATTTTCAGATTGATTATCACAGAGGAGAGATCTCGATAGGGCATCAGCCTTCTGATTAAGTGCTCCAGACCGGAAGGTCAGGGTGAACTGAAATCTAGCAAAGAATATTGCCCAGTGGGCCAAAAGAGGACTCACACATTGGAGATTTTTGAGAAATAGGAGATTTCTATGGTCCGTAAATACAGTAAATGGAAACTTGGCACCTTCTAGCAAATATCTCCATTCCTTCAACACCAACTTTACAGCTAGTAGTTCTTGCTCACCTATGGCGTAGTTCCTTTCGGCAGGTGAGAATTTTTTAGAAAAGAACCCACACGGATGGACTCAGTTGTCTTCATAACGTTAAGACAAGACTGCTCCCACAGCTTCAGATGATGCGTCCACTTCCAACAAAAAAGGCCTGTCCAGATCTGGTTGTCGAAGAACTGGTGCTGAGATAAAGGCCTGTTTTAGAAGATGAAAGGCAGACTCTGCCTCAGGTGACCATTGGGCAGGATTAGCACCTTTGTGGGTCAAGGCTGTAATGGGAGCCAGCAGTGTAGAAAATCCCTTAATGAAGTGTCTATAATAATTGGCGAAGCCCAACAATCTCTGGATGGCCTTCAGTGTCTGAGGTCGGGTCCAATCCAGAATTGCTTGTACCTTCTTGGGGTCCATTTCTAAACTGGAGCCAGATATTACATAGCCGAGAAAAGGTACACTGGGCACTCCAAAGACGCACTTCTCCAGTTTGCAGTAAAGGTGGTTTTCTCTCAAACGGGTCAGAACTTCTTTAACATGTTCTTGATGTTTAGCCACAGAGGGTGAAAAAATCAGTATGTCATCCAGATAGACAACAACCAAAACATATAACAGATCCCGGAAAATCTCATTAACGAAACTTTGAAAGACAGCAGGGGCGTTACACAATCCAAAAGGCATTACTAAATACTCGAAATGTCCATCTCTGGTATTAAAAGCGGTCTTCCATTCATCGCCAGCTCGGATACGAATGAGGTTGTAAGCCCCTCTCAGATCTAACTTAGAAAAAATGACAGAGCCCTTGACCCTATCAAACAACTCAGTAATCAGGGGAAGAGGGTATCGATTCTTTACAGTAATGTCATTAAGGCCTCGATAATCGAAACATGGTCTTAGACCACTGTCCTTCTTGCCAATGAAGAAAAACCCAGCTCCGGCAGGTGAAGTAGAGGGGCGAATAAACCCCTTTGCCAGGTTGTCCTGGATGTACTCGGTCATGGCTTGAGTCTCAGGCAAGGACAGCTGATAGGTACGACCACGAGGTGGTATCTTATCAGGTATCAATTCAATTGGACAGTCCCATTCCCTATGAGGGGGTAAGATATTTGCTTGTTGCTCAGAGAACACGTCGGCGAACATCTGATATTCCTTGGGAATGGCAGAAGAAACTAATGGAACTGTCTTCCTCACAGGTCGAATTTTTGGAAGACAGGATTTCTGACAGTCCATACCCCATGACAGAATCTGCATAGAACTCCAATCAATCCTGGGATTATGTTGACGTAACCAGGGTAGACCAAGAACCACTTCTTGAGAGGCCTCTGATATCACCAGGAATTTTAAGGACTCAGAATGAAGTGCTCCAATTCGGACCAATACTGGTTGAGTCTCTTTGGTGACTATCCCGTTAGTTAGAGGGCGTCCGTCTATAGAGGTCAGAGAGATGGCATGGTTGAGAGACAAACAAGGAATCTGAAATTTATCTGTGAAACTAGACGTTATGAAATTTCCGGCTGCTCCCGAGTCAAGTAGAGCAGTAGCAAAGACAGGTTTGGGTTTAAGATCAAAGGCTAGGGTAATCGTGAAATCTTGAATTTTTGGAGACAGGTTCATAACTCCTAACTTGATGTCTCCAGGGTCAGTTAGGATTTGGCATTTCCCGGTTTACGGGGGCAGGAGATCAGCAGGTGACCGGACTCTCCGCAGTACAGACAGAGGTTCTTTTGCATTCTTCTCTGACGTTCTTATTTGGAGAGGTATGTATGATTCACCTGCATAGGCTCCTCTTCAGTAGGAGAAGGAATGGGTCGGGTAGAAATGGAGGGGGTAAACGACCTTTGCCGGTCAGTTCTGTTTTTTTCAGCCTGACGTTCCCTGAAGCGTAGGTCAACTTTGATACACAACAAAATCATGTCGTTCAGATTAGTAGGAAGCTCTCGAGTGACTAGATCATCCTTTAGTCGGTCTGACAACCCATGCCAGAAGGCCGAGGTGAGGGCTTCCTCATTCCATTTGAGCTCTGATGCTAAAATTTGAAATTGCATGGCATATTGACTGACAGGACGGACCCCTTGTCTCAGTGTCATGATGTTTGATGATGCTGATACAGTACGCCCAGGTTCATCGAAAATCCTCCTGAAGGATGACACAAAGCCTGCGTAATTATCCAGCAGCGGATCTGAGCGCTCCCAGAGTGGGGAAGCCCATTCCAAGGCCTGGCCGGATAACAGAGAGACTATATAAGCCACTTTAGTTCTTGCAGTTAGAAAGTTGTCAGGCTGCAGGGTAAAATGTATGTCACACTGATTTAGGAATCCTCGGCAGAGTTTAGGATTGCCGTCAAATTTACTTGGTAAAGGAAGATGTAAGCGGGGAGATGATCTGCCTCCTGTATTCCCAGATGCTGATGCGGATGTAGATATTGGTACTTCAGGGGTAGAAAAGGAAGTTTGCAAACTATCCTGTCGCTTGGACATCTCTTGCAGAAATTGAGCCATCTGATGCTGCATGTTTTCCAGATTTTCTAAATGACCAGAAATGCACCTTAACAAATCCACTCCTGACTCCTGATCCGTGGCCGGCTCCATGGGGCCAATGCAAACTGTTATGTTCTGGGTTGTTTGTGGACCCGGGGTGGTAGCAGGAGCGATCACAGAAGCAGATTTGAAAATAAAACTAGGATTTTTAATAAGTGCTTGAGTAGACATATAATGTGGCAGTAAATAAAAGTCCAGGTATATATAAATGTGCACAAGAGTTCTGTGGTGGGAGCAAAAGGGTTAATGTCCAAGTAGAAACAATTAGAGCTGTCCAGGTGTGCAGGTAGTGAAACTGAAAATAATCAAGCCAGGTTTGCAGGTAGTGAACTGAAAATAATCAAGCCAGGTTTGCAGGTAGTGAACTGAAGCGCAGGATGTCAGCAGGCTCAGGCACTCAGGTATGGGCAAGGGTGATGGAGGAAGCGGGGTAGTCCAGTGGGAGCTAGGAGCTGACAGGCAGACTGACAAACAGCGAATTCACAGGAACAGGAAAGCACAGAGAACTCTCTCTCAGCTAGGCTGAGATACACGTTGCACTGGCAAAGAAGGAAGGCACTGACCCTTCCTAAATACCCCATGCCGTGCTGTTACTGGCCGGAGGGAACATGTGACTCACCAGGATTGGCCAGCCGCAACACATGGCCAGAAGGCAAGATGGCGGCGCCCATGCCAAATGGAACGGAGACGCCGCCAGGCCTCACCAGCACAGAGTGACAACAGGGCCGCACAACAACACGTGCAGCCAAAGCCCCCCGCCAGACACCAGCTCCGCCACTAGACAGCCCGCGCCACAACGACCTCACAGGTAACACCCGCCTAGCGCCATGCTGAAATACCCTGGCCGTGACACCGTCTATCCCGGGCACGGCGCATTGTGGAAAACGCGTTTGGAATAATGAGCAACCGCTTCCGCATTTTCCACACCACCATCAATCTACATGTGGAGAAGATAGACTGGGTCGTGATGGCGTGCTGTGTGCTGCACAACTTTCTGCGAAGAAAATCTACTCAACGAGGACCAGTCCCAGCTAGACCAGAAGATGTAGGACCCCTGGAGGACATTGAACATTTGACATCTGTGTCTGCACCGACAACTACAACAACATCCACCGCACGTGCCAAAGAAGTGAGGGAGGAGTACATGACCTATTTCAATGGACGAGGTGCTGTACCATGGCAGGAGGACTATCTGTGAACTACTGACTAAATTAGACATTTGGGATTTAACAACAAAAACATTAAGGATTTTGGTTTAAACTGTGTCACTACTTACCAAAACTTCTGCAACCTCCTCATCTCCCTCACGCTCAGACATCAAGATGATTGATTCCCTTTGAGGCTCTTGTTCACTGATGAATGACATCATTTGGTAGTACCCCAGCGCAGGAGTATATATTTCATCTGTAGCCGCTCCTGATTTTTTGGAGTCATCCACCTTCTTTTTTTCTTTGATGTATACTGTCCTGAGATTTTGTATCTTTTGCCGTACAGTTTTCAGGTCTGCATCAGATATGTATTTTTTCGAATACACCAACAGTTCCTCGAGTGCGGCCAACTTGTGCGACTTATTGTGGTACTTCCGAGAACTGATCTTCCACAGACACTCTTTCGAGTGCAGGATTTCAATGAATCCTGTAACGAATTCACGTTCTGAATCCATGGACATTATCTATGAATAAGAAAAAAAAGGACATTTAAATATTTGTGTATATAGTTTGGTTAAATGTAATGTTGTTATAGTTCACATTTTTAATGTTTTAATATTTTCTTTTTTACAGGTTTTTAAAGGTTTGTTATGGTATTCTAATCATGTTTTCTTTTACAGGAATGTTATGTGTTTATTGCTTGGTAATATAATGTTTTTCTTTGTTTGACAGTATGGGTTTTCCACCTTTGGGCCTGTCGTTGTGGTAGAACTACAGATCCCAGGATGCCCTAAAGACAGTTTCAAAGGTGGGTGGCAGGTCATCCTGGGATCTGTAGTTCCACAGCAGCTGGAGACAGAAAGGTTGAAGACCCCCAGCTTTAAATAATGTGTGTTTTTAAATGTAATGTATGTCGTTTTTTTTGTAAAAAACGTGTTTATTTATTTATTTATTTGAGGTATTACACACATTGGTGGGCAGTGGCAGCTTAATGCATGACCCAGCCACCGCCCGCCTCAATACGGCGGGCGGTGGCTGGGTCATGCATTTATTACCTGGGGGCACACATTGGTGGGCAGTGGGAGCTTAAATGCATGACCCAGCCACCGCCCGCCTCAATACGGCGGGTGGTGGCTGGGTCATGCATTTATTACCTGGGGGCACACATTGGTGGGCAGTGGGAGCTTAAATGCATGACCCAGCCACCGCCCGCCTCAATACGGCGGGTGGTGGCTGGGTCATGCATTTATTACCTGGGGGCACACATTGGTGGGCAGTGGGAGCTTAAATGCATGACCCAGCCACCGCCCGCCTCAATACGGCGGGCGGTGGCTGGGTCATGCATTTATTATCTGGGGGCACACATTGGTGGGCAGTGGGGTGCACATATTCGTGGTCAGTGTGGTTGCATTTAAACTGTACAAATACTCACCAAATATACAACAAAACAAAAATCCAGTGTGCAGGTTCCCAAAGTGCGACTGTCTTGCTCCATACACGATGCTGCACAAGATGGCGATGGGGCGTGTCCAGGCTTTTGTCAGTCAAATTGCGCATTGTGTGAAGAATCGTACGATTCATCGTGAGGAAAAAAACCCTCACGATCGGCGTCCATCGTGTTCATGGTTGGCTAATCTGCCCTACAGCATGGAAGATCAGAAGATGCGATATACGACGAGCGGGGACGCGCATCGGCATCGTGCTCGTGAGTATAAACTCACGATTTGTACTTTTTTTACCCGATTCGTCGTCACGATTCGTCAAAATCGGACAAATCGTGTAAAATGTCACTATGTGTGTGGGCACCTAAAGGTACAGTGATGTTACATTTATTACTTTCAATCTGCAGCTTCAGTATACTGCCTGCCTGTTACTGCTAATACCCAGTTCCTGTACATTTCCTCAGCTAAGGGACAGTGACACTATCTCTGTTACCACTATCAGCCTCAGTTTATTGCCTCAACTAAGGTCATACTTGCCCACACTCCTGGAAGTTGTGGGAGGCTCCCAATTTTTACGGGTAGCCCCCCGCATCCCACGGAAGTGTAGGCAGATCTCCCGCATCCTGCCCATTTCCTAGTGAAGCGGGCAGGATGGGAAGTTTTAATGGGGAATTTGCGGGTCCGCGTTGAGGAGACCGGGGTTAACCGGCACGATTTGCATAATTTAGCCCCGTCTCCTCCTCGCGGACCCGCAAATTGCGGACTTATCCAAGGAAAGGGGCGGTGTCCCAATTATGTCATCAGCCTGGCCCCACTCCCTGAACCAGCCTGCAGGAGCAGCTGTCCAGGCTGCTCCCTGAAAGTTTATCTACAAAGTAGGTAAGTATGACTAAGGTACAGTGACATTACATTTATTACTGCCAATCTGCAGCTTCAGTCTTCTGCCTCAGCTAAGAAATAGTGATGTTACCTCTGTTACTGCTAATACCCAGCTTCTACTAATACTCTACTAATATCCGTGAAAAGAAATAAGAGACTAAAACACCAACAAACGAAGATTACTTGATCATAGGGTGTAAACTTTATTAAAGGGATTGAATTTACTGTATAGTCTAGTATAGTAAATATTAGTGTATTGTGTAAGGATATATTGCTATGGTTTAAGGGTAGGAAAGCGAGTTGTACACCCCAGTAAAGGGTTACTTTATTGATAGAGTATCATTTACTAAAGTTGATAATAGTTTTCTTCCTCAAATGATACTGTTTGTATCTAAAGATTATCTTTACAAACATCCAACTAGTTGGCTGATTGGAAAGACAATCTGGTATTGTATGGGAGCAAATGACAATCGACCATTGGCACCCAAATGCTGAAAAGCAGACAAATACGGTCGTTCAGACAAATATGTATATATATATATATATAAGTCAGGTGCATAAATATTGGGACATTGACAGAATTTTCATATTTTGGCCTCTATTCACCACCACAATGGCTTTGAAATGAAACAAACAAGATGTGCTTTAACTGCAGACTTTCAGATTTAATTTGAGGGTAATTACATCCAAATCAGGTGAACGGTGTAGGAATTACAACGGTTTCAATATGTGCCTCCCACTTTTTAAGGGGCCAAAAGTAATGGGACTATCAACTCAAAAGCTATTTCATGGACAGGTGTGGGCTATTCCCTCGTTATTTCATTATCAATTAAGCAGGTAAAAGGTCTGGAGTTGATTCTAGGTGTGACATTTGCATTTGGAATCAGTTGCTGTTGACTCTCAATATGAGATCCAAAGAGCTGTCACTATCAGTGAAGCAAGCCATCATTAGGCTGAAAAATCAAAACAAACCCATCAGAGAGATAGCAAAAACATTAGGTGTGGCCAAATCAACTGTTTGGAAAATTCTTAAAAAGAAAGAACGCACTGGAGAGCTCAACAACACCAAAAGACCCGGAAGACCACGGAAAACAATTGTGGTGGATGACAGAAGAATTATTTCCCTGGTGATGGCGTGGGCATGTATGGCCATTGTGGTGGTGAATAGAGGCCAAAATATGAAAATGCTGTCAATGTCCCAATATTTATGCACCTGACTGTATATGTATATATATATATTAGGGGTGAGCGGGTTCGGATTTCTGAAATCCGAACCCCCCCGAGCCCCCCCGATCCGAGTCCAATCCGAGTCAGGCTCGACTTTTCCCGCCTGACTCGGATCTGAAATCGAGGCAAAACGTCATCATCCCGCCTTCCGAGTCTCGCGGGTTTTGGATCCTATATAAGGTACCCGCGTCGGCGCCATTTTCTCACTCGGCTGTGGACAGTGAAGAGGGAGGGTGGGAGTTAGGGCTGTGTAGTGTAGTGTAGTGTAGTGCTGCTGTTGTCCACTACTTCAAAGTCCATAGGGGCTGGCTGTGTTGTGCTGTGCTGCTGTTGTTAATAGGGGCTGTGTCCACTACTTCAAAGTCCATAGGGGCTGGCTGGACTGTGTTGTGCAGTCAGTTCTCCATAGGGGCTGTGTCCACTCCAAAGTCCTGTGCAGTGTCCCAGTCCTAAAGGGGTGCTGTAGTGTTGTCCAGGGGGTGCTCTGTCCATCAGGGGTGCTCCCCCCAAGTGCTAAAAAAATAATTTATTTTCTGTGTTTGTGAATTGTGTGCGCAGTAGCCGCACGTGCATCAACAAAGTAGTGCCAAGCGTGCGCCTGTGTCATAAGTAAAGGGCCGGCTGGCTTGACCGTTAAGGGTGCTGTAACCCCCGAAAGTACACTCCAGTCCAAACCAAAAAAAAAAATATTTTCTGTGTTTGTGAATTGTGTGCGCAGTAGCCGCACATGCATCAACAAAGTAGTGCCAAGCGTGCGCCTGTGTCATAAGTAAAGGGCCGGCTGGCTTGACTGTTAAGGGTGCTGTAACCCCCGAAAGTACACTCCAGTCCAAACCAAAAAAAAAATTATTTTCTGTGTTTGTGAATTGTGTGCGCAGTAGCCGCACGTGCATCAACAAAGTAGTGCCAAGCGTGCGCCTGTGTCATAAGTAAAGGGCCGGCTGGCTTAACCGTTAAAGGGTGCTGTAACCCCCAAAGTACACTCCAGTCCAAACCAAAAAAAATATTATTTTCTGTGTTTGTGAATTGTGTGCGCAGTAGCCGCACGTGCATCAACAAAGTAGTGCCAAGCGTGCGCCTGTGTCATAAGTAAAGGGCCGGCTGGCTTGACCGTTAAAGGGTGCTGTAACCCCCGAAAGTACACTCCAGTCCAAACCAAAAAAAAATAATTTTCTGTGTTTGTGAATTGTGTGCGCAGTAGCCGCACGTGCATCAACAAAGTAGTGCCAAGCGTGCGCCTGTGTCATAAGTAAAGGGCCGGCTGGCTTGACCGTTAAAGGGTGCTGTAACCCCCGAAAGTACACTCCAGTCCAAACCAAAAAAAATTATTTTCTGTGTTTGTGAATTGTGTGCGCAGTAGCCGCACGTGCATCAACAAAGTAGTGCCAAGCGTGCGCCTGTGTCATAAGTAAAGGGCCGGCTGGCTTGACCGTTAAGGGTGCTGTAACCCCCGAAAGTACACTCCAGTCCAAACCAAAAAAAAAATTATGTTCTGTGTTTGTGAATTGTGTGCGCAGTAGCCGCACGTGCATCAACAAAGTAGTGTCAAGCGTGCGCCTGTGTCATAAGTAAAGGGCCGGCTGGCTTGACCGTTAAGGGTGCTGTAACCCCCGAAAGTACACTCCAGTCCAAACAAAAAAAAAATTATTTTCTGTGTTTGTGAATTGTGTGCGCAGTAGCCGCACGTGCATCAACAAAGTAGTGCCAAGAGTGCGCCTGTGTCATAAGTAAAGGGCCGGCTGGCTTGACCGTTAAAGGGTGCTGTAACCCCCAAAGTACACTCCAGTCCAAACCAAAAAAAAAATTATTTTCTGTGTTTGTGAATTGTGTGCGCATTAGCCGCACGTGCATCAACAAAGTAGTGCCAAGCGTGCGCCTGTGTCATAAGTAAAGGGCCGGCTGGCTTGACTGTTAAAGGGTGCTGTAACCCCCGAAAGTACACTCCAGTCCAAACCAAAAAAAAATAATTTTCTGTGTTTGTGAATTGTGTGCGCAGTAGCCGCACGTGCATCAACAAAGTAGTGCCAAGCGTGCGCCTGTGTCATAAGTAAAGGGCCGGCTGGCTTGACCGTTAAAGGGTGCTGTAACCCCCAAAGTACACTCCAGTCCAAACCAAAAAAAAAATTATTTTCTGTGTTTGTGAATTGTGTGCGCAGTAGCCGCACGTGCATCAACAAAGTAGTGCCAAGCGTGCGCCTGTGTCATAAGTAAAGGGCCGGCTGGCTTGACCGTTAAGGGTGCTGTAACCCCCGAAAGTACACTCCAGTCCAAACCAAAAAAAAATTATTTTCTGTGTTTGTGAATTGTGTGCGCAGTAGCCGCACGTGCATCAACAAAGTAGTGCCAAGCGTGCGCCTGTGTCATAAGTAAAGGGCCGGCTGGCTTGACCGTTAAGGGTGCTGTAACCCCCGAAAGTACACTCCAGTCCAAACCAAAAAAAAAATTATTTTCTGTGTTTAGCCGCACATATATATCAAATCGATATAACATAAATGGAGGACCAAACTTTCTCCGATAAAAATAAAATAGAGAAAGATCAAGAACCACTTCCTCCTAGTGCTGAAGCTGCTGCCACTAGTCATGACATAGACGATAACATGCCATCAACGTCGTCTGCCAAGGCCGATGCCCAATGTCATAGTAGAGGGCACATACAATCCCAAATGGCAAAGTTCAGGAAAATGACCTTGAAAAAGACATTTAAATCAGCTGAAGAGAAACGTAAACTTGCCAATATGCCATTTACGACACGGAGTGGCAAGGAACGGCTAAGGTCGATCCCTAGTATGTTCATGACTAGTGGTTCAGCTTCACATGACGATGGAAGCCCTCCTCCCACTAAAAAAATGAAAAGAGTTAAGCTGGCAAAAGCACAGCGAAGAACTGTGCTTTCTAAGAAGATATCACAAATCCCCAAGGAGAGTCCAAGTGTGGTGGTGGTTGCGATGCCTGACCTTCCCAGCACTGGACGGGAAGAGGTGGCTCTTTCCACCATTTGCACGCCCCCTGCAAGTGCTGAAAGGAGCACCCACAGTCCACTTGCTGATATGCAAATTGAAGATGTCACTGTTGAAGTACAACAGGATGAGGATACTGGTGTAGCTGGCGCTGAGGAGGAAGTTGGCGAGGAGGATTCTGATGGTGATGTGGTTTGTTTAAATCAGGCTCCGGGGGAGACAGTTGTTGTCCGTGGGATGAAAAAGCCCATCACGGTCATGCCTGGGCAGAAGACCAAACATTCCACCTCTTTGGTCTGGCAATATTTCTATCCAAATCCGGACAACAACTGTCTTGCCATATGTACCATATGTAAAGGTGAAATAAGTAGGGGTAGGGACGTCAACCACCTAGGAACATCCTCCCTTATACGGCACCTGCAGCGCGTTCATAAAAAGTTACTGTCAAGTTCAGAAACTTTGGCTAAGACCGTAAGCAGTCCAGGGACACCTAAATCCCGTTGTCCTGTTGTATCCAAGCGCCTGCAAACCACACCGTCAACTCCCTCCTCGTCAATTTCCTCCTTAGTCAGGATCGGAAGTAGTCCTGCAGGCCATGTCACTGGCATGACTGACTCTCCTATCCGGGATTCCTCTGGAGGATCCTGCATTGCTACGCCTACTGCTGCCGCTGCTGCTGTTGCTGCTGCTGGGAGTCGTTCATCATCCCAGAGAGGAAGTAGGAACACCACTACTTTTACTAAACAATTGACCCTCCAACAGTCCTTAGCGAGGAGGATGAAGTACGACAGCAGTCATCCTGAAGCAAAATGTATAACTGAGGCCTTGACTGCTATGTTGGTGTTAGACGTGCGTCCGGTATCCGCCATTAGTGCAGTGGGATTTAGACAATTGATGGAGGTAGTGTGTCCCCGGTTCCAAATCCCGTCTAGATTCCACTTCACTAGGCAGGCGATACCGAGACTGTACAGAAACGTCAGAAAAAGTGTCCTCAGTGTCCTGAAAAATGCCGTTGTACACAATGTCCACTTAACCACGGACATGTGGACAAGTGGAACAGGGCAGACTAAGGACTATATGACTGTGACAGCCCACTGGGTAGATGTATCACCTTACGCAGCAACAGCAGCAGCGTCACCAGTAGCAGCATCTCAGAAACGCCAGCTCGTTACAAGGCAGGCTACGCTGTGTATCACCGGTTTCAGTAAGAGGCACACCGCCGACAACCTCTTAGAGAAACTGAGGGAAATCATCGCCCAGTGGCTTACCCCACTTAGACTCTCCTGGGGATTTGTGATATCTGACAACGCCACCAATATTGTGCGGGCATTACATCTGGGCAAATTCCAGCACGTCCCATGTTTTGCTCACACAATAAACTTGGTGGTGCAGAATTTTCTGAAAAGCGACAGGGGCGTGCAGGAGACGCTTTGGGTGGCCCGAAAAATTTCTGGCCACTTTCGCCATTCAGCGACTGCGTGCCGAAGACTGGAGCGCCAGCAAACACTCTTGAACCTGCCCCGCCATCACCTGAAGCAAGAGGTTGTGACGCGGTGGAACTCAACCCTCTATATGCTTCAGAGGATGGAGGAGCAGCAAAAGGCCATACAAGCCTATACATCCACCTATGACATAGGCAAAGGAGGGGGTATGCACCTGACTCAAGCGCAGTGGAGAATGATTTCTGTGTTGTGCAAGGTTCTCCAGCCCTTCGAACTTGCCACACGTGAAGTCAGTTCAGACACAGCCAGCTTGAGTCAGGTCATTCCCCTCATCAGGCTTTTGCAGAAGCAGCTGGAGAAAGTGAAGGAGGAGCTAAGACGGAGCGATTCCGCTCGGCATGTGGGACTTGTGGATGAAGCCCTTCATTCACTTTGCCAGGATTCCAGGGTGGTCAATCTGTTGAAATCAGACCACTACATTTTGGCCACCGTGCTTGATCCTAGGTTTAAAGCCTATGTGGTGTCTCTCTTTCCGGCCGACACAAGCCTGCAGAGGTGCAAAGACCTGCTGGTGAACACACTGTCAGCTGAAGCGGAACGTGACACGTCAACGGCTCCTTCTTCATTTTCTCCCGCAACTGGGGCTGCCAGGAAAAAACTTAGGTATCCTAAGCAACCCGCTGGCGGTGATGCAGGGCAGGCAGGACCAAGTTTGGACATCTGGTCCGGACTGAAGGACCTGGCAACAATTTCTGACATGTCTACTGTCACTGCATATGATACTGTCACCATTGACAGAATGGTGGAGGATTACATCGGTGACAGCATCCAAGTAGGCATGTCAGACAGTCCATACCTGTACTGGCAGGAAAAAGAGGCAATTTGGAGGCCCCTGTACAAGCTGGCTCTATTTTACCTGAGTTGCCCCCCCTCCAGTGTGTACTCCGAAAGAGTGTTTAGTGCAGCCGGGAACCTTGTCAGCGAAAGGCGTAGGAGGTTGCTTCCACAGAATGTGGAGAAGATGATGTTCATCAAAATGAATTATCAGCTCTTCCAGGGAGACCAGCCTCCAGAAGGTACAGAGGGACCTGTGGTGGTGGATTCAAGTGGGGACGAGTTAATACTTTGTGAGGATGAGGATGTACACACTGAAGAGGGTGAGGAATCGGTGGATGAGGAGGATGAGGATGACATCTTGCCTCCGTAGAGCCAGTTTGTGCAGGGACACATTAATTGCCAGCTTGTTTTGTGGGGGCCCAAACGAACCAATCATTTCAGCCACAGTTGTGTGGCAGACCCTGGCGCTGAAATGATTGATTTGTTAAAGTGTGCATGTCCTGTTTATACAACATAAGGGTGGGTGGGAGGGCCCAAGGACAATTCCATCTTGCACTTCTTTTTTTTCTTTGCATTATGTACAGTTTGGGGCCTAGTTTTTCTAACTGCCATCCTGTCTGCCACTGCAGTGTCACTCCTAGATGGGTCACGTGTTTGTGCCGCCCACTCGTGTCGCTTAGCATAGTCATCCAGCTACCTCGGTGCAACCTTTTGGACATAAAAACACTATTGTGAGGTGTGAGGTGTTCAGAATAGACTGGAAATGAGTGGAAATTAAGGTTATTGAGGTTAATAATAGCATAGGAGCAGAGAAACCAACAAATTCTGTGATTTTAGCTGTTTTTATGCTTTTTTAAAAAAAAATACAGATCCAAAACACAAAACCCAGAACCCAAAACACGGAAGGGTGGTTTTGGCAAAACCAATCCAGATCCAAAACACGAAGAAAGATCCAGATCCAAAACCAAAACACAAAACACGAAAAGTGGCCGGTGCACACCCCTAATATATATATATATATATATATATATATATATATATATATATATATATATACAGAGAGACATGTGTTGGCGGCACTCCACGGATTCATACACAAACACGCTGCAACCGCTTAGGTACTTTTCAATGTTTCAGATGTCTTTAATGCATGTTTCGCCAGGATGCAAGATGCATTAAAGACATCTGAAACGTTGAACGGTAACTAATTTGTTGCAGCGTGTTTGTGTATGAATACGTGGAGTGCCCCTGACACATATCTCTATTACACAGAACTTGTTTTTTCCAGGAGGGCACGCAAGTATTTACAAATCTTTTATGCAGAGTGCCGGTCTAATGGAGTGTAATATATATATATATATATATATATATATATATATATATATATTAGGGGTGAGCGGGTTCGGATTTCTGAAATCCGAGCCCCCCCGAGCCTCCCCGATCCGAGGCTGATCCGAGTCAGGCTCGACTTTTCCCACCTGACTCGGATCTGAAATCGAGGCAAAACGTCATCATCCCGCCTTCCGCGTCTCGCGGGTTTTGGATCCTATATAAGGTACCCGCGTCGGCGCCATTTTCTCACTCGGCTGTGGACAGTGAAGAGGGAGGGTGGGAGTTAGGGCTGGCTGAGCTGCGTAGTGTAGTGTAGTGTAGTGCAGTGTAGTGTTGTGCTGTGCTGTACTGCGCTGTGCTGCTGTTGTCCATAGGGGCTGTGTCCACTACTTCAAAATCCATAGGAAAGGCTGGACTGTGTTGTGCAGTCAGTTGTCCATAGGGGCTGTGTCCAGTGCAGTGTCCCAGTCCTAAAGGGGTGCTGTAGTGTTGTCCAGGGGGTGCTCTGTCCGTCAGGGGTGCTCCCCCCAAGTGCAAAAAAAAAATATTTTTTTTCTGTGTTTGTGAATTGTGTGCACTGTGGCTGCATGTGCATCAACAAAGGAGCAGCGCCAAGCGCGCGCCTGTGTCCCATAAGTAAAAGGCTGGCTGTCTTGTCCGTTAAAGGGTGCTGTAACCCCCAAAGGGCACTCCAAACAAAATAAAAAAATATATGTTTTTGTGTTTTTGAATTGTGTGCGCAGTAGCTGCACGTGCATCAACAAAGTAGTGCCATGCGTGCGCCTGTGTCCCATAAATAAAGGGCCGGCTGGATTGACCACTAAAGGGTGCTGTAACCCCCAAAGGGCACTCCAAACAAAATAATAAAAATTTTTTTTTGTGTTTGTGAATTGTGTGCGCAGTAGCTGCACGTGCATCAACAAAGTAGTGCCAAGCGTGCGCCTGTGTCCCATAAATAAAGGGCCGGCTGGATTGACCACTAAAGGGTGCTGTAACCCCCAAAGGGCACTCCAAACAAAATGAAAAATATTTTCTGTGTTTGTGAATTGTGTGCGCAGTAGCCGCACGTGCATCAACAAAGTAGTGCCAAGCGTGCGCCTGTGTCATAAGTAAAGGGCCGGCTGGCTTGACCATTAAAGGGTGCTGTAACCCCCAAAGTACACTACAAACAAAATAAAAAAATATTTTCTGTGTTTGTGAATTGTGTGCGCAGTAACCGCACGTGCATCAACAAAGTAGTGCCAAGCGTGCGCCTGTGTGATAAGTAAAGGGCCAACAGGCTTGACCGTTAAAGGGTGCTGTAACCCCAAAAGGGCACTCCAAACAAAATAAAAAAATATTTGCTGTGTTTGTGAATTGTGTGCACTGTGGCTGCACGTGCATCAACAAAGGATCAGCGCCAAGCGTGCGCCTGTGTCCGATTAGTAAAGGGCAGGCTGGCTTGTCCGCTAAAGGGTGCTGTAACCCCCAAAGTACTCTCCAAACAAAATAAAAAAATATTTTCTGTGTTTGTGAATTGTGTGCGCAGTAGCCGCACGTGCATCAACAATGTAATGCCAAGCGTGCGCCTGTGTCATAAGTAAAGGGCCGGCTGGCTTGACTGTTAAAGGGTGCTGTAACCCCCAAAGGGCACTCCAAACAAAATAAAAAAATATTTTCTGTGTTTGTGAATTGTGTGCACTGTGGCTGCACGTGCATCAACAAAGGAGCAGCGCCAAGTGTGCGCCTGTGTCCCATAAGTAAAGGGCCAGCTGTCTTGACCATTAAAGGGTGATGTAACCCCCAAAGGGCACTCCAAACAAAATAAAAAAATATTTTCTGTGTTTGCGTGCGCCTTAGCCGCATGTATATATCAATATAACTTAAATGGAGGACCAAACTTTCTCCAATAAAAATAAAATAGGGAAAGATCAAGAACCACTTCCTGGTCATGACATAGACGATAACATGCCATCAACGTCGTCTGCCAAGGCCGATGCCCAATGTCATAGTAGAGGGCACATACAATCCCAAATGACAAAGTTCAGGAAAATGACCTTGAAAAAAACATTTAAATCATCTGAAGAGAAACGTAAACTTCCCAATATGCCATTTACGACACGGAGTGGCAAGGAATGGCTAAGGTCTTTCCCTATGTTCATGACTAGTGGTTCAGCTTCACATGACGATGGAAGCCCTCCTCCCACTAAGAAAATCAAAAGAGTTAAGCTGGCAAAAGCACAGCAAAGAACTGTGCGTTCTAAGAAGATATCACAAATCCCCAAGGAGAGTCCAAGTGTGGTGGTGGTTGCGATGCCTGACCTTCCCAGCACTGGACGGGAAGAGGTGGCTCTTTCCACCATTTGCACGCCCCCTGCAAGTGCTGAAAGGAGCACCCACAGTCCACTTGCTGATATGCAAATTGAAGATGTCACTGTTGAAGTACAACAGGATGAGGATACTGGTGTAGCTGGCGCTGAGGAGGAAGTTGGCGAGGAGGATTCTGATGGTGATGTGGTTTGTTTAAATCAGGCTCCGGGGGAGACATTTGTTGTCCGTGGGATGAAAAAGCCCATCATGGTCATGCCTGGGCAGAAGACCAAACATTCCACCTCTTTGGTCTGGCAATATTTCTATCCAAATCCAGACAACAACTGTCTTGCCATATGTACCATATGTAAAGGTGAAATAAGTAGGGGTAGGGACGTTAACCACCTAGGAACATCCTCCCTTATACGGCACCTGCAGCGCGTTCATAAAAAGTTACTGTCAAGTTCAGAAACTTTGGCTAAGACCGTAAGCAGTCCAGGGATACCTAAATCCTGTTGTCCTGTTGTATCCAAGTGCCTGCAAACCACACTGTCAACTCCCTCCTCGTCAATTTCCTCCTTAGTCAGGATCGGAAGTAGTCCTGCAGGCCATGTCACTGGCATGAGTGACTCTCCTGTCCGGGATTCCTCCGGAGGATCCTGCATTGCTACGCCTCCTGCTGCCACTGCTGCTGTTGCTGCTGCTGGGAGTCATTCATCATCCCAGAGAGGAAGTAGGAACACCACTACTGTTACTAAACAATTGACCCTCCAACAGTCCTTAGCGAGGAGGATGAAGTACGACAGCAGTCATCCTGAAGCAAAACATATAACTGAGGCCTTGACTGCTATGTTGGTGTTAGACGTGCGTCCGGTATCCGCCATTAGTGCAGTGGGATTTAGACAATTGATGGAGGTAGTGTGTCCCCGGTTCCAAATCCCCTCTAGATTCCACTTCACTAGGCAGGCGATACCGAGACTGTACAGAAACGTCAGAAAAAGTGTCCTCGGTGTCCTGAAAAATGCCATTGTACCCAATGTCCACTTAACCACGGACATGTGGACAAGTGGAACAGGGCAGAATAAGGACTATATGACTGTGACAGCCCACTGGGTAGATGTATCACCTTACGCAGCAACAGCAGCAGTGTCACCAGTAGCAGCATCTCAGAAACGCCAGCTCGTTCCAAGGCAAGCTACGCTGTGCATCACTGGTTTCAGTAAGAGGCACACTGCCGACAACCTCTTAGAGAAACTGAGGGAAATCATCGCCCAGTGGCTTACCCCACTTAGACTCTCCTGGGGATTTGTGATATCTGACAACGCCACCAATATTGTGCGGGCATTACATCTGGGCAAATTCCAGCACGTCCCATGTTTTGCTCACACAATAAACTTGGTGGTGCAGAATTTTCTGAAAAGCGACAGGGGCGTGCAGGAGACGCATTGGGTGGCTCGAAAAATTTCTGGCCACTTTCGCCATTCAGCGACTGCGTGCCGAAGACTGGAGCGCCAGCAAACACTCTTGAACCTGCCCCACCATATCCTGAAGCAAGAGGTTGTGACGCGGTGGAACTCAACCCTCTATATGCTTCAAGAATGAAGGAGCAGCAAAAGGCCATTCAAGCCTATACATCCACCTATGACATAGGCAAAGGAGGGGGTATGCATCTGACTCAAGCGCAGTGGAGAATGATTTCCGTGTTGTGCAAGGTTCTCCAGCCCTTCGAACTTGCCACACGTGAAGTCAGTTCAGACACTGCCAGCTTGAGTCAGGTCATTCCCCTCATCAGGCTTTTGCAGAAGCAGCTGGAGAAAGTGAAGGAGGAGCTAAGACGGAGCGATTCCGCTCGGCATGTGGGACTTGTGGATGAAGCCCTTCATTCGCTTTACCAGGATTCCAGGGTGGTCAATCTGTTGAAATCAGACCACTACATTTTGGCCACCGTGCTCGATCCTAGGTTTAAAGCCTATGTGGTGTCTCTCTTTCCGGCTGACACAAGCCTGCAGAGGTGCAAAGACCTGCTGGTGAAAACACTGTCAGCTGAAGCGGAACGTGACATGTCAACAGCTCCTTCTTCATTTTCTCCCGCAACTGGGGCTGCCAGGAAAAAACGTAGGTATCCTAAGCAACCCGCTGGCGGTGATGCAGGGCAGGCAGGACCAAGTTTGGACATCTGGTCTGGACTGAAGGACCTGGCAACAATTTCTGACATGTCTACTGTCACTACATATGATACTGTCACCATTGACAGAATGGTGGAGGATTACAACGGTGACAGCATCCAAGTAGGCATGTCAGACAGTCCATACCTGTACTGGCAGGAAAAAGAGGCAATTTGGAGGCCCCTGTACAATCTGGCTCTATTTTACCTGAGTTGCCCCCCCTCTAGTGTGTACTCCGAAAGAGTGTTTAGTGCAGCCGGGAACCTTGTCAGCGAAAGGCGTAGGAGGTTGCTTCCACAAAATGTGGAGAAGATGATGTTCATAAAAATGAATTATCAACTCTTCCAGGGAGACCAGTCTCCAGAACGTACAGAGGGACCTGTGGTCGTGGATTCCAGCGGGGACGAGTTAATACTCTGTGAGGATGAGGATGTACACAACACTGAAGAGGGTGAGGAATCGGTGGATGAGGAGGATGAGGACAACATCTTGCCTCCGTAGAGCCAGTTTGTGCAGGGACAGATTAATTGCCAGCTTGTTTTGTGGGGGCCCAAACGAACCAATCACTTCAGCCACAGTTGTGTGGCAGACCCTGGCGCTGAAATGATTGCTTTGTTAAAGTGTGCATGTCCTGTTTATACAACATAAGGGTGGGTGGGAGGGCCCAAGGACAATTCCATCTTGCACCTCTTTTTTTTCTTTGCATTATGTACAGTTTGGGGCCTAGTTTTTCAAACTGCCATCCTGTCTGCCACTGCAGTATCACTCCTAGATGGGTCACGTGTTTGTGCCGCCCACTCGTGTTGCTTAGCATAGTCATCCAGCTACCTCGGTGCAACCTTTTGGACATAAAAACACTATTGTGAGGTGTGAGTCAGAATAGACTGAAAATTAGTGTAAATTAAGGTTATTGAGGTTAATAATAGCATAGGAGCAGAAAAACCAACACATTCTGTGATTTTAGCTGTTTTTAAGCTTTTTTTAAAAAAAAATACAGATCCAAAACACAAAACCCAGAACCCAAAATACGGAAGGGTGGTTTTGGCAAAACCAATCCAGATCCAAAACACGAAGAAAGATCCAGATCCAAAACCAAAACACAAAACATGAAAAGTGGCCGGTGCACACCCCTAATATATATATGTATATAAAACAATTAGCACTATAATGGTGTATTCAATGAAAATATAATGAAGTCAAAATGTATAAAATGCATAGGAAAATCCACGTAGAGGACGGCCAAGCTCCTTGTCCAGATCCACACCAACTCCTCCAATCTGAAATATAGTAAAAGACAAGGGCCCTCATTCAGAGCCGGACGCAATTAGCGCTCGCTCGTCCTGAAAATAGGGGTGGCTAGTCTCCTAGTGCAATACTGTGCTAGTGCCACAAGTGTGATTGAATGAAGATTGCAGGTGAACCCATACCATATGGATAAAATTAGTAGGCTTATCACAAAATCCTGTATAGGTCCACACAAAGTCATCCACAATATGATTTTTCATAGATTTAATAGAACTACAAAACACATAAAAGATAAAAACAAACATACATAGTGCAATATGGTTAGATAAGAACACAAGTATGTATATCAATGCCCGTACATTTAACAATAGAAAAACAGCTTATCTGAAGAAAGTTGATCAGCAAATGTACCCAACGTGTTTAGTTTGGATGGAGCTATGGGCTCGATTCGGAACCGATCGCTAGATGTGTTCGCATGCAGCTATGCGCTCGCAAGCGGGTCGATGGTTGTGCACGTGCACAAGCCCTGTAGCGAGTGAGAAATTCACTTGCTCCGGGGCTCACTACAAATGTTTTGTAGGCGGGGTAGGGGTGGGGGTGGCTGAACAAATGGAGGCTTTCCTGAAGGAACGCCTGCCGTTTGTGGGAGGCCCTACTGATATCACCAGTGATGTCAGTAGTGAGCTTCCGGCTCTATTAGAGCTGGAAGCTCACTGGGGTTCGCGGCAGACGAGACCCTACCACAAGGGTTTCGTCGCAAGCCTGATGGTCGCGATGGTCGCGACCATCACCTGGCCACTCGCAAAAGCTGTGGGTGGTCACCCACAGCTTAGTGAGTGGCCAGGAGGCCGTTTTTTTTAAAAAAGCGGCTGCCCTGATTCAGAGTGAGCGCTCGCTTTTTGCTAGCGGCTCTGAATCAGGGCCTTAGTTATCACCTGTAACTGTTAATATGCCTATTGTAGTTTAAGCTATTTAACATAAAATTAGATAGATTATAAACACAAAATAAATATATACAGATGTGTCCTAACTTGTTTTTGCTGCAGTTTTGCCAAACAGCTCCTCTTGGCATGGCTGGTCCTGTGAGGCTCTGCTAGCACCGAGCATCTTTTTTTGCTAAAAATGTGACTAAGTCGCAATGTGATACAACTAGGATGAACCAGAAGACTGTGCTGATTAATTTAATATGTAACACTTGTATATCTGTGTGCGACTGAGTCTCTGAATCGGAATGCAAAGTGCTACGATGCAGCGACCATAGCTTTTTTCCATACCATGTTCCATTTACAGACTCAGGGCATGATTCAGAGCCGGACGCTCTGACCAGAGCGCTCGCTCTGAATCAGGGCCCTCCTACCTCAACTTGGAGCGGCCTCTTGGACGCTCGCATAGCTTTGGGTTACCACCCACAGCTTATGCGAGTGTCCATGATGATGGTCGCGATGGTCAAGACCATCGCGACCATCGGGCTTGCGATGAGACCCTGCAGTAGGGTCTCGCTGCCGCAAGCCCTGGAGTGATTTTGGCTCTATCAGAGCCAAAATCACTTCCACTGACATCACTACTGATGTCAGTGGGGCAGGACCCAGACGGTAGGCGTTCCCATGGGAATGCCTCCGTCTGGAAGCCACGCCCCCGGCACGCCCACCAAAGGGGGCGTGCTGTCAGTCACCATCGACAGCACGCCCCCTTTGGTGCGAGACCCCGAGCGACGGCTACGCCGTCGCTCGCCGGGTCTCGCGCATGCGCACGATGGAGCTCCCTCCATCGTGCGCATGCGCAATAGGGCACCATCGACCCGCTTGCGAGCGTCCTGCGCTCGCGAGCGGGTCTGAATTAAGCCCTCAGGCCCAATACTCCCGGACTTTTCGCTTACATCACTTGTTTTGCAGGCGGAAAAGTATGACGCGCGTGCCTGCGTATCGCCGTATTCAATTTGAAAGTAGCCGAAAACGGGACCCGGCGAAACTTAAACAAGCGGAAAGTAGTGTCAGATTTGGGGTAATCAGCCTGACACCCCCCAAAAGATGCTCTGACATGGGGGTTAGCTATGATACCCCCCGATTTGGCTTGCTGAAGGTATTTGGTGTTTTTAAATGGGCTCGATAGCTGCTAAATAGCGTTTTTCTATACGTGATGCAAAATAGTATTCAGGAGTATTTTTTGCAGAAAATAAGTTATCCCAGTAAATTTGGGGTACTTGAAAATGGGGGCCAGCATATTTTAAAGTTACTAAAGTTAAGTTAAAAAAAATTTGAAAAATCCACCTGCCGCAAGCCCCTGCAATGAAAAAAACACCTGGGGCATACTTGGGGACCCCCCAGAGACAAGTTCGCTAGTTTTTATCTTTGTCCCCCAACATTTTTTTTTTCGTCCCCCAAATTCAAAGTGTTTTTTAAATTTTTTTTTTACACAGTTTACCTTTGGGGGACTGTCTGAAGGCTGCAGGGGGGTTCCCGCAACGTTGCACCTCAAAACCCCAATTCTGCACTTTTTTCCACCTGCTATTCATAGGTGAATCTTTTTCACCTATTACATTGCATTGACTTTCCGCTTAGGTGGAAAGTCTTTCAAATTGAATACAGAGTAAAATCAAAACAGGCGAAAATGACGTCATCGGCGAAAAGTTTTCGCCCAAAACACGCGAAACTGGCTTTTCGCTTCAAAATGAATACGGGCCTCAGTCACACACAGATATATAAGTGTAGCATATCAAATGAATAAGTCTTACACTCTACAATTATCTGTCAGATATCTGTCTAATCTGTCTGGTGGGAAGGAAAATCTGGTCCGTTTTCTAGTGTTTGAAAGCAAATTTCTATTGTTCCATTGCTCTCATCCAGTACCAGGTTTTCAATCCAACCAGCCAGATTGGACAGATAATTGTAGAGTGTATGCCCAGCACTAAGACACATTATTAGCAAATAAAGATGCTCGGCGCTAGCAGAGTCTAACAGGACCAGCCGCTCCAAGAGGGGCTAGATAGAGTAGATAGATAGAGTAGATACATAGATCATGCTTGCCGACTATCTGGCTTCCTCTTCCGGGAGGGAGCAGCCAGATCGGCTTGACTGGGGGGGCGTGGCCAGCAAACGGGGGCGGGGCTGGCCAGACTAGAAGAGTTTGTGGGTGGAGCGGGGGCGGAGCCACATGATCGCGTCATTTTGGCCCCGCCCCCTCTACACGCTGCCGATATTACAGGCAGCGTAAAGCAGGGGGCGGGGTCAAAATGACGCGATTCGACGTGAATCGCGTCACAGGCCCCCCGCTGCCGAGGATTTTCCTGTCATTGCGGTGGGGTGCAGGAGGGGTCGGCAGCCGCCGGGAGACTTGCCTGCCTTACCGAGAAGTCGGGAGCTGCACCCGATTTTTGGGAGGCTCCCGACCAAATCGGGAGGGTAGGCAAGTATGAGATAGATAAATAGATAGAGAGCAATTGTGAAATGTAGGTAGGATGTGATTTATAACCTTAATAGCCTGATCTTGTGACTTCCTATAACACTGTAAGTTATCAACTGTATCTGTCAATATGCCCACAGACCTTGTAATGTAACCTTATTTTAACCTAAATGATAGATTGATTACATATGGAATATAAATAGATAGCAGGGGTAGAACTGTGGGAGACAATGGAGGCGCCTGTTGCCGGGTTCCAGCACTGAAGGGGCACGTCCTCCATGGCCCACAATGTATTCACCCAACTTATGGCTGTAACTACAGTATGTCCCAGTCCCAGAGTGTACCGTCACGGCCGCCCAATACACGGATCCGTTACCCTACACCTGAGAAGCCACCATAGACTAGTGAAGAGCTCCGTATCAGACCATCAGCTGCCGCCTCTGTATATCTATAGACTGCCCTTACTCATTTGTGTTGCTGCTCCTAAGCAGCTTCTTTTGTCAGTATGACTCATTCAGTGCCCCCCTCACCCACAACTTTCTGTCTCACTCCTCCATGGCATGCAGGGGCGAAACTAGCGGCGGTGCAGCCGGTGCCTTGCATCGGGGCCCGCTGTGGTGCAGGGTGGAAGAGGCTGAGACATGCTGGGGGGGGGGAATAGGCTGTGAGACACGCTGGTGGGGGGAAAAGGCTGAGACACGCTGGTGGGGGGAATAGGCTGTGAGACACGCTGGGGGTGGAAGAGGCTGTGAGACATGCTGGGGGTGGAAGAGGCTGAGACACGCTGGGGGGGAATAGGCTGAGACATGCTGGTGGGGGGAATAGTCTGAGACACGCTGGGGGTGGAAGAGGCTGTGAGACACACTGGGGGGGAAAAGGCTGAGAAACGCTGGTGGGGGGAATAGGCTGAGACACGCTGGGGGTGGAAGAGGCTGTGAGACACGCTGGGGGTGGAAGAGGCTGTGAGACAAGCTGGGGGTGGAAGAGGCTGAGACATGCTGGGGGGGTGGAAGAGGCTGTGAGACACGCTGGGGGTGGAAGAGGCTGTGAGACAAGCTGGGGGTGGAAGAGGCTGTGAGACACGCTGGGGGTGGAAGAGGCTGAGACACGCTGGGGGGGGAATAGGCTGAGACACGCTGGTGGGGGGAAAAGGCTGTGAGACATGCTGGGGGTAGAAGAGGTGGGGGGGAAGAGGTGGGGGGGAATAGGCTGTGAGACACGCTTGGGGTGGAAGAGGCTGTGAGACACGCTGGGGGTGGAAGAGGCTGTGAGACACACTGGGGGTGGAAGAGGCTGAGACACGCTGGGGGGGAATAGGCTGAGACACGCTTGTGGGGGGAATAGGCTGAGACAGGCTGGGGGTGGAAGAGGCTGTGAGACACGCTGGGGGTGGAAGAGGCTGAGACACGCTGGGGGGGGAAAAGGCTGAGACACGCTAGGGGGGGAATAGGCTGAGACACGCTGGTGGGGGGAATAGGCTGTGAGACACTCTGGGGGTGGAAGAGGCTGTGAGACACGCTGGGGGTGGAAGAGGCTGAGACACGCTGCAGGGGGGAATAGGCTGAGACACACTGGTGGGGGGAATAGGCTGAGACACACTGGGGGTAGAAGAGGCTGAGACACGCTGGGAGGGGAATAGACTGTGAGACATGCTGGGGGTGGAAGAGGCTGTGAGACAAGCTGGGAGTGGAAGAGGCTGTGAGACACACTGGGGGTGGAAGAGGCTGTGAGGCACACTGGTGGTGGAAGAGGCTGAGACACGCTGGGGGGGAATAGGCTGAGACATGCTGGGAGGGGAATAGGCTGTGAGACACGCTGGGGGTGGAAGAGGTGGGGGGGAAGAGGTGGGGGGGAATAGGCTGTGAGACACGCTGGGGTGGAAGAGGCTGTGAGACACGCTGGGGGTGGAAGAGGCTGTGAGACACACTGGGGGTGGAAGAGGCTGAGACACGCTGGGGGGGTGGAATAGGCTGAGACACGCTTGTGGGGGGAATAGGCTGAGACACGCTGGGGGTGGAAGAGGCTGTGAGACACGCTGGGGGTGGAAGAGGCTGTGAGACACGCTGGGAGTGGAAGAGGCTGTGAGACACGCTGGGGTGGAAGAGGCTGAGACACGCTGGGGGGGAATAGACTGAGACACGCTTGGGGGGAATAGACTGAGACACGCTGGGGAGGAATAGGCTGAGACACGCTAGGAGGGGGAGAGGCTGAAGCACATACTGGGGGGGAGAGGCTGAAGCACATGCTGGGGGGTAAAGAGGCTTAGACACACGTTGGGGGAGGAAAAAGGCTGAGACACCCACTGGGGGGGAGAGGCTGAAACACACACTGGGGGGGAGAGGCTGAGACACACACTGGGGGGGAGAGGCTGAGACACACACTGGGGGGGGGGAGAGGCTGAGACACATGCTGGAGGGCAAAGAGCCTGAGACACACGCTGGGGGGGAGAGACTGAGACACACGCTGGTGGGGTGAGGCTGAGACACATGCTGGGGGGGAGAGGCTGAGACACGCTGGGGGGGGGAAATAGGCTGTGAGACACGCTGGGGGTGGAAGAGGTGGGGTGGAAGAGGTGTGGGGTATAGGCTGTGTGACACTCTGGGGGTGGAAGAGGCTGTAAGACATGCTGGGGGTGGAAGAGGCTGTGAGACATGCTGGGAGTGGAAGAGGCTGTGAGACATGCTGGGGGGAAAGGCTGTGAGACACGCTGGGGGTGGAAGAGGCTGTGAGACACACTGGGGGTGGAAGAGGCTGAGACACGCTGGGGGGGGGAATAGGCTGAGACACGCTGGTGGGGGGAATAGGCTGTGAGACATGCTGGGGGTGGAAGAGGTGGGGGGGAAGAGGTGGGGGGGAATAGGCTGTGAGACACGCTTGGGGTGGAAGAGGCTGTGAGACACGCTGGGGGTCGAAGAGGCTGTGAGACACACTGGGGGTGGAAGAGGCTGAGACACGCTGGGGGGTAATAGGCTGAAACACGCTTGTGGGGGGAATAGGCTGAGACAGGCTGGGGGTGGAAGAGGCTGTGAGACACGCTGGGGGTGGAAGAGGCTGAGACATGCTGGGGGGGGGAAAGGCTGAGACATGCTAGGGGGGAATAGGCTGAGACACGCTGGTGGGGGGAATAGGCTGTGAGACACTCTGGGGGTGGAAGAGGCTGTGAGACATGCTGGGGGTGGAAGAGGCTGAGACACGCTGCAGGGGGGAATAGGCTGAGACACACTGGTGGGGGGAATAGTCTGAGACACACTGGGGGTGGAAGAGGCTGTGAGACAAACTGGGGGGGAAAAGGCTGAGAAACGCTGGTGGGGGGAATAGGCTGAGACACGCTGGGGGTGGAAGAGGCTGTGAGACACGCTGGGGGTGGAAGAGGCTGTGAGACAAGCTGGGGGTGGAAGAGGCTGAGACATGCTGGGGGGGTGGAAGAGGCTGTGAGACACGCTGGGGGTGGAAGAGGCTGTGAGACAAGCTGGGGGTGGAAGAGGCTGTGAGACACGCTGGGGGTGGAAGAGGCTGTGAGACACGCTGGGGGTGGAAGAGGCTGAGACACGCTGGGGGGAAAAGGCTGAGACACGCTAGGGGGGGAATAGGCTGAGACACGCTGGTGGGGGGAATAGGCTGTGAGACACTCTGGGGGTGGAAGAGGCTGTGAGACATGCTGGGGGTGGAAGAGGCTGAGACACGCTGCAGGGGGGAATAGGCTGAGACACACTGGTGGGGGGAATAGGCTGAGACACACTGGGGGTAGAAGAGGCTGAGACACGCTGGGAGGGGAATAGACTGTGAGACATGCCGGGGGTGGAAGAGGCTGTGAGACAAGCTGGGAGTAAAAGAGGCTGTGAGACACACTGGGGGTGGAAGAGGCTGTGAGGCACACTGGTGGTGGAAGAGGCTGAGACACGCTGGGGGGGGAATAGGCTGAGACACGCTGGTGGGGGGAATAGGCTGTGAGACTTGCTGGGGGTGGAAGAGGTGGGGGGGAAGAGGTGGGGGGGAATAGGCTGTGAGACACGCTTGGGGTGGAAGAGGCTGTGAGACACGCTGGGGGTGGAAGAGGCTGTGAGACACACTGGGGGTGGAAGAGGCTGAGACACGCTGGGGGGGAATAGGCTGAGACACGCTTGTGGGGGGAATAGGCTGAGACAGGCTGGGGGTGGAAGAGGCTGTGAGACACGCTGGGGGTGGAAGAGGCTGAGACACGCTGGGGGGGAAAAGGCTGAGACACGCTAGGGGGGGAATAGGCTGAGACACGCTGGTGGGGGGAATAGGCTGTGAGACACTCTGGGGGTGGAAGAGGCTGTGAGACACGCTGGGGGTGGAAGAGGCTGAGACACGCTGCAGGGGGGAATAGGCTGAGACACACTGGTGGGGGGAATAGGCTGAGACACACTGGGGGTAGAAGAGGCTGAGACACGCTGGGAGGGGAATAGACTGTGAGACATGCTGGGGGTGGAAGAGGCTGTGAGACAAGCTGGGAGTGGAAGAGGCTGTGAGACACACTGGGGGTGGAAGAGGCTGTGAGGCACACTGGTGGTGGAAGAGGCTGAGACACGCTGCGGGGGAATAGGCTGAGACACGCTGGGAGGGGAATAGGCTGTGAGACACGCTGGGGGTGGAAGAGGTGGGGGGGAAGAGGTGGGGGGGAATAGGCTGTGAGACACGCTGGGGTGGAAGAGGCTGTGAGACACGCTGGGGGTGGAAGAGGCTGTGAGACACACTGGGGGTGGAAGAGGCTGAGACACGCTGGGGGGGTGGAATAGGCTGAGACACGCTTGTGGGGGGAATAGGCTGAGACACGCTGGGGGTGGAAGAGGCTGTGAGACACGCTGGGGGTGGAAGAGGCTGTGAGACATGCTGGGAGTGGAAGAGGCTGTGAGATGCTGGGGGGGAAAGGCTGTGAGACATGCTGGGAGTGGAAGAGGCTGTGAGACACACTGGGGTGGAAGAGGCTGAGACACGCTGGGGGGGGAATAGACTGAGACACGCTTGGGGGGAATAGACTGAGACACGCTGGGGAGGAATAGACTGAGACACGCTAGGAGGGGGAGAGGCTGAAGCACATGCTGGGGTGAGAGGCTGAAGCACATGCTGGGGGGTAAAGAGGCTTAGACACACGTTGGGGGAGGAAAAAGGCTGAGACACCCACTGGGGGGGAGAGGCTGAAACACACACTGGGGGGGAGAGGCTGAGACACACACTGGGGGGGAGAGGCTGAGACACACACTGGGGGGGGAGAGGCTGAGACACATGCTGGAGGGCAAAGAGCCTGAGACACACGCTGGGGGGGAGAGACTGAGACACACGCTGGTGGGGTGAGGCTGAGACACATGCTGGGGGGGAGAGGCTGAGACACGCTGGGGGGGGGAAATAGGCTGTGAGACACGCTGGGGGTGGAAGAGGTGGGGTGGAAGAGGTGTGGGGTATAGGCTGTGTGACACTCTGGGGGTGGAAGAGGCTGTGAGACACGCTGGGGGTGGAAGAGGCTGTGAGACATGCTGGGAGTGGAAGAGGCTGTGAGATGCTGGGGGGGAAAGGCTGTGAGACACGCTGGGGGTGGAAGAGGCTGTGAGACACACTGGGGGTGGAAGAGGCTGAGACACGCTGGGGGGGGAATAGGCTGAGACACGCTGGTGGGGGGAATAGGCTGTGAGACATGCTGGGGGTGGAAGAGGTGGGGGGGAAGAGGTGGGGGGGAATAGGCTGTGAGACACGCTTGGGGTGGAAGAGGCTGTGAGACACGCTGGGGGTGGAAGAGGCTGTGAGACACACTGGGGGTGGAAGAGGCTGAGACACGCTGGGGGGGAATAGGCTGAGACACGCTTGTGGGGGGAATAGGCTGAGACAGGCTGGGGGTGGAAGAGGCTGTGAGACACGCTGGGGGTGGAAGAGGCTGAGACACGCTGGGGGGGGAAAAGGCTGAGACACGCTAGGGGGGGAATAGGCTGAGACACGCTGGTGGGGGGAATAGGCTGTGAGACACTCTGGGGGTGGAAGAGGCTGTGAGACACACTGGGGGTGGAAGAGGCTGAGACACGCTGCAGGGGGGAATAGGCTGAGACACACTGGTGGGGGGAATAGGCTGAGACACACTGGGGGTAGAAGAGGCTGAGACACGCTGGGAGGGGAATAGACTGTGAGACATGCTGGGGGTGGAAGAGGCTGTGATACAAGCTGGGAGTGGAAGAGGCCGTGAGACATGCTGGGGGGGAAGAGGCTGTGAGACATGCTGGGGGTGGAAGAGGCTGTGAGACACGCTTGGGTGGATGAGGCTGAAACACGCTGGGGGGGAATAGACTGAGACACGCTGGGTGGGAATAGACTGAGACACGCTGGGGAGGAATAGACTGAGACACGCTGGGAGGGGGAGAGGCTGAAGCACATGCTGGGGGGGAGAGGCTGAAGCACATGCTGGGGGGTAAAGAGGCTTAGGCACACATTGGGGGAGATAAAAGGCTGAGACACACACTGGGGGGGAGAGGCTGAGACACACACTGGGGGGGAGAAGCTGAGACACACACTGGGGAGGAGAGGCTGAGACACACACTGGGGGGGAGAGGCTGAGACACATGCTGGAGGGCAAAGAGCCTGAGACACACGCTGGGGGGGGGAGACTGAGACACACACTGGTGGGGTGAGGCTGACACACGCTGGGGGGGAGAGGCTGAGACACATGCTGGGGGGGAAAGAGGCTGAGACACATGCTGGGGGGGAAAGAGGCTGGAACATATGCTGGGGGGAAAAAAAGGCTGAGACACATGCTGGGGGGGAAAGAGGCTGAGCCACATGCTGGGGGGGAAAGAGGCTGAGACACGCTGGGGGGGAAAGAGGCTGAGACACACTGGGGCTGGGGGGAAGAGTCTGACGTGCCGGGACACACGCTGGGGGGAAGAGTCTGATGTGCTGGGACACATGCTGGGGGGAAGAACGAGGCAGAGACACGCTGGGGATGGAGAGAGAATGAGGCTGACACGCTGGGGCTGGGACACATGCTGGGGCTAGGGGAGAGAATGAGGCTGTCACGCTGGGGCTGGGACACATGCTGGGGCTGGGGGAGAGAATGAGACTGTCACCCTGGGGCTGGGACACATGCTGGGGCTGAGGGAGAGAATGAGGCTGACACGCTGGGGCTGGGACACATGCTGGGGCTGGGGGAGAGAATGAGGCTGACACGCTGGGGCTGGGGGAGAGAATGAGGCTGACACTCTGGGGCTGGGATACATGCTGGGGCTGGGGGAGAGAATGAGGCTGACACGCTGGCGCTGGGACACATGCTGGGGCTGGGGGAGAGAATGAGGCTGACACGCTGGGGCTGGGACACATGCTGGGGCTGGGGGAGAGAATGAGGCTGATGCTGGGGCTGGGACACATGCTGGGGCTGGGGGAGAGAATGAGGCTGACACACTGGGGCAGGGACACATGCTGGGGCTGGGGGGAAGAGTCTGACGTGCCGGGACACACGCTGGGGGGAAGAACGAGGCAGAGACACGCTGGGGATGGAGAGAGAATGAGGCTGACGCTGGGGCTGGGACACATGTTGGGGCTGGGGGAGAGAATGAGGCTGTCACGCTGGGGCTGGGACACATGCTGGGGCTGGGGGAGAGAATGAGGCTGACACGCTGGGGCTGGGACACATGCTGGGGGTGGGGGAGAGAATGAGGCTGACACGCTGGGGCTGGGACACATGCTGGGGCTGGGGGAGAGAATGAGGCTGACACGCTATGGCTGGACAGACTGGATTTACTGACTGGGGGGGGCAGTGAGGGGTGGTGAAAAAATGTTGAGGTGCGGGGTGCCAGGAATGAGCGGGGTGGGGGGGGCCCCAAAGCATATTGTTGCACCTGGGCCCACCACTCTCTAGTTCCGCCACTGATGGCATGCTTATATTCTACGTGCAACTGCAGGTGTATCTGCTTGCAAAATTCTATAATACAGTGTAAGGTATGCTTATTTTAACTTAAATGTTATATATAAAAAGATAGATAAATAGATATTTTCAGATAGATAGATTGATTGATTGATAGATAGATAGATAGATAGATAGATAGATAGATAGATATGAGATAGATAGATAGAAAGATAGATAGATAGATAGATAGATAGATAGATATGAGATAGACAGATAGATATGAGATAGATAGATAGATAGATAGATAGATAGATAGATAGATAGATAGTTAGATATGAGATAGATAGATAGATACATAGATAGACAGATAGGTAGATAGATAGATAGATAGATAGAAAGATAGATAGCATAGGTGAAATGCAGGTAGGATGTAATTACTGTAATAACCTCAATAGGCTGATCATGTGACTTGCTATTGAACTGTTAGTTATCAACTGTAACTGTTAAGCTGCATACACACACAACGATTTAGTAATATCCCTTTTACACCGACTGAAATATCCCGGGTTGATGCACGTGAACGCACATAACCCCGGGATTTTAGTTGGTGTAAACGGATCAACTCGGGGCCAGTGACCTGGGGATCCGACCCTGCTTGATTGCAGGGTTGAGCACGGGTTGTTCCCGTGTCACCCTGCAATGTAAATGGCGTGGCCTGGCTCACGATGACCCGGGTCACGCCGCATGCCGCCTCATTGGCCGGCTTCAGTGGCGCTTGGAGATGACATCATCTCCAAGCGGCCACTTCAAGCAGCGCCTGCCCGAGCGGCACGAAGCAGCGCACCCCACCTGCTCTCCCTGCCTCTGGACTGCTGCAGGATAAGGTAAGTAGGTCGCGGAGGGGGAGGGAGAGGAAAAAGCACTGGTTACCTTTACCGGACAGCCGGGTCAGTGCTGACCTGGGTCAGGTGTGAATGGTGCCGACTCGGGCATAGCTCGGGTCGGCGCCGCAGTGTAAAAGGGGGTTGTTCCAGGTCTGATCCGGGTTGGAAACGTGTTCCAAATCCCGGGTCAGACCCGGGGACTTTGGTGTAAAAGGGGTATAAATGAATGATTTTAGTAAATGATTTTCGTTCATTTTTTCAAGGTAAAAATGAACGAAAATCATTTACTAAAATCGTTCACTTACTAAATGTAATGAACGATTTTTTTGAACTACAAACTATTTTTGCATATTCCCTTACTGAAAATTGTTGAGTTGGTCAGTCTGACTGAACTACAAACTACAAACGTGAACGCGCATGAACGATTATCGTTCATCGTTTTAACTCAGAAAGTTAACGATTTTTTAAACGATTGATCGATAAACTATATGGTCATTGATAATCGTTCAAAAAATCATTGTGTGTGTATGCACCTTTAATATGGCTACTGACTGTGTAGTTTAAACTATTTTAACATAAAAGTTAGATAGATTATAAACACAAAATAAATATATACATATGTGTCCTCACTCGTCTTTGCTGCAGTTTTGGCAAACAGCTCCTCTTGGCGTGGCTGGTCCCGTGAGACTCTGATAGCACCGAGCATCTTTTTTTGCTAAAAATGTGATACAACTAGGATGCACCAGGAGACTGTGCTGATTCATTTGTTATGCAACACTTGTATATCTGTGTGCGACTGAGTCTCTGAATCGGAATGCAAAGTGCTACGATGCAGCGACCACAGCTGTTGCGTCCTAGTCGCATCGCATTGCGACTTAGATGCATTTTCGGCAAAAAATCTAGCAGTGGTGCACAGAACCTGGCGGGTCACTCATGCCAGGCATATCGCACTGCATGGCATATTGAGTCTAGATGAGCAAGGACACCTATGTAGATAGCAATGGCAAAATGCATGAAGGATGTGAATTTTTACCTTAGTATGCTGACTATGTGACTTGCTTACATCAAATACAGCCCTTGTTATGTCACTCAGCTATGGTAGAAAGGTCACTGTTTTGTAGTTAACTGTCAGTTATCAACTGTATCTGCAGATATGAAATGTCACGCTGATAAGACATGTCACAATGGTGGTATGAAATGTCACAATGTTAGGTATGCTTATTCTTACCTACTATATAAAAATAAAGTTAGATTATAAACAGATAGCAATGGTAAAATGCTTGCAGGATGAGATTATTCACCTCAGCCCCTCATCGTGCCTAAACCTAAGCCTCCCCCCTTAGTGCCTAACCCTAACCCCCCTAGTGGTGCCTAACCCTAACCTCTACCCCCCAAAACCTAACGCTAATCCTGCTATGCTACCTAAACCTAACACTCACCACCCGCAGCTAACAGCTAAGACGCCCCCTGATTTACCTAGTTCGGGCAGGCGTCTTGTCTGTATTCCGGCGTCGGGATTAAGATAGTCATCGGTATTTAGATGCCTATCTAAAGTCCCATGTCGGGCTTCCACTGTCGGGATTTAGACCGGTCTGCTAACTACATCCACATACATAATAAATAGAATATGATTAGATAGATAGCAATGGCGAAATGCATAAAGTAGGTGATTTTCACCTCAGTAGACCAACCATGTAATTTATACCAATATGATTTGCCTTAATTGCGCTAATAAAAATTTAATCCTTGAAAAAGCTCCCAATTAGTTAGGAACGAAACCAGTTAGAGGCTGACAGACTGGACTTGTTGATTTCATTCTCCGGCCAAGAGACTGTCCTATTGGTATGGGCCGTGTAGAGGACACTTTTACCGTGTCACACACACCATATGGATGAGTATTTACAGACTGTTCAATAATACAAGGATTAGACTGTGATATCTGACCTATGAGTGGTCCCTATATATATATATGCTTATATTTTTTACTATTGTGGATATTTTTTCTTATTTCTGGATCCAGGATTTCATACAAGTGTTTGTATTTTTATAGTTTCTATTTTTACATTATCTTTTTGCATGGAGTTATGACTCTGATTTTAAAAGGTTCCTTGTCTCCACATCATATATCATATATTATTATGTGTATTGTTCTTTTTTCTGTGCATTATATATATCTGGCGCAATAACATATATTTTATATGAGAATTTAGAGTACTACATATTACATATTAAACATTGTGATTTCCCATAATAGATCTCCTGTGGCTCATTTTTATTAGCGCAATTAAGGCAAATTATATTGGTATGTTTATATTATAGTTATATCTTAAAGGTTTTTTTTAATACATTTATATGACTGCCTAAATTTCTTTTTGTACAACCATGTAACTTGTTACATCATAGTGTTTGTCAGGGCTATTATTCTGGAAAAATAGATTCAGAACTGTGGGTGGAGCTTCCTGGAAAAACTCTCTCTCTCTCTCTCTCTCTCTCTCTCTCTCTCTCTCTATATGTATATGTATTAGGGGTGTGCACCGGCCACTTTTCGTGTTTTGTGTTTTGGTTTTGGATCTGGATCTTTCTTCGTGTTTTGGATCTGGATTGGTTTTGCCAAAACCACCCTTCCGTGTTTTGGGTTCTGGGTTTTGTGTTTTGGATCTGTATTTTTTTGAAAAAAAGCATAAAAACAGCTAAAATCACAGAATTTGTAGGTTTTTCTGCTCCTATGCTATTATTAACCTCAATAACCTTAATTTCCACTCATTTCCAGTCTATTCTGAACACCTCACACCTCACAATAGTGTTTTTATGTCCAAAAGGTTGCACCGAGGTAGCTGGATGACTATGCTAAGCGACACGAGTGGGCGGCACAAACACGTGACCCATCTAGGAGTGACACTGCAGTGGCAGGCAGGATGGCAGTTAGAAAAACTAGGCCCCAAACTGTACATAATGCAAAGAAAAAAAGAGGTGCAAGATGGAATTGTCCTTGGGCCCTCCCACCCACCCTTATGTTGTATAAACAGGACATGCACACTTTAACAAATCAATCATTTCAGCGCCAGGGTCTGCCACACAACTGTGGCTGAAATGATTGGTTCGTTTGGGCCCCCACAAAACAAGCTGGCAATTAATGTGTCCCTGCACAAACTGGCTCTACGGAGGCAAGATGTCATCCTCATCCTCCTCATCCACCGATTCCTCACCCTCTTCAGTGTGTACATCCTCATCCTCACAAAGTATTAACTCGTCCCCACTTGAATCCACCACCACAGGTCCCTCTGTACCTTCTGGAGGCTGGTCTCCCTGGAAGAGCTGATAATTCATTTTGATGAACATCATCTTCTCCACATTCTGTGGAAGCAACCTCCTACGCCTTTCGCTGACAAGGTTCCCGGCTGCACTAAACACTCTTTCGGAGTACACACTGGAGGGGGGGCAACTCAGGTAAAATAGAGCCAGTTTGTACAGGGGCCTCCAAATTGCCTCTTTTTCCTGCCAGTACAGGTATGGACTGTCTGACATGCCTACTTGGATGCTGTCACCGATGTAATCCTCCACCATTCTGTCAATGGTGACAGTATCATATGCAGTGACAGTAGACATGTCAGAAATTGTTGCCAGGTCCTTCAGTCCGGACCAGATGTCCAAACTTGGTCCTGCCTGCCCTGCATCACCGCCAGCGGGTTGCTTAGGATACCTAAGTTTTTTCCTGGCAGCCCCAGTTGCGGGAGAAAATGAAGAAGGAGCCGTTGACGTGTCACGTTCCGCTTCAGCTGACAGTGTGTTCACCAGCAGGTCTTTGCACCTCTGCAGGCTTGTGTCGGCCGGAAAGAGAGACACCACATAGGCTTTAAACCTAGGATCGAGCACGGTGGCCAAAATGTAGTGGTCTGATTTCAACAGATTGACCACCCTGGAATCCTGGCAAAGCGAATGAAGGGCTTCATCCACAAGTCCCACATGCCGAGCGGAATCGCTCCGTCTTAGCTCCTCCTTCACTTTCTCCAGCTGCTTCTGCAAAAGCCTGATGAGGGGAATGACCTGACTCAAGCTGGCAGTGTCTGAACTGACTTCACGTGTGGCAAGTTCGAAGGGCTGAAGAACCTTGCACAACACGGAAATCATTCTCCACTGCGCTTGAGTCAGGTGCATACCCCCTCCTTTGCCTATGTCATAGGTGGATGTATAGGCTTGTATGGCCTTTTGCTGCTCCTCCATCCTCTGAAGCATATAGAGGGTTGAGTTCCACCGCGTCACAACCTCTTGCTTCAGGTGATGGCGGGGCAGGTTCAAGAGTGTTTGCTGGCGCTCCAGTCTTCGGCACGCAGTCGCTGAATGGCGAAAGTGGCCAGAAATTTTTCGGGCCACCCAAAGCGTCTCCTGCATGCCCCTGTCGCTTTTCAGAAAATTCTGCACCACCAAGTTTATTGTGTGAGCAAAACATGGGACGTGCTGGAATTTGCCCAGATGTAATGCCCGCACAATATTGGTGGCGTTGTCAGATATCACAAATCCCCAGGAGAGTCTAAGTGGGGTAAGCCACTGGGCGATGATTTCCCTCAGTTTCTCTAAGAGGTTGTCGGCGGTGTGCCTCTTACTGAAACCGGTGATACACAGCGTAGCCTGCCTTGTAACGAGCTGGCGTTTCTGAGATGCTGCTACTGGTGACGCTGCTGCTGTTGCTGCGTAAGGTGATACATCTACCCAGTGGGCTGTCACAGTCATATAGTCCTTAGTCTGCCCTGTTCCACTTGTCCACATGTCCGTGGTTAAGTGGACATTGTGTACAACGGCATTTTTCAGGACACTGAGGACACTTTTTCTGACGTTTCTGTACAGTCTCGGTATCGCCTGCCTAGTGAAGTGGAATCTAGACGGGATTTGGAACCGGGGACACACTACCTCCATCAATTGTCTAAATCCCACTGCACTAATGGCGGATACCGGACGCACGTCTAACACCAACATAGCAGTCAAGGCCTCAGTTATACGTTTTGCTTCAGGATGACTGCTGTCGTACTTCATCCTCCTCGCTAAGGACTGTTGGAGGGTCAATTGTTTAGTAAAAGTAGTGGTGTTCCTACTTCCTCTCTGGGATGATGAACGACTCCCAGCAGCAGCAGCAACAGCAGCAGCGGCAGCAGTAGGCGTAGCAATGCAGGATCCTCCGGAGGAATCCCGGATAGGAGAGTCAGTCATGCCAGTGATATGGCCTGCAGGACTACTTCCGATCCTGACTAAGGAGGAAATTGACGAGGAGGGAGTTGACGGTGTGGTTTGCAGGCGCTTGGATACAACAGGACAACGGGATTTAGGTGTCCCTGGACTGCTTACGGTCTGAGCCAAAGTTTCTGAACTTGACAGTAACTTTTTATGAACGCGCTGCAGGTGCCGTATAAGGGAGGATGTTCCTAGGTGGTTGACGTCCCTACCCCTACTTATTTCACCTTTACATATGGTACATATGGCAAGACAGTTGTTGTCCGGATTTGGATAGAAATATTGCCAGACCAAAGAGGTGGAATGTTTGGTCTTCTGCCCAGGCATGACCGTGATGGGCTTTTTCATCCCACGGACAACAACTGTCTCCCCCGGAGCCTGATTTAAACAAACCACATCACCATCAGAATCCTCCTCGCCAACTTCCTCCTCAGCGCCAGCTACACCAGTATCCTCATCCTGTTGTACTTCAACAGTGACATCTTCAATTTGCATATCAGCAAGTGGACTGTGGGTGCTCCTTTCAGCACTTGCAGGGGGCGTGCAAATGGTGGAAAGAGCCACCTCTTCCCGTCCAGTGCTGGGAAGGTCAGGCATCGCAACCACCACCACACTTGGACTCTCTTTGGGGATTTGTGATATCTTCTTAGAAAGCACAGTTCTTCGCTGTGCTTTTGCCAGCTTAACTCTTTTGATTTTTTTAGTGGGAGGAGGGCTTCCATCGTCATGTGAAGCTGAACCACTAGTCATGAACATACTAGGGATCGACCTTAGCCGTTCCTTGCCACTCCGTGTCGTAAATGGCATATTGGCAAGTTTACGTTTCTCTTCAGCTGATTTAAATGTCTTTTTCAAGGTCATTTTCCTGAACTTTGCCATTTGGGATTGTATGTGCCCTCTACTATGACATTGGGCATCGGCCTTGGCAGACGACGTTGATGGCATGTTATCGTCTATGTCATGACTAGTGGCAGCAGCTTCAGCACTAGGAGGAAGTGGTTCTTGATCTTTCTCTATTTTATTTTTATCGGAGAAAGTTTGGTCCTCCATTTATGTTATATCGATTTGATATATACGTGCGGCTAAACACAGAAAATAAATTTTTTTTTGGTTCGGACTGGAGTGTACTTTGTGGGTTACAGCACCCTTTAACGGTCAAGCCAGCCGGCCCTTTACTTATGACACAGGCGCACTCTTGGCACTACTTTGTTGATGCACGTGCGGCTACTGCGCACACAATTCACAAACACAGAAAATAATTTTTTTTTGGTTTGGCTTTGGACTGGAGTGTACTTTCGGGGGTTACAGCACCCTTTAACGGTCAAGCCAGCCGGCCCTTTACTTATGACACAGGCGCACGCTTGGCACTACTTTGTTGATGCACGTGCGGCTACTGCGCACACAATTCACAAACACAGAAAATAATTTTTTTTTGGTTTGGACTGGAGTGTACTTTCAGGGGTTACAGCACCCTTTAACGGTCAAGCCAGCCGGCCCTTTACTTATGACACAGGCGCACGCTTGGCACTACTTTGTTGATGCACGTGCGGCTACTGCGCACACAATTCACAAACACAGAAAATAATTTTTTTTTGGTTTGGACTGGAGTGTACTTTGGGGGTTACAGCACCCTTTAACGGTCAAGCCAGCCGGCCCTTTACTTATGACACAGGCGCACGCTTGGCACTACTTTGTTGATGCACGTGCGGCTACTGCGCACACAATTCACAAACACAGAAAATAATTTTTTTTTTGGTTTGGACTGGAGTGTACTTTCGGGGGTTACAGCACCCTTAACGGTCAAGCCAGCCGGCCCTTTACTTATGACACAGGCGCACGCTTGGCACTACTTTGTTGATGCACGTGCGGCTACTGCGCACACAATTCACAAACACAGAAAATAATTTTTTTTTTGGTTTGGACTGGAGTGTACTTTCGGGGGTTACAGCACCCTTAACGGTCAAGCCAGCCGGCCCTTTACTTATGACACAGGCGCACGCTTGGCACTACTTTGTTGATGCACGTGCGGCTACTGCGCACACAATTCACAAACACAGAAAATAATTTTTTTTTTGGTTTGGACTGGAGTGTACTTTCGGGGGTTACAGCACCCTTAACGGTCAAGCCAGCCGGCCCTTTACTTATGACACAGGCGCACTCTTGGCACTACTTTGTTGATGCACGTGCGGCTACTGCGCACACAATTCACAAACACAGAAAATAATTTTTTTTTGGTTAGGACTGGAGTGTACTTTCGGGGGTTACAGCACCCTTTAACGGTCAAGCCAGCCGGCCCTTTACTTATGACACAGGCGCACGCTTGGCACTACTTTGTTGATGCACGTGCGGCTACTGCGCACACAATTCACAAACACAGAAAATAATTTTTTTTTTGGTTTGGACTGGAGTGTACTTTCGGGGGTTACAGCACCCTTAACGGTCAAGCCAGCCGGCCCTTTACTTATGACACAGGCGCACGCTTGGCACTACTTTGTTGATGCACGTGCGGCTACTGCGCACACAATTCACAAACACAGAAAATAATTTTTTTTTTGGTTTGGACTGGAGTGTACTTTGGGGGTTACAGCACCCTTTAATGGTCAAGCCAGCCGGCCCTTTACTTATGACACAGGCGCACGCTTGGCACTACTTTGTTGATGCACGTGCGACTACTGCGCACACAATTCACAAACACAGAAAATAATATTTTTTTTGGTTTGGACTGGAGTGTACTTTCGGGGGTTACAGCACCCTTAACGGTCAAGCCAGCCGGCCCTTTACTTATGACACAGGCGCACGCTTGGCACTACTTTGTTGATGCACGTGCGGCTACTGCGCACACAATTCACAAACACAGAAAATAATTTTTTTTTTGGTTTGGACTGGAGTGTACTTTCGGGGGTTACAGCACCCTTAACGGTCAAGCCAGCCGGCCCTTTACTTATGACACAGGCGCACGCTTGGCACTACTTTGTTGATGCACGTGCGGCTACTGCGCACACAATTCACAAACACAGAAAATAATTTTTTTTTTGGTTTGGACTGGAGTGTACTTTCGGGGGTTACAGCACCCTTAACGGTCAAGCCAGCCGGCCCTTTACTTATGACACAGGCGCACGCTTGGCACTACTTTGTTGATGCACGTGCGGCTACTGCGCACACAATTCACAAACACAGAAAATAATTTTTTTTTTGGTTTGGACTGGAGTGTACTTTCGGGGGTTACAGCACCCTTAACGGTCAAGCCAGCCGGCCCTTTACTTATGACACAGGCGCACGCTTGGCACTACTTTGTTGATGCACGTGCGGCTACTGCGCACACAATTCACAAACACAGAAAATAATTTTTTTTTGGTTTGGACTGGAGTGTACTTTCGGGGGTTACAGCACCCTTAACGGTCAAGCCAGCCGGCCCTTTACTTATGACACAGGCGCACGCTTGGCACTACTTTGTTGATGCACGTGCGGCTACTGCGCACACAATTCACAAACACAGAAAATATATTATTTTTTTAGCACTTGGGGGGAGCACCCCTGATGGACAGAGCACCCCCTGGACAACACTACAGCACTCCTTTAGGACTGGGACACTGCACAGGACTTTGGAGTGGACACAGCCCCTATGGAGAACTGACTGCACAACACAGTCCAGCCAGCCCCTATGGACTTTGAAGTAGTGGACACAGCCCCTATTAACAACAGCAGCACAGCACAACACAGCCAGCCCCTATGGACTTTGAAGTAGTGGACAACAGCAGCACTACACTACACTACACTACACAGCCCTAACTCCCACCCTCCCTCTTCACTGTCCACAGCCGAGTGAGAAAATGGCGCCGACGTGTGTACCTTATATAGGATCCAAAACCCGCGAGACTCGGAAGGCGGGAAGATGACGTTTTGCCTCGATTTCAGATCCGAGTCAGGCGGGAAAAGTCGAGCCTGACTCGGATCGGACTCGGATCGGGGGGGCTCGGGGGGGTTCGGATTTCAGAAATCCGAACCCGCTCACCCCTAATATGTATATATATATATATATATATATATATACATATAAATATATATACAGGTATATATATTATATACATATATATAGTATTTAGAAAAGAAGCACTCAAAAGGGACTTAAGAAGCACTCAAAAGATAAAACTTATCTTATGGAAAATTCATAGTTGATGAGAGGTTCAGGAACTGAGGGCCTGATTCAGACCCGTTCGCTAGGATGCGTTCGCATGCAGCCGTCAGCAGCCAAAGTATGCAAATCCCATGATCGCTAGCAAGACATTAGCACGCCCACTATGTCCTGCTGTGTGATCGTGGTATGTATTTATTAGGGGTGTGCACCGGCCACTTTTCGTGTTTTGTGTTTTGGTTTTGGATCTGGATCTTTCTTCGTGTTTTGGATCTGGATTGGTTTTGCCAAAACCACCCTTCTGTGTTTTGGGTTCTGGGTTTTGTGTTTTGGATCTGTATTTTTTTTTAAAAAAGCATAAAAACAGCTAAAATCACAGAATGTGTTAGTTTTTCTGCTCCTATGCTATTATTAACCTCAATAACCTTAATTTACACTAATTTCCAGTCTATTCTGAACACCTCACACTAGTGTTTTTATGTCCAAAAGGTTGCACCGAGGTAGCTGGATGACTATGCTAAGGGCGGCACAAACACGTGACCCATCTAGGAGTGACACTGCAGTGGCAGACAGGATGGCAGTTTGAAAAACTAGGCCCCAAACAGTACATAATGCAAAGAAAAAAAAGAGGTGCAAGATGGAATTGTCCTTGGGCCCTCCCACCCACCCTTATGTTGTATAAACAGGACATGTACACTTTAACAAACCAATCATTTCAGCGCCAGGGTCTGCCACACGACTGTGGCTGAAATTATTGGTTCATTTGGGTCCCCACAAAACAAGCTGTCAATTAATCTGTCCCTGCACAAACTGGCTCTACGGAGGCAAGATGTCGTCCTCATCCTCCTCATCCACCGATTCCTCACCCTCTTCAGTGTTGTGTACATCCTCATCCTCACAGAGTATTAACTCGTCCCCGCTGGAATCCACCACCACAGGTCCCTCTGTACTTTCTGGAGGCTGGTCTCCCTGGAAGAGTTGATAATTCATTTTTATGAACATCATCTTCTCCACATTTTGTGGAAGCAACCTCCTACGCCTTTCGCTGACAAGGTTCCCGGCTGCACTAAACACTCTTTCGGAGTACACACTGGAGGGGGGGCAACTCAGGTAAAATAGAGCCAGTTTGTACAGGGGCCTCCAAATTGCCTCTTTTTCCTGCCAGTACAGGTATGGACTGTTTGACATGCCTACTTGGATGCTGTCACTGATGTAATCCTCCACCATTCTGTCAATGGTGACAGTATCATATGTAGTGACAGTAGACATGTCAGAAATTGTTGCCAGGTCCTTCAGTCTGGACCAGATGTCCAAACTTGGTCCTGCCTGCCCTGCATCACCGCCAGCGGGTTGCTTAGGATACCTAAGTTTTTTCCTGGCAGCCCCAGTTGCGGGAGAAAATGAAGAAGGAGCTGTTGACGTGTCACGTTCCGCTTCAGCTGACAGTGTTTTCACCAGCAGGTCTTTGCACCTCTGCAGGCTTGTGTCGGCCGGAAAGAGAGACACCACATAGGCTTTACACCTAGGATCGAGCACGGTGGCCAAAATGTAGTGGTCTGATTTCAACAGATTGACCACCCTGGAATCCTGGCAAAGCGAATGAAGGGCTTCATCCACAAGTCCCACATGCCGAGCGGAATCGCTCCGTCTTAGCTCCTCCTTCACTTTCTCCAGCTGCTTCTGCAAAAGCCTGATGAGGGGAATGACCTGACTCAAGCTGGCAGTGTCTGAACTGACTTCACGTGTGGCAAGTTCGAAGGGCTGGAGAACCTTGCACACCACGGAAATCATTCTCCACTGCGCTTGAGTCAGGTGCATACCCCCTCCTTTGCCTATGTCATAGGTGGATGTATAGGCTTGAATGGACTTTTGCTGCTCCTCCATCCTCTGAAGCATATAGAGGGTTGAGTTCCACCGCGTCACAACCTCTTGCTTCAGGTGATGGCGGGGCAGGTTCAAGAGTGTTTGCTGGTGTTCCAGTCTTCAGCACGCAGTCGCTGAATGGCGAAAGTGGCCAGAAATTTTTTGGGCCACCCAAAGCGTCTCCTGCACGCCCCTGACGCTTTTAAGAAAATTCTGCACCACCAAGTTTATTGTGTGAGCAAAACATGGGACGTCCTGGAATTTGCCCAGATGTAATGCCCGCACAATATTGGTGGCATTGTCAGATATCACAAATCCCCAAGAGAGTCTAAGTGGGGTAAGCCACTGGGCAATGATTTCCCTCAGTTTCTCTAAGAGGTTGTCGGCGGTGTGCCTCTTACTGAAACCGGTGATACACAGCGTAGCCTGCCTTGGAACGAGCTGGCGTTTCTGAGATGCTGCTACTGGTGACACTGCTGCTGTTGCTGCGTAAGGTGATACATCTACCCAGTGGGCTGTCACAGTCACATAGTCCTTAGTCTGCCCTGTTCCACTTGTCCACATGTCCGTGGTTAAGTGGACATTGGGTACAACGGCATTTTTCAGGACACTGAGGACACTTTTTCTGACGTTTCTGTACAGTCTCGGTATCGCCTGCCTAGTGAAGTGGAATCTAGATGGGATTTGGAACCGGGGACACACTTCCTCCATCAATTGTCTAAATCCCACTGCACTAATGGCGGATACTGGACGCACGTCTAATACCAACATAGCAGTCAAGGCCTCAGTTATACCTTTTGCTTTAGGATGACTGCTGTCGTACTTCATCCTCCTCGCTAAGGACTGTTGGAGGGTCAATTGTTTAGTAACAGTAGTGGTGTTCCTACTTCCTCTCTGGGATGATGAACGACTCCCAGCAGCAGCAACAGCAGCAGTGGCAGCAGGAGGCGTAGCAATGCAGGATCCTCCGGAGGAATCCCGGATAGGAGAGGCAGTCATTCCAGTGACATGGCCTGCGGGACTACTTCCGATCCTGACTAAGGAGGAAATTGACAAGGAGGGAGTTGACAGTGTGGTTTGCAGGCGCTTGGTTACAACAGGACAACGGGATTTAGGTGTCCCTGGACTGCTTACGGTCTTAGCCAAAGTTTCTGAACTTGACAGTAACTTTTTATGAACGCGCTGCAGGTGCCGTATAAGGGAGGATGTTCTTAGCTGGTTAACGTCCCTACCCGTACTTATTTCACCTTTACATATGGTACATATGGCAAGACAGTTGTTGTCTGGATTTGGATAGAAATATTGCCAGACCAAAGAGGTGGAATGTTTTGTCTTCTGCCGAGGCATGACCGTGATGGGCTTTTTCATCCCACGGACAACTGTTTCCCCCGGAGCCTGATTTAAACAAACCACATCACCATCAGAATCCTCCTCGCCAACTTCCTCCTCAGCGCCAGCTACACCAGTATCCTCATCCTGTTGTACTTCAACAGTGACATCTTCAATTTGCATATCAGCAAGTGGACTGTGGGTTCTCCTTTCAGCACTTGCAGGGGGCGTGCAAATGGTGGAAAGAGCCACCTCTTCCCGTCCAGTGCTGGGAAGGTCAGGCATCGCAACCACCACCACCATTTTGTGACTATAAAACCATCCAGGATAACGTTAAAGTTGTATACAGAAGTTACCACTCATTCGGACAGTATCCATAAAACATCATCAGACGCTACGTAGTGTTGTTTATTATAAAGAATACCTTTCACTATTGTGAACATTTTTTTGACTTTATGGACACATGATTCTTTTTCTTTTTTTTTTTTTCTTTTTTTATGTGGTTTATGTGTATAGTGATCTGCTACATAATATTAGATTTAAACATTTAACATAGCGCTGCAGAGTCTATCACGGTGAATTTCACCATTTGCATTATAGTCATTATTCACACCCAGCTGACGGGTGTTAGTGCTAGATGCAGCAGCAGTGTGAAGCGCTCTATTGATTATTCTTTGTACATTTTCCATGAACATAGGGAAAGACCTTAGCCATTCCTTGCCACTCCGTGTCGTAAATGGCATATTGGGAAGTTTACGTTTCTCTTCAGATGATTTAAATGTTTTTTTCAAGGTCATTTTCCTGAACTTTGTAATTTGGGATTGTATGTGCCCTCTACTATGACATTGGGCATCGGCCTTGGCAGACGACGTTGATGGCATGTTATCGTCTATGTCATGACTAGTGGCAGCAGCTTCAGCACTAGGAGGAAGTGGTTCTTGATCTTTCCCTATTTTATTTTTATTGGAGAAAGGTTGGTCCTCCATTTAAGTTATATTGATATATACGTGCAGCTAAGGCGCACACAAACACAGAAATTTTTTTTCATTTTGTTTGGCGTGCCCTTGGGGGTTACAGCACCCTTTAACGGTCAAGCCAGCCGACCCTTTACTTATGAGACACAGGCGCACGCTTGGCGCTGCTCCTTTGTTGATGCACGTGCAGCCACAGTGCACACAATTCACAAACACAGAAAATATTTTTTTATTTTGTTTGGAGTGCCCTTTGGGGGTTACAGCACCCTTTAACGGTCAAGCCAGCCGGCCCTTTACTTATGACACAGGCGCACGCTTGGCACTACTTTGTTGATGCACGTGCGGCTACTGCGCACACAATTCACAAACACAGAAAATATTTTTTTATTTTGTTTGGAGTGTACTTTGGTGGTTACAGCACCCTTTAACGGTCAAGCCAGCCGGCCCTTTACTTATGACACAGGCGCATGCTTGGCACTACTTTGTTGATGCATGTGCGGCTACTGCGCACACAATTCACAAACACAGAAAATATATATATTTTTTTGCACTTGGGGGAGCACCCCTGATGGACAGAGCACCCCCTGGACAACACTACAGCACCCCTTTAGGACTGGGACACTGCACAGGACTTTGGAGTGGACACAGCCCCTATGGACAACTGACTGCACAACACAGTCCAGCCAGCCCCTATGGACTTTGGAGGAGTGGACACAGCCCCTATGGACAACAGCAGCACAGCACAACACAGCCAACCCCTATGGACTTTGGAGGAGTTGACACAGCATCTATGGACAACAGCAGCACAGCACAACACAGCCAGCCCCTATGGACTTTGGAGGAGTGGACACAGCCCCTATGGACAACAGCAGCACAGCACAACACAGCCACCCCTATGGACTTTGGAGGAGTGGACACAGCCCCTATGGACAACAGCAGCACAGCACAACACAGCCAGCCCCTATGGACTTTGGAGGAGTGGACAGCACAGCACAACACTACACTGCACTACACTACACTACACTACACTACACAGCCCAGCCAGCCCTAACTACCACCCTCCCTCTTCACTGTCCACAGCCGAGTGAGAAAATAGCGCCGATGCGGGTACCTTATATAGGATCCGAAACCGGGATGATGACGTTTTGCCTCGATTTCAGATCCGAGTCAGGCGGGAAAAGTCGAGCCTGACTCGGATCGGCCTCGGATCGGGGGGGCTCGGGGGGGTTCGGATTTCAGAAATCAAAACCCGCTCACCCCTAGAATTTATATGCCCACCAGCCTGACACAAGACGCCCACTTTCCTTTAGTAACACACGTCATCTCCAGGAAGTGTATTAAACAATCGGTAACATCAAGTAACATCGGACCCATACGCAGCACTTGTGGCTGACCATATCCTCCCACAAGCACTGCGAGTGCTGCTGTGTGTAATTCAGCTGTATGACGTGTATGCTGATGATGTGTCTTAATTATGCACGCCCCTGAAACGGCATTTAGATGCACAGACACGCCTGTGTTCGCACCACCACACCCCCGTTTCCATCGACCACCCCCTGTCACCACCCACAAGCGGCTCGTCCTGTCACTCATTCTAGCGGGGCGTCTGTGTACAGGGTGCAAACTCTTCAAGATCGCATGGACTGGTTCGCACATGCGCACTGCATCTTATACGCATGCGCAGATTGCAAACATCTGCAGCCTACATGCGAACGTAGCCTAGCGAACGGGTCTGAATCAGGCCCTGAGTTTCTGTTTGTTTCTGCTGAAAAATATCACTGGTCTTTGTGGTGTCAGTCAGGGTTAGTAGAATGGTCACCATTTTAGTGCTGGATTTAGTCTGATAATCAGTGGCGTAACTACCGTAGGTGCAGGGGGTGCGGCTGCTATGGGGCCCGGACCTACCCGGGGCCTGGCCCTCCCCTCCCCTACGGTGCCAGGCCCCTGTCCGCAGCCCTCCCCTCTGCACCCTCCTCACTCCTCCAGCACTCTCCTGACTCCCCTCTACTCCACTTATCTGCTCCGTGGTCGCGCCCCCCCCACTCCGTGGTCGCGTCTTCCCAGTCAGCTCCTCCTCCCGCTCTCCTCATTGACTGATACTGGGAGAAGGCGTGGTCACCTCCTCCCAGCATCAGTCAGTGAGATGGAGCCGACCGGGAGAGAAGGTGCGTCTGCCCTGCGCAGCGCAACCATGGATCAGGTAAATCGGGGAGTGAGGAGGGTGCGGGAGGGCCTCAGGCCAAGCGGGTCCACGGGTCGAGAGAGGGGGCGGTAGGCTGAGAGGGCGGGGCGCGGGCTGAGAGGGGGGGCGTGTAAATTTTTTTGCTATGGGGCCCCCGTAGGTATTGTTACGTCCCTGCTGATAATGTTCAAGGGCCTATTGTCATGAATCTGGCTTAGCATTTCTGTCAAGCTCAGACACTCCTTCATTGCTGTATCCAGGCCGTTGCACAAACATTCCATTGCAATGACCTACTGCACCTGAGCAGCTCAGCAGTGCTCACCTGATCCTCTGCTCCAATGGGAATGGACTGTCTGCTTTTTAAATCTGCACCTGGAGTGAGCATATTGGCTGAACAACATGTTTTCTTCATAGGATTCATTCCTTGTGTTCTGATATCATGTCTGCTGTGACTTCAGTAGCTATTTTGTGAAGACTCACTGAATACCATCCTCAGCTATTTCTACCAATGTGGCAGCATCCATGCTGCATTCAGACTTATCCATTTGCTTTTGTTACCTGCATTCAGGGGCGGATTGGCAGGTACTTTTGCGGGAAAAATCCTGGTGGGCCGATTGGTTGTGGGGCCGCTTATTTGTGTCACCCGCCGGCTCCTGTAGAGACTCACTTTCACTGGCACATGGGGGCCTGTCAGCTCTGACTGGCCGCGCCTTAGCCTCTCGCGAGAAGAGAGGCCAGCGGCAGCCTATTTAAACCCCGCCCAGCATGTTGACGGTGTCACAGTCACACGCCGCAGAGGACTCAAGATGGGAAGTGGCGTGGCCCGCGGGTGACAGAGGCCGTTGGCGTGACCGCGAAGGAGGTAAGTTGCGGCGGGGGTGGGGGGCCGCCCAGGCAGTCTGTTAGCCCGATCGTCTCCTCTCTAGTCTTCCCTCCCCAGGCTGTGAAGTGTCAAGTTTAATTTCACAGCCTAGGGAGAGGGCAGAGCAGAGAGGAGACAATCTGGCTAGCTGCAGCAGTGCAGCAGGGCAATGGGGCTGGGAGATGGAGTCTGGAATCTGGACTCGGGATGTCTGGGGTGGGAGGGCCTGCTAAGGGGAGAATGAGATCATCTGTCTAAGGGGGAGGGGAGTTGATATGTCTAAGGGGGAGGGGAGATCTGCAGGGGAGATGCTGAACTAGTAGGAAAAGGTCTTTCTGTGTGGGGGAGGGGGTCTTCTATACTAGGGGGGAGATGATCTTTCTGTGGGGTTATTTTGTGCCAAGGGGAGATGGTCTTTCTGTGGATGAGGGGGGGGCTGCTATACTGAGACGATCTGTCTGTGGGGTGGGCTCTTTGTTCTAAGGGGAGATGATATTTCTGTGGGGGGGAGTCTGCTATACTAGGGGGAGATGATCTTTGAGGGGTGGGGTTATATGCAAAGGGACATGGGGCCCCATTCAGACACGGTCGCAAGCGCTGAGCACTCGCAACCGGGTCGATGTTTGCCCACTGGGCATGCACACGTCGGAGCCGGCTCTGATGTGCGCATGCGCGATACCCGGCTAGTGACGGCCGTTCCTTCGCTCCGGGTCTCGCACCAAAGGGCGTGAGCTATCGATGTTGATTGACAGCTCACTCCCTTTGGAAGGTGGGCCGGGTGGGGGGCAGCCAAACGGAGGTGTTCCTGACGGAATGCTTGCCGTTTGAGGGCGGCCCAACTGACATCAGCAATGATGTCAGTGGAGAGCTTCCTGCTCGATCAGAGCAGGAAGCTCCCTGGGGCATGCGAGTGCCGAGACCCAACCTTAGGGTCTCGACTCAAGCCTCGATGGTAACCCACAGCTTAGGTAGCGACCAGGAGGCTGCACTTCAAAATTCAAGCAGCCGCCCTCAATCAGAGCGACCGCTTGCATCTAACGACCGGGTCTGAATGAGACCCATGATCTTTCTGTGGGGGAGAGGGAGTCTGCTATACTAAGGGGAAGACGATCTGTCTGTGGGGCAGGGTTATTTTGTGCCAAGGGGAGAGGGTCTTTCTGTGCGGGAGGGGGTGTCTGCTATACTAGGGAGAGATGATCTTTGTGGGGTGGGGTTATTTTGTGCCAAGGGGACATGGTCTTTCTGTGGGGGAGGGGGGGTCTGCTATACAAGGGGGAGATGATCTTTGTGGGTTGGAGTTGTTTTGTGCCAAGGGGACATGGTCTTTCTGTGGGGGAGAGGGTTTCTGCTATACAAGGGGGGAGATGATGATTGTGAGGTGGAGTCATTTTGTGGTAAGGGGCGATGATCTGTCTATGGGGGAGGGGGCTATACTGTGCTAAGGGAGATGATCTGTGTGTGGGGGCTATTCTGTGCTAAGGGGAGATGATCTGTGGGGAGGGGGCTATTCTGTGCTAAGGGAAGATGATCTGTGGGGAGGGGGCTATTCTGTGCTAAGGGAAGATGATCTGTGGGGAGGAGGGCTATTCTGTGCTAGGGCAGGATGCAGGATGATGGCACTGGGGAGACACAGGATGATGATGCTGGGGAGATGCAGGATGATGGTATTGGGGAGGCACGGACGGATGGTGCTGAAAAGACACATGGGGGGATGGTGTGGGGACACACTAAGGCGATGGTGCTGGAGACACACATAGAGGATGGTAGGACCGCTGGTACTATTAGAAGAAACGACTAGAGAACAGTAATCATCAGTAAGACAACAATTCTAATTAAATAATATTACTGATGCAAATGGTACCAAATAAGCAAATATATTTTATTAATATAGAATTGTTTGATATGGGAAACCCACATTTATTATCTGGTTGAACCTCTGTTGCATGATAATGACATTGGTTTTATTGCGACAGATACAGCCGTCTTCCAGACCATGGGATCTCGTGCATGAATAGCAAATACCAACTCAAGAAACTGCCTGTCCAGGGAGGATCAATTTCTTCAGAGGTTCCCTGTGCAGAGAAATCATATAGGTAAGAAAATGCTCATTCACATGCTTGCTGTGCTTAGTCACTGGAGAGAGGGACTGTGGGCATACTCATCAGCTCCTGGAGTGGTAGGCATGCCCCCAACATGACTGAAACAGAGGGAGTGGCTTGCAGGCATGGTGTTTCACATTAGGCCACACCCCTTTCAACGAGGCCACACCCACTTTTTCGGAACGCGCCTTCAGCGCGCGCACCTAGGGCCGCTTCCACAGATTTTTCCATGGCCACTTTCAATTCCCAATTCGCCCTTGCCTGCATTCTATATGCCTATACTGCAGCTTCCACGCTGCATACAAATCTGCTCCTAGTGCATCTCTGTGGACTCCATTCTACATCAGAGCCGCTGGGACAGTTAATGCAAGTTACCTTTATTATATTACTCTGTGGTTATTCAGGTTACTTGGTTATACTATTGTGCTGACCTTTTATTGGTTTCCCTGTGCTGTGTGCTATTGTCTTGGGCTGGTTCAGAGAAAGGTGCTGATTCCAGGGCTAAGGTTCAGTGTGCAGTATACAATCTTCATTAAACAGTTCATTAAACTGTAATACTAATAGTGCACACACACGGTCAGATATGTCAGATGAACGATTGAACGATTTTACCAACGATTTGAACGATTTTTGACTGTATTAAAATTAATGGAATCGTCCAAATTGACTGCAAACACATCAGATGTCAGATATCGTTATCTGACAAATGGGAATGCGCATCGTTCATCGTTGCAGGGACACATGTCAGATTTTCTTTCAGATATGAACAATTGAACGATTTTTAAAATCTTTCCGGAGGTGGATGCCTCCTCTGTAGGTGTTGGTGCAGTCCTTTCTCAACGATTGGAAGATGAAAAGCTTCATCCCTGCGATTCTTTTCCCGAAAATTCTTGCCAGCAGAGAGGAACTATTCTATCGGTGACCAAGAGCTTCTTGCTATAAAATTGGCACTTGAACAGTGGCGTTATCTCTTAGAGGGGGCTCAATATCCAATCACCATCTACACCGATCATAAGAATCTGCTATATCTAAAATCTGCATATTTTTTGAATCCTCAACAAGCCAGATGGGCAATGTACTTTTCAAGATTCAACTTTAAGCTCTCCTATCGTCCTGGATCCCAAAATAGCAAGGCCGACGCTCTTTCCCGTTCCATGAAGAGTGGTCTTGAGTTTCCCACAGAACAATCTCATCCGATCTTGGACCCAACTACTTTTTCTACTACTAATGTGACCCCGATGCCACCTTTTGAGAAAACATTTGTTGCTCCTAATCTCTGCAAGAAGCTACTACAGTGGGCTCATGCTTTTCAGTTCTCTGGTCACTTAGGAATGGACAAAACTCTTGAATTCATCCGGTGGTCCTATTGGTGGCCCTCAATGAAAGGGGACGTAAGTGTCTTCATGTGTCAAATGTGCCCAGCACAAGGTACCCCGACAGGCTCCACTTAGACAACTCCAACCACTAGCCATTCCGTTACAACCATGGACACACTTGTCAATGGACTTCATCTCTGATCTTCCTCCATCTCGAGGTCATAATACTATTTGGGTTATTGTGGACAGATTTTCTAAAATTACACATTTTGTTCCCTTAACTGGTTTACCATCTGCACCGTTGCTTGCTCAAACCTTCGTTAGGGAGATCTTCAGATTACATGGCCTACCCCAAGAAATCATTTCTGACAGGGTGGTGCAGTTCATGTCGAAGTTCTGGAGGTCACTTTGTTTGGCCCTATGGGTGAAGCTGAAGTTTTCCACTGCGTACCATCCTCAAACCAATGGACAAACCGAGAGGGTTAACCAAGATCTAGAGCAGTTCCTTCGCACCTTCATCTCCTCCTCTCAAGATGATTGGATTGAACTTCTCCCTTTGGCTGAATTTGCTCATAACAATCACAATACTACCACTAAGTCAACTCCTTTCCTCACAGTGTTTGGTCATCATCCTCAAATTCCAGAATTCGCTCTGCTCCCAGTTTTGGATGTACCTGCGGCCAAGTTACCTTTCCAGCAATTCTGACATTTGTAAAAAAGTTTATTCCGCTATGACCCAAGCCTCGGCTCGATACAAAAGATTCGCTGATCGCAAGAGACGAGTTAGTCCGAACTTTCAATCTGGAGATATGATCTGACTCTCCACTTGCGATCTCAGACTTCGAGTTCCTTCTATGAAGTTGGCTAAATGCTTCATCGGACCTTTTCCGATAACCAGAGTTCTTAATCCAGTTATCTACCAATTAAAATTACCACCTTTTCTTCGTATACCCAATTCCTTTCATATTTCTCTCCTGAAGACACTAACTCTAAATAGATTCCAGAAGGCTCTTCCCAAAGCTTCAAGTGTTCAATGAGGAGAAGAATTAGAGGTTGAAAGAATACTAGACTCTCATTATCATTATAACCATCTCCAATACCTCATTGATTGGAAAGGATATGGGACCTCATTCAGAGTCGGTCGTTGCGGCCGCACCGTCGTACGCCACCGATGTTCGCTATACTGCGCATGCGTAAAGTTCGCAATGCGCATGCGCAAACTAGCCGCTACAATCAGAAATTTCTCTCTCCTTGAACACAGCCAGGTCGGTAGTTTGAGTGACAGAATGAGGCGTTTGTGGGTGGTAACAGGGGAAGGTGCTTGAAAACGGGGGGCGTGGAGATCCGAATGCAGGCGTGCATAATTATGCGAACAGCGTTTTATGGGAGTGCATATGGTTTATGGGAGTGCATAATTAACAAAGTAGCGTCATGGCACATGTGACATGGGAGGTTTTTACACTGACATGATCGTAGAGCTTAAGAGAGGGTATGGTCAACCTTAAGCTCTACGACCAGTTCCGATGGTTCCCGATGGTCTCGATTAATCCTTATATGCCCGGAGATGACGTGCAATGCGTACGAGAAGGGGGCGTATTTTTTTGAATTCCGACCGCATCCTCCCCTTGGTCGGCCAGCTACCGATCCGAACTTAGGGACGCAACTTGCGAGGGAATCATTTGAATATCTGGCCCCTTTTCCTGTACGACCGTGCGGCCGCTTCGACCGACTCTGAATGAGGTCCATCGTCCGAAGGAAAGAATTTGATAAACTCTTCCGAGGTTTATGCTCCTCACCTAGTCAAGGCGTTTCACATGAAGTTTCCCCATAAACCAAGAAAGTGTCTGGTGGCCACTCATGAAGAAGGGGGTACTGTCACAAGCCACCTAAGAGACCCCAGAATCAGACCCCATCACTTACCTTTGCGGGCGGTGTCCCGCTGCGTCTTTCGGCTTCCCCGCGCTGCTGTAGCAGCTCCGTCCTCTCCGGCAGGTCTCGCTGCTGTCCTCTCTCCCTGCAGATGCCGGCGCTCACTCCACTGTGTCCGGTCCGGCACCCCACGCGGTTCAGCTGCTGCTGCTGTCCTGGATGGAAGGGCGCAGCCATCTTGGACAAACCCATGTGACCCCACTACCACCAATGGAACAGCTTCCTCTTCGTTCTCAGCCAATCAGCTTACTGTGGCCTCTATATAAGGATCCCCTGATGCAATCTCAAGTTGCCAGTGCAACAAGTCCCTTAGCTTGTCCAAGTGAGCCTTCTCACTGCGCTCTCTAGTATATATGTATATACTGCGTTACAGTATATTTCACTTCCTGGTCCTAACCGGTGAACCAGCCGTTCTCCAATTATCTGGAGTCCAGTCACCTCCCGGTCCCAACTGGTGAACCAACTGTCCTCCAATTATCTGGAGTCCAGTCACCTCCTGGTCCTAACTGGTGAACCAGCCATTCTCCAGTTATCTGGAGTCCAGTCACCTCCCAGTCCTAACTGGTGAACCAACTGTCCTCCAATTATCTGGAGTCCAGTCACCTACCGGTCCTAACTGGTGTACCAGTCGTTTTTCTACAAACTCTAAGTATCCATTTAGTCAAGTACTCTTTTTAAATCATAGGAATTTCATTAAACCCAGTCTCCTTCAGAGAGCATCCAGATCTAACGAAACAGATACAAGACCCAGCCCGGGAACACAGCCTCCTCCGCCTGTGACAGTCACACTGTAAGTGCAAAACGCAGTGTATTTGTAAAAAATATTGTTACACTGTGTGCAAAACGCAGTAAAAAATATTGTCACACTAAGTGGAAAAGGCTGTGTATTCGTAAAAAAAAAATTGTCATACTGTAAGTGGTAGTGCAGTGTGTTATTCTTTTCTTATTCATAAAAAAAATCTTGTTACACTAAGTGGAAACTTTATAATTTTACAATTTAATAACACACAGTTAGCAATAAAAAAATCAACTTTTCACTTCTTTCCTCAATCATGAATAAATGATTAGTCTACTCTACACGCTGACTACAAGACCACAACAAAGTGCTAAATAATGTGCATTATATATTAAACATAATGACATCACAAACGCCTCAGTTGAGATTCACATAAACATTTTCAAATGGTGAAAATAGAGGATATGGTTTAAAAAATAGAATAAAGCAGCTAAAACTGCATTCTCTGATTATAGTGTCCCTACTCCCTACCCATGGCCCATCTACCTAAATTTCAGAGGGGCAACTCCATGCAACCGTATTCCAGAGTGCAGCTGCTTCTCCTGTAGCCCAGGTCAGAAGATGTGTAGGGGCTGTGGTGATATGGACTAAAATGGAGCTCACATCCACTAAAGTGGACAATGAATCCCCAATCTAACAGGGAGCGCAGCTTTAATTTATACACAACACAGGATGTAATCTCAGGCCGATCACTGACAAGGTTCCCGGCTGTGCTGAAAACTCTTTCTGAGTACACACTGGAGGATGGGCAGCTCAAGTAAAGCAAAACCAGTTTGTGTTAGGGCCTCCAAATTGCCTCCTTTTCCTGCCAGTAGTTCTTTACATCTCTTCAGATCTGTGTCCGTTGGGAAGACAAAACATTGTCTTCATCCCTCCTGGGATGAAAATCCACTCCCAGCAGCAGGCATGGTGCTCAAGAAATCTCAAAAAAGACACAATGTAAGACTTAAACCTTAAATCTGAAATATTGCATTTGATCTGTTCCGCTTGTCCACATATCTGTCACAGATTATGTGCTGGTTAAGTGGACAGTGGGTACAATGGCAGTTTGAAGGCCACTAACTAACTATATTTTTTTAATGTCCCTGTACAGGTTGGGAAAAAGTTTCAAGTGGAATCTTTGCAAAGGATTATTTAACAGTCAATTGTTTTGGAATGCACTCTTCCTGGTCCCCTTCTGAGATAAAAATCCACTCCTAGCAGCAGAAGCAGGCGCAGGATTCTCACAACGTAAGACCTTAAATCTTAAATCTTGCATTTGCTCTGTTCTGCTTGTCCATATATCTGTGCTGGTTAAGTGGCAGTTTGGAGGCCACTAACTAACTATGTTGTTTTAATGTCCTTGTACAGGTTGGGAAAAAGTTTCAAGTGTTCCAGAAAGCACTACTAGAAGTCTTCCTGGTCCCCTTCTGGGATGAAAAAAATCCACTCCCAGCAGCAGCAGCAAGCATGGCACTCAAGGATTCTTCTGGGGCAAGGACTGAAGTGAATGAGTAAAATTGTTTTTGTAAATGCCTCCCCTCCTCCCTCCACAAATTTACTTCAGAATCAAAAAAGGACATTGGTAGTAAATTTTATCAACCCTTCCTGTCCCTGCCTTCAACTACATACATACTCCAACTCCCTCAGGCCTCTCTTGAATAATAAAACATTTGTTCCCTGATGTGCCATGTTGGAAGTTGAACTGCCACGTGTTTGTGCCGCCCACTGCTGCAACTTAGCTTAATCAGCCAGCGAGCTTGGTTTTTGGGCCTAAACTGGATGAAAATAATCCAACTGTGAGGTGGTCAAAATTGACTGGAAACAAGGGAAATAAATGTTATTGAGGTTAATAATACTGCAGGAACAAAAACAGGCCCACATTATGTAATTTTAGCTGTTTTTATGATTTTTTTTAGAAAAAATACAGAACCAAATCCAAAAAACAAAACACGGAAGGGAGGTTTAGGCAAAAGCAATCCAGATCTAAAACCAGAGATACAGATCCAAAACTAAAACACGGGGATCGGCGCACATCTCTAGTTTTGATCAGGGATGTGCAGAAAAGGTAGACATGGGAGGCAGTACCTCACCCGCCATACACTTTTTACTCCAGAGTTTTGACTATAGAAATGATTAGAATAATACAGAGAAGATATTTATAATATTTTATGTGAAATTCTCTTATCATTTTTATAGTGAAAACTCTGGAGGATACCTTAGTTTGACAGGAAAGGCTCTGCCTCACCTGACTGCACATCACTGGTAGTATTCCCAGCTCACTTCTGTATGGTACAATCGCATTACTAAAATTAATATTCTACTTAGGATCCTTTAGTAAATGCAGGTGCACCCAATATATATCCTTCCTATCAAATTTTATTTCAAGGCCTCCTTTCAAAGTCATATGTCTAAACCACTTACCTGGCGACGTCGTATGTGATGCGACCACTGCCAACAATGCTTCAGCTGGCAAGGTCGCATAAAATGCGATCGCGCCGACCTGGCTTTAGAAGATGAGATCGCTTCTGCACAAGTGCACAACAGATGTCCTCTGAGATGTCCCCGGCAGTGATGCAGCGGTCTGTGACCACCGTGGTTAATGCTGGAATCGCACCCCAGAATGTCATGCGTATGGCACTCCAGGGCCGGGGATCACTGTGTGAGGAGGGGAATATAGTTCCCCTCCAAGCACTATTTGGCTGATTTCTGCAAGTGCTGAGATCAGCTGCAAAAGGGAGATTGATCATCAGTCTCCACTGACGCACGCTCTTCATGTAGGGTAGGGGGGTATATGCCCATGGTGGTGGGTCGAGTGGACTGACCCGGCAATCATGGCCGTAACTAGGGGGGGGGGCTAGGCAGCACATGCCATGAGCACAGGAATTGAGGGAGGCACCGAGGAGATGGGGGCCCGGGTGGCTGCAGGTGTTGATTTGGAGCCGTACTCGCAGGCAGCCGTCTGCCGCAGCCCTTGAGAGACACAGCACCACCATCATTCTAATTTGGTGCTGGTCGCGAACCAATCATAGCTTGCGGACTGGCAGCCAATTAGCAGTGGCTGCTGGTCCCCAAGCTCCGATTGACTCGTGACCTGTGCCACATTAGATTGACGGCTGCGATGTGTCTCACAAGAGCTGCTGCGGATGGCTGCCTGCCAGTGCGGCACTGAATCAACACCTGCTGATGCAGGCACACGGGGGCAAGGTAAGAGGCTGCTGGAGGGGGAGAAGGGAGGGTAAGAGGCTGCTGGAGGGGGAAGGTCATAATGTGTAAGGGGCATTACTGTGTCACGAAAACAAACACCCTTTTTGGGAGCTCTCACACTGGAGGCATACGCAAAAGAACTTAAGTGGTTAATAAATCATCTAAAATTTGTTTTTTGTTCTTTTCACAACCTAGATCACTAGGTGGATTTCTACTGTCTAATGTTTACATACTATAAAGCATACAACTAACAAAGATAAGTAGATATGCATAAGATCTAGAAAGAAAATACTGAAAATGTTAAATCAGGTGTGGGTTGGCCTGTCTTTATTGCTGCGCCCCTATGTAAAGGGTTTATGTATTTCAGAACATGCTTCTTCCCCCTTAAAGGTCACTTTCCAATATATAGGGACAGATTAAATTCAGCATGAGGCAAGGCTGGACTGGGACTCCAAATCAGCCCTGGCATTATGAGCACAACATACCCACCATGATAATGGCATACGTAAGAAGGGGGGTGGACGTAAACCATGTCTATGAGGAGCTTAGGCCATGTGCCCACTGGGAATATAGTAATGCACAGTAGTAATGTAGCTGTGCTGACGCAGAGCAGCAGTGCAACACCAGCAGGGGGTACATGTACTTGGCATTCTGTTGCATTGCTAGGTGAAAGGTGAGCAAATATAATACCGAATTCCTGGCTATACTGTTCTGGTGCATACACCTAATGCTGTCATCCAAGAAGTCTCTGAGTGCTCCCTATTCACAATCATTAGCTGCACATTATTAGAGGCTCCATCTAGAACCCACGCAAAATTAATCTGCCCTTTGCAGTAGGAAGGGAGCATAATCCTCCCCCCATATGTTTGGAAGTTACAGGTTTTCTTGTTCTCCAGCCAATGGAGAAAAATGTTCAAGCTTACCAAAGAATAAATGGTCTAAACTGAATGAATATTGTTATCCCGATATGATGGATAACCACTCAAACTGCACTCAATGTATCCCACCTGTACTTATATACACTAAAAGCCTGATTCAGAAATACACACAATTCAAATGCAATGCCAATGTTCACGTAGTACAGCGATTATTTGCAACTGCACACCCGTGAAGAGTCCAGAAAACCCCTACATCAGGGCCGGATTAAGGTTTGTGGGGGGCCCTGGACAAAAAACTTGTGGTGGTCACTATTAATAGAGCTGCTCACCAGAATGATCTACCATATGGGAGGCAGGTAACAGTCGAAATCCACCCTTACCCTGACCAGGAGGATAGTGACCTGCAGCAGACCTTCTGTCATCTCATTCTTTGTATCCCTGCCGGAGGCGGAGGAAGCAACTTCTCAGCTCCCCTGGAAGGTGACCTCTAGCTGCGAGGGGCAGTGGGGTAGAGAGTGCAGGAAACTGGCGGCATAACCATGGGCTGCTGTCAGATTCTGGTCACCGACGGGGAGCTGCCGGCAGGGGTGGGGGTCGCCCTCAGCGGATGAGCAGATGATACAGCGGCATCTGTGCATCTATGCACAGTGCCGGGCACAGATAGGCCCACGGGGCGGGAGGGAGGAGGAGATGGAGAGGATGAAGGTGTGAGCTGTCTATGTACTATATGCTGCAGAGGGACTGATCAGCAGCTCTATGGGACTGTCCAGTGTCAGTCAGGGTAATGAGCTCCGCGGCGGCCACTGTATATGGAACAGCTGAGCCACCGCCGAAGAGAACCGGAGCTCAGGCAGCGATATGCTGCTCTGTTCTCCTGTGTGGGGTCCCCCTATCTGTGGGGGCCCTGGGACAGCTGTCCCTGTCGCCCCCCCTATAACCCGGCCCTGCCCTATATGCATGCGTTACACAGAGTGTACCCACAAAAAAAGCTGCTGCAATCAGGACAGATGGTATCAGATATAGGGCTACAAAGTAATGGTCGTGACTAGGAGGTGGCCTGAAGTGAAAACATAAAGTCAGTCTTATGGGAGTGTCGTGGGTGTGTCACTGAAACCGGCTGTGTTCTCAAACACAGAGCCACAGCCAGGGGCGTCTTAGGAGAGAAGGAGGCTTGTGTGCATTCCCCGTCCAGATCCCCTCCTCTCTCCCCGGCAGCTGACTGACGCAGCTGGGCAGACACCGCAGCTTCAGTAGACTCTGGGCACTAGAGTTTGCCCAGAGTCTACTGTGCTTGCGCACATCGCTGGGGAAATTGCACGGCCACCATTTTCCCGGCGATTTCCTCACTGTGCAAAACACCGGAAAAATAGCAGCAGCTCCCATTTTCTGGCATTTTGAGCAGCGCTGAGATGCCCGACGTGGGACCTCGGAGAGGTAAGTTTTAGATAATATGGGTGCAGGGTGTGTGGTGCGGGCCCGGGGGCCCGTATGCATTGCACACCCTGCACTCAATATAGATATAGCCACAGAGGCTGGAAAAACTGCACCTGTTATAGGGCTGGTGCAAGTGTCGATGGTGCACGTGTCAAGAATCACCTGTGGTATTACAGAGTGCAGAGGCGCTCAAAATTAGTGTTTCAGAACTTGCACAGTCAGACACAGGCTACTACACCAGGGGGTGGCAGAAACTGGCATATGCATATTATCACAGCCCTGACTCCTGCAACAGACCTAGCAGTGGATGCAGCAGCATCCACCTCTTGATCAGGCCCTAAGTAGTCACTTTATTAGATACACCTTTCTTGTGCTCATAAGGACCCCTCCTTGGTCCCAGAACAGCTCAACTTTTTGTGGCAAAGATTCAAAGTGCTGGACACATTCCTTAGCGATTCTGGTCTATGTTCACCTTATAGCATCATGCAGTTGCAGCAGGTTCTTGCTGTAAATCTCTCATTCCACCATTTCCCATAGGTGCTCTATTGGATTACAACCTGGTAAAGATGGAGGTCATTGGCATACACTGAACTCATTATCATGTCCGTTTGACCAGCTTCAGATGACATGTGCTTTATGACATTGGCCGTTCTCATGCTTGAATTAGCCATTAGAGGATGGGTGGTCAGCAACAATTCTGAAGTAGGCAGTGGCATTTAAATGATGCTCAGTTGGTATTAAGGGGCTTAATATTTGCTAAAAAACACTCCTCATATATAAACACTGCCAGCTCGAACTGTTGACACAAGACAGGATAGATCTATGGATTCATGTAGTTTATGACAAATTCTGACCCCACTATCATATTGCAGAAAAAAAATCTGTTCTTGGCTGACAGGATGAATTTCGCTGTGGTCATATGCTAATGTAGTGCATCCACTTCATGGTTCAACATGCATTCAGAGAGGCTCTTCTGCAAAACACTGTTGTAATGCATGGTTATTCAAGTTATTGTCACCTTCCTGTCAGCTTTTACCAGTCTGATCATTGTCCTCTGTCCTCTCTTATTTACAAGGCATTTTTCTCCACATATGCCTATTAGTTAGTGCGATCTCATGTTCCAGACTGCAAAATGTTTTCTTCCAAGATATATCTGTATATTGTTCCATCCATTTTGCCATCTATTTTGGGTTTACAATCCTTGAAGCAGAGAAACAATCCCAAATCATTATGCTACTGCCAACACGCTTCACAATTGGGATAGTGGTATTTGGCTGATTGGGTACAAACATAGCTCTTAGCACTGAGGTCAAAAAGTTCACTCTTGGTTACAAGAGACCAGTGATTCTTCTTCCTCCACTTGATTTGAGGGTCCTTGATATGTTCTCTGGCAAACTCTTGTGAGACTTCATGTGAGTATTATTTTGCCACCCTCCTACAAAGGACAGATTTGTAAAGTGTCTACCTGGACTATTGTTGCCTCATGTATAATTTATTCTATCTCTGCTATGGAAAGCTTTAGCTAAGAGTTCCCATGGGACTCTTGATGGACTATATAGCAAGTGCCCTTCATACACTGATCCTTATTTCAGTTGCACTTACATGCCCCCAATCAACAAGGTGCAGTAAAGAAAGCTGAATTTTACAGCTCAGAGTTGTATGACCATAAATGTGGAATTATATCTTTAATAACTTTATTATAATACATTGTGTTGAAAGCAATTTTTACAATATTTCATAAAATGAGTACAGTGCATATTGGTGCTGTGCTTAAATAATAGTCGTGCTTGAAATTTGTAGCTATAAAAAATTCCTGTGTGTACATTACATCCGTGAGCTGAGAAGCAGATGGTAGAGACAAAGCATTTGAGTCATATTCCAATGACTCCTCACCCTGTTAGAATATGTGTGTACAGATGGCAGTGGTATGGCTGAGTGTATGTCATACTTACCTACCTTTAATAATCTCTTCCCGGGAGAAGCCCGGGTAAGAGAAGCAGCAGGGGGCAGATGGGGGCGGGGCCTAATGATTAACATCATTAAGCCCCGCCCCTTGCGGCAAAACTGTCGCGATTGGGTAAAATTTACATAGGGGGTGGGGCCAAATGCTGTGATTCATGCAGAATCACATCTTAAGCCCTGCCCCCTTCACGGAGACCCGCGATCGCCGCGGGTATTCTCCTCATTCTGCCCACTTCACTAGGAAGTGGGCAGAATGCGGGAGAAATGCCTACCCTTCTGTGGGTTGCGGGGGGTTACCCGAAAAATCGTGAGCCTCCCGCGAAAACCGGGAGGGTAGGCATGTATGGTGTATGTACACACAGCACGTAACCAGTGGGATTGGTTATTTAGTGGCAATGTGCATGTACAGCTAAACTCGCAATTATGCATGTACAGACTTGTTGCATGGAGCAGTGCTTGAGCGGAGTGGAGCATATGGGTCACCAGCCAGTAATTGTACAGTACGTGGCTAGCGGGGAAGTATGCAATTGGTATCAGCGTCTTTAGATTTGTAGAGACGTTGATCGTAGGGTCTCTGACGAGCTAAGTGGAAGAAGTCTGTCTTCCACTGTGATGCTCTAACACAGTGACAAGATGGCGCCGCACATGCGCAGAACTACAGACGGTGGCCATTTTGGTAAAGTATTGAAGTCTCCCTGAAGTAACCAACAAGGAGCATGCACAGTAGCGCTCTCCAGCTCAACACCCCCAATGACCCCCAACTCTGAATGCAAGAGCAAACCCCAAATTAAGCACATGTTTACATTGCTAATACTTACAGTATTGGCAATGCACCCCAAAAAATTATTTTGTTTGTTTCTACGTACGGGTTCACACATGGATTAGTGGATGAAGATGGTAGAGAAAAGTTCCTTCTGATAAGATGAGTGAGATAGCCCACATTGCTGAATGTGGGATAGGTAGTAAAATACGTCACATGCAAAAAGAAAATGTCAGAATTAGATATTTCAATTAGAAATGAGCGCTTGACATGTTTTGTTTTGATTTTTTTTTAACTATTCTAGTGATTTGCTCTTGATTTTGGATATACCAAACAATTTTAATTTAATGACAAATAGTAAAAGAAAATCTGTATCATTTTGTATGTCAAATCGAACAGAAAACAAAATTTCACTCAAAATCGAATATAGGCAAAACATCAATGTTTTGCCATAGTCAAATATAGGATCCCTTCATTTACTAACATTCGATTTGCAAATTGAATGTAAAAAAACCCTTCAAATTCCCAAATCAATAGAATAATGAGAGACAGTCGATTTGAGCTTCTAATCACCATTCTGTTGGCTGGAAATTGATTGTGATGCCTTAAAGTTCCCAAAAGCATGTGGGGCAGTCTGGCTGTAGGAATAATTGTTGACGAAGCCTAGGCTATGCTGTGCACCTACCTGCCGTGTCAGGGGCGTAACTAGCTCTTTGGGGGCCCCATAGCAAAGGTGCACACAGCTTCCCCCTCTCCATGGTGGGGTTTAGCCGACATAGCCAGACAAACAAAAAAATGTGTTATTAAAAAATTATATGTATATACACATGTATACACATGTATACAGTGTATATATATATATATATTAGCCACATAAATTAGGCTGTGTTGTGCTGCTGTTGTCCATAGGGGCTGGTTGGGCTGTGTTGTGCTACTGTTGTCCATAGGGGCTGGCTGGGCTGTGTTGTGCTGCTGTCATAGGGGCTGGTTGGGCTGTGTTGTGCATTCAGTTGTCCATAGGGGCTGTGTCCACTCCAAAGTCTATAGGGGCTGGCTGGACTGTGTTGTGCAGTCTCATAAAGGCTGTAGTCCTAGAGGGGTGCTGTAGTGTTGTCCAGGGGGTGATCTGTGCATCAGGGGTGCTCCCCCAAAGTGCACTCCAAAAAAAAAATTTTTCTTCTGTGTTTGTGAATTGTGTGCGCAGCAGCCACACGTGCATCAACAAAATAGAGCCAAGCGTGCGCCTGTGTCATAAATCAAGGGCCGGCTGGCTTGTCCGTTAAAGGGTGCTGTAACCCCCAAAGTGCACTCCAAAAAAAAAAATATATATTTTTTTGTGTTTGTGAATTGTGTGCGCAGTAGCCGCTCGTGCATTAGCAAAGTAACGCCAAGCGTGCGCCTGTGTCATAAGTAAAGGGCCGACTGGCTTGACCGTTAAAGGGTGCTATAACCCCCAAAGTGCACTTCAAACAAAATAAAAAATTATTTTCTGTTTGTGAATTGTGTGCACTGTGGCTGCACGTGCATCAACAAAGGAGCAGCGCCAAGTGTGCGCCTGTGTCCCATAAGTAAAGGGCCGGCTGGCTCATCTTTTAAAGGGTGGTGTAACCCCCAAAGTGCACTCCAACAAAAATAAAAATGTATTTTCTGTGTTTGTGAATTGTGTGCACTGTACGTGCATCCTCAAAGCAGCAGCGCCAAGCGTGCTTCTGTCCGTTAAAGGGTGGTGTAACCCCCAAAGTGCACTCCCACAAAAATAAAACATTTTCTTCTGTGTTTCTGAATTGTGTGCACTGTACATGCATCCTCAAAGCAGCATCGCCAAGCCTGCGTCTGTTAAAGGGTGGTGTAACCCCCAAAGCGCGCTCCACAAAAAATAAAAAAATCTTTTTTTCTGTGTTTGTGTGTGAAATGTATGCGCAGTAGCCGCACCTGCATCCTCAAAGCAGCAGCGCCAAGCGTGCGTCTGTCTGTTAAAGGGTGGTGTAACCCCCAAAGTGCACTCCAACAAAATAAAATCATCTTCTTTTTTTCTGTGTTTGTGTGTGAAATGTATGCGCAGTAGCCGCACCTGCATCCTCAAAGCAGCAGCACCAAGCGTGCGACTGTCTGTTAAAGGGTGGTGTAACCCCCAAAGTGCGCTCCAACAAAATAAAATAATCTTTTTTTCTGTGTGTGTGCGCGAAATGTATGCGCAGTAGCCGCACATGTATCAACACAGCAGCAGCGCCAAGCGTGTGCCTGTGTCATAAGTCAAGGGCCGGTTTGGACATCTGGTCCGGACTGAAGGACGTGCCAACAATTTCTGACATGTCTACTGTCACTGCATATGATACTGTCACCACTGACAGAATGGTGGAGGATTACATTGGTGACAGCATCCAAGTAGGGATGTCAGACAGTCCGTACCTGTACTGGCAGGAAAAAGAGGCAATTTGGAGGCCCCTGTACAAACTGGCTCTATTTTACCTGATTTGCCCCCCCCTCCAGTGTGTACTCCGAAAGAGTGTTTAGTGCAGCCGGGAACCTTGTCAGCGAAAGATGTAGGAGGTTGCTTCCACAAAATGTGGAGAAGATGATGTTCATCAAAATGAATTATCAACTCTTCCAGGGAGACCAGCCTCCAGAACGTACAGAGGGACCTGTGGTGGTGGATTCCAGCGGGGACGAATTAATACTCTGTGAGGATGAGGATGTACACAACACTGAAGAGGGTGAGGAATCGGTGGATGAGGAGGATGAGGACGACATCTTGCCTCCGTAGAGCCAGTTTGTGCAGGGGCAGATTAATTGCCACCTTGTTTTGTGGGGGCCCAAATGAACCAATAATTTCTGCCCCAGTCGTGTGGCAGACCCTGGCGTTGAAATGATTGGTTTGTTAAAGTGTGCATGTCCTGTTTATACAACATAAGGGTTGGTGGGAGGGCCCAAGGACAATTCCATCTTGCACCTCTTTTTTTTCTTTGCATTATGTACTGTTTGGGGCCTAGTTTTTCAAACTGCCATCCTGTCTGCCACTGCAGTGCCACTCCTAGATGGGCCACGTGTTTGTGCCGCCCACTCGTGTCGCTTAGCATAACCTTTTGGACGTAAAAACACTATTGTGAGGTGTGAGGTGTTCAGAATAGACTGGAAATGAGTGGAAATTAAGGTTATTGAGGTTAATCATAGCATAAGAGCAGAAAAACCCACAAATTCTGAGATTTTAGCTGTTTTTATGCTTTTTTAAAAAAAAAATGCAGATCCAAAACACAAAACCCAGAACCCAAAACACGGAAGGGTGGTTTTGGCAAAACCAATCCAGATCCAAAACACAAAGAAAGATCCAGATCCAAAACCAAAACACAAAACACGAAAAGTAGCCGGTGCACACCCCTAATATAAATATATATATATATATATATATATATATGTATATATATATATAATATCCATATGAATATATATATATTCATATAAATGTATATACAGAATATATATATATATTCATATATATATATATATATATATATATATATATTCATGTATTATATATATATATATATATAAACACACAAAAGAGCTTATTATATATATATATATGAAGAAAATTATAAATCACTTTCACTTTTCTAAAGTGTGCAAAAGTGTTTCCAATTTTTTCCCCTATTAATTAGTGTGCATGTGATACATTTGGCACAATAGGAAGTAATGAGGAAGTTGAGTTTGATTTTGCATTCTATTTTACATTCAATTTTAATGGGGATTTGCACTAAATTTTTTCTTAAAATCGACCAAAATCTAATTCGATTTGGAATTCGAATGCAAAATCGAATATTGGTAAATGAGGGATTTGTTAAGGGATTTTGCAGTTCGATTTAAATTCGATTGCAGTTGATTTATAGATTCATAAAATCGAATACCAAATCGAACTTTAGTAAATTTACCCCCAGGCGAGGAGTAGCATGGAGGCTGCACGGTAGGAATCAGAAGATCCATATCCAGTGATACTCTTCCCGTAGAGCTAGAGCAGCCAACACTGTGAAGATGGTGTTAGCTAACAAGGCCAAAATCCAGAAGTTTAGCTTTTCGGATATTGGTAACCTGGGCAAATGTTAGTTTGCCAAATGCAGGAGATATGAGGTTCTTCTAAAATGTGTAGATTACTTAAATGAGGCATGGGGAACCTTTTTTCTGCCGAGGGCCATTTTGATATATATAATCTTATTTGCGGGCCCCGTGCAGGCCACGCACCCACCGACACGGGGGCAGTGCCACAATCGCCGGTGATTACAGCAATGGAAGGGCAGCAGCAGTGCGACCGTCTGAAGTGTCCTAAGGACACTGCTGCATAGATTCTAGGCACCCTGCTAGCCAGATGAGGCTAGCAGAAAAAAGCTCAGAGGGCCAGACCAAATGATTCAGCGGGCCCCAGGCCTGAAGTTCCCCATCCCTGACTTAAATCATAGTGAATAAAGAAGGGTAATAAAAAAGGTTTAAACTAAAATTGAATATTTTTTGTGTTAGCATAAGCCACATTCAAGCACTTACGTTTCTGCTGTATATTTATTTGGATTGTGCAAGAGGTGTGACAGCACTGAACCTTTGTGTGAATCTCTCCCTGTGATGTATACGCTATAAAGTGGTATGCTTTTTGGTGTGAATATGCCTGTGGTGTGTTTTGTTTTATTTATGTGAGCAAATGAGGCCCGCGCAAAATAATGTCAAAGGAATATGCTAAATATCTACTCACTATGGTATATTAAATATATTCAACTGTTATCTATTTTCTGTATGCCTAATTTTCTACATACATACAACAACACACAACACAGTCAGATTCACATGAAACAGCATCGACTACACCCCAGGAAGCAATTCACACAAATATGCAGCTCTGTCACTACCCCTGTGCACTGTTATTCCTAAGAAGCCTGACACCTCTCCTGTAGTCACAGCAGCTCCCAACACATCTGCTCCAGCACTAAGTAATCCCTATACTCATCATATTCAGTTGCATTTATATCAAGGTATGTGCAACTTTACATCTAGCATATAGATATAGTATATCCAAAATGCACCCTTGTCATTGTCATCCTGGAAACGTGCACCAGGGGTGTAGATTTGCCAAATCGGTTGTATCTGTAATTGGTGTGGTAGCCTTATGATTCCATGTCCATACTTTACTGAACTTACAAGTAAATGCATCTTATCCCCAAATAGAATTGGTTGTAAGTATAAGATGTAGTTGGGGGTGCAGGGGGAGGAGGGGGGGGGGGTCTGGAGTTAAGCCACTTTTTCGGGAGCCTCCCGGCCGTACCGGGAGAGAAGGCTAGTATGATGTTATACATGTATTTTTATGTAATTAAATAAAACAGTAATATGCACAAATGCAACACATTAAATATAGACCGTTTTTTGAATTTTCTGATGCATTTTCAACTGGGCCAGCGATCTTACAAATGGTTGTGCTCCCCTAGTACAAGGGAAATTTCCAATGGAAACTGGGCATGCTCCTTGTTATGAGCTTGCCATTCAAATACCAGCATTTAATATACTGCGCATCCACATGTTTTGTGGTTTGTAAATAGTACAAATGTTATTTTATACTGTGCATTTTTTGTGTTTGCGTGGTATTCCTATAAAGGCATATTTTATTGAAAGTTTATAAAAGTTGATTTCGATGCCAATTGAGTAGAGTCTTCTCTGTGTGTTCTGACCAATGGCTGAGACGACTCCACTCAACTTGTAATTCTATCAGGATCGTACCAGGTTCCTGAGAAACAAGTAACAAGATAATGCCATAGGGCTCTATTTATTAACATTATTTTTAATAAAATAAAGTGAAAAAGGGTGTTTTCACACCCTTTTCACATTATTAACCTACAGTTACTAAAGGGCAATTGGAGTAGAATTCGTAAAATTCTACTCCAACCCCTAAGTATCACTTATTTTTAGTAAGCAGATCGCATTTCCGATAATTGTAATGGGAAATGCGATCTGACCCAAGATACTAAAAGTAAATAGTGAAAAAATAGCCCTGTGATAATAACACCACCTGGAGGTGGCATTATCCATACTGTGTCACAGAGACACAGTCTGCACCGTTGTAAGCCTCTAATAAATCTGCATGGCCGCGGCGCCCTTCACTATGTGGCGCCTTACGTGGCCACGTACCACGCGTAACCATAGAACCGTCCCCGACTTCATAGAGAAGTGATCAGAATGGAGAGAATCATAACGGCAATCCGAGGCCCGCACGTAGTAGGTGGGTTCAAATTACGTTATTCTATGATAATTGTGTCATTTGGCCCCATCTATTATTCAAATCAGGGGCAGAACTATGGGAGACAATGGAGGCGCCTGCCGCCGGGCTCCAGCACTAAAGGGGCACCTCCTCCATTGTCCACAACATATTCACCCCACTTAGGGCTGTAACTATGTACCCAAAGTATACCGTCATGGCTGCCCAATACATGGCACCTCTCCCCGGCACCTGAGAAGCCACCAAACACTAGTGGAGAGCTCCATGTCAGACCATCAGCTGCTGCCTTCGTCTACCTATAGCCAGTCTGCATGCAAATTACTACATTACAGTGTCAGCGGCTGTGACGGGGGGAAGGGGGGGGCACCAAATTATAACTTGCGTCTGGGATGAACTTACGCCCCTGATACAAATATGTGCAATTCGGGGGATTTCCCTGTGAGAGGGCGGGGCCTAGTGATGCAAATACTCCGCCCCGCCCCCATAACTGTCCACAGTGGCGTAACTACCGTGGGTGCAGGGGGTGCGGCTGCTATGGGGCCCGGACCAACCCGGGGCCCGGCCTTCCCCCTGCACCTACGGTGCCAGGCCGCTGTCCGCGGCCCTTCCCTCCGCACCCCCTCTACTGCACTTACCTGCTCCGGGAGCTGCATGGAGAAGGAGCGCCGCTGATCGGCGCTCCACCTCCATTGGCGTAACTACGGAGGGTGCAAGGGGTGCGGTCGCACCCCTGCACCCTCCATTTGCCGGGCGCCCGCTGAGTGTGTTGCCAGCGGGCGCCCGGCTCCTATCCTCCTGGCGGTAGCCGGAGGACGGAGCTCCCTCCGTCTTCCGGGTCCCGCAGTGCACTATGGGAGTGACGTAATGACGTCACTCCCATAGTGCCGAGGAGCGGACGCCGGGGATGGACGGCAGCAGCACTGGAGCGGGGATAAGGTAAGTGTTTGTTTTTGTTTTTTTTGTGTGTGTGCGCGCGCGGTGGGGGCCATCACTACTGGGGGCAACTACAGGGGCCTACTACCAGGGGCAACTACAGGGGCTCACTACCGGGGGCAACTACAGGGGCCTACTACTGGGGGCATCTACAGGGGCCTACTACTGGGGGCATCTACAGGGGCTCACTACTGGGGGCAACTACAGGGGCCTACTAGAGGGGGTAACTACAGGGGCCTCACTACTGGGGGTAACTACAGGGGCCTACTAATGGGGGCAACTACAGGGGCTCACTACTGGGGGCAACTACAGGGGCTCACTACTGGGGGCAACTACAGTGTCCTCACTACTGGGGGCAGCTACAGGGTGCTCACTACTGGGGGTAACTACAGGGGACTCACTACTGGGGGCAACTACAGGGGCCTCACTACTGGGAGCAACTACAGGGTGCTCACTACTGGGAGTAACTACAGGGGCCTCACTACTGGGGGTAACTACAGGGGCCTCACTACTGGGGGCAACTACAAGGTTGCTCACTACTGGGGGCAACTACAAGGTTGCTCACTACTGGGGGTAACTACAGGGGCCTCACTACTGGGGGCAACTACAGGGGGCTCACAACTGGGGGCAACTACAAGGGGCCTCACTACTGGGGGAAACTACCGGGGGCTCACTACTGATGTACTGCATAGGGGGACCATTACTGGGGAGCACTACATTAAATAAAAGGAATTGCATTAGGGGGGCTGCGGCAGCTGGGGCTGGCATAGGTGCTGGGGGGTGGTACATTTTAGTTTGGGGGGGGCACCAACATTTATCTTGCCTCCGGGCACCTGGGATGAAGTTACGCCACTGGCGGGGGGGGCCTCAGACCGGGGGGGGGGCAAGAGCGGGACGAGATTGGGGGCCGTGGGCTGAGAGGGGGGCCCATAAAATTTTTTGCTATGGGGCCCCTGTAGGTATAGTTACGCCCCTGACTGTCCACTTCCCTCGGAGAGATAAAAACAAAAGTAGGTAAGTATGCTGTGTTTATACTTAGTTACAAAGAATGATCTATAAAATGACAACTCTGGCCCTGATTCAGCACGGATCGCACGGCTCCGTTTGCATGCACACGCTAGCTGCAAAAATATGCTAATGAATGCAATCGCAAGGGCAACCGCAGCACTATTCCAAGATGTCCATCACTGTATAAAGCTGCCCACTTCCCATGACATGCATCCGCAAGTCAGCGAAAAGATCGGTAACATTGAGTAACATCGGATCCCTTCGCACAGTTATGGTTGACCTAACCCTACCTCATAAACTGCTAAACTTCCTGTCACCACCTAGACCTCTGCCAGCGTATACAATCACAGGGGCTTAATTATGCACGCCCCTATAATGGCGTTCAAACGCACAGGCACGCCTGCCTTCCTTCGACCACCCGCCCTCTCCACCCCCAAACGGTCACTTCATGTCAATCACTATGCGACTGGATTGAGTGCTCACTGCGATCGCTTTCCGATCGCAGCGGCCAGTACGCACACTGCGATGCATGCGCAAAACACAAACATCGACCATCTGTGTGTGAACTCTGCCGTGCGGTCCTACCTGAATAAGGCTCTCTGTTTGTAAAGTAGCAGTTGATATTGATTGCATGCTTTCTAAACAGATTGATTGCAGAAATGAACGATATAATCTGACATGTTTTGTATGTATTTGTTTTTTGACTTTTTGAGGGGGTGGTGAGTGGTGCGTGAGGTTTTGTTCTTTTTCTTAATATATTCTGTCTTCATAATAGCAATATAGTTGTCCAATGCATTCTTGAATTTCTTCCCATGCAAGATTAAAGCTATTAACTATGTGATTAGACTTCTAATCCAGTAAACACTGTAAAGAACATTATATTTTTATCCCTCTACGATACATAAGTAATTCCCTAACAGCCACTGAATGGTCCTCAGTCAACTGCTTACCTGAAGCACCAGTCTGTATTGCAGGCTGATTAGATGGAGAGAGAGGAACAGAGAGACCCAGCTCAAACACTTTACACATATCGGTGTGAAAAATCTCCAAGCAACAGGAAAACTGCACCCACAGGCGTTCTAGTTCCAGGCGATGTTCTTTGCTTAGCTGCTTGTCTCGAAGAGCTGTGGTCAGTTTATTTCTGTTGCTTAGCGCCAGCTCTTGGGCCTTTTCTCGGGTGCGTCTCAATTCATGACGCAGGTGTTTACTGTCTGATGTTCCCCCAACAGAGAGTGCCAGCTGTCTGTAGCAAGCCACCACCTTCCCATTAATAGACATAAAAGAGAGGAAAGAATAACAGTATATATTCATATGGAAAATGTAAGCAGCAACAAACATCAACTTTACAAGGACACCTTTTGGTGGAAAATGCAGTAGTTATTTTGTCAACCCATGAGGACAAGGGGGGAGATACAGTATATTTAGAATGTAAGCTCTCACGAGCAGGGACCTCTTCCCTCATGTGCTTCTCTTTACATTTTCTTCTACTCTTTACTCCCCATAAGAGCACCTATCACGTGACTGCCAACTCCCTGCTGCTTATTGTGAGTGCTTTAATCGCTATTGCAGCTATGTATATAAACCATGTCCTTGTCCTGCACTGTAATGTACTGTAAGTTACTTGTTTCTTGTTCACCTATTAGTTCTATGTACTATGTAAGGCGCTACAGAACACTTGTGGCGCCATATAAATAAAGGATGACAATAATAATAATAATAATAATATAAAACCTTCTAAAGAGTGGAGAAGGTGTCCAAAGCAACCAATCCGCTTCTACTTATCATTTTATAGTATGTACCTGATGAATGATAGCTAGAAGCTGATTGGTGGCTATGGGTTACCTCTTCAGTTGCCAACTTCTCCAATCTGTAGAAGGTTTAATACATTTCACCCCAGGAACTGAGTTTACCAAGGAAGAAAAATTATGCCTCCTACAGAAAAATATAGTCTTTGGTAAATATTAGGTGCTCCCCAGCTTGCTCCTGCAGGCTTCCTGAATATATAGAGGCAGAGTTGGCGGGAGTAAGGAGAGCCCCATAATTTGTGCAGTGCTCTTTTTTATTCTTATTCTCCTGGGGCGGGATGCATCAATCATTGCATTTTGCATGTGATGGATCCTACCACTCATCGCATGAATAAAATCACAGAGGGGACAGCTCTGCCGGGAAGAGCGGTCCTTTGCGATAGAGGGACTTCTGGGTTTATGAACCAGAAGGACATGCGCGCAGCAGGGGTGAAGGGAGGGATCCGATTGGACAGGGCCGTAACTAGACTTTTGGTGCTCTGTGGCAGAAAGAGCATTAGTTCCCTCCCCTATATTTCAAATAACGCACCTGAAAAAGGGGCATGACCTCATTGGGAAGGCCAAGTGAAGAGATAGGGGAGGCCAGAAGATGTTGGGGATAAAATAAGAGGAAGCTACAAGTGAGAATGATAATAAATAGAAAAATTGACAGGCCCAAACAGCACCCCCTGTCCAGCGGTGCCCTGTGCCATGGCACAGGTCGCATCATCCTAGTTACGGCCCTGCGATTGGATCCCTCCCAGAGGGGAGTTGCAAATAGAAGCCCATAGGCTTAGCAGTCCACGATCGTGCCAGCGGGGAAGGAGGGGGAGGCCGGGGATGCTTCACAGCATGTGTCCTGGGTCCTGTCTATGTCAGAAGTGCAGCGGAGGTAAAATAATAGGCTGTACATTACTGCTTGCTGCTTGTGTGTCCAATCAGCAGCAGAGATTAAAAACAGGCATGCTTGTCAGCCATTGAGCACAGGAGGGGGAGTGGCCTCAGCACAGGATGGTGTGGGTCCTCAGAGAACTGGTAGACCAGACAGACAGAGGCCCTGATTCAGAGCCGGATGCTCTGGCAGAGCGCTCGCTCTGAATCAGGGCCGGCCCTCTGAATTTTAGAGCGGCCTCCTGGCCGCTCGCATAGCTGTGGGTGACCACCCACAGCTATAGCGAGCGGCCAAAAAGATGGTCGCGATGGTCAAGACCATCGCGACCATCGGGCTTGCGATGAGACCCTTGTGGTAGGGTCTCGTTGCCGCAAGCCCTGGAGTGTTTTTGGCTCTATCAAAGCCGAGAGCACTCTCACTGACATTACTTGTGATATCAGTGGGGCCGGCCCCAGACGGTAGGCGTTCCCATGGGAACGCCTACCGTCTGGGGCCGCCCCCTTCCCCAGCACGCGCCCCCCTCAGAGCGCCCCCCCCAGCACGCGCAAAGCTTTTTATTTTTTCCCGGGAAGGGGGCATGGTCACGCCTCCCGCGATTAGGCCACGCCCCCTGTTACCCGGGCCCGCCGCGGCTCTTGGTGGGCCTGGATACATATGCATTCCTATAGGTGTTTGTGTTGTGTATTGTCTAGTGTGATCTGTATATTGTTGTATATGTTTATATGTATTGTACACTAGGACCACAAGTGATGCCAGTGGGAGAGCTTTCAGCTCTGTTTGAGCCGAAAGCTCTCTTGAGCTTGCGGCAACGAGACCCTACCACAAGGGTCTCGTCGCAAGACCATCGCGACCATCTTCCTGGCCGCTCGCTATAGCTGTGGGTGGTCACCCACAGCTATGTGAGCGGCCAGGAGGCCGTTCTAAAATAAAAAAAAGACCGGCCCTGATTCAGGGTGAGCGCTCTGTCAGAGCGACCGGCTCTGAATCAGGGCCACTATCCGGCTATGCAGTGTGCGTGACCAATGAAAAAACATACACATTGGTTCCCACATAAAAATACACACTATATTGGCCTCCACAGGAATAAAACACACTACACTGGCCTCCACAGGAATAAAACCCTACAGTACAAGTGCGCTAAGTTGACCACTTAACAACTGCTCGTGGCACACTAGTGTGCTGCGGCACAGTGGTTGAAAAACGCTGCTCTATAGTGATACCTATGCATTGCTATAGGTGTTTATGTTGTGTATTGTCTTTAGTGTGACCACTGACCTGTATATTGTTATATATGTTTATACGTACTGTTCACTTGGACCTTTGCATTGTTATATATGAGATTGTGTACTGTGCAGTGTGACCTGCCTATTGCAAAAGATGTGTTGCTGCACACTGTGTGGTGTGTCCTGTACAATCTTATTATATATATATATATATATATATATATTCTGTGGAATCCGAACCGCTCCGAACATTGGGGATCCGAGTCCACCCGAACCCTGTTCGGGTGTTCACCGCCTGACTCGGATCCCCGTTCGGGGCCGAACGGCCGGCCGCCTGATGTCGGATTCTCACTAGAGAATCCAACATCAGGGCTCCTATTTTGTAGGGCAGAGCGCTGTGATAGCGCTCTGCCCTACACAGACACAAACACACAGCCGCCAGCGGCAGCTGTGTGTTTGTTACAGCAGCCAATGAGAGTCACACAGACTCTCATTGGCTGCTGCACGGAGGAAGCCGGCTGGAGCTCACACATGAGCTCCGTCTTCCGGCTCCCTCCTCAGCATATGACAGCAGAGTGGACGGCGCGGGAGCGGGGATACAGGTAAGTTTTTATTTTTTTATTTTTTATTTGTGCAAGGGCCGAGGGCGCTACTGGGGGGCAGGGGGGGTCTGCTACTGGGGGTGCGGGGGGGCCATACTACTGGGGGGGTCTGCACTACTGGGGGGGTCTACTACTGGGGGGGCCATACTACTGAGGGGCCTGCTACTGGGGGGGGCTATACTACTGTGGGGGAGTCTGCTACTGGGGGGGCCATACTACTGAGGGGCCTGCTACTGGGGGGGCCATACTACTGGGGGGGCTTACTACTACTGGGGGGGGCCTGCTACTGGGGCAGCCTACTACAGGGGGGGGGCATACTACAGGGGGGCATACTACTGGGTGGCATGCTAATGGGGGGCATACTACTGGGGGGGCCTGCTAATGGGGGGCATACTACTGGGGGGGCCTGCTAATGGGGGGCATACTACTGGGTGGCATGCTAATGGGGGGGATACTACTGGGGGGCATACTACTGGGGGGCATTCTACTGGGGGCACTGCATAGTGGACCCTACTACTAAGGGGACTGCATAGGGGGCACCACTGCTGGGGGCATTGTGTAAGGGACACCGCTACTGTGGGCATTGCGTAAAAGGGGCACTACTCATACTTGCCTACTTTTGAAAAAGTATTTCAGGGAGATTGTGAAAGCAACACCTACAAGAGCGCGTTAAACTGGGCGTGTACTGCTACATCTGGGGGGCGTGTCATAAAATTGATTTACATCCACATGTAAATGAGCCCCAAAGCTGTTACTAAGATCTACTTGTTGATGAAAATATACTGATACTTCTCAGAAAATGCCTGTAGCAGTAGGGATCATTGTGCCTTATACCCAATGCAGGGAAATTATACTAATGATCCCATTTGAATGTATATATCTCTGTTTTTTCTTTTATAGAACAGTATCATAATGGGGGTAAGGTGAAATGAGGGAGATTACTGGACTCTTCAGGGAGACAGGGAGATTGCGGCTATTTCAGGGAGTCTCCCTGACAATGAGGGAGGGTTGGCAAGTATAGCACTACTGTGGGCATTGTGTAAAAGGGTCACTACTGTGGGCATTGTGTAAAAGGGGCACTACTGTGTGTCGTAACATAAATAAGAGACACTACTTTATGGTGTAATGTGAATCAGGGGCACTATGTGTGGTGTAATGTGAATAAGATTGTGCACTGTGACTCCTAGGGCCGTAGCCCACTATGTAAACAAGTACTGTGATTCTGCTGGCCGTAGCCCACTGGGTGGGTGCACTACTTTTCATTTCTGCCACTGCTGTGTGGCAATTTGTCATAGATGTGCTTTATACTGTGGTGTCTGTGTCGTTGTGCCGCTGCTTTGTCGCTTAGTAACCAGTCAGCTCACTGCAACCTTTGGCCAATAATGTTGAAAACAATATTATAAGCTGTGATATGGTCTAAATTGACTGGAAATTAATGTTATTGAGGTTAATAATGCTCTAGGAAGAAAAAAAAGACCAATTTATGTGATTTTAGCTTTTTTTGTAAATTTTTGTAAAGAAATCCAAATCCAAATCCAAATCCAAAGCCAGTCACCGCAGTTTGGCAAATCCAAATCCAAATCCAAAGCCGGACGACGAATTAGAACCAAATCCAAATCCGGCAAAAATGGTCTGACGCACATCCCTAATATATATATATAATATAGACCTGTGTATTGTCAGTTGTACACAGCCTATTGTGGCCTGTGTATTGTAAGGCAGTATGTGCTATTTAGAGTGTATTAGGGATGGAGTGTATAGAGTGTATTAGGGTTGCAGACCATCAGTGATGATGTTTCGATGGTAACCTTTCTTTTTTAAGGGACAGTAACTGGGTACAGAGGAGCAGTGACTGGGCCTAGAGGGGACAGCTACTGGGCAGATAGTGGGTCACACTACTGCGCTGCTGTACCTGCTGTGCTGTGGCAGAGGAGAGGAGACTGGAGATGCTTGGAATGAACTGTACTATTACACAACTGCTCTCCAATTAGCTGACTTGGTGATGCCACTCTGCCGTTATGCAGATGCAAGGCATGCTGGGAGTTGTAGTGTTTCCGTACTTTGGGCCTGATTCAGAGCCGCTCGTAAGCGGCCGCTCGTTCGCTCCGAGCGATGTTTGCCCAACTGCACATGCGTAAGGATCGTAATACGCATGCGTGAACCAGTCAGTGCGGCCGAAAATCGTTTGTTCGCTAAATAGCGAATGCCTTCTATTTTGAGTGACAGATTGAGGCGTATGTGGGTGGTAACAGGGGAAGGTGCTTGAAAACGGGGAGTGGAAATCAGAACGCAGGCGTGCCTAAAGGTCAAAACGGGCGTTTTATGGGTGTGCATAATTAAAACAGCAGCGTGATTGGCCACGTCACTGGGTTATTTTATAGCCAGAACTGCTCGCAAAATTGTGGTAGCAAAAACCAACCACAAGAATAGCAAGCAGTTCATACCCTGGTCAATGTACTCGATTAATCTAATAAATAGCGGACATGACGTAGGATGCGAGCGGCCAGGGGGCGTATTTTTTCAAAAAACGACCGCAAGTTTTGTTCGCTCGTTCAGACATAGAGGCGTGAACAGACCGCAAAGAGCGAACGGTTCATTTGAATAGCCACCCCTATTTTCTGAACGAGCGAGCGCAAATAGCGTCCGGCTCTGAATCAGGCCCTTTGCCCACGGTTCTGGGAAGTAGTGAAGTATGGGCGTAAAACTGCAACTCCCAGAGCTATGTGCATACACAGACAGTGACAAACAGCGCTTCAGTCACACACACTACTGCTGGCTGCCCAGAAATAACCGTGTTGTGGGAGTCTGAGTGGGAATTGCAGGCAGCAGCAGGCACACAGTCACCGCTTCAGGCTGTGTGTGTGGTGGTGGTGGGGATTGTATTCATATTATCTGTGTTATATTATGGGTCACTAATGGGTTCTGCAATATATGGCATTAACTGTGTGCTCCCTGTATTATATGGCAATAACTGCTCTCTGAATAATATGGAGGTCACTGCATGGTCTCCAGGGCCGTAACTAGGGCAGTGCGACCAGTGCCATGGCACAGGGCACCGCAGGGCACGGGGCGCTGTTTGGGCCTGTCAATTTTCCTGTTTATTAATATTGCTTGTAGCTTCCTCTTCTTTTATCTCCAGCATCTCCTGGCTGCCCCAGGAGTACCCCTATCTATTCCCTGGCCCTTCCCCATGAGGCTATGGCCCTTTTTCAGGTGCACTATGTTATGTCCCTATTTAAAAAAATGAGGGAGGCGCCAATGCTCTCTCTGGCACAGGGCTCCAAAAAGTCTAGTTACGGCTCTGGTTGTCTCTGTATTATATGGCGGACACTGCAAATGCACTCTGTATAATATTGGCACTGTAACGCTTTCTGCCACCCCCCCTACCAACCTTCAACTTTACAACTCCCAGCATGCCTTGCATCTGCATAACGGCAGAGTGGCGTCACCGAGTCAGCTAATTGGAGAGCAGTTGTGTAATAGTACAGTCCATTCCGAGCATCTCCAGTCTCCTCTCACTTCAGTGGGCCCTACCATTGCATTCCCCCTGTGGGCCCTTCATGACCGAGTCCGACACTGACAATAAGTAATAAAGACAGAGCATTCCATGAGTGGTGCAGCATAAACATACATAAAGATTATGGGTCTGATTCCGAGATGTATGCTAATGCCACCGCAGCTGCTGTGTGAAAATATGCAAATGTCGCAGCAGCAAGGATGTATATTGAGCGCCCACCGGTGTCATTGCAAATGTAAGTGCATGTGTACAAAGATGCAGCATCTGCTGCAGATCATATGATGTTAGCAGTCCCAGGTGACTCTATGGTCGTGCAGAATGGTTGCGGGAGCGAAGACACTGGAGCCATATTTCTTGCGTATGGGATTGAAGATGCAGAATGTGAAAAGGTCGTGGCACGCCTGCATTTGTAGCCGACACATCCTGTTACCACCCCTAAATGCTCCCTGACACTCAATCACACTGCAAATAAATACTAGCTGTGAGCAACTGCATGTGCAGACGGACGATAATCGAGTCAGGCTCTACGTACAATAGAGAGCTGGCAAAATGTTACCCATACTGCACTTCCAAATGACCGGCACAAAGCTCTAGCAAACACCAGTGAACCAAATAAAGCAAAGCCCTAGGGAACGTTTGTTACCCCAGGGATAGCCATCTTTTCATCAATGTGACTAATGTATTTCACATACTTGCCTACCCTCCCGATTTGGTCGGGAGCCTCCCAAAAATCGGTTGCCGCTCCCGACCTCCCGGGAAGGCAGGCAAGTCTCCCGGCAGCTGCCGACCCCTCCTGCCCCCCACTGCAGGGGTGGGGCCAAAATTATGCGATCGCGTGGCTCCGCCCCCTGCTCTGCACGCAAACTCTTGAAGTCTGGCCGGCCCCGCCCCCGTTTGCTGGCCACGTCCCCCCCCAGTCAAGCCGATCTGGCTGCTCCCTCCCGGAAGGGGCAGCCAGATAGTCGGCAAGCATGATTTCACTGTATGCTTAACTTCCATATTCAGTTCAAATTTTATATAACATAGTTCACAATTCACATATTGTAGTAATATATTGTTGTATTATCCCATATTAAAATATCAAAACGAAACAAGTAATTATGGATGTGATCTGTCCGTGTAGAATACACAGTGAGGCTCCCTTCTTCCCAGAAGCTTTACACTTACACACATAATCCTACTATATCTATTCTTGTCCTGCTACACTGCCTTGGTCATCTGTCTCCTCTCACGTGGCTCCCATTCAGTATGCAGCATTTATCCTTGCACTGACATTGAGCACTTGTCAGCAGCACTGCATGGAATAGTTACAAATTACATTTCAATAAACAGGTTGATTTGTGATTTGTGAAAGGGAACTTTGTGCTTCATTAACTTATGGTGTGTACACACATAGCAATTTAAATGAGCGATTTGAACAATAACAATATCGTTATCGTTCAAATCGGTCATTTAAATGGACCCTACCAACTCACCATCGACCAGCCATGCGCGGCCACGTATGGACGATAGTGATATCGTCCATCGGCCGTGCATGCCGGTCAACTTGCTCGATATCGAGCAGGTTACTATAGGGACCTGCGATCTTTGATCGCGGATTGCTATAGTCGGTGAGTAGGTGGTGTGCTGGATGATCGATATCGATCATCCAGCACACTAGGGAGGGTGCATGACTATTAGTAAGATAATCGCTACGTTTGTATGCACCATAAAAGAATATTCTATTATAGTGTAGTATTAATGTTTAAATTCTATTCACTTAACTATAGCAATATATAATATAAATGATACCTTGTTCAGGGCATCCACCACAGCAATGCATTCCTCTCTCACTTTCAGGGAGTTCGCACTCCCTTCATTGCCCACCCTGTTATTCTGTATAGGCATTGCTGCTGCTTCCTGCTCTTGAGAAGTCTCCAATATTACGCACTCTGAAGCCAATTAAGATGCATACTGTCCTTGTTCTGCAAGTCTTGAGGTTTCCATATTCAGCGCTTGAAGCAGAAAGTTGTATGGTTTTCCTCTAATCCATCAAGGGAGAGAGAGATCAAAACAAGGACTAAATCTTCCCCGCAGCAAAATACAGAAAAAATGAAATGGTAGAAGCAGATTTCCGGAAAACAGTTCAGCACAAGCACTAACAAGAACAGTGCTGATAAGTAATCTAGGGGATTATGAAGAGGTCCTAACCCTAGGTGAAATGACAAGGCCTTTATAATCTCTTTATCCCAGACTCTTAGCTCCCGAGTCCTAACCTTCACCAAACATCCAGATTGTCTTCTGTTAAAGTCTCTAAAACTTCAATTTTGTTTTTTTTCTGTAAATAAGTCTGACGAGGATTAATGGATATTACACTAGTTTTAATAATATGTCTAAACCTTGTGTTTTTTAAGCATGAGATCTGTTTGTTTACAATTCAACAAACATTTGTCCCAGTACCATTGCAACTAACTATGGCCCTCATTCAGACCCGGACGCAAGTGGCCGTTCGTACGTTCGGCGTACGTACAGACATATGTTAATTAAAGCACTCGCTCGTAATTTCGAACATATCTAAACATCCTCCCCAAACTCTACCAACCCCTCCTCTAACTAACGAGCGTGCCAAATAGCGAGCGTACATCCCCAATGTGGCTTGCAGGGAACGCACGCACAAGTACAAACCGGAAGTGGGCCTGTCAGATTTCGATTACCTGCTCCTTTATTCTGCCTACCTCCCTCAATCGTATCATGCCAATCAATATATCAATTATCTTAATTGCTCTTTTTTTTTTTTTGGCAATGCAATAAACTTTACTCTTGTCCGTGTTTGTGTTTACCCGCAGAATACGTACGGCTTAAACATTCGCTGTTATTTGTCAAAATACATGTTTGAGACAATTAAACATTTGTTTTATTTGTTTTTAACAACGCATATTTTACTGTGTTCATTTCTTTATTTAAATTAGCTTACGCATGTCACTGCATCAAGCCTATCATAACTCGCAAAAGATTTGTGGCCCTGTTGAACACATGACTCATACACTAACCAATAGAATTGGTCCTGTTAATTACCCAAATACATTAGCCAATCAAATTTATTTTCGGGTCTTTATTAAAATTGATTTTTAGAAAATACACCATTGCCATCATGAGAGCCTCGGCATTCACCAGGCGCGAGCTGATGGTGTTAACCGAGGTCATGGACAGGCGGATCACCAGCCAGCCTCCCCCCATCACCAATAGGGAAAAGCGTTCCGCATATGCGGAGGTACGTGGCCGCCTGCGTTCCTTTGGCTCACGCCGCCAGATCAGCCAGCTGGAGCGCAGGTGGTCCGACCTGCAACGGCGGACGCCCCGCTTGCTGGCATGCTTTCGCATGCAGATCGCGGAAAGTAAGTTTTTGTGACTGTGGTTTTCATGTTTTTCTTTGTGGCCATATCTGCATGGCCATGTTTTCATGTATGTCCTATTTATTCTTTGTACTCATATCTGCATGGGCATGTTTTCATGTATGTCCTATTTATTCTTTGTACTCCTATCTGCATGGGCATGTTTTCATGTATGTCCTATTTATTCTTTGTACTCATATCTGCATGGGCATGTTTTCATGTATGTCCTATTTATTCTTTGTACTCCTCTCTGCATGGCCATGTTTACATGTATGTCCTATTTATTCTTTGTACTCATATCTGCATGGGCATGTTTTCATGTATGTCCTATTTATTCTTTGTACTCCTATCTGCATGGCCATGTTTACATGTATGTCCTATTTATTCTTTGTACTCATATCTGCATTGGCATGTTTTCATGTATGTCCTATTTATTCTTTGTACTCATATCTGCATGGGCATGTTTTCATGTATGTCCTATTTATTCTTTGTACTCATATCTGCATGGGCATGTTTTCATGTATGTCCTATTTATTCTTTGTACTCCTATCTGCATGGGCATGTTTTCATGTATGTCCTATTTATTCTTTGTACTCATATCTGCATGGGCATGTTTTCATGTATGTCCTATTTATTCTTTGTACTCCTATCTGCATGGCCATGTTTTCATGTATGTCCTATTTATTCTTTGTACTCATATCTGCATGGGCATGTTTTCATGTATGTCCTATTTATTCTTTGTAGTGCTATCTGCATGGCCATGTTTACATGTATGTCCTATTTATTCTTTGTACTCATATCTGCATGGGCATGTTTTCATGTATGTCCTATTTATTCTTTGTACTCCTATCTGCATGGCCATGTTTTCATGTATGTCCTATTTATTCTTTGTACTCATATCTGCATGGGCATGTTTTCATGTATGTCCTATTTATTCTTTGTACTCCTATCTGCATGGCCATGTTTACATGTATGTCCTATTTATTCTTTGTACTCATATCTGCATGGCCATGTTTTCATGTATGTCCTATTTATTCTTTGTACTCCTATCTGCATGGCCATGTTTACATATTTGTGTTGTCAAAAATTAGCGTTTAACTAGGTCAGGGTTGAAAATAACCACAATTTGTTTCCCATCTTTTAGGGGCAGAGCGAAGACTACGGCGTCATCGCCGTCAAAGATGGCGCTCTCGGCCCCTCTCCCCAACCCCCAGCCAAACCTCCACACCCAAAATTCCATTATTTCCCCCTCCTCCCCAGCCTGCACAGACCCTGTGGAAGATGTGTCGGGGCTCCTTCCCCTCCATCCCAATTCCCCCTCCCCTCCAACCACCCCTTTCATAACTACCCCCTCCCCTGAATCCCAAATCACCCCTCCCACCTTGTTGGGGAATGTTGGCACCTCCGAGGAGGACGAGGGAGTTGCTTCTGTCCCGCACGTTATTTTGAACGGTATGTTTTTTTTTTTTTTTTTTTTTTTATAAAAGTGTTTGTATGTAATCCTGTGTCTGTGCCTTTTTTGGGGGGGTTTGTCCGAATTTGGTGTAGATTTCTGTTTGTCTTGACCTTTTACTGCTGATTTCCCCATACACATATCACACCTGTCAGAATCTGATGTTTTTTTTGGCAATTTTTGGGGTGTCCATTTTTGGGGCCTTGGTTTATTTGGGGTAAATCTGCTTTTGGTCACAATATTGTCATTTTTGGATAGCTTGGTTTGGCTTGTTTTTTCATATGGTTTCATTAATTATGTATTAAGCCCCACACTTTTCTAACCCACAGAGGAACAGAGGTGTATGGCGGACTTAGCCGGATGCGTAGAAAGGATGCGGGGCTACGTCATCGGGCTGCTGGTGGTCCTTGACCATATGTCTGTCATCCTGCGTCCCTAATATATTTTTGTTATTAAAAAATAGTTGTATTCATTAAAATTTTAAACTTAACGTTCTGTCTCATTCCTTGTCTCCAAATCTTAGCTTGTTTACACTGACATAAGTAGACTCTTCCAGCAAGTATTTGCAATTAATGTCACTAAGATTGTGTGTTGTATTTTTTAGGGAAACAGGCATATGAAACCCCTAACAGTAACAATCTGCTTGGCCTTTTTTGGTGTTTGACAATTTATATATTAATACATTTTACATGTTCCAATTTGGGGGGCAACCTGCTTGGGCCGACATTACAAAGCCTACTGATTGTACAGGATTCCTTTTGGTGTTGGTTTTGACCCAGAAAGCATCTTTAAATTTAGAGCAAATTGCGTCATTACAGGATTAACCCTTAATAAATTTTAACGTGGGTGAACCTGGTTACACTTGCTTGTAATGGGCAATAAAATGATCAAAATTACACTCTCAAAACATTTATTCACAACATAACTAAAATAACAAAGTGTTGTCTCACAAACAATACACACAGTGAAAACCAAAAATACAACCCATAAAACACCATATGAAAAAAATGACAAATCAAGAACTGGTTGACGAAGGAGCATGCCAACATGATTCCACAAATGTGGCGTTGCAATATGGGTTCCAGAATATATATCCAATGTGTCCCCACGAAGGTTTTTTTTGGGTAGCAGGAAGTAGTCATCATTTGAGTCCCAAAGATTATGAAATCAAACAGAAGATGGGAAACAAAAAACAAATTAATTAGATGTTCTCCAAAAATCCTTACCACATTGTGTCTAAACACTTTTGTGTTGCAAATAATTACCTAAAATATCTGGCCACCACATAATCGCGTATGGCCCCCCACATACTGATCTCCGACCAACCTCGGGGGGGCCATCCTCAGGCAAGGCATCCTCTGGCTGCATTGGGACACCACTCCTTATGGCGATGTTGTGAAATATCCCACACAGGACCACAATTTTCGAAACCATATCCGGCAAATACATGAGCTCGCCACCAGAGCGGTGGAGGCATCTGAATCGGCCTTTTAAAAGGCCGATACAGTGGTCCACCACTTGCCTGGTGGCTGTAAGTGCGGCATTAAAATTACTTTGTGGCCCTGGTGTGGGAGCCAAATAAGGAATGAGCAGCCAGGGCGTGCAAGGGTAGCCACTGTCTCCTGTGAAAAAGAAGTGACAACATCAGGATCACTGTGTATCAAGCTTAACATTGTTATGTACTAAAGGTCTCCACTTACCCAGAAGCCACGCATCACCAGCTTGTAGGTTGTTTAATTTGTGCCATATCCCTGATTGCCGGATGACGAATGAGTCATGTGCACTTCCGGGTAATTTTGCATTCAGGGACAGGATCTGGAGGGAGGCATCACATACCACCATTACATTCAGGGAGTGATAGTGTTTCCGGTTGCGAAATATGGCCTCCAGCCGTGCTGGAGGCTGAAGTAGTATGTGAGTACCATCCACAACCCCTATGATGTGTGGGAAGCCAGCTATTTGGTAAAAATTGGCCTTGGCCACACTAAGGGCACCCATATCCAAAGGCATTTGAATAAAATGATGGAGGTGCTTGAAAAGTGCCTCCATCACTGCCCTCAGGATCCGGGAAAAGGAGGATTGTGAGATTCCCGCCACTATTCCCACCGTTGTTTGAAACGATCCTGAGGCACAGAAATGTAACACCGCCATAAATTGCGTAAGTGGTGGTATTGCTGTTGGACTGTCAATTTGCCGCTCAAGATCACTCTCTATTAATGAGAGAGTGTCTATGATGATTTGGGGCGGAAGACGGTAGCGTCTTAACACCTCATCATCGGGCATTCCAAAAAGGGTGACACGTGTTCGATATATCTGGGGCCTTGCACGCCTACGATGCCTATGCCTGGGACGAGATTGAGGTTGGTCAGATTCCGGGAGCATGGCCAGAACAATCCGACCAAGATCAACCTGAAAATGCAAGAATTGTATGTAAGGTTTTTTTGCCCAAAAATAATTGAAAAATTACTTAGCTTGACGATACAATCCAATGATGCTTACATGCTGGGGTATTGTCATGATTTTACCAACCTATAAATAATAACAAATAAACAATGCAACAATTTAGGGTGGCCATTTAGTAATCTAAATTGTGTGCAAGACAAAACAGAAAAGGGGAGAAACACACATTTGTGCAAAGAGGATAACGACAGTGCCCAGACTACCTCAATTTGGGCACAAATGTTTTGAAAAATTGCTAAAGGGAAATCTCAACCAATTTCACGGTACAAAATAAGCAGATAAAAATGCGCTAATTACTTCGCAAATACAAGGCAACAAATAAGCAGATAAAAATACGCTAATTACTTCGCAAATACAAGGCAACAAATAAGCAGATAAAAATGCGCTAATTATTTCGCAAATACAAGGCAACAAATAAGCAGATAAAAATGAACAAATTGGTTCTTACATTTCGGAATCCCAAAACCAAAGTTTACAAGTGTAAGGTCAAACAAAGTTGCGTTAGCAAAAACATGACCAATTAATAAACAAGGGAAAATATAAACTTACCAATAGACGATATATAAGTCACCGGATAAAAAGGTCGTTGGGGCAGAGCCAAAAGAAACCTAACAAAGGAGATTTGAAAAGAAATTAACGAGCCAAACTTCACAAAAAGGAGACACAAAGTGAACAAAAGTAAGACGGGCAAAAACTTACCAAAAAAAACCACGACAAAGAACACAACCACAGCAAAAAAAGCTAACGGAAAAAAAAACTCCAACAAGACAAACCAAAACCCACTCCAAACAACGCCAAAACCAAAACCCGCCAACAATCCACTCCGACCAACGTAACCTCTAACAACCAACAACCGCCACCTCGACTCGAGACGCCCCAAGCCATAAATAGTGTTTATTTTCCCGCACAAATGAAGGAGGGATCATAGGAACGCACAATCAATGATGCGTACGAAAAATAAGGGCGCATGTATAAATACGTCACGACCCAAAAAAACAAATCTGGTGTATTTCTTGTTGGGAGATAAGAAATGGCTACAGACCAGGGAAACAATGGCCAAAAGTCTGCCGGTAAGTATTTCATGCATTTCCAAACAAGGATTATTTTGAAGCATAATATAGGGAAAGTTGTCAAGCTTAAATTTCTCAACGTTTAAACAAATAGGTGAGGAGGATGACATGGAAGAGGCTGCTGGGCCCAGTATTCCGGCCAAAGCAGGGAAAAAAAAAAGACAGCCACAATTCACAAGAAAGGAGATGGAGGTTTTGGTACAGAAGTGTGTGGACATCCTGCCACAGGCAGACAGGAATATGGGCGTAAGCCAGAAGTGGAAAATGTGGGAGGAGATAGCCAGTGCTGTCAATAGGGTGGGTGATTATGTCCGTCTAGCCCGGGATGTCAAACGGCGGTAAGTAAAAACTTTACCCCCGTAAAACCTAAACCCCCCAAAAAACCAGATTAATGGTTCCTTTTTCACCCACAGATGGCAAGACTTCAAATATCGCCTGAAACAAAAAATGGCGGACAGGGCTAGGCATGCAAGGGGGACAGGTGGGGGTCCCACCCCTGTGTCATTGGAGTTGAATGATTTAGAAGAGCTGGCACAGGGGTGTGTGCAGGCTGTGGAGGTGTTTGGCGTGTCCAACATGGATACGGACATGCCAGACTTTGCGGCTCCTCATGTTGTCCCAGGTAAATATTGTGATGTAACCAACTCTGAAATGTTATTGTGCCAATATGTAGATTCTAATGTGAGTCTTTTCTCATTTTTCTAACAGAGACACAGGCGGATGAGTCTGCTCCAGAGGGGAGCCTTGGCCGCAGAATTTCTGCTGGCTCTGCAGGGGAGGAACCAGTACATCCGGCTGAGGACCCTGCAGAAGCCAGTCCAGGGCAATCCCCCTCGCAGGCAGTGTCCCTCCTCACAGAACTCAATTTTAAATCGGATTTCCATACGGAGATTCTGCAGAGGATGGACGCCAGTCTGGTACGGGTGGCTGAGGCCCTGGAGCAAAATGCTGTGGCCATCGTGACCATTGGTCAGGCCCTGGCGGAAAATACCAGGGCCAACATCCGCATCGCCAATGCCCTGGAGCAGCTTGTTCGCCAGCACATCATGGAGCCGACCTCCCTTCCTGCCGAAACATCAGGATCCTCCACCTCTGGCACAACATCAGCCAATCCTCCAAATGTGCCTAGCCCTGTGCCTAGTCCAGAGGCCACAACATCTGCCTCTGGACGGGCCAGCCCAATGACATCCCGGACCCGGTCTGGCGCCCTCCCTCCCTCAGCCAAATGGAGGAAAAAACGTTGACAGCACTGGCTACTTTTCCCACACTCCTTCTGTGCTTGCCCCATATTCCTTTCTGGACAAAACTTCCCTCTCCTTTCTTGTGAATTGTTTTTAATTTTTTGATTTAAGTTTCCATACCTTTTATGTTTGCACAAATTATAATTTTTGTAGGAATAACACTGCCAAAAATGTTTGGGCCAAAAATGTGCCAGAAATTGTTTGATTTTTCCAATAAATTTACCAAAAATGATCGACATTGTATTCTGACATTATTTTCGAATTGGTTTACATTTAATCCGGGCCCACAAGGCAAAAACGAGCAACCAGAAAATCAAAAGTAGCATTTAAAAAAAAGGGCACTTTAAGGAACACTTTAAAATTTACATAAGGATGCAAATTCTCCAGACAAAAGCAAAATGGAAAAATACACACAAACATGATGACATTATTGTTACAATAGCACAAAAAACAAATATCAACCAAAAAAAAGAGACCAACAAATGTACGCTAATTGATTGTGTAATCCTGAAATTAGCAGCTATGATTTCCACCTGCGTACGGTTTTGTGCTAACCAAAAAAACTGTTTTCAAAACACATTACAAGCTGGTTTTCAATACAAAACTGATTGTTTTTCTGACAAGCCGTGATTAATCGATGAAACATCGTGGAGGGCCGAGACGGAGGAGAGGGCCATCGCCAATGTGGTCGAGTAATCCAGACCCCAAGCTGTGCGAGCAGTTTGAACAGAAAGAGGATCATCCAGTGACATATGAGTTGGTACAAACACATTTGACGTTCGCATCAGATAATGTATGTACGCCCAAAAAACGCCTCGCCACGCCTGCGTTTTTCCATCTCCACCCCCGTCAACGCCCAAAAACGCCCTGTCCTGTCAATCACATTTGACATGTCACTTCCTGTATGCAATTTAACGAACGAGACAAAAAAAACTCGCAATATGCCGTACGCACATGCGCAGTGTTACACCGACGCATGCGCGCTTTCTCAACATCGGAACGCAACGAGCGTACTGCTGTTAACGAGCGGCTCTGAATGAGGGCCTATATTCTTATATATTGCAGCACTGCACTAATGGTTCCGCAACACTCACAATTTCCATGCAAGTGACAAGTATATACAGTACTGTCTGTATATTGTTTCCTGTTGCACAGTGACAATGAGGCCGATGTATCAAGGTGTTTATTGCAATATGTAAGCCAGAAAAGTATTTTTTGCATGCTTTTCTCAAAATGTAGTATCAGTCATATATGTATGCTTATGTATGATGCTTATGTATGATGCTTATGTACGAATCCCCGGCAGGCATCCCTAGTCACCTAGACAACGGGGGGCTGTCGGCTCAGTGATGTCATCGGCGCGCGGCTGGAGGGACACGCCTGCTGCGTCTCCTGACACATGGTGTTCAGCGGGCTATTCTATTTAAAGGTAAGCTTTACACTTGTATTTGTTTAAGTGCTTGTATACCTTGACAAAGAGGCGAGTGTGCTCCGAAACATCAGCTTATGCTATTGAAATAAGATTTATCTGATAGACAACCTCCGAGTGCCCCTGTTTGATTTCTTCTACTGCATATAATATATATAACACACATATAAATATATAGCTATCCACCTGATGAATTCCGGTCTAAACACAGGGCATAAGTGACAAAACTTGTTGAGGCAATAGCGGTGTTCCTGACTTCTCTCCATTGTCCCCCTGAATGTAAGATTCTATTTTAATTTAATTACTCCTAGTAAATTAATAGACTATGGGAGTGCATCAGGGGCATATCTATAATGGGTGCAGTGTGTGCAGTGCACACGGGCCCCTGGGTCCAGGGGGGGCCCACACCACACACCCTGCATTCATATTTTTTAATACTTGCCTTTCCGAAGACCCGCTTTGGGTACTACTACAAGGGGCACTACTACTATACTACTACTACTGTGGGCACTACTACTACTGAGGGGCACTACTACATGGGGCACTACTACTGTGGGCACTGCTACAAGGGGCACTACTACTACTACTACTACAAAGGGCACTATTATTGTGACCAATGTATTGGGGGTACTATTACTCTTGCGGGCAATGAATAGAGGGTAATACTACAAGGGAAAATAGTAATAAATGGGGTTGGCGGTTAGCGCTCCAAAAAGGGTTTATATGGCATCACTAGATGCTACCTCAGGGAGTGTCCTTATTCCCTAAATTAAACAATAGACAGAAAGGATGGAGGGAAGCACTCTATGGTGGGTAAATTACTGAAAATAGGTGTCTAGAGTGGGTTGGACTGAAAATAGGTGGTTTATTTGTAAATAAAGATTTCCTCAGTGTAGTATGTTCAGTTGAGGTGTTATGTAGAATAACTGGTCAGCAAAAACTTGAGGCTGGAGCTTGGTTAGAAGTGACAGAAAGTCTCAGTAAAAAGTCTGTTTAAAATTCTGGTTGGCAATAACTGTTGGCTGGATATTCAGCGTGTGTTATACGTCTATTGTTTAATACTACTGTGGGCAATGTATAGGGGGTACTATTACAAGGAGCACTAAGACTATGGGCATTGCATAAGAGGCACTACTACTGTGGGCATTGTATAGGGGCACTACTATTGTGTGACATAATGTGTATAAGGGGTTCTATGGTGTGGTGCAGAAAAAGGGGCGCATCATAAGGATACATACCCTATTAAAGTGGCCACGCCCCCTTTTCCGGTGCGTGCACGCACATAAGTACAGCCTTGGATTTTCCATACTCCCACTTTAAAATTCCCACTTCGACAACTGCCCCTAAAAAAAAAAACGAGTCGGAGAGGGAAGATCCTGATGGTTCTATAAAGACCCAAATTGATGAGCTCATAATTCACTATATTACGGTACCGATATTATTTGTCTCCACTTTTATATTACTGAATTACTATACTAAAGAGCACTTGATTCTCACCATTTTTTGTATATATATATATATATATATATATATATATATAGTGATAGGAACACTGGTAAAGTGGTCAGTGGTACATACATTTGTCCTAGGTTTTTGACCTATGTGTTCTAAAAACCCCCAAGAGAAAAGTCTGCAGTGAAACAGATTTGAGTGTTGAAAATCCGGTTTGGGTCTTGGGGGTGTGGATGTGAGGAGAGGGAGGGCTCCATCCACAGGCCACTCCAGGTTTTGGCCTTTTTGGCCTGTTAGCAGGCTCATTAGGGTCTGCACCTGGAACTGGCTGATATAGGCCGTGTGTGATTATAAGCTAGTGTCTCATACCTGGGAGAGCAAGCAGACTGACTGGCTCAGAGACACTTGGTGAAAAGTACCTGTAAGTCTTGTGCATACGCTTGTGTTGATGGTGGAGGCAGTAGGCCCCACTATTTCTTTAGAGAGGGAAAATCTTGTCTAGTTAGCTCCCAGACGGGCTAGCATTTACTTTTATGATTTGTTTTCCTTTTATGTTGCACAATAAAGACTGGTACTGACCAGCTAGTACGAGACCCCAGACTGGTGTACTATCTTTCCGGCTGCTGTGTGTGTGAAGAGGGAGTCCATCTACCCCAGGAGAGGGGCCCCTAATCTGGTCGTGTTACAAAATATATATATTTATATATATATATATATATATATATGGGTGTGATATGTATTACCGTCGGCCGCATGGCCGGTGGTTCAATTCCCGACAGCGGCTGCCTGACACCGGAGGAAATCCCGATCGTCCTAAAGGTAAGTATTTACTAACCTAACCTAGCCCCCTAACCCTAACCCTCCTTAGGGGTGCCTAACCCTAACCCTCCCTCCTCCTAGCCTAACCCTAACCTCCCAGGGGGGTGCCTAACCCTAAGTCCCACCTGGGAGCCCTAAACCTAACCCACCCCCCCGCGGCTGTCCGCTGCGGCGCCCGGCATCCGCTCAATCGGGATGCCGGGCGCCGATCTCTCGATGTCGGGCAAATTACAGGCGTCTACATTTAGACACCTGTCATTCGTCCCTAGTCGGGATAAAGCAGTCGGGAAGCCGGCGGTCGGCATTTAGACCGTTGAGTTCCAGACTACATCCCATATATATTTATTTATAGAGTACATATATGTATTTATTTTAGAGATGTGCGCTGACCCTCGTGTTTTGGTTTTGGATCTGGATCTCCCCTGGTTTTGGACCTGGATTGGTTTTGCCAAAACTTCACCTCCGTGTTTCTTTTTTTTGGTTTTGGATCGGAATTTTTCTTAAAAAATCATAAAAACAGCTAAACTCACATAAAATGGGCCTATTTTTGTTCCTACAGTATTATTGACCTCAATAACATCTATTTCCACTCATTTCCAGTCAATTTTGACCACCTCACAGCTCACTATATATTGTTTTCATCCAATTTAGGCCCAAAATTTGCACCAAGCTAGCTGGCTGACTAAGCTAAGCGGCAGCAGTGGGCGGCACAAACACATGGCAGTTCAACTTCAAACATGGCAAATCAGGAAACACTTTTATTATTCAAGAGAAGCCTGAGGGAGTTGGAGTATGTATGTAGTTGAAGGCAGGGCAGGGACAGGAAGGGTTGATTGGTAGTAAATTTTATAAAATTTTTTGATTCCGAAGAAAATTTATGAGGTAGAAGAGGAGGGGAGGAGGCATTAACCAATTTTTTTTATACATTCACATCAGTCCTTGCCACAGAATAATCCTTGAGCATGCCTGCTGCTGCTGGGAGTGGATTTTCTCATCCCAGAAGGGGACCAGGAAAACCTCTAGTAGTGCTTTCCACATGAAAAAGCATTTCCCAACCTGTACAGGGACATTAAAAAAAGTTAGTTAGTGGCCTCAAGGGTAAGATCTATGATTTAAGGCAGGGGTAGCCAACCCTGAGAGCTACCAACAGTGCATGTTTTCCAGGTCTCCTCAAATAATAATAACTAATAATTAACTCCACCTGTGGATCTTTCCAAATGTATTGATGAGTAATGAATACACCTGTGCACCAGATAGGTGGTCTTATAAACATGAACTGTTAGTAGCTCTCGAGGACCGAGGTTGGCTACCCCTAATTTAGGCTTTACGTTGTGTTTTTCTTGAGAATCCTGTGCCTGCTTTTGTGGCTAGGAGTGGATTTTCATCCCAGAAGGGAACTAGGAAGAGTGCTTCCAAAAACAACTGACTTAAATAATCCTTTGAATTAGCAGAAGTAAAGGCATATGCCAACCTGTACAGGGACATTAAAAAAACAGAGTTAGTTAGTGGCCTTCAAACTGCTGTTGTTCCCGCTGTCCACTTAACCATATTACTTAGATATGTGAACAAGCGGAGCAAAGCATTAAATGCAACATTTCAGTTTAAGGTTTTAAGTTTTACGTTATGTCTTTCTTGGGAAATCTTGAGCGCCATGCCTGCTTGCTGGAAGTGGATTTTCATCCCAGAAGGGATGAAGACAATGTTTTTTCTTCCCAACAGACACAGATCTGAAGAGAAAGAGATACATGTAAATAACTACTGGCAGGAAAAAGAGGCAAATTGGGGTAATTTTAGTTTTACTAAAGTTTCTAAAAATGAAAAGTGTTCATGTTGCCCATAGCAACCAATCAGATTGTAGTTATCATTTCTCTATTGCATTCTACAAAATAATAGACAGGATCTGATTGGTTGCTATGGGCAACATGAACACTTTTCATATTTAGAAACTTTAGTAAATAAATATACCCCTTTGAGGCCCTTACACAAAAACTGCCTGTGCTTTACTTGAGCTACCCACCTTCCAGTGTGTATTCAGAAAGAGTTTTCAGCACAGCCAGTCAGTGATCGGCCTGAGACTACTTCTCCAAAAAGTGGAAAAGATGATGTCCATCAAAATACAAATTCTATGAGAAAGACCTTTACCATGAATTATGTGCAAAGTTACAGAGGCGCCTGTAATGGTGGATTCCAGCGGGGACAAATTAATATTGTGTGAAGAAGATGATGTATACAACACCCCAGATTATACCATCACCCAAGCCTATATCGTCATCCCATCCTGTGTTGTGTATAAATTACAGCTGTGCTCCCTGTGAGATTACGGATTCATTGTCCACTTTAGTGGATGTGAGCTCCATGTTTAGTCCATATCATCACCACACCCTCTAGACATCTTCTGACCTGGACTACAGGAGAAGCAGCTGCACTATGGAATATGGTTGCATGGAGTTACCCCTCTGACTCACTGAAAGTCAGGTAGAGGGGCCATTGGTAGGGAGTAGGGACACTATAATCAGAGAACACAGTTTTAGCTGCTTTATTATATTTTTTAAATCATATTCTCTATTTTCACCTTTGAAAATCTTTATACAAATCTCAGCAGAGGTGTTTGTGATGCCATGGCTAGCACGCACAAACACACACAGGAAAAAAACACATTGATTAATTCATTTTTTTTGGCACTTGGGAGGGAGAGCACCCGAACGAGGCAGCAACCTCTTGATAAATGACACAGGCAGCACAGCACCCCTGTGCAGCTACGTTGCTGATAAATGTGGCTAACGCGCACACACAAATTAATTTTTTTATTTTTTACTGGTGGTGTGGCTAACACACATACACAAAAAATTGTATATATTTTTGGGCAGCAGCCCCTTGACAGATAGCAGCACAGCACTCCTGCGCACCTACGCTGATGACAGGTGTGGCTAACATGCACAAAAAAAAATTGTTTATTTTTTTATTTGAACAATGAGGTGAACCACTGAAAGAAACAGCAACCCCTTGATAGACAGCAGCACAGCACCCCTGCACACCTACACCAATGACAGGTGTGACTAACACGCACACAAGCAAAATTGTTGATATTTTTTATTTGAACACTCGGGGTGAACCCCTAGAAGAGACAGCAGCCCCTTGACAGACAGCAGCACAGCTCCCCTGCGCACCTACGTCGATGACAGGTGTGGCTAACATGCACAAAAAAAAATTGTTTATTTTTTTGGGCAGCAGCCCCTTGACAGACAGCAGCACAGCTCCCCTGCGCACCTACGTCGATGACAGGTGTGGCTAACACACACACAAAAAATTGTTTATTTTTTTTCATTTGAACACTGGGGGTGAACCCCTGAAAGAGACAGCGGCCCTTTGACAGACAGCAGCACAGCACCTCTGCGCACCTACACCGTTGACAGGTGTGGCCAACATGTACACAAAAAAATTGTTCATTTTTTTATTTGAACACTAGGATGAACCCCTGAAAGAGGCAGCAGCCCCTTAACGACAGCAGCACAGCACCCCTGCGCTGATGACAAGTGTGGCTAACACACACAGAAAAAAAACACATTGATTGATTGAGTAATTCATTTTTTTGGCACTTGGGAGGGAGAGCACCCAAACGAGGTAGCAGCCTCTTGATAAATGACACAGGCAGCACAGCACCAATGCGCACCTACATTGCTGATAAATGTGGCTAACGCACACACACAAATTTTTTTTTTTTTTTTTTACTGGTGGAGTGGCTGACATGCACACACAAAAAATTGTTTTTTTTTGGGCAGCAGCCCCTTGACAGACAGCAGCACAGCACCCCTGCACACCTACTCCGATGACAGGTGTGGCTAACATGCACACTAAAAAAAAAAAAAATTTTTTATTTGAACACTGGGGTGAACCCTTGAAAGAGGCAGCAGCCCTTTGACAGACAGCAGCACAGCACCCCTGCACACCATAGCCAATGACAGGTGTGGCTAAAACACACACAAGCAAAATTGTTTTTTTTTATTTGAACACTGGGGGTGAACCCCTGAAAGAGACAGCAGCCCCTTGACAGACAGCAGCACTGCACCTCTGCACCTACACCGATGACAGGTGTGGCTAACATGCACACGAAAAAATTGTTTATTTTTTTGGGCAGCAGCCCTTTGACAGACAGCAGCACAGCTCCCCTGCGCACCTACGCCGATGACAGGTGTGGCTAACACGCACACAAAAAATTGATTATTTTTTTTTATTTGAACACTGGGGGTGAACCCCTGAAAGAGACAGTGGCCCCTTGACAGACAGCAGCACAGCACCCCTGCGCACCTACACCGTTGACAGGTGTGGCTAACATGTACACAAAAAAATTGTTCATTTTTTTATTTGAACACTAGGATGAACCCCTGAAAGAGGCAGCAGCCCCTTAACGACAGCAGCACTGCACCTCTGCACCTACACCGATGACAGGTGTGGCTAACATGCACACAAAAAATTTGTTTATTTTTTGGGGCAGCAGCCCTTTGACAAACAGCAGCACAGCACACCTGTGCACCTACGCCGATGACAGGTATGGCTAACACGCACACAAAAAAAGTTTGTATTTTTTTTCTTTGAATACTGGGGGTGAACCCCTGAAAGAGACAGCAGCCCCTTGACAGACAGCAGCACAGAACTCCTGTGCACCTACACAAATGACAGGTGTGGCTAACATGCACACAAAAAAAATTGTTTATTTTTTTGGGCAGCAGCCCTTTGACAGACAGCAGCACAGCACCCCTGCACACCTACTCCGATGACAGGTGTGGCTAATATGCACACAAAAAAAAATTATATTTTTTTTATTTGAACACTGGGATGAACCCTTGAAAGAGGCAGCAGCTCTTTGACAGACAGCAGCACAGCACCCCTGCACACCGTAGCCAATGACAGGTGTGGCTAAAACACACACAAAAAAAGTTTGTATTTTTTTTATTTGAACACTGGGGGTGAACCCCTGAAAGAGACAGCAGCCCCTTGACAGACAGCAGCACAGCACCACTGTGCACCTACTCTGATGACAAGTGTGGCTAACACGCACACAAAAAAATTGTTTATTTTTTGCGCAGCAGCCCTTTGACAGACAGCAGCACTGCACCCCTGCGCACTTACGCCGATGACAGGTGTGGCTAACATGCACACAAAAAAATTGTTTATTTTTTTATTTGAACACTGGGGGTGAACCCCTAAAAGAGACAGCAGCCCCTTGACAGACAGCAGCACAGAACTCCTGCGTACCTACACAAATGACAGGTGTGGCTAACATGCACACAAAAAAATTTGTTTATTTTTTTGGGCAGCAGCCCTTTGACAGACAGCAGCACTGCACCCCTGCGCACTTACGCCAATGACAGGTGTGGCTAACATGCACACAAAAAAATTGTTTATTTTTTTATTTGAACACTGGGGGTGAACCCCTAAAAGAGACAGCAGCCCCTTGACAGACAGCAGCACAGAACTCCTGCGTACCTACACAAATGACAGGTGTGGCTAACATGCACACAAAAAAAATTGTTTATTTTTTTGGTCAGCAGCCCTTTGACAGACAGCAGCACAGCACCCCTGCGCACCTACGTCGATGACAGGTGTGGCTAACATGCACACAAAAAAATTGTTTATTTTTTTTAATTTGAACACTGGGGGTGAACCCCTAAAAGAGACAGCAGCCCCTTGACAGACAGCAGCACAGAACTCCTGCGTACCTACACAAATGACAGGTGTGGCTAACATGCACACAAAAAAAATTGTTTATTTTTTGGGGCAGCAGCCCTTTGACAGACAGCAGCACTGCACCCCTGCGCACTTACGCCGATGACAGGTGTGGCTAACATGCACACAAAAAAATTGTTTATTTTTTTATTTGAACACTGGGGGTGAACCCCTAAAAGAGACAGCAGCCCCTTGACAGACAGCAGCACAGAACTCCTGCGTACCTACACAAATGACAGGTGTGGCTAACATGCACACAAAAAAAATTGTTTATTTTTTTGGTCAGCAGCCCTTTGACAGACAGCAGCACAGCACCCCTGCGCACCTACATCGATGACAGGTGTGGCTAACATGCACACAAAAAAATTGTTTATTTTTTTTAATTTGAACACTGGGGGTGAACCCCTAAAAGAGACAGCAGCCCCTTGACAGACAGCAGCACAGCACCCCTGCGCACCTACGCAAATGACAGGTGTGGCTAACATGCACACAATTTTTTTTTTTTTTAATACTGGGGTGAACCCCTGAAAGAGGCAGCAGCCCCTTAACAGACAGCAGCACAGCACCCCTGCACTGATGACAAGTGTGGCTAACACACACACATATTTTTTTTTCCACACTGGGGGTGGGTGAAGAGCACCCCTGAAGGACAGAGCACCCCCTGGATAGCACAGCACTACAGCCCTATGAACAGAACAACAGCCAGCCCCTATGGACAGGACAATAGCCAGCCAGCCAGCCACTATGGACAGAACAACAGCCAGCCAGCCCCTCTATAGAAAACAGCTAGCCAGCCCTTATGGGCAGGACAACAGCCAGCCACTCTATAGACAACAGCCAGCCCTTATGGACAGGACAACAGCCAGCCCCTATATGGACAATAGTAACCAGCCCATATGCACAGCGTCAGCGTGCAACAGCACAGATCCCAGCTTCCTCCCTCCTCCCTCTTCACTCTCCACAGCCAGAATGAATAAATGTCGGCGATCACGGGACCTTTATAGAATCCAAATCCACGAGAATTCGACAGCAGGATGATGACGTTTTGCCTCGTTTTCAGATCCGAGTCAGACAGGAAAACCCGAGCCGACTCGGATCTGCCTCGGATCCCCGAAGTTCGGGCGGGTTTGGATCTCTGAGATTCGAACCCGCTCATCCCTAATTTATTTATGTATGCAAGTACTGTATATACTAGTATATGGGACCTGGCCTCTCAGTCTCTGCCCCCCTGTGGCTCCCCATTCTACTCTCCACACTGTTAGGACCCTTCCCCTTTCTCTGCTATACTATTGCTCTGTACCCCTGTTACCCACCACCATTCCCCCTGCAAGCATAGTGTATACCTTGCACACACATGCACAGCTTATCTAAATCCCATAACAAGTTACATTAGTCCACGATTAATCGGATACATATATTTTAATGTTCACAAGAGAAGGCTCAAAGGAACAAAACCATAAAACAACGTAATACAGTTTACAAATGTTTAAATCCACACAAGGATAAAAAAATGCATGAACAAGATTATCTGATATCCACATGAGGTGATCAGGAACCAAATTGGTCAAACAGGAAACGTCCACTCATTGAGTTTCATCGAATCGACAATGTGGCAAATCCAGTGATTTCATAAAGAGTGATCCCCGTAAGTAAGAAATAAACCATACATATATAGCATAGCCAAGTAAACAAACTAAACACATGTGTATACCAGCAATCAACAGGCCCGGGGGCGCAGCCAAAACGTGGATACCAATACTTAGAAGCAGGGGAGGCACTCCAGGACTTGCACAGACAATAATCACAGCAGTACTTTACAGCAATATTTAGGTTTATTGACAAACCATCATCAGGCTTAACAAAACATAGAGCAAACCTCTGCCTTTATTCACACACATAGGCCCAAATGTAATAGGGTGAGAGTTTAGCTAAACTCTCACATTTTCTAAACTCTCACCCTATTACATTTGGCCCACAGTGTTATATATAACCATGATATTTGATCACCTGTAGGTCTGCTCTCCTTGATGGGCTATAGATTTGCTTACACGTAGTCCCCTTTTGTGTGGGAACACTGCGTCTGCCTTTGACATTCAGGTATGCCATGATCTTTCAATGTTGATTATCCTTTGTTTATTTACATGTATTTATGTACTGTTTTTTTGTATTCACACTTGTACTGTTTGTATGTTTCACTCCTTTTTAGGGATGCAATCGGGAAACCGGCTGACATGATCCCGACAGCCGGCTTCCCGAACTGCTTTATCCCGGTGTGGGTTAAATGACAGACGTCTATATCTAGACGCCTGTCATTTTCCCGATGCCATGAGACCCGCTCCCGGCATCCCGATCGAAGGGTTGCTGGGCGCCACGAGTGGACAGCCGCGGGGGGGAGGGTTAGGTTTAGCGCACCCGGGAGGGACTTAGAGTTAGGCACCCCCCGCGGGAGGGTTAGGGTAAGGCTAGGGAGAGGGAGGGTTAGGGTTAGGCACCCCCCTGGGGGACTTAGGTTTAGGCAGCGGGGAAGGGGGGGTTAGGGTTAGGCACTTACAGGGGGGATTAGGGTTAGGCACTTGGGGGGGAGGTTAGGGTTAGGCACCCCTAAGGAGGGTTAGGGGGGTTAGGTTAGTTATTACTTACCTGAGGACTATCGGGATTTCCAGCGCTGTCGGCCTGCCGCTGCCGGGATCTGTTTATCTGTCGGGCCGCCACTGCCGGGAATCGAGCCGCCGGCCATGCGGCTGGCGTTATTTCATAACGCTTCCCCTTTTTATGTATCTGTGACATGCTCTTTGCCCCCCCCCAGTGAGCCACCGTGCTCTATCTGAGGCTTGTTGTGCTGGTCATTAAGGCACTGCAGGTTTTGTTTTTGGACGTTGCTTTGGGCCGGTGGGGCTCAGGTGGTGTAATTGACAGGTGCCGCTGTGCCTCTGACGTCACTTGGAGCCACGCTGGCAGTGTGCAACCTGGGCCGCAGGTGATTTGATTCATTGTGGGTGTTATTTAAGGTAAGTGGTTTGTTGTATGTTTTGTTAAGCCTGATAACCTTTTGTCAATGAACCGAAATGTTGCTCTGAAGCACCGATGTGATTATTGTCTGTGCAAGTCCTGGAGTGCCTCCCCTGCATCTAAGCATATATATTTACAGTATATATATGTATGTATGTGTATGTATATATATAAATATATATATATATATATATATATATTTGTTCCACTATGTATATTTGTGAGCTTTCTAAGGATACCCTTTGAACCGAATGCACCCAAGAAACAAGGCCCACGGCCAGTCGTTGAACAATATACCAATTATTTAATGCAATTCTTAAAAATAAACTTGCCTAAAATGTTTTAACAGAGTACTGAACTCGCGCAATAGCCGGAGATGTTAGAAGTCCACTGGGAACCTTTTGGTATGCACATCTCTTTTAGAACTTTTGGCTGTGTGCATGAACCAGTCATGCAAAGCGTTTCGTAGTATCACCGACTTCTTAAGGGGTGTAAGTTAGCATGGAGTGCCTGCAGTAGATTCTGACACCCAGCCACAGTTTACTGCATTGCCAGAGAGGAGGGGGCCACATGAAGTCTGCACATGGGCCCTCTCCTCTCTTAAACCACCCCTGAGGTGAGTGCATTGTTATACCTGGATACAACCTCCCTGATGTGTTTCTTCTATTCCAGTGATTCTCAACCTCAACCCTCATGTTTTCCTAATAGATCAGGTTTTGTGGATTTTTTAATCATTTTTAATCACTCACAGGTGAGTTTATTGCTGGGTCATTAATTACCCCAATCTGTTTCCACAGATAGAAATGCTCATAACCTAACTTATTGGGAAAACTGATGGTTAATGCTGAGACTCACTGGAATAGTAAAAACACAACAGGGAGCTTGTATCCAGTTCGCGATGGCTGTGGTGGTTATCCGAGGCAGCATCTACGGATTCTGCACTAGGATTGCAGATGCAGCAAGGAGGTATCTATTTCCTACAGAAACCTCCTGGTACATTTGGGCTGGATGGTATTGTACAGCTGTTTCCTTGCGGCTGTGCAATACCCTCCATCTTTAAATCAGTCCCTAAGTGTACAACAGCATTCTTAAAACACCAATTCTGGCCTGGATGTGCTTTGATACCCATCTGTCTGGCAAATCAAAAGGCTGAAATTAAGTTCCTCTAGATGTCAAGTAAATGCTTAGTTCATACTGCCGTTCTTAGCAGGACCGGCTCCAGGGGTCAGAGCACCCTGTGCCGGCCCTCTCCAGTGCGCCCTATCTTCGCGAGGCAGGGCCTAATTACCACAGGCCACACCTCCTATGTGACGTTATTAGGAGGCGTGTCCACCTCCAAATAACGTCAGGCTGGGGGGAGCCTCACTAGCTGGGCTTCCCCCAGCCCTCTCCTCTCACTGAATGGATGTCGCACGCATGCGCGCAGCATCCATTCAGAGTCCCTAGGGTCCATCACTGCCGCAGCTGTGTGGCGGTGTCGGACCCTGGAGACTTTGAATGGATGCTGCCCCCAACCTCCTGATTTGACCACCCACGAGCCACTTTGGCCCACGGGTGGAACAGCGAGATGGTACAAATCGGGATGTTGGAGAGGGGTGCACCCTCTATGGGTGGCGCCCCTGTGCGACCACACAGGTCAAACACCCCTAGAGCTGGCCCTGGTTCTTAGTATGTGTGCAGTATACAGAAGAAGCACTTGATACTGTTATTTACACTCTGACGCATTTTGTCCAGATTTGCTGGACAAAAGCTAAACTTTTTCAAAGCTCTTTTGCAGGGGCAGAAAGAACCACGCAATCAGATTTGGACAGCAGGTTGAAGAGCTTTGATAAAAGTACAAAGGTACGCTCTATTACAGAACTACTGTGAATATATGCCTTTTTAAATGTATGCTGAGCAGCAGAGCCGGCTCGAACATTACATCACAGTGAGGAAGGCGCCGCTGTGCCACAGCACACCAGTGACAGTGAGGGAATGCGCTGGGGTGGCAGGTGGGTGACAGGTTCTAAGGGGCCTGGCAACCATCTGCCGCCACCAGGGCTGCATCAGGGAAGGGGCAATGAAAGGGCATACTCACAGGAGGCAGCTCCTTCCTGATGCTTCTCTGTGGTGACCACTGGTGAGACACCCCGGGGTCAGAGGAGCATGTGCAGAGCTCTGATTGGAGGAGCCCAGTACACATGGTTCTCTGACCTGTGCAGTGGGGATGGGGCTACTTCGGCTTGTTCTTCAACTCTTCAGTTCACACAGCATAGAGGATGAGGGAGCTGCTGAAAGCTCCTCATCAAGGTGAGAGGGGGTGATACTAAAGGGGAACACACTGTTTGTGTTCCCCACTCTGTCTATGTGTGCGTGACCTTACCTATATGTGTGTGTGTGTGTCTATATTATGTAACCCTTGTGTATGTCACTATATGTAACTCTGTCTATATGTGTGTGTATATGTCTCTCTATGTAACCCTGCTTGTATGTGTGTTTGTTTTGTTTTCATGTGAAGTCGATGGGCTAAATGTAATAGGGTGAAAGTTTTGAAAATGTCAGAGTTTAGCAGTAACTCTCACACTATTACAATGGTCAAGTTTTATCTTCAAAATGGGAAAACATCTGGATGAGTTTCTTGAGTCTAAAAACGTGAGTTTGTACAGTATGTTCTTAGACTCTATTACATTGGGCAAGTTTAATCTATCACCCTATTACATTTGGCCTAATGTGTTTTATTTTTTAAGACCTCTGGTGGCCAATGTGTTTTTTTTACCTATTGAGGTCAATGAATTATTATTTTTTTCATGCACAGCTTACTGCAGGTTTTTTTTCTATGGGGGCCTATGTTTTTTTTTTTTTTCCTATCAGGGGCCTATAGTATGTGTGTTATTATTTTTTTCCTATTGATGCCAAAGTATTTGATTTTTACTATCAAGGCCTATGGGTTTGTATTTTTTCATGTAAAGCTTAATTGTTTTTTTTTCATTTTCCTGTGGAGGGCATATGCAGGGCTGGAGCTACCATTAGGCAGCTTTAGGCAGTTGCCTAGGGTGGCAGGCTGTTGGGGGCGCCACTGAGGTCTGGAATAAATAAAAATATACTGCTTACTACTGCATTGCTTACATGTGAGTTGCAGATCAGCCCAATTCAGACCCATCCCTCACCTTCCTTGTACTCCTCTTCAGTCCCCCTCCCTAAAGAAGCTAAAAAAGAGGTGCAGTGCACTGTGGAGCCACCTAGCAGCGGTCAGTGGCCTAGGTTACTGTGGTGGGGCAGAGCGCAGAGTACTACATGCATCCTTCACTGGCTGCAGAGAGTGACTATAACGTATCTGAAGGAATCAGAGCATGGGAGGTCTGCATAGTAAAAGTGGCTTACAAACTCACAGCCATCAGGTTGGATGACAGCACGAACTTGGGAGGACGGGTTGTCGATTTCTAAAGGTGCTTATATGTAAAGATTATAGATCTGTTCTTTCTGGCCAGAGTGAGCTTCTCTGTTTGTTCGGCACATGCTTTCTGTCGGGGGCTTTCTGACTTTAGTTGACACTGATTGCATTTTATTTGAGGAGTGTCAATGTTTATATACTCATTCCACCACTTTTAAATTACTATGGTTTGTGATTATGTAGCTGGGGTGCAGAGCCGGTGCTAGGTTTCTAGGCGCCCTAGGCAAAGCTTCATTCTACTGTCCTGTTTACCTCAGTGCGTGTGCTGAAGTCACGCACCACTTATCTCCCACCTGGCAACATAAAACAGTATTTCCCACACACCCCTTCTGCCAACACACTTAGCACAAAGAACCTAAATACCAGCAGAATTACAAACAATGGTGCCAAAACACTGTCAATAATATTCACAAAAAATGTGCACAAATTTACAGTAGCATCCACATTAGCATCAACCTCTGAATTATCCCCCCTGTATCAAGCTGAAGTCGTGAGTAACCCTTTACCAGAAATAAACAGTTTTGAGCTATCAATGGGCTGCTACAGAGGGGGTAGGGGCCATAATAGACACTCATATGCATTAGAGATGAACGGGTCCAGTTTTCAAGGTGCTGTGTCGTCCAGGGGTGCTCTGTTAATCTAGATTTGCTCTTCCCCAGTGTTAAAAAAATAAAAGTTAAATAAAATTATCATTCCACAAAAAAAAAAAAATCTGTTTTGATTTTTTTATTCGGTGTGCTATTGTAGCTAGTAGCGACACTATTATTGTTCGGTGACACTGCCGGCCAGGCCGCAGTTTATCATCCACGTATTTGTGACACTGCAGGTGGTCCGTCCATTCTCTGCTGCTCCACAGGGGTACTTTGTTGTCCAGAAAGGGGTGCTGTGTTGTTCATAAAGGGGCTGCTTCCTCGTCCAGGGGTGCTCTTCCCCAGTGTTAAAAAATAAAAGTTAATAAAATTAGCATTCCACAAAAAATTGAAAATAAAAGATCTTTTTTTGCTTTTTTGTGTGTGCTAGATATGCTATTATTGTTCGGTGACACTGTCAGGGCATGTAAAATCAAACAAACAATGTTTTACACTGTTAAAAAAAAAAATCAAAATCAAAAGCTAAGTTAGCTGCAGAGGAGCAAAAAATTGGCAATTTGCCATTCATTACATGAAGTGGCAAGGTGTTTCTTCCTCTTATGATGATGTAAGCCCTTCTCCCTATAGAAGTGTCAAAAAAATGAAAGGCGTCAAGGCACAGAAACCAACTGTGTGCTCACAAAAGTCACATATTCCCTCGGAGAGTCTAAGTGTGTCCGCAGTTGCCATGTGTGAGCCTGACCTTTCTGTCAGGGACAGATAACCAATATCCCTGACATGGGGGTGCACCTCTGTTATAGACAGAGAGCCGTAATACTAATACCTTACTTACCAACTGCCACCACCGACGGAAACGATTAAAGAGGCCAACGGTCCTCTATAACCCCAATAATTGCACTGACTTGCCAACCAGATTCCCACGCAGTTAATCTGTTGCTTGCTGCTTCTAGCAATTAAGAAAAGACAAGAGAAGATTCTGCACAGACCCTCTTTTCTAATAGGTTCATTATATAACCAACCATATAATATAAATGAACTAATTTTCCATCGATTTATGTTGGTGGTGCTCCCAAAGCCCAATAATATATATGTTAGACAACAGAAGAGAAAAAAGTAGGGCTAGGGGCACTCTTATTGAATTATTATATAAATGTGTTAAAAATTGTCTTTTATTCAACATCAATAAAATAATATTGTATCATACAGTTTAATCTTTGTTTATTTTAAATTTTTTATTAGATGATGTAAAATAGTCATCCATAAAAATAATGAGATCCAGTGGCAAAATATTATTCAATTCTACATTCCACAGAGAAAAGTTCAATATATATATAGTGTAAGCGCTGTGTATGGATAGTTTTTCAATTCCACACATTCGAGCTTAATTAAGATCATTTGACACAGTACAATTACAAATGAGGGGCTTGTTCACCTCATCCAAGAACAAGACCCTCATTCGGGGCGAAACACACGTCCTCTTCTCACTGTACTACATGGAGAACTAGCCAACACACGGACGGGACTCGAGTCACCTTTAAATGCTGCATTTGGTATTGTATCAACATGTAGTACACATGTAACACATAATAGACTATTTGTGTCCAGGAATTGAAACAACTGCATACTTACAGGCTAGACTTGTTTCCTCATTGAGACATTTAGTGCATCAGTGGCGATCTCATTTGCTTCACTCAATAGAGACACTATATTCTTATAGAGATGGGAATTGCCATGTATTGATGCTACAACTTCTCACCTATTTCAAATAGGGGTATGTCTGAGCTTTAATAATCTGCTGGATACACTATTGATTGACAGTCAGGTGGATTTTTGAAATTTGACACAATGATATATACGCTACCATTTCCGGCTTATATGATGAATGATAATTTATGACTAATATAGGCTGTTATAACCAGTCTGCTTTGAAATTTTGATTCATTATTCTATGACTGATATATGCTGCCATATCCAGTCTGCTTTGAAAATTTGAATTCATTGAAGCATATACTACCGTCCAGTCTTGGATTAAATTGTGACACTGCACAACTTGATATATGTTCATATGTTCAATTGGCCACTAAGGTTGCTTTGGGAGATATCAGACCCAAGGCTGTACATTAATGTGACACTGCACAACTTGATATATGTTCATATGTTCAATTGGCCACTAAGGTTGCTTTGGGAGATATCAGACCCAAGGCTGTACATTAATGTGACACTGCACAGCTCGATCTGTCTTAAAGCGCACACTGTAGTTGCTATGGGAGATACCCAACCTTAAGCTATATACACATATATCAAGTGAACTGATATTTATTGCATAGGAGAAAAAATATATGATCATCTGTATGTTGAATTATGTGATATTTTTTGTATAACCAAATGATAATCGGTTGCTAATATCTGTCTATATGTCACTGCATGCAATATATTATATGAGGACACAATGAATATATATTATTAACAGTTAACAGTTTCTTATATAGCGCAGCATATTCCGTTGCGCTTTACAATTGGATATTTACGTGCACAATAAGAGTTTGCTTATGCATTACTCTTTTTGAACGTTATAATTAAACAATCAAATGGACTATACATTTCACTAGTCCTACATTCTCTCTTACCCGGGCCAAGGAATGTGCATTTATTTCCCTGTTTTAGTATACCTACAGCCATACTTTACTGGATTTGCCCAATCCCGTCTGATCTTGGTAACTAAACAGTAATAGGCCTGGTCAGTACCTGGAAGGGAGACCTCTGGGGAATACCATGTGCTGTAGGTTAAATAAGAAGATTTGGGATTGTTTTTGCACATGGCCAAGCTACATATTTATATGTATCTATGTAAATAATCGTAATTGTACAGTGTCAAATGATCTTAATTAAGCCTGAATGTGTGGAATTGAAAAACTATACATACACAGCGCTTACACTATATATATTGAACTTTTCTCTGTGGAATGTAGAATTGAATAATATTTCGCCACTGGATCTCATTATTTTTATGGATGACTATTTGACATCATCTAATAAAAAATTTAAAATAAATAAAGATTAAACTGTATGACACGATATTATTTCATCGATGTTGAATAAAAGTCATTTTTAACACATATATATAATAATTCAATAAGAGTGCCCCAGCAACTAGCCCTACTTTTTTCTCTTCTGTTGCTTCTAGCAATTATCACAGTTATCGCATAACCTCTCTACAATTGCACAGACTCGGCGTCCCAGATGACCGCACAGTTTGCTGAGACCAACCCTCTGCTCCCGTACTTAACAGTAGATGTAGCGTCAACCTAATAATCTCTTCAAAGGCTAGGTTTCGGATCATATATGAAATAAACTAATAAAGAATACTTTATTTACAAAAAAGGAGTACAATGCTTAAAAAGAATGTTACAGAGAAAAGAATGGTTACAAAGGTGCATACATGTACAGCAATATTAAATAAAACGGAATACTTGCAAATTAACATTCAGCTAATTTGCCTGGAGGGGACAGGAAGAAATGCAAGGATTGCAGGTTAAACCTCAATATACCATTGACCCCTCAGGTTGAACCCAGAACCTAGGGCTTCAATCCCTTTTATCAGAAGAGCATCACACCTAAGGTGATGTCATAGGCGTCCGTTCTGATTGGTGGATTAGATAATTGGAGGACAGGAACCTCCCAGGTAGCTTCTAAATCCCTTTAAATTTAGAACAGAATAAGCATAATAACTTCCCCTGCGGATGGATTACCTACAATATGGGGTGTTCATCGTACTGGTTTTTATTTTATCTGTTATAAAAGTGTAGATATGTTGGGGTTGTGATGGTGCCTTCTTGAGATATCTCATATCTTTAAAACTGTATGTCTCAGTGATCTGGGAATCGCACCCAAGCTGGATGTTGATTCCAGTTATGTGTTTATGATTTTCCCAGCTTCCATCTATCACTGATACATCAATTTTATTTCATAAACCATCCAAATATGACTGATCTGGCTATGTCTCATCACAAATGAATGTCAGCCTCGTTACTATTTGTTTTAACCCTATAGATACAAACACAAAGGGCTGAGCAATACACATGCCCCGATGACAATTTTACCATAATTAGATTGGCTCTAAGCTAGCCAAATCTGTTAAGTATTTCCTGACTTCGTTACCTGAGCTGTTCTGACTGACGTTAACCAAAAGGTCTTCCTGCCCTGTACACTTCAAAGCATAATTAACATGTGAGTCATATGACATTAGCATCATATTGATCAGTGTGGGTCCAGAGTTCAACAACAAATTATTATGGAACAAACTCAGTCATATAAAATCTATTATTCTTCACACTTTCCAATATTGTTCTTGAAGTGGATCCTCCTTTCACCATTTGTGTGCCCTCTGCAAATGTGGGGATGAGCAGCACAAGTCAACATGCTGACTTGGAAATCGAGTATGCTTCTGTGGAAGTGCACCAGAAGGATGAGGAGGATATTTCTGTAGTTGGCGCTAATAAGGATGATGAGAATGTTGATGATGAGGATGTTGATGCCGAGGATGTTGTTTGTGTAAATCAGGCAACAGTTGTTGCTCATGGTATGAAAAAGCCCATTGTCATGCCGGGGCAAAAGACAAAAAATCCACCTCTCATGCGGAATTATTTCCACCCAAATCTGGACAACAATTGTAAAGCCATCTGTACCCTTTACAAAGCAAGTGTGAGTAGAGGTAAGAACCTTAATCATCTAGGACCTCCTCCCTGCTACGTCACTTGCAGCGCATTCATGAAAAGTGTTTGCAAAATTCAGAAACTTTGGCTAAAAACTTAACAATTAGTCCAGCATCACCTAGCTGCTCCCTTCTCTCTGTTAGATCCAAGCACTGCAATCTCCACCACCAACACCTGCATCATCAACATCCTCAATCATGATCGGAAATAGTCCTGTATCCAATTTCATAAGAATGATTGACTCCTCTCCTATCCGTGATTCCTCCAAAGGATCATTGAGTGCTACATATGTTGCTGCTGCAGCTATGAGTGGATCTTCATCACAGAAGGGATATGACAGCAGTCACCCCAGTTGCACAGTGGATTACTGATGCCATAACAGCTATGCTGGTATCAGATGTGCGTCCCCACCATTAATGCAGTGGATTTTAGATAGTTAATTGAGGCCCTGTGTCCCCAATACCAGGTCCCTTCTGGATTCCACTTCACTAGAACAGAAATTCCCAGTCTGTACAAGGACATTAAAAAAAAACCTTATTACTGTCCTCCGAAATGATGTTGTACCCATTGTCCACTTAACCACCGATATGTGGACAAGCTGGACAGGGCAAACTAAAGAGTACATAACTGTGACAGCCCACTGGGTAGGTGTTTTGCCTCCAACAGTGCAAACAGCAACAGCAGTAGCAGCATTTAACAAATGCCAGCTCATTCAGAGGCAGGCTACTCTGTACTACCAGTTTCACTAAGAGGCATACCGCTGAGAAACTCTTAGAAAAACTCAGGGAAATCATTGCAAAACGTTTTACCCCCACTTGGACTCTCCTCGGGATTTGTGAATTCTGACAATGCCAGCAATATTGTGAGAGCATTAGGCCTGGGCGAATTTGAATATGTCCCATGTTTTGCTCACACAATTAATTTGGTGGTGCAACATATTTTAATGAATAACAGAGGCTTGCAGTAGATGCTCTCGGTGGCCTGAATTATTTCGAGACATTTTCGACATTTAGCAACTGCATATCGAAGATTGCAGCACCAGCAAGTACTGTTGAATTTGCTCTGCCATCAGCTGAAGTAAGAGGTAGTAACTAGGTGGAATTCTACCCTCTATATGCTATGCTTCAGCAGATGGAGGAGCAGCAAAAGGCCATCCAAGTCTACACAATGGTCTATGACATAGGGAAAGGAGCGGTAATGCACCTTAGTCAAGTGCAGTGGAGAATAATTTCCATGTTGTGCAAGGTACTCAAACCCTTTAAACTTGCCACATGTGAAGTTAGTTCAGACACTGCCAGCTTGAGTCAGGTCATTCCCCTAATTAGACTTTTGCAAAAGCAGCTGGAGAAACTGAAGGAGGAGCTGAAATGGAGCAATTCTGCTAAGTATGTCAGACTTGTAGATCAAGCCGTTCATTCACTTCACCAGGATCCAAGGGTCATCAATCTCTTGAAATCATCACTATATTTTGGCGGCCATACTTGATCCTAGGTTTAAGTTATACGTTGTGTCTTTCTTTCCGACGGACACAAATCTGAAGAGATGCAAAGAGCTGTTGGTGAACAAATTGTCAGCTCAAGCGGCACGTGACATGGCAGCATCTCCTCCTTCAGTTTTTGCGGCTGCCAGGAAAAAACTAAATTTTCCTCAGAGACCCACTGCTGGTGATGCAGATCAGTCAGCAAAACTTTATGATATCTGGTCAGATCTCAAAAAACTGCCTACAGTTAGTGACATGTCTACCATGACTTCGTCTGATATGGTCAACATTCAGAGAATGTTTGATAATTATTTTAGGGATAGCATCCAAATAGGTATGTCAGACAGTCCGTTTCACTACTGGCCGGAAAAAGAGGCAATTTGGAGTCCCTTACACAAACTGACTTTGCTTTACTGAAGTTTCCCACCCTCCAGTGTGTACTCTGAAAAGAGTTTTCAGCGCAGCCGGGAACCTTGTCGGTGAGGTTACTTCCCCAAAATCTGGAAAAGATGATGTTCATCAAAATGAATTACAAATTCCACGAGGAAGACCTTTACCAGCAATTAAGTAAAAAAAATACAGAGGCTCCTGCGGGGACAAATTAATATTGTGTGAAGGAGAGGCTGTACACACTGATGGGGATGATGATGACGATGTTGATTATGACATCTGACCTATGTTTTATAGCCAGTTTGTGCACGGAGAGATCATTGCCAGCAATGTCAACTGCCCATTGGTAGCTTGTTTTGTGGGGGCCCAAACAAACCAATCGCTTCAGCCACAATTGGCAGTTCCTGTCGCTGAAGTGATAGGTTTGTTAAACTGTGCATGTCCTATATACAACATATGGGTGGAAGGGACCAAGGACATTTCCATCTTTCACCTCTTTTTCTTGCATTATGTGCTGTTTGGGGCATTGCTGTCTGACATTTTTTATTTTATAGTTTATTAAACCGCCACCCTGTCTGTCACTGCAGCAGGGGCGATTCAAGAGAGGAGGGAGCCCGTGTGCAGTCTCAGTCACGGGCCTCCTCCTCTCAGCCAAGCGGCCAGCACCGCACTGATAGACTCTGGGCACTAGAGTGTGCCCAGAGTCTATATCGCATGTGCAGGTCACCAGAAAATGTCCACGGCGCCTATTTTCCCTGTACTGCGCATGCGCAAAAAGACAGTAAAATGGGAGCGGTGGCCATTTTCCAGGTGTTTTTACAGCGCTGACACCGGCACCGATGTGGGACTTCGTAGAGGTAAATATAATATGGGTGCAAGGTGTGCGGTGCAGGCCCTCTCTTTCCTAGATGTGCCATGTTGGTAATTTAACTGCCACAGTCACTGAAGTCTTCGACATGCGGTTGCTGAATGCAGAAAATGTCCAGAAATTTTTATGGCCACATAAAGCATTTCCCGCATACCCCTTTCATTTAAAAAAAAATGCGGAACCACCAAAAAGCTCAACTGCGGCAAGGACTGATGTGAATGAGGAAAATTTATTTGTAATTGACTCCCCTCTTTCCTCTCTCATAAATTTGCTTCAGAATCCAAAACTTAAATTAAATTTACTACGAATCAACCCTTCCTTTTCCTGCCATTAACTACATACATACTCTAAAGCTGGGTACACACGTAAAGATTTTCTGTCCAACCATCCAACTAGTTGATTGGTTAGAATGAAAATCTGGTAAGGTATGAAAGCAAATGACAATCAGCAATTTGCTCCCAAATGCCGGAAAATGGACAAAAACTGTTGTTTGAACAAATTGTTTAGATCAAGCATTTAACAAACTTGTCTGAACGACCATTTTCATTTGTTTTCTGGCATTTAGGAGCAAATTGCTGATCATCATTTACTCCCATACCTTACCAAGTTTTCACTTCAACCAATCAACTAGTTGGATGGTTGGACAGAAAATCTTTACATTTGTATGCAGCTTAACTCCCTCAGGCCTCAGTCTTGATTAATAAAAAACATTTGTTTCCTGATGTGCCATGTTGGAAGCTGAACTGCCACATGTTAGTGCCGCCCACTGCTGTCGCTTAGCTTAGTCAGCCAGCTAGCTCGATGCAACTTTGGCCTAAACTGGATGAAATCAATATTGTGAGCTTTGATAAATTAATGGAAATGACTGGAAATAAATGTTATTGAGGATAATAATACTGTAGGAACAAAAAGAGGCCCAAATTATGTGATTTCAGCTGTTTTTATGATTTTTTAGAAAAAACAGGTCCAAAACCAAAACACGCAAGGGCGGTTTGTCAAAACCAAATCCAGATCCAAAACACGAAGGAGATACAGATCCAAAAGACGGGTCAGTGCACATCCCTAATATGCATTAATTAATGTCTACATGGTTACATGTATTCATATAGATACTACTACATACATATTTCTTTTTTATAGTGAAAAACATGCTGACTATGTACCTATGCATCTGTATTCATATATACAGATGCATAGGTACATACTCATTAACTTATAGATCCACACACATACACTTTATATATATTGTGATTGAAGCACTGGAGAACTGTGGAATGGCTTTTATATCTGTCCCAGATTCCTGTCTTATGTCTTTTAAAACCCCCAGGAGAAGTCTGTTGGATAAAGCAGACTAGAAATGTCGGCTTCTGTGAAAAGCCGGAATGGGTCCTGGGCTTGTGGATGTGAGGAGAGGGAGGGCTCCATCTACAGGCCACTCCGGGTGTTGGGCCTTTCAGCCTGGCAGCAGGTCATTAGGGCTTGCACCTGGAAATGGCTGTGATAAGCTAGGTTTTGTTTTAGCTGAGGGTCTCATACCTGGGAGAGCAGGCCCGCAGGTTAGCTTGCTCTGAGACACTGTTGGCTACAAACCAGAAGGTACTGTGGACAGGGATTTATTTAGTGTTCTGTTAGTGAGGGAACTTACTGTCTAGTTAGTGCCCAGCCGGGCTAGGCATTATTGAAAGTTTTGTTTATTGATATTGCACAATAAAAACTGGTGCTGACCAGCTTGTACGAAAACCGACGACTGGAGTGCTATTTCCTGGGTGCTGTGTGTAAGGAGGTGTCCATCTACCCCAGGAGAGGGACCCCCTACCCCGACCTTATCACAATATATATATATATATATATATATATATTAGGGGTGAGCAGGTTCGGATTTCTGAAATCCGAACCCCCCCGAACCCCCCGATCCGAGGCCGATCCGAGTCAGGCTCGACTTTTCCCGCCTGACTCGGATCTGAAATCAAGGCAAAACGTCATCATCCCGCCTTCCGGGTCTCGCGGGTTTTGGATCCTATATAAGGTACCAGCGTCGGCACCATTTTCTCACTCGGCTGTGGACAGTGAAGAGGGAGGGTGGGAGTTAGGGCTGGCTGGGCTGTGTAGTGTAGTGTAGTGCAGTGTAGTGTTGTGCTGTGCTGTGCTGTGCTGTCCTGCTGTTGTCCATAGGGGCTGTGTCCACTCCTCCAAAGTCAATAGGGGCTGGCTGTGTTGTGCTGTGCTGCTGTTGTCCATAGGGGCTGTGTCCACTCCTCCAAAGTCCATAGGGGCTGGCTGTGTTGTGCTGTGCTGCTGTTATCCATAGGGGCTGTGTCCACTCCTCCAAAGTCCATAGGGGCTGGCTGGACTGTGTTGTGCAGTCAGTTGTCCATAGGGGCTGTGTCCACTCCAAAGTCCTGTGCAGTGTCCCAGTCCTAAAGGGGTGCTGTAGTGTTGTCAAGGGGGTGCTCTGTCCATTAGGGGTGCTCCCCTCAAGTGCAAAAAAATAAATATTTTTTCTGTGTTTGTGAATTGTGTGCGCAGTAGCCGCACGTGCATCAACAAAGTAGCACCAAGCATGCGCCTGTGTCATAAGTAAAGGGCCGGCTGGCTTGACCGTTAAAGGGTGCTGTAACCCCCAAAGGGCACTCCAAACAAAATAAAAAAATATTTTCTGTGTTTGTGAATTGTGTGCACTGTGGCTGCGCGTGCATCAACAAAGGAGCAGCGCCAAGCATGTGCCTGTGTCCCATAAGTAAAGGGCCGGCTGGCTTGTCCATTAAAGGGTGCTGTAACCCTCAAAGTGCACTCCACAAAAAATTAAAAATTCTCCTTTTTTTTCTGTCTTTGTGAATTGTGTGGGCTGTAGCTGCACCTGCATCCTCAAAGCAGCAACGACAAGCGTGCATCTGTCTTTTAAAGGGTGGTGTAACCCCCAAAGTGCACTCCAACAAAAATAAAACATTTTCTTCTGTGTTTGTGAATTGTCTGCACTGTACGTGCATCCTCAAAGCAGCAGTGCCAAGCGTGCATCTGTCTGTTGAAGGGTGGTGTAACCCTCAAAGTGCGCTCCACAAAGAATAAATAATTCTTCTTTTTTTTTCTGTCTTTGTGAAATGTGTGGGCTATAGCCGCACCTGCATCCTCAAAGCAGCAGCGACAAGCGTGCGTCTGTCTGTTAAAGGGTGGTGTAACCCTCAAAGTGCGCTCCACAAAGAATAAAAAATTATTTTTTTTCTGTCTTTGTGAATTGTGTGCACTGTTGCTGCACATGCATCAACAAAGGAGCAGCGCCAAGCGTGCGCCTGTGTCCCATAAGTAAAGAGCCAGCTGGCTCATTTCTTAAAGGGTGGTGTAACCCACAAAGTGCACTAGTCTACATCAAAAATAAAAAATTATTTTCTGTGTGTGTGTGCGCCTTAGCCGCACGTATATATCAATATAACATAAATGGAGGACCAAACTTTCTCCGATAAAAATAAAATAGGGAAAGATCAAGAACCACTTCCTCCTAGTGCTGAAGCTGCTGCCACTAGTCATGACATAGACGATAACATGCCATCAACGTCGTCTGCCAAGGCCGATGCCCAATGTCATAGTAGAGGGCACATACAATCCCAAATTACAAAGTTCAGGAAAATTACCTTAAAAAAAACATTTCAGTCATCTGAGGAGAAACGTAAACTTGCCAATATGCCATTTACGACACGGAGTGGCAAGGAACGGCTAAGGTCTTTCCCTATGTTCATGACTAGTGGTTCAGCTTCACATGACAATGGAAGCCCTCATCCCACTAAAAAAATCAAACAAGTTAAGCTGGCAAAAGAAGATATCACAAATCCCCAAGGAGAGTCCAAGTGTGGTGGCGGTTGCGATGCCTGACCTTCCCAGCACTGGACGGGAAGAAGTGGCTCTTTCCACCATTTACACGCCCCTTGCAAGTGCTGAAATGAGCACCCACAGTCCACTTGCTGATATGCAAATTGAAGATGTCACTGTTGAAGTACAACAGGATGAGGATACTGGTGTAGCTGGCGCTGAGGAGGAAGTTGGCGAGGAGGATTCTGATGGTGATGTGGTTTGTTTAAATCAGGCTCCGGGGGAGACAGTTGTTGTCCGTGGGATGAAAAAGTCCATCACTGTCATGCCTGGGCAGAAGACCAAACATTCCACCTCTTTGGTCTGGCAATATTTCTATCCAAATCCGGACAACAACTGTCTTGCCATATGTACCATATGTAAAGGTGAAATAAGTAGGGGTAGGGACGTTAACCACCTAGGACCATCCTCCCTTATACGGCACCTGCAGCACGTTCATAAAAAGTTATTGTCAAGTTCAGAAACTTTGGCTAAGACCGTAAGCAGTTCAGGGACACCTAAATCCCGTTGTTCTGTTGTATCCAAGCGCCTGCAAACCACACCGTCAACTCCCTCCTCGTCAATTTCCTTCTTAGTCAGGATCGGAAGTAGTCCTGCAGGCCCTGTCACTGGCATGACTGACTCTCCTATCCGGGATTCCTCCGGAGGATCCTGTATTGTGACGCCTACTGCTGCAGCTGCTGCTGTTGCTGCTGCTGGGAGTCGTTCATCATCCCAGAGAGGAAGTAGGAACACCACTACTTTTACTAAACAATTGACCCTCCAACAGTCCTTAGCGAGGAGGATGAAGTATGACAGCAGTCATCCTGAAGCAAAACGTATAACTGAGGCCTTGACTGCTATGTTGGTGTTAGACGTGCATCCGGTATCCGCCATTAGTGCAGTGGGATTTAGACAATTGATGTAGGTAGTGTGTCCCCAGTTCCAAATCCCATCTAGATTCCACTTCACTAGGCAGGCGATACCAAGACTGTACAGAAACATCAGAAAAAGTGTCCTCAGTGTCCTGAAAAATGCGGTTGTACCCAATGTCCACTTAACCACGGACATGTGGACAAGTGGAACAGGGCAAACTAAGGACTATATGACTGTGACAGCCCACTGGGTAGATGTATCACCTTACGCAGCAAAAACAGCAGCGTCACCAGTAGCAGCATCTCAGAAATGCCAGCTCGTTCCAAGGCAGGCTACGCTGTGTATCACCGGTTTCAGTAAGAGGCACACCACCGACAACCTCTTAGAGAAACTGAGGGAAATCATTGCTCAGTGGCTTACCCCACTTAGACTCTCCTGGGGATTTGTGATATCTGACAACGCCACCAATATTGTGCGGGCATTACATCTGGGCAAATTCCAGCATGTCCCATGTTTTGCTCACACAATAAACTTGGTGGTGCAGAATTTTCTGAAAAGCGACAGGGGCGTGCAGGAGACGCTTTGGGTGGCCCGAAAAAATTTCTGCCCACTTTCGCCATTCAGCAACTGCGTGCCGAAGACTGGAGCGCCAGCAAACACTCTTGAACCTGCCCTGCCTTCACCTGAAGCAAGAGGTTGTGACGCGGTGGAACTCAACCCTCTATATGCTTCAGAGGATGGAGGAGCAGCAAAAGGCCATTCAAGCCTATACTTCCACCTATGACATAAGCAAAGGAGGGGGTATGCAATATGCACCTGACTCAAGCGCAGTGGAGAATGATTCCCGTGTTGTGCAAGGTTCTCCAGCCCTTCGAACTTGCCACACGTGAAGTCAGTTCAGACACAGCCAGCTTGAGTCAGGTCATTCCCCTCATCAGGCTTTTGCAGAAGCAGCTGGAGAAAGTGAAGGAGGAGCTAAGACGGAGTGATTCCGCTCGGCATGTGGGACTTGTGGATGAAGTCCTTCATTCACTTTGCCAGGATTCCAGGGTGGTCAATCTGTTGAAATCAGACCACTACATTTTGGCCACCGTGCTCGATCCTAGGTTTAAAGCCTATGTGGTGTCTCTCTTTCCGGCGGCACAAGCCTGCAGAGGTGCAAAGAACTGCTGGTGAAAACACTGTCAGCTGAAGCGGAACGTGACACGTCAATAGCTCCTTCTTCATTTTCTCTCGCAACTGGGGCTGCCAGGAAAAAACTTAGGTATCCTAAGCAACCCACTGGCGGTGATGCAGGGCAGGAAGGACCAAGTTTGGACATCTGGTCCAGACTGAAGGACCTGGCAACAATTTCTGACATGTCTTCTGTCACTGCATATGATACTGTCACCATTGACAGAATGGTGGAGGATTACATCAGTGACAGCATCCAAGTAGGCATGTCAGACAGTCCGTACCTGTACTGACAGGAAAAAGAGGCAATTTGGAGGCTCCTGTACAAACTGGCTCTATTTTACCTGAGTTGCCCCCCCTCCAGTGTGTACTCCGAAAGAGTGTTTAGTGCAGCCGGGAACCTTGTCAGCGAAAGGCGTAGGAGGTTGCTTCCACAAAATGTGCAGAAGATGATGTTCATAAAAATTAATTAATAACTCTTCTAGGGAGCCCAGCCTCCAGAACGTACAGAGGGACCTGTGGTGGTGGATTCCAGCGGGGACGAGTTAATACTCTGTGAGAATGAGGATGTACACAACACTGAAGAGGGTGAGGAATCGGTGGATGAGGAGGATGAGGATGACATCTTGCCTCCGTAGAGCCAGTTTGTACAGGGACAGATTAATTGCCAGCTTGTTTTGTGGGGGCCCAAAAGAACCAATCATTTCAGCCACAGTCGTGTGGCAGACCCTGGTGCTGAAATGATTGGTTTGCTAAAGTGTGCATGTCCTGTTTATACAACATAAGGGTGGGTGGGAGGGCCCAAGGACAATTCCATCTTGCACCTCCTTTTTTATTTGCATTATGTACTGTTTGGGGCCTAGTTTTTCAAACTGCCATCCTGTCTGCAACTGCAGTGTCACTCCTAGATGGGCCACGTGTTTGTGCCGCCCACTCGTGTTGCTTAGCATAGTCATCCAGCTACCTCGGTGCAACCTTTTGGACATAAAAACACTATTGTGAGGTGTGAGGTGTTCATAATAGACTGGAAATGAGTGGAAATTAAGGTTATTGAGGTTAATCATAGCATAAGAGCAGAAAACCCCACAAATTCTGTGATTTTAGCTGTTTTTATGCTTTTTTAAAAAGAAAATCCAAATCCAAAACACAAAACCTAGAACCCAAAACACGGAGGGTGGTTTTGGCAAAACCAATCCAGATCCAAAACACGAAGAAAGATCCAGATCCAAAACCAAAACACGAAAAGTGGCTGGTGCACACCCCTAATATGTATATATATATGTATGTATGTTTGTATATATATGTATGTATGTATATATACTCTGTGTGTGTGTGTGTGTGTGTATATGTATATATATCCAGAAATACGACCGGCACTCCACACAACTTAAGGAATACCCGGGTGCTCACCCATGCAGCGAATTTGCTCCAACATAAATCCATAAAATATGTATATTTGTGTGAAACCGCTGCTGCTTGTTTAGTTATACTTTAGTACATAGGTAGGTACTAGGGGTGAGCGGGTTCGGATTTCTGAAATCCGAACCCCCCCGAGCCCCCCCGATCCGAGGCCGATCCGAGTCAGGCTCGACTTTTCCCGCCTGACTCGGATCTGAAATCGAGGCAAAACGTCATCATCCCGCCTTCCGGGTCTCGCGGGTTTTGGATCCTATATAAGGTACCCGCGTCGGCACCATTTTCTCACTCGGCTGTGGACAGTGAAGAGGGAGGGTGGGAGTTAGGGCTGGCTGGGCTGTGTAGTGTAGTGTAGTGTAGTGCAGAGTAGTGTTGTGCTGTGCTGTGCTGCGCTGTGCTGCTGTTGTCCACTACTTCAAAGTCCATAGGGGCTGGCTGTGTTGTGCTGTGCTGCTGTTGTTAATAGGGGCTGTGTCCACTACTTCAAAGTCCATAGGGGCTGGCTGGACTGTGTTGTGCAGTCAGTTCTCCATAGGGGCTGTGTCCACTCCAAAGTCCTGTGCAGTGTCCCAGTCCTAAAGGGGTGCTGTAGTGTTGCCCAGGGGGTGCTCTGTCCATCAGGGGTGCTCCCCCCAAGTGCTAAAAAAATAATATTTTTTGTGTGTTTGTGAATTGTGTGCGCAGTAGCCGCACGTGCATCAACAAAGTAGTGCCAAGCGTGCGCCTGTGTCATAAGTGAAGGGCCGGCTGGCTTGACCGTTAAAGGGTGCTGTAACCCCCAAAGTACACTCCAGTCCAAACTAAAAAAAAAATTATTTTCTGTGTTTGTGAATTGTGTGCGCAGTAGCCGCATGTGCATCAACAAAGTAGTGCCAAGCGTGCGCCTGTGTCATAAGTAAAGGGCCGGCTGGCTTGACCGTTAAAGGGTGCTGTAACCCCCAAAGTACACTCCAGTCCAAACCAAAAAAAAAATTATTTTCTGTGTTTGTGAATTGTGTGCGCAGTAGCCGCACGTGCATCAACAAAGTAGTGCCAAGCGTGCGCCTGTGTCATAAGTAAAGGGCCGGCTGGCTTGACCGTTAAAGGGTGCTGTAACCCCCAAAGTACACTCCAGTCCAAACCAAAAAAAAAAATATTTTCTGTGTTTGTGAATTGTGTGCGCAGTAGCCGCACGTGCATCAACAAAGTAGTGCCAAGCGTGCGCCTGTGTCATAAGTAAAGGGCCGGCTGGCTTGACCATTAAAGGGTGCTATAACCCCCAAAGTACACTCCAGTCCAAACCAAAAAAAAAATTATTTTCTGTGTTTGTGAATTGTGTGCGCAGTAGCCGCACGTGCATCAACAAAGTAGTGCCAAGCGTGCGCCTGTGTCATAAGTAAAGGGCCGGCTGGCTTGACCATTAAAGGGTGCTGTAACCCCCAAAGTACACTCCAGTCCAAACCAAATAAAAAATTATTTTCTGTGTTTGTGAATTGTGTGCGCAGTAGCCGCACGTGCATCAACAAAGTAGTGCCAAGCGTGCGCCTGTGTCATAAGTAAAGGGCCGGCTGGCTTGACCGTTAAAGGGTGCTGTAACCCCCAAAGTACACTCCAAACCAAAAAAATTATTTTCTGTGTTTGTGAATTGTGTGCGCAGTAGCCGCACGTGCATCAACAAAGTAGTGCCAAGCGTGCGCCTGTGTCATAAGTAAAGGGCCGGCTGGCTTGACTGTTAAAGGGTGCTGTAACCCCCAAAGTACACTCCAGTCCAAACCAAAAAAAAAATTTTTTTCTGTGTTTGTGAATTGTGTGCGCAGTACCCGCACGTGCATCATCAAAGGAGCAGCGCCAAGCGTGCGCCTGTGTCCCATAAGTAAAGAGCCGGCTGGCTCATTTCTTAAAGGCTGGTGTAACCCACAAAGTGCACTACTCTCCAGCAAAAATAAAAAAATATTTTCTGTGTTTAGCCACACGTATATATCAAATCGATATAACATAAATGGAGGACCAAACTTTCTCTGATAAAAATAAAATAGAGAAAGATCAAGAACCACTTCCTCCTAGTGCTGAAGCTGCTGCCACTAGTCATGACATAGACGATAACATGCCATCAACGTCGTATGCCAAGGCCGATGCCCAATGTCATAATAGAGGGCACATACAATCCCAAATGACAAAGTTCAGGAAAATGACCTTGAAAAAAACATTTAAATCAGCTGAAGAGAAACGTAAACTTGCCAATATGCCATTTACGACACGGAGTGGCAAGGAACGGCTAAGGTCGATCCCTAGTATGTTCATGATTAGTGGTTCAGCTTCACATGACGATGGAAGCCCTCCTCCCACTAAAAAAATCAAAAGAGTTAAGCTGGCAAAAGCACAGCGAAGAACTGTGCGCTCTAAGAAGATATCACAAATCCCCAAGGAGAGTCCAAGTGTGGTGGTGGTTGCGATGCCTGACCTTCCCAGCACTGGACGGGAAGAGGTGGCTCTTTCCACCATTTGCACGCCCCCTGCAAGTGCTGAAAGGAGCACCCACAGTCCACTTGCTGATATGCAAATTGAAGATGTCACTGTTGAAGTACAACAGGATGAGGATACTGGTGTAGCTGGCGCTGAGGAGGAAGTTGGCGAGGAGGATTCTGATGGTGATGTGGTTTGTTTAAATCAGGCTCCGGGGGAGACAGTTGTTGTCCGTGGGATGAAAAAGCCCATCACGGTCATGCCTGGGCAGAAGACCAAACATTCCACCTCTTTGGTCTGGCAATATTTCTATCCAAATCCGGACAACAACTGTCTTGCCATATGTACCTTATGTAAAGGTGGAATAAGTAGGGGTAGGGACGTTAACCACCTAGGAACATCCTCCCTTATACGGCACCTGCAGCGCGTTCATAATAAGTTACTGTCAAGTTCAGAAACTTTGGCTAAGATCGTAAGCAGTCCAGGGACACCTACATCCCATTGTCCTGTTGTATCCAAGCGCCTGCAAACCACACCGTCAACTCCCTCCTCGTCAATTTCCTCCTTAGTCAGGATCGGAAGTAGTCCTGCAGGCCATGTCACTGGCATGACTGACTCTCCTATCCGGGATTCCTCCGGAGGATCCTGCATTGCTACGCCTCCTGCTGCCGCTGCTGCTGTTGCTGCTGCTGGGAGTCGTTCATCATCCCAGAGAGGAAGTAGGAACACCACTACTTTTACTAAACAATTGACCCTCCAACAGTCCTTAGCGAGGAGGATGAAGTACGACAGCAGTCATCCTGAAGCAAAACGTATAACTGAGGCCTTGACTGCTATGTTGGTGTTAGACGTGCGTCCGGTATCCGCCATCAGTGCAGTGGGATTTAGACAATTAATGGAGGTAGTGTGTCCCCGGTTCCAAATCCCGTCTAGATTCCACTTCACTAGGCAGGCGATACCGAGACTGTACAGAAACGTCAGAAAAAGTGTCCTCAGTGTCCTGAAAAATGCCGTTGTACCCAATGTCCACTTAACCACGGACATGTGGGCAAGTGGAACAGGGCAGACTATGGACTATATGACTGTGACAGCCCACTGGGTAGATGTATCACCTTACGCAGCAACAGCAGCAGCGTCACCAGTCGCAGCATCTCAGAAACGCCAGCTCGTTCCAAGGCAGGCTACGCTGTGTATCACCGGTTTCAGTAAGAGGCACACCGCCGACAACCTCTTAGAGAAACTGAGGGAAATCATCGCTCAGTGGCTTACCCCACTTAGGCTCTCCTGGGGATTTGTGATATCTGACAACGCCACCAATATTGTGCGGGCATTACATCTGGGCAAATTCCAGCATGTCCCATGTTTTGCTCACACAATAAACTTGGTGGTGCAGAATTTTCTGAAAAGCGACAGGGGCATGCAGGAGACGCTTTGGGTGGCCCGAAAAATTTCTAGCCACTTTCGCCATTCAGCGACTGCGTGCCGAAGACTGGAGCGCCAGCAAACACTCTTGAACCTGCCCCGCCATCACCTGAAGCAAGAGGTTGTGACGCGGTGGAACTCAACCCTCTATATGCTTCAGAGGATGGAGGAGCAGCAAAAGGCCATTCAAGCCTATACATCCACCTATGACATAGGCAAAGGAGGGGGTATGCACCTGACTCAAGCGCAGTGGAGAATGATTTCCGTGTTGTGCAAGGTTCTCCAGCCCTTCGAACTTGCCACACGTGAAGTCAGTTCAGACACTGCCAGGTTGATTCAGGTCATTCCCCTCATCAGGCTTTTGCAGAAGCAGCTGGAGAAAGCTAAGACGGAGCGATTCCGCTCGGCATGTGGGACTTGTGGATGAAGCCCTTCATTCGCTTTGCCAGGATTCCAGGGTGGTCAATCTGTTGAAATCAGACCACTACATTTTGGCCACCGTGCTCGATCCTAGGTTTAAAGCCTATGTGGTGTCTCTCTTTCCGGCCGACACAAGCCTGCAGAGGTGCAAAGACCTGCTGGTGAACACACTGTCAGCTGAAGCGGAACGTGACACGTCAACAGCTCCTTCTTCATTTTCTCCCGCAACTGGGGCTGCCAGGAAAAACTTAGGTATCCTAAGCAACCCGCTGGCGGTGATGCAGGGCAGGCAGGACCAAGTTTGGACATCTGGTCCGGACTGAAGGACCTGGCAACAATTTCTGACATGTCTACTGTCACTGCATATGATGCTGTCACCATTGACAGAATGGTGGAGGATTACATCGGTGACAGCATCCAAGTAGGCATGTCAGACAGTCCATACCTGTACTGGCAGGAAAAAGAGGCAATTTGGAGGCCCCTGTACAAACTGGCTCTATTTTACCTGAGTTGCCCCCCTCCAGTGTGTACTCCGAAAGAGTGTTTAGTGCAGCCGGGAACCTTGGCAGCGAAAGGCGTAGGAGGTTGCTTCCACAGAATGTGGAGAAGATGATGTTCATCAAAATGAATTATCAGCTCTTCCAGGGAGACCAGCCTCCAGAACGTACAGAGGGACCTGTGGTGGTGGATTCAAGTGGGGACGAGTTAATACTTTGTGAGGATGAGGATGTACACACTGAAGAGGGTGAGGAATCAGTGGATGAGGAGGATGAGGATGACATCTTGCCTCCGTAGAGCCAGTTTGTGCAGGGACAGATTAATTGCCAGCTTGTTTTGTGGGGGCCCAAACGAACCAATCATTTCAGCCACAGTCGTGTGGCAGACCCTGGCGCTGAAATGATTGGTTTGTTAAAGTGTGCATGTCCTGTTTATACAACATAAGGGTGGGTGGGAGGGCCCAAGGACAATTCCATCTTGTACCTCTTTTTTTTCTTTGCATTATGTACAGTTTGGGGCCTAGTTTTTCAAACTGCCATCCTGTCTGCCACTGCAGTATCACGCCTAGATGGGTCACGTGTTTGTGCCGCCCACTCGTGTCGCTTAGCATAGTCATCCAGCTACCTCGGTGCAACCTTTTGGACATAAAAACACTATTGTGAGGTGTGAGGTGTTCAGAATAGACTGGAAATGAGTGGAAATTAAGGTTATTGAGGTTAATAATAGCATAGGAGCAGAAAAACCTACAAATTCTGTGTTTTTAGATGTTTTTATGCTTTTTTTAAAAAAAATACAGATCCAAAACACAAAACCCAGAACCCAAAACCCGGAAGGGTGGTTTTGGCAAAACCAATCCAGATCCAAAACACGAAGAAAGATCCAGATCCAAAACCAAAACACAAAACACAAAACACGAAAAGTGGCCGGTGCACACCCCTAGTAGGTACACAAATCCTCATAAACATAATTAAAAACACACGCATAGAGATACTCATATACTATAAACAGGTACACATATGTTTAGAAATACAGAAATGCTATTACTTAAGTACATACCTGTTACATGATACAAAATTCTCATTATCTGCCCTGGCTCCGCACCTCCTCGCTGTCCGTCATGTCTTCCCTGTAAGAAGAGGGGAGGAGAGGAGATTTGATGGGGAAGGGCGTCTGCTCTGGTTTTACAGCGGACGTCAGCGGCACGCTGTGACAGTGAGCTATAAGACAGATGTGTGGAGCAACGGGCCATAGTGTGGTCGGGCATAGTGGAGGCTGATAAGACCCCAGCCGCCGCCAATCCCATGTTAAAGAAAGATGTCTCATTCAGAGACATTCTTTATTTTATTTTCTGATTGGAGTAGATTATGCGGCGCCCTCTGGTGGCCGACGCTCTAGGCTGCTGCCTAAAGCCGCCTACTGATAGCGTCGGCCCTGCTGGGGTGTTTAAAGGCAGCACATTACGGTGGACATTTATATGATATTATAAATGGGAAGTTGGGGGGATAGGGTTGCTGTCTATGGGTTTCACTAGTGACAACATTCTTTTTTCTGTAGTGATACTTATATTTATTTATTTTATTTATTTATTTTTTGTCTTGAGAGAGGGACTCTGGAGTGTGATATTAGCCACTCCATCCAGCTCAATGCCAGGGTCATAATAACAGTGGGCCTGATTCAGAGCCGCTCGTAAGCGGCCGCTCATTCGCTCCGAGTGATGTTCGCACATCTTCGCATGCGTATGGGTCGTAATGCGCATGCGCCAACCAGTCATTGCTGTCAGAAATCGAGCGCTCACAAAATAGCGAATGCCTGCTAATTTGAGTGACAGGATGAGGCGTTTGTGGGTGGTAACAGGGGAAGGTGCTTGAAAACGGGGAGTGGAGATCCGAACGCAGGCGTGCCAAACGGTCAAAACGGGCATTTTAAGGGTGTGCATAATTAACAAAGCAGCGTCATCGGCCACGTCACTTGGTTGTCTCTTAGCCTGAACTGTTCGCATGATTGCGGTAGGAAAATCCTACCACAAGCACTGCGAGCAGTTCAGACGCCTTTCGATGTACTCGATTAATCTAATAAATAGCGGAGATGATGTATGATGCGAACGGCCAGGGGGCGTCTTTACAAAATATGCGAGCGCATATTTCGTTTGCTCGCTCAGACATAGAGGTCGTCAACAGACCGCAAAGAGCGAGCGCTCTATTAAAATATCCGGCCCCTTTTTCTGAACGAGCGAGCGCAAATAGCATCCGGCTCTGAATCAGGCCCAGTGTTCCTATTGTATGCATGTAGAATGACTTTTACTGAATTCCCAGGGACAATAATTACCCTCCATTCGAAGTGACCTCCCCAGAGGTTGCTACTGTCCCTCAATATACTGCATAGTACCAGTCTTCTGTATACATCTTTCATGCACTATATTCAACATGGACACACTGACTCTTAGGTAATGTTCTGGAATAAGGACTCGACATTGGGTAACAATAATCGGCCCTAACTTGCTACGTATTGCAAAATTCCAGTCTCCTGCATACAATATGCATGTACTGTGTTCTGGGCTGGGCTTTTTTTATTTTACAAAAGCCTAGGGTGTGAGGTCCTGGGACGTGAGTAATGTGGAGGTAGGGGGGCGGTAGGCTAAAGCTTTGCCTAGGGTGCTGAGAAACCTTGCACTGGCCCTGTATGGGTGACCCGCTGACCACACGTACACTGGCTGCAGTGACCCCCCGACACTGACATCTCAAATAGGCAGGCAAATTTAAATGCCCGCTCAGTTGTGATGTCAGCCCAGACACACTGAGTGGCCGATTGGTAAGTGTGTATAACTTCCTAATCGGCCGCTAGGATGGCAGATCGGAAGGTTTGTGCCGACTTATCATCAAAATCACCTAATGTGTACACACTATGTTGTACTGTGAGTGCTCCCAGTTGGTCGTCAGTCGCATCGTCAGGTCGGCCCTACATGCAGCTCAGTCTGAAATTGCGACTAACGACCCCATGCAGTGGGATACAGCTGGTGCTGATATATCGGGCGGTCTGGCACAGGATCATTTAATGTGTATTGACTACCCGATATGTTGGGTATCGCTCGTGCTGTCATCCATATAATCGAGAGGCACACGCATCATTTAGTGCAGTGTTGGCTAACCTTGACACTCCAGCTGTTGTGGAACTATATATCCCAGCATGCCCTGCCACAGTTTTAGCATGCCCTAATAGCAAAACTGTAGCAGTGCATGCTGGGTTATGTAGTTCCATAACAGCTGGAGTGTCAAGGTTAGCCAACACTGGTTTAGTGTGTACCCAGCTTTACACTTGTGATCACACAGATTCCATGGTCATGTAGTATAACGCACAGAATAATTTCTGCCGACCAGATATTGCAGTGCAGCATGATGTTAAAGGCTGCAAATAATCTCTCACATAGGGGCCTATTCATTATCACTTAATTTCTACAAATGCAGGTGAAAATTAACATTTTCACCTACTTTTGTAGAATTTAAGGTCGAGGCTATTCATTAGAAAGGTATCTTTCAGCCCTGATTTGGCCCACTGTCGCCATACACTAGTATGGGGACCTAAATTTATCAAGCACCGAAAATACTATATTTTCGGAGCTTGACTATGGGAGCATTCACCATCTCCAGATGGCATTTGCTCCCACACACCTGCTCCTTCTCTATGAGAAGAAGTCCCGGCTTGTGAAGAGGGATCCTTTCGGATCCCTCCCCCGCTGTCCGGCTCCTTTCGCCGGATGCAAGGGCATTGTGCTCGTACTAGCACTGCCAAGTCAGACTCAGTAGTGCCAAGTTTCACTGGAAAGAAGCAGTGAAAGCGTTTGAGGAGACGGCTGATTTTCGGATCAGCTGTCTCAGTGCCAGAATAAGTATGTTAGTTATCGGGATCCTCCCCGATAATTAATGTAATGAATAGACACCATGGTCTTAAATATTTGAATGATCTCCTGGTCTGTCAATGATTCCAGTGTCATTATTTAACTAAAAAAAAAACACAAAATCAGGGCGCTGTACTAACAAGAAAGGAATCGAGTGATAATAATAATAAAATAATAGTGATAATAATATTAATCATGGACTAATAACAGTACTTATTAACAGGAAATACTTAATTTAAGAGACAATACAAAGATAAATCAGATAGGTCTCAGATGACTGCTGCTGCCGATAGAGGAGCTGACCCTCTTAAACAACATGGAAAAAAACACAAAATGGAAGCGCTATCCCTGAGAACCTTAATAATAGGTGTAATATTTTCAACTAAATCAGTGTTGAATTAACACAATAAACATTAGATGAGCTGGTAATTGATAGACAATTCCATGAGCAGATCAATAAAAAAAACTTTATATAAGAAGAAAAATGTAAAAACCAAAATAATAAATGAAGATAAATTAGAAAACACAGAAAGTAAATGAACATTTAAAGATAAAATCCAAATGAAATTGAATACACATAAATTACAGTAATAATAATAATAAACATCAATTGGCTTAAAACCATCTAATTAATAGTGTAGCAAATTCATGTAATAGTAGCTTGCTGAATTTAGCTTAGGAAATAAACCTGTAACCCAAGTTTGAACAAATGCCTTTGGCAGCAACTAAATTGCCACACACTTTCAATAAGCTGCAACAATGTTGCGAGTCAATGTCAATAGAAAGCTGAAATTTTAGTTAGAAGCATTCAATGTGTTGAATAGCTGTATTCGGCAAGTTGTAATAGTAGCCACCGGTAGTGAAGGGGTTTATAGAAAACAGGTGTACACCTAATGCACATAAAATGACACCGGGATTTAAAACTAAGGGCCTGATTCAGACCCACTCGCGAGCGGCTGTCCGCTCGCAAGTGGGTCGATGTTCTGGACTGAGCATGCGCACGACGGAGGGAGCTCCGTCGTGCGCATGCGCCAGACGCGACGAGCGAAGGAAAGTCCTTCGCTCGTTGTGTCCGATCAAAGGGGGCGTGCTGTCAATGTTGATTGACAGCACGCCCCCTTTGGTAGGCGTGCCGGGGGCGTGCCTCCCTGACGGGGGCGTTCCCACGGGAACGCCTCCCGTCAGAAGCCGGCCCACTGACATCACTAGTGATGTCAGCGGGAGTGATTTTGGCTCTGATAGAGCCAAAATCACTCCGGAGCTTGCGGTTGAAAACCTCAACCGCAGGCTCCGGCTCGCAGTTTCGATGGTCGCGATGGTCACGACCATCGCGGCCATCAAAATGCACGCTCGTATAGCCTGTGGGTGGTGACCCACAGCTATACGAGCGTCCAGGAGGACGCTCCATTTTCATGGAGACCGGCCCTCATTCAGAGCGTGCGCTCTGCTCAGAGCGTACGGCTCTGAATGAGGGCCTAAATCCCTATAACACCGCTGATGTAATCCCGATTCTGCCTGTATGGGAGTCCCAATTGGAGTACAGGGACAGTACATATACAATGTCCTTGCAAGCGGACACTCTGGAGCCAGTGATTAATTCGGCCACCGTGGAAAATAATAATATGGTACCTCAGTGTCCAATTAGCGGGTTCCACAGCCTCCGGCCATCCAGGATGTATCCTTACCAAGTGCACTCGTGACCACCTAGTTGTTGTCTGTCAGCGCTCTTTAGTTGATCAGCGGGACAGTAGTAACTGCAACGTGTGTCCTGGAACTCCTAGTCCGGCTCCAGTCAGGCTCCGGTGTGAATGAAATTAGCCCACGTGGGGTTCAGCTATGCAGTAACTGCAGCATGTGTCCAGGAACTCCTAGTCCGGCTCCAGTCAGGCTGCGGTGTGAATGAAATTAGCCCACGTGGGGTTCAGCTGTGCAGAGTCAGCAAACGGGGGTTGTGAGCTTGACGCGTTTCTCGGCACTTGCCGTTTCTTCAAGAAGCCATTATTTAACTGAATTCTGCGTCTCTTTGGTATCTATGCAGCACATAATGTTGTTCCTCTTTCTCTTTCTTCCTCCTCCATATGGTGTATAGCAGTGGTCGCCAACCTTAATTGGGATGTGAGCTACTCGGGAAAAATAAACTTCCTGAAGAGCTACTAATATTTTTGAATTTTTTTAAAAAAAATCTGCCAAATAACCGAAAAATGTAAGAAAGAAGTGTTTCATAGAAAACAACAATTAATTTCATTAATACAGTGATATTGTTGCACATTTCACTTTTAATTACCAGCTCCAAGGAGGTAAGTACAGTAGTGGAGCAAAAGATATAGGCAGGGCTGCTGTGTGATTTTTCGGCAGGGCTGGGCAGGAATCACACACCCCAAATGCAGTTGACTCCTGTGATGTCCTGATGGTGTCCATCACGTATTGTGTCGCCCTATGGCAATCACCTGATGCGCTTCCCCGTCGCTCCATCCACGGCTTTGTCAGAGGTCACTTCCTCCTAGTTGACTCAGCTGTACTGCAGCTAGGAGAGCTGCCCAAATTATGTCCGGGTTAGAGACCACTGCTGTATAGCACCAAATAGTATATAGAGGCATGTCAAACTCAAAATCCCAATTGGGCCAAATAATCAAGGTCTAAGATTGTATGGGCTGCAAAAAAAAGAAAGAGTCTTATATGCAATAATACCAATGTAGTTTGGGGATGCAAGCGACCCACGGGCCTCGAGTTTGACACATCTGCTGTATAGCAAACAAGTCTAGAACACTAGCCATCTCACAAGTCATCACCATTTTTAAACACCCTCAGTAACAGAAAGGTCTGATCCACGTCGGAAATACAAATCTCTTTTTCGGGTTGACTTGCTGTTTTGCAAACTGCCGCTTGATACATTGCACAATTTTTATTCTGTCCATTTATAAAAATGTAGAAGGCTGTTTCTGAACTGAGGCTTTCAAACAATGTGCATTGGTGGGTGATTTTGCCTTTAGTAGATCCCACAATTTACAAATCATATATAAAACCGACAAAAAAAACATGAGCTTTGGTAAAACTGCACTTAGGTAAATCTCCCCTTTACATACAGTACACAGATAAATTGATATCCACAGAGAACAGAGAAGCATGGAACCACATAGATGAAAGGTAACACAGAAAACAGTCACAAAGATATATATAATACAGAAAATGTATAAAGGAAATGGCTCATATAGAACACCAAAGTCTACTGTATCACCTAATTAAACTATTTTGTTGTGTTTCTTTCAGACTTTTTGGTAAGTACTATGCTTGTGGGCTCTGGTTACTGTTCTAGCTAACCTGATACTGCTCTGATTTCATGCTTCACTTACTAACACCACTTGTGTGAAGCAGCTCTCATCTTCCTCTCCTGTTGCTGACCCGACATACCTGATGTTTCCCTGATCTTCCAATTTCCAATTCCAGTAACTAGCTCAGCTTGTATTGCATGTCTCCTGATACTAGAATTGCAGCCTGTAGATGACCTTTTACACTTTATTAGTATGCATTAAAAGACCAACTAAACACATCTACAATAGTACTAAGGGGCTGATTCAGCAGTGTACGCAATTGCAACTACTTATGCAGATTGGCCGATTGTTCAGCACTGCGCATGCGATTCCACCGCACTGCGATCGCGTATGCACATAGAAATTCATCGCAGTGTGAGTGACAGAGTATGGGCCTGATTCAGAGGCGCATGCTATTTGCGTGTGCTCGCTCTGTTTCAGGGCGTCCCTATTTTTTTTTATTCAGGCCGCTCACACAGCTTGTGCGAGCGGCCTTGCAATGGTCGCGATTATCTCAACCATTGGAATTGCGAGGAGACTCTTGTGGTAGGGTCTCAGCACTTGCAATGCCAAGGGGACTTCCAGCTCTAATAGAGCCAGAAGTCCACTACTGACATCACGAGTGATGTCAGTAGGGCCGCCAACAAATAGCAGGCGTTCCTTCGGGAATGCATCCATTTGTTCTTCCACCCCCCCTACCCGCCTACAAAACGGGGCGAGCTGTCGATCAACATTGTCAGCCACCCCGTTTTGCTGCGAGCTCCGGAGCGACTGAATGTCTCACTCGGTACGGGGCTTGCGCACGCGCGTTGTGCACGCCAACGTCGACGTGCTTGCGTGTGCAGTGTGCTTGCGAGCGGGTCTGAATCAGGTCCTGTGACCGTTTGGGGGCAGTGATGTGATGGAGAAACTCAGACATGCCTGTTCGTTTGAACACTGTTTCATTGGCGTGCATAAATTATCCACTGCGATGGCATACGCAGCTTGTGTACTCACTGTGTGCGACGAGACTTGCAATTTCTGTGACGGGTCAGAGCTGCTGTAATTGTGCGTGATGGGCCGATGTGCTTCGATGTTACCGATGTATACGCAGGATGTGAGAAAGCAGTAGTGGGCATCTCTATGCTGGCTGAGCTGTGGCAGACATTAGCATATTTTTGCCACTGCGATCGCAACTGCGATCCAAACTGAATCAGGTGTTAAAACTTTATGGGCCTCATTCAGCAGCGGTCGCAATTGCAACTGCGGCAGACATTAGCATATTTTCGCAGCTGCATTGAGTGTGATTATGCAGCTGCGATCATAATTGCGATCCATACTGAATCAGGCCCTATATCTCCTTCATGATTTCAGATATTCTCTACTCTTATGGGTTCAATTGCCAGGTTTCCAACTTTTCAGTACTTCAGTTTCAGAGTAAATTACTGATTTTTATGGTCATTATATGCAGAAAAAGGTAGAAATAATAGGTAGTTTTTTTTTAAGATTTAACCTACTTATTTTTTCAGCTCAGCGACACATGTCCAAAATGTCTTGTTCTTTTAAAATTAGAGGAATTTAATGTGTATTTAATATATTTTGCTATAGTTTATTTTACCTTTCTTTGATTTATATATTTATATATTTGATTTATATATTTATATATTTCATATTTTCCAGACTTTAAAGAAAGCAATAATAGTTCCATTGTGTATTATGAAGCAGTTACTAAAAGTTTACCCATTAATTCTGCAGAGACAGCAGTTTCCACATGGGGAGTGGTATATTAGATCATCATGCATCAGGTCGACAGTGACCATCTCGACATTCATCATGTCTACACTGATGACATTTCAAGAGGCGGTTTTGGTAAGTATTTAAACTAGGGGTGTGCACCGGCCACTTTTCGAGTTTTGTGTTTGGATCTGGATCTTTCTTTGTGTTTTGGATCTGGATTGGTTTTGCCAAAACCACCCTTCCGTGTTTTGGGTTCTGGGTTTTGTGTTTTGGATCTGTATTTTTTTTTTAAAAAAGCATAAAAACAGCTAAAATCACAGAATGTGTGGGTTTTTCTGCTCCTATGCTATTATTAACCTCAATAACCTTAATTTCCACTCATTTCCAGTCTATTCTGAACACCTCACACCTCACAATAGTGTTTTTATGTCCAAAAGGTTGCACCGAGGTAGCTGGATGACTATGCTAAGCGACACGAGTGGGCGGCAAAAACACGTGGCCCATCTAGGAGTGACACTGCAGTGGCAGACAGGATGGCAGTTTGAAAAACTAGGCCCCAAACAGTACATAATGCAAAGTAAAAAAAGAGGTGCAAGATGGAATTGTCCTTGGGACCTCCCACCAACCCTTATGTTGTATAAACAGGACATGCACACTTTAACAAACCAATCATTTCAACGCCAGGGTCTGCCACACGACTGTGGCTGAAATGATTGGTTCGTTTGGGCCCCCACAAAACAAGCTGGCAATTAATCTGTCCCTGCACAAACTGGCTCTACCGAGGCAAGATGTCGTCCTCATCCTCCTCATCCACTGATTCCTCATCCTCTTCAGTGTTGTGTACATCCTCATCCTCACAGAGTATTAATTCGTCCCCGCTGGAATCCATCACCACAGATCCCTCTGTACATTCTGGAGGCTGGTCTCCCTGGAAGAGTTGATAATTAATTTTTCTGAACATCATCTTCTCCACATTTTGTGGAAGCAACCTCCTATGCCTTTTGCTGACAAGGTTCCCGGCTGCACTAAACACTCTTTCGGAGTACACACTGGAGGGGGGGCAACTCAGGTAAAATAGAGCCAGTTTGTACAGGGCCTCCAAATTGCTTCTTTTTCCTGTCAGTACAGATACAGACTGTCTGACATGCCTACTTGGATGCTGTCACCGTTGTAGTCCTCCACCATTCTGTCAATGGTGACAGTATCATATGCAGTGACAGTAGACATGTCAGAAATTGTTGCCAGGTCCTTCAGTCCGGACCAGATGTCCAAACTTGGTCCTGCCTGCCCTGCATCACCGCCAGCGGGTTGCTTAGGATACCTAAGTTTTTTCCTGGCAGCCCCAGTTGCGGGAGAAAATGAAGAAGGAGCTGTTGACGTGTCATGTTCCTCTTCAGCTGATAGTGTTTTCACCAGCAGGTATTTGCACCTCTGCAGGCTGGTGTCGGCCGGAAAGAGAGACACCACATAGGCTTTAAACCTAGGATCGAGCACGGTGGCCAAAATGTAGTGGTCTGATTTCAACGGATTGACCACCCTGGAATCCTGGAAAAGCGAATCCACAAGTCCCACATGGCGAGTGGAATCGCTCCGTCTTAGCTCCTCCTTCACTTTCTCCAGCTGCTTCTGCAAAAGCCTGATGAGGGGAATGACCTGACTCAAGCTGGCAGTGTCTGAACTGATTTCACGTTTGGCAAGTTCGAAGGGCTGGAGAACCTTGCACAACACGGAAATCATTCTCCACTGTGCTTGAGTCAGGTGCATACCCCTCCTTTGCCTATGTCATAGGTGGATGTATAGGCTTGAATGGCCTTTTGCTGCTCCTCCATCCTCTGAAGCATATAGAGGGGTGAGTTCCACCGCGTCACAACCTCTTGCTTGAGTGTTTGCTGGCGCTCCAGTCTTCGGCATGCAGTTGCTGAATGGCGAAAGTGGGCAGAAATTTTTCGGGCCACCCAAAGCGTCTCCTGCACGCCCCTGTCGCTTTTCAGAAAATTCTGCAGCACCAAGTTTATTGTGTGAGCAAAACATGGGACATGCTGGAATTTGCCCAGATGTAATGCCCGCACAATATTGGTGGCATTGTCAGATATCACAAATACCCAGGAGAGTCTAAGTGGTGTAAGCCACTGGGTGATGATTTCCCTCAGTTTCTCTAAGAGGTTGTCCGTGGCGTGCCTCTTACTGAAACCGGTGATACACAGTGTAGCCTGCCTTGGAATGAGCTGGTGTTTCTGAGATGCTGCTACTGGTGACGCTGCTGTTGTTGCTGCGTAAGGTAATACATCTACCCAATGCGCTGTCAGAGTCATATAGTCCTTAGTCTGCCCTGTTCCACTTTTCCATATGTCCATGGTTAAGTGGACATTGGGTACAACCGCATTTTTCAGGACACTGAGGACACTTTTTCTGACTTTTCTGTACAGTCTCGGTATCGCCTGCCTAGTGAAGTGGAATCTAGATGGGATTTGGAACCGGGGACACACTACCTCCATCAGTTGTCTAAATCCCACTGACTGCACTAATGGCAGATACCGGACGCACGTCTAACACCAACATAGCAGTCAAGGCCTCAGTTATACGTTTTGCTTCAGGATGACTGCTGTCGTACTTCATCCTCCTCGCTAAGGACTGTTGGAGGGTCAATTGTTTAGTAAAAGTAGTGGTGTTCCTACTTCCTCTCTGGGATGATGAATGACTCCCAGCAGCAACAGCAGCAAAGGCAGCAAGATCCTCCGGAGGAATCCCGGATAGGAGAGTCAGTCATGCCAGTGACATGGCCTGCAGGACTACTTCCGATCCTGACTAAGGAGGAAATTGACGAGGAGGCAGTTGACGGTGTGGTTTGCAGGTGCTTGGATACAACAGGACAAAGGGATTTAGGTGTCCCTGGACTGCTTATGGTCTTAGCCAAAGTTTCTGAACTTGGCAGTAACTTTTTATGAACGCGCTGCAGGTGACGTATAAGGGAGGATGTTCCTAGGTGGTTAACGTCCCTACCACTACTTATTTCACCTTTACATAAGGTACATATGGCAAGACAGTTGTTGTCCGGATTTGGATAGAAATATTGCCAGACCAAAGAGGTGGAATGTTTGGTCTTCTGCCCAGGCATGACCGTGATGGGCTTTTTCATCCCACGGACAACAACTGTCTCCCCAGGAGCCTGATTTAAACAAACCACATCACCATCAGAATCCTCCTCGCCAACTTCCCCCTCAGCGCCAGCTACACCAGTATCCTCATTCTGTTGTACTTCAACAGTGACATTTCAATTTGCATATCAGCAAGTGGACTGTGGGTGCTCCTTTCAGCACTTGCAGAGGGCGTGCAAATGGCAGAAAGAGCCACCTCTTCCCGTCCAGTGCTGGGAAGGTCAGGCATCGCAACCGCCACCACACTTGGGGATTTGTGATATCTTCTTAGAGCGCACAGTTCTTCACTGTGCTTTTGCCAGCTTAACTCGTTTGATTTTTTTAGTGGGATGAGGGCTTCCACTAGTCATGAACATAGGGAAAGACCTTAGCTGTTCCTTGCCACTCTGTGTCGTAAATGGCATATTGGCAAGTTTACGTTTCTCCTTAGATGATTTAAATGTTTTTTTGAAGGTGATTTTCCTGAACTTTGTCATTTGGGATTGTATATGCCCTCTACTATGACATTGGGCATGACTAGCTTCAGCACTAGGAGGAAGTGGTTCTTGATCTTTCCCTATTTTATTTTTATCGGAGAAAGTTTGGTCCTCCATTTATGTTATATTGATATATACGTGCGGCTAAGGTGCACAGAAACACAGAAAATAATTTTTTATTTTTGTTATAGACTAGTGCACTTTGTGGGTTACACCACCCTTTAACAGACAGATGCACGCTTGTCGCTGCTGCTTTGAGGATGCAGGAGCGGCTACTGCACATATATTTCACACACAAACACAGAAAAAAAGAAGATTATTTTATTTTGGTTGGAGCGCACTTTGGGGGTTACACCACCCTTTAACAGACAGACGCACGCTTGTCGCTGCTGCTTTGAGGATGCAGGTGCGGCTACTGCACATATATTTCACACACAAACACAGATAAAAAGAAGATTATTTTATTTTGGTTGGAGCGCACATTGGGGGTTACACCACCCTTTAACAGACAGACGCACGCTTGTCGCTGCTGCTTTGAGGATGCAGGTTCGGCTACAGCCCACACGATTCATAAAGACAGAAAAGAAAATAATTTTTTATTTTTTGTGGAGCGCTCTTTGGGGGTTACACCACCCTTTAACAGACAGACGCACGCTTGTTGCTGCTGCTTTGAGGATGCAGGTGCGGCTACTGCGCATACATTTCACACACAAACACAGAAAAAAAAGAATTGTTTATTTTTTGTGGAGTGCACTTTGGGGGTTACACCACCGTTTAACAGACTTATGGGACACAGTCGCACGCTTGGCGCTGCTCCTTTGTTGATGCACGTGCAGCCACAGTGCACACAATTCACAAACACAGAAAATATTTTTTTATTTTGTTTGGAGTGCACTTTGGAGGTTACACCACCCTTTGACAGACAGACGCACGCTTGTTGCTGCTGCTGCTTTGAGGATGCAGGTGCGGCTACTGCGCATACATTTCACACACAAACAGAAAAAAAGAAGATTATTTTATTTTGGTTGGAGTGCACTTTGGGGGATACACCACCCTTTAACAGACAGATGCACGCTTGTCGCTGCTGCTTTGAGGATGCAGGTGCGGCTACAGCCCACACAATTCACAAAGACAGAAAAAAAAAAAAGATTTTTTTATTTTTTTTGGAGTGCACTTTGGGGGTTACAGCATCTTTTAACAGACAAGCCAGCCGGCCATTTACTTATGACACAGGCGCACGCTTGGCGCTGCTCCTTTGTTGATGCACGTGCAGCCACAGTGCACACAATTCACAAACACAGAAAATAATTCCTCCACCATTCTGTCAGTGGTGACAGTATTATATGCAATGACAGTAGACATGTCAGAAATTGACATTGTTGGCACGTCCTTCAGTCCGGACCACTTGTCTAAACCGTCCCTTAACTTATGACACAGGCGCACGCTTGGCGCTGCTGCAGTGTTGATGCACGTGCGGCTACTGCGCATACATTTCGCACACAAACACAGAAAAAAAAGAATTGTTTATTTTTTGTGGAGTGCACTTTGGGGGTTACATCACCCATTAACCGACTTATGGGACACAGTCGCACACTTGGCGCTGCACCTTTGTTGATGCACGTGCAGCCACAGTGCACACAGTTCACAAACACAGAAAATATTTCTTTATTTTGTTTGGAATGCACTTTGGAGGTTACACCACCCTTTAACAGATGAGCCAGCCGGCCCTTTACTTATGAAACAGGCGCAAGCTTGGCGCTACTTTGTTGATGCATGTGCGGCCACAGTGCACACAACTCACAAACACAGAAAACTATTTTTTATTTTGTTTGGAGTGCACTTTGGGGGTTACATCACCCTTTAACGGACAAGCCAGCCGGCCCTTTACTTATGACACAGGCGCACGCTTGGCGTTACTTTGTTGATGCACGTGCGGCTACTGCGCACACAATTCAAAGTGGAGTGCACTTTGGGGGAGCACCCCTGATGCACAGATCACCCCCTGGACAACACTACAGCACCCCTCTAGGACTACAGCCTTTATGGGACACTGCACAACATAGTCCAGCCAGCCCCTATAGACTTTGGAGTGGACACAGCCCCTATGGACAACTGACTGCACAACACAGCCCAGCCAGCCCCTATGACAGCATCCCAGTCAGCCCCTATGGACTGAGTGGTCACAGCAGCACAAAACAGCCCAGCCAGCCCTAGCTCCCACCCTCCCTCTTCACTGTCCACAGCTGGAGTGAGAAATGGCACCGAAGTGGGGACCTTTCATAGAATCCAAAACCCGCGAGATCCGGAATGCGGGATGATGACGTTTAGCCTCAATTTCAGTTCCGAGTCACGCGGGAAAAGTCGAGCCTGACTCGGATACGACTCGGATTGGGGTGGCTCGGGGGGGTTCGGTTTTCAGAAATTCGAACCCGCTCATCCCTAATTTTAACCCTATCCCCACTCCTAACCCCTATCCCTAACCCTTCCCCAAGTTCCTAACTCTAACTTCCCCCCACAGTCTAACCCTCCTATTAGCAGCTAACCCTAACCATCGGCATTCTGAGAATATCAACACTTCACATGGTGACATTTCAGATGGTTACATTGTAGACATGCTGACATTCTGAGGATGTCGACATGATTACTGTCAAAACATCTGACCAGATACCTCCACATGATTATCAATAAATTAACTACTAGTCCTCTTTATGAAGCCTATAGTTCAGTAGATATTCCAAATATCTCCTGTGTTAATGGCAGTATCATAGTACACATAGGACCTCATTCAGAGGCGGTCGCACGGAGCGATTGGTCTTAGCAAGCGATGTTTTTTTCAACTGCGCATGCATGTACATTGCAGTGCGCGTGCGCAAGCCTGTCTTTCCGACCGCAATCCTCTTGCTCGTTAGTCACTACGAAGTCGTAGCTGTGATTGACATTTCGTGCCGTTTGTGGGTGGTTACAGGGGAAGGTGCTTGTGACCGGGGTTGTGGTGCTGCGCACGCAGGCGTGGTTGACCTTAAAAAGGGCATTTTAAGGGCGTGCGTATATTACTGAGCGAGTCATCACACACGTCATCTCGTTGCAATAACAATGCTACTGCTCGTAGTGCTAAAGGTAGCCCAGGGTCTACCTTAAGCATTGCGAGTGCTGGCGATGGTTTCTGCCTCAACCGATGTCTGTAGTCAATTAACACTGTAACAGGTTGCCGCCTGTGACCAACTCTGAATTAGGCCGTAGAGATAGGAGGTGTGCTTTCATTGTTGTGGGTGTTTCCGCGCTTACGATGTGCGTTGCGATTGAGCACTCGTTTTGCATATTCTCGATCACTTTGGGTGCAACCGATCGCTCCCGAGCGACCGCCTATGAATGAGGTCCATAGATCCATCATGTTCCTCTGACTCTCACAAAGTGCATGTGTGACCAAAGGGCCTCATTCAGCATGGATCACAAGTTTGTAATTGCACGCACTCGCTCGCTGCAAAATTATGCAAATGAATGCGATCACAGCACTATACCAAGATGCCCATTACTGTATAAATCTGCCCACTTCCCATTACAAACATCCGCAAGTCAGCTAAAAACATCGGTAACATCGAATAACATCGGACCCATATGCACAGTTGTGGTTGAGCCGACCCTGACTAACAAACTGCGAAACTTCCTGTCGCCATCTAGACCTCTGGCTGCATATGTCATCACAGGGGCTTAATTATGCATGCTCCTGTAATGGCGTTCAAATGCACAGGCATGCGGCCTGCGCTCTTCCGACCACCCGCCCTATCCACCCACAAACGGTGCTTCCTGTCAATCACCCTGCGTTGGCTCTGATATCCTCTGCGTTCACTTTCATGATCGCAGCGGGCGGTGCGTGCGGGTGCTGCGGTGCATACGCAGGCACAGAATGCAAACATCGACCAGGTGCGTGTGTCTGCAGAATTGCGATCCAAGCTGAATGAGGCCCTAACATAAAATAACAATTTTTAGCAGAAAAAACTAAAGTTATAAGATTCTCCAGGACAGCTGCTTAGAGCTTAGAGCAGCTGTCCTGGAATGAAGGCATTGATAAAAAAAATAGCACAAAAAAATAGAAACTGTAAACGATCCCCGGATCCTCTCCCCAGCACTTACCTCTCCAGCACCTCTCACGACTCCTGCGGGGGGATTCTAAGGACTGTTAACTGATGGCCGCTGCCTGCAGGACCGGCAACAGGAATCTTGGGGCCCAGTACACTGATGTCTTTGGGGGTCCCCGATGAAACCCCCCTATCCCAAGATTATCCCCCTCGGCCTAAAACCCCTGCACTTCCACACTTTAAGGTGTATTTATTGGATAGACTCACATAAATTTCAAGTTGATGGGTCTTTCTCTGTTTTGTTTACTTCTGACCCTGTTGCTTTGATTTGAAACGTCTTGACAAAAACATAAGTATGGGCCAAAACGTTGACTTTAGTATATGTTAGTCCATTGAATAAATACACCTTGTTGGCCTTTGGTGAGTGCCCAAAATGCTGGGATATATATGTATGTGTGTGTGTATATATATATATATATATATATATATATATATGTCCAGTATAGCCCAAACTCACTGCAGCAAGTGTCAACCCAGAGGGGTGCACCTCAATGTAACCACATGGAGCATCCAGGGTCCATACATATGTAGAAAAAAGAAGTAGCGAGGGCAGTCACCATTATTTGCACAATAAAATCCTGTTTATTCACATACCACCAGTATCATATAGCTGTATATGCCGATGTTTAAGTCCCCATATGAGACCTTTGTCAAGGTGCATCCATAGCCATATATTAATCAAGCCATAAGGAAAGTGTAACAACAGTCACCACAGTACACCACATATATAACACACATAGGACCTCATTCAGAGTCGGTCGAAGCGGCCGCACGGTCGTACGGGAAAAGGGGCCGGATATGCAAATGATTCCCTCGCAAGTTGCGTCCCTAAGTTCGGATCGGTAGCTGGCCGACCAAGGGGAGGAAGCGGTCGGAATAAAAAAAAATACACCCCCTTCTCGTACGCATTGCACGTCATCTCCGGGCATATAAGGATTAATCGAGACCATCAGAACTGGTCGTAGAGCTTAAGGTTGACCATACCCTCTCTTAAGCTCTACGATCATGTCCGTGTAAAAACCTCCCATGTCACATGTGCCATGACGCTACTTTGTTAATTATGCACTCCCATAAACCGTATGCACTCCCATAAAACGCTGTTCGCATAATTAGGCACGCCTGCGTTCGGATCTCCACTCCCCCGTTTTCAAGCACCTTCCCCTGTTACCACCCACAAACGCCTCAATCTGTCACTCAAACTACCGACCGGGCTGTGTTCAAGAAGAAAGAAATTTCTGATCGTAGCGGCTAGTTTGTGCACGCGCATTGCGAACTTTACGCATGCGCAGTATAGCGAACATCGGTGGTGGACGACCATGCGACTCTGAATGAGGTCCATAATGCTTACCAGGTGGGAAGCCAATTGATCAGTGTGAGACTTTGTCCAGGAATGATGATGTTTGTCCATGCAAGATGACGTTTTTCCTCTTTCTAAGTTCCGTTTTTTTTTTGAGGGAAAAATCCGAACTCGGCGTGCAAACTCGAACCTATCCGAGCCTGCACATCCCTAATATATATATATATATATATATATATATCCTGGTTATTTGTTACGTATTTCGATCCAGTTGTGCCGTGCCAAACAGATGGCAGAGTCTGTATATGTACTGTTAATCAAACTATAAATTTGCACCCTCCCATTTTTTATAAAGGAACATAGCGTGCCGAAGGACAGGACCAGGACAGAAGTGACAGTGACAACACAAAGCAAACAAGAACAAGACAGATGTGACAGGGAAAGTATAAAGGTGACAGGGACAAAACAGAGGTGACATGGCCAGGGCAGAGGAGCCAGGATAGAGGTGACAGGGCACGGAAAGAGGGGACACGGGTGACATGGCCAAGACAGAACACAGGGGACAGCAGAGAGGGGTGACAGGGCCAGGATAGAGGTGATAGGGCCAGGAAAGAGGGGATAGGGCCAGGAAAGAGGGTATAGGGCCAAAGGTGACAGGGACAGGACAGAGCGGCCAGGATAGAGGTGACTGGGAAAGGAAAGAAGTGACATGGCCAAGATAGAACAGTGGGGACAGGAAAGAGGAATGACAGGGACAGGACAAAGAGGGCAGGGTAGGATAGAGGAGAGAGGGCCTGGACAGAGATGACAAAACCAGGACAGGGTCGAAAGGCCCAGAGGTGAAAGGAACAGGACCAGGACAGAGGGGACAGTGCCAGGGCAGAACTTCCCCAACTTGGGCTCACTTGGTACCACCCTACCCTCCCTTCCCTTTCTGGGCACACTTAACAAACCTCCCCCTTTTACTGGGCACACATAGCAACCACTCTTTAGGTGCCTACATTTACCCCCCCCCCTTTCCATTACTGGGCACACTTAGAAGCCCTCCCCCTTGCCAGGCAGACTTACCTCCCTTCTTTCTTAGCAGGTGCACTGTAGAGCCACCAGGTGCTGACCGCATCTGGGAGTCCCGCTTCCTGGCTGCCACCCGCCATCCACACAGCAAGGACACTCTGGAGTACCTCTGCAGTCATCACCGGCACTCCGACTCCCGTGTCCCGCTGATGTGCCGAGTCCTGCCGATATGTGCCTGATGTCAGTGCTCTGCTCTTCCAGGCTTCCCATGCTTCCAGCTAAGGAGTGGTCAGGTACAGCGCAGCAGAGGAGCGGGAAGGAGAGGGGAGGAAGGAGGGGAAACAGCAGGGGGTGGAACTTTGTAAAAAGCCTCCCTCCTGGTTCAGCCACAGTGCAGTGTGTGCACTTCTATGCAGCAGGCTACCGCTGCATGTCATACAGTGTGACAGGTGCAGCAGCAACAGCATCAATGGACCCAGCAGCAGCTGCAGGCAGAGCGCCTCCCTGAAGTGCAGGATCTGCGGAGTTTGTTGCCCCAGCCTTGCCCGCAGCCCCTCGGGGCCTGGGATGGGGGTACCATTTGTACTCACCTGTCACCAGGGCCTGGCTACCTGTCACAGCAGCTCTGCTCACTGCTGGCACCTGCATAGAGATACTGAGGCTGCTCCAGCATCTCCCACCATGCTGCTCCCACCAGCTTTCGTTCTCTGGGCAACTCCATATTCACTAGGATCATGTGGTCGCTGTACCACCAATGGTAAACCAATTCAGGATCAACTGTCTCTGCCACCCAATCAGCAGCCTCTATTAAAGAACTTCCTGGAGGGCTACCTGGTTGCCAGTGCAACCTCACTCCATACCAGCATTCAGTGGCTCAGCAGTATTTGTTCCAGGGTTCTTACACCACTGTGTTGCCACTTACCAGCTTCACTGGTCCCAGTCTGGTCACCAGCTTCACCGGTCCCAGTTTGGCTACCAGCATCACTGGTCCTAGTCCGTTCACCAATGTCACTGGTCCCAGACCATATCAAAGTGTTTGAACTTTCTCTTGTACATATTTGGCCATTAAAGACTTGTGTGTGCTTTTCCTAGGCGAAGATACATATTATTTAATCAGATAAACATATTTATGTTTTTATTTACATGCATTACCTACTTTAAAAAAAAATTATATTATTAAGAATATATTACACTGTGTTTGCGCTTTTACCTAATTGGATATACTTCCTAGAGACTTCAACCACCAGTGAAGAACCAGGATATTCAGTTAATCCCAGATAAACTACTGTCATGATCCATTGCAGTACCACCCTCCTACCAGAGGTGCTGTTCTTTCCTGTAGAGCCTGTTCAGCAAATTCAAGATTGTTTAGTCCTACGGCCTTCTGTGATTCTGCAAGTGAGTTGATTATGGGCTACACCCGTGTCTGTCTGATTTATACATGCTTCACAGTGCTACCCTTGCAGGATAATTTTGTTAGAACTCCTGTGTCTGTTCACCATGTCAGATCATCAGGTTAGTCTGCCTCAGCTCTAGTCTGATCTGCTGTTCCTGATCTATTACTACAACTGTTCTTTTATTTGACTTACATACATGCTACCTGTTAATTTGGACTAAACTCTGCTGTGCAAGAATCACACCTGCTGCATACTGCAATCAGTTCCCTGTTCATCAACTCTAGTTTCCAATATTACTTCTAGCATTTGTCCTGCTGGTTCATACACTGCCATTTATATTGGTTATCCTGGTACACCTTGGTAAGACCATATACGGTTTCTTCAGTTATTACCTGCAATCATCATTATCTGTGTACAAGCTATGGTCTGCCATCAGTGTGCTGATATTAATCCAGCTTCAGTTATTATCTGAATCTTTACTGTGTACAAGCTACAGTCTACTCTCAGTGTGCTGATATCATAGCATTATCTCAGTTATATCAAGGTGACCTGGAAATATGTGACCTGTGTGGGGTCCCGAGGACCGAGTTTGAGAACCACTGCTTTAGAATAATTCTCTAATTTATTTAAATCAAAGTACACACATTATTAGCAAATGATTTTCATTTTTAATATACAGTAGAAATGAGAAATTTGTCATTACCTAGGTTGCTAGCTATTATGCAGGGTTTTTCCCCTCTATTTTCCCCCACCTTCCCATCTCCCTCCCCCTATTCTTCCTTCTGTTTTTCCTTTCCTCCCTACTCCCCTTATTCTTACCCTTCTTCCTACTGTTTTCCCTTATTATTCCCCCTAACCCTCCCATTGCCCCTATCTCTCACCAACCTAACTTTTTAATGTGATGTAGTTTTGAATATAAGGCTCTGGCCACTCACTGGGCCTGATTCAGAGCCGCTCGTAAGCGGCCGCTCGTTCGCTCCAAGCGATGTTCGCACAACTGCGCATGCATATGGGTCGTAATGCGCATGCGCCAACCAGTCAGTGCGGTCGGAAATCGAGCACTCGCAAAATAGCGAGTGCCTGCTAATTTGAGTGACAGGATGAGGCGTTTGTGGGTGGTAACAGGGGAAGGTGCTTGAAAACGGGGAGTGGTGATCCGAACGCAGGCGTGCCAAACGGTCAAAACGGGCGTTTTAAGGGTGTGCATAATTAACAAAGCAGCGTCATCAACCACGTCACTTGGTTGTCTCTTAGCCTGAACTGCTCGCATGATTGCGGTAGGAAAATCCTACCACAAGCACTACGAGCAGTTCAGACGTCTTTCGATGTACTCTATTAATCTAATAAATAGCGGAGATGATGTAGGATGCGAGTGGCCAGGGGGCGTCTTTACAAAATAGCGAGCGCATGTTTTGTTCGCTCGCTCAGACATAGAGGCATCAACAGACCGCAAAGAGCGAGCGCTCAATTTAAATAGCCGGCCCCTTTTTCTGAACGAGCGAGCGCAAATAGCGTCCGGCTCTGAATCAGGCCCACTGTGTGGTTTGCGTCCTCTCTTTTCATTAATGTGGTGTGCGACTGGCAGAGCCAACCACTGTGTGGTCTGAGCCTTCTCCTCCTGTATAGCTTGTGATTTGCAGGCCACCAGTGTGCAGTCTGAGCCTTCTCCCTTGGCATTGTAGTGTGCGACTGGCAGTTAGAGTGATATAAAAGCAGAGGGCTTGGCCGTGGCCTCTGCTCCAGTGCACATATGCCAGATAAATACGACAGTCCGTTACATAGTAAATAACATAATCCCTTTTCTATTACTTTAACAATATTATTCATTTTGAAATATGAATATGGTACATTATAGTATTAACAAATGCACCAGTACACACACTATGGGCCTGATTCAGAGCTGAACGCTCTGACCAGAGCGCTCGCTCTGAATCAGGGCCCTCCTCCATGAAAATGGAGCGGCCTCCTGACCACCCACAGCATATGCGAGCGGCCAAAAAGATGGTCGCGATGGTCTTGACCATCGCGACCATCGGACTTGCGACAGAGACCCTGCGGTAGGGTCTCCCTGCCACAAGCCCTGGAGTGATTTTGGCTCTATCAGAGCCAAAATCACTCCCACTGACATCACTAGTGATGTCAGTGGGGCTGGCTTCAGACGGTAGGCGTTCCCATGGGAACGCCTCTGTCTGGCAGGCACGCCCCTGGCAGCATGCCCCGACAGCATGCCCCCTTTGGTGCGAGACCCGGAGCGATGGAAAGGCCGTCGCTCCCCGGGACTCGCGCATGCGCACGACGGCGCGACCTCTGTCATGCGCAGTGGGGAACATCGACCCGCTTGCGAGCGGACTGCCCACTCACGAGCGGGTCTGAATGACCCCCTATATTTTTACATATATATACATTTTCCTTCTGTCATTTTTATATTTTTCCAATAAAGGCAGCTTTTTACATATACATTAATACCACAATAATAACTATATTGATTAACTTTACATCCAGCACCACAATATTTATTATTGCATGCATGGATAATTTAATCAAAGTGTTGGACACTTTGCACTTTTTAATTGCTAATTACTAGGGGTGTGCACCGGCCACTTTTCGTGTTTTGTGTTTTGGTTTTGGATCTGGATCTTTCTTCGTGTTTTGGATCTGGATTGGTTTTGCCAAAACCACCCTTCCGTGTTTTGGGTTCTGGGTTTTGTGTTTTGGATCTGTATTTTTTTGAAAAAAAGCATAAAAACAGCTAAAATCACAGAATTTGTAGGTTTTTCTGCTCCTATGCTATTATTAACCTCAATAACCTTAATTTCCACTCATTTCCAGTCTATTCTGAACACCTCACACCTCACAATAGTGTTTTTATGTCCAAAAGGTTGCACCGAGGTAGCTGGATGACTATGCTAAGCGACACGAGTGGGCGGCACAAACACGTGACCCATCTAGGAGTGACACTGCAGTGGCAGGCAGGATGGCAGTTAGAAAAACTAGGCCCCAAACTGTACATAATGCAAAGAAAAAAAGAGGTGCAAGATGGAATTGTCCTTGGGCCCTCCCACCCACCCTTATGTTGTATAAACAGGACATGCACACTTTAACAAATCAATCATTTCAGCGCCAGGGTCTGCCACACAACTGTGGCTGAAATGATTGGTTCGTTTGGGCCCCCACAAAACAAGCTGGCAATTAATGTGTCCCTGCACAAACTGGCTCTACGGAGGCAAGATGTCATCCTCATCCTCCTCATCCACCGATTCCTCACCCTCTTCAGTGTGTACATCCTCATCCTCACAAAGTATTAACTCGTCCCCACTTGAATCCACCACCACAGGTCCCTCTGTACCTTCTGGAGGCTGGTCTCCCTGGAAGAGCTGATAATTCATTTTGATGAACATCATCTTCTCCACATTCTGTGGAAGCAACCTCCTACGCCTTTCGCTGACAAGGTTCCCGGCTGCACTAAACACTCTTTCGGAGTACACACTGGAGGGGGGGCAACTCAGGTAAAATAGAGCCAGTTTGTACAGGGGCCTCCAAATTGCCTCTTTTTCCTGCCAGTACAGGTATGGACTGTCTGACATGCCTACTTGGATGCTGTCACCGATGTAATCCTCCACCATTCTGTCAATGGTGACAGTATCATATGCAGTGACAGTAGACATGTCAGAAATTGTTGCCAGGTCCTTCAGTCCGGACCAGATGTCCAAACTTGGTCCTGCCTGCCCTGCATCACCGCCAGCGGGTTGCTTAGGATACCTAAGTTTTTTCCTGGCAGCCCCAGTTGCGGGAGAAAATGAAGAAGGAGCCGTTGACGTGTCACGTTCCGCTTCAGCTGACAGTGTGTTCACCAGCAGGTCTTTGCACCTCTGCAGGCTTGTGTCGGCCGGAAAGAGAGACACCACATAGGCTTTAAACCTAGGATCGAGCACGGTGGCCAAAATGTAGTGGTCTGATTTCAACAGATTGACCACCCTGGAATCCTGGCAAAGCGAATGAAGGGCTTCATCCACAAGTCCCACATGCCGAGCGGAATCGCTCCGTCTTAGCTCCTCCTTCACTTTCTCCAGCTGCTTCTGCAAAAGCCTGATGAGGGGAATGACCTGACTCAAGCTGGCAGTGTCTGAACTGACTTCACGTGTGGCAAGTTCGAAGGGCTGAAGAACCTTGCACAACACGGAAATCATTCTCCACTGCGCTTGAGTCAGGTGCATACCCCCTCCTTTGCCTATGTCATAGGTGGATGTATAGGCTTGTATGGCCTTTTGCTGCTCCTCCATCCTCTGAAGCATATAGAGGGTTGAGTTCCACCGCGTCACAACCTCTTGCTTCAGGTGATGGCGGGGCAGGTTCAAGAGTGTTTGCTGGCGCTCCAGTCTTCGGCACGCAGTCGCTGAATGGCGAAAGTGGCCAGAAATTTTTCGGGCCACCCAAAGCGTCTCCTGCACGCCCCTGTCGCTTTTCAGAAAATTCTGCACCACCAAGTTTATTGTGTGAGCAAAACATGGGACGTGCTGGAATTTGCCCAGATGTAATGCCCGCACAATATTGGTGGCGTTGTCAGATATCACAAATCCCCAGGAGAGTCTAAGTGGGGTAAGCCACTGGGCGATGATTTCCCTCAGTTTCTCTAAGAGGTTGTCGGCGGTGTGCCTCTTACTGAAACCGGTGATACACAGCGTAGCCTGCCTTGTAACGAGCTGGCGTTTCTGAGATGCTGCTACTGGTGACGCTGCTGCTGTTGCTGCGTAAGGTGATACATCTACCCAGTGGGCTGTCACAGTCATATAGTCCTTAGTCTGCCCTGTTCCACTTGTCCACATGTCCGTGGTTAAGTGGACATTGTGTACAACGGCATTTTTCAGGACACTGAGGACACTTTTTCTGACGTTTCTGTACAGTCTCGGTATCGCCTGCCTAGTGAAGTGGAATCTAGACGGGATTTGGAACCGGGGACACACTACCTCCATCAATTGTCTAAATCCCACTGCACTAATGGCGGATACCGGACGCACGTCTAACACCAACATAGCAGTCAAGGCCTCAGTTATACGTTTTGCTTCAGGATGACTGCTGTCGTACTTCATCCTCCTCGCTAAGGACTGTTGGAGGGTCAATTGTTTAGTAAAAGTAGTGGTGTTCCTACTTCCTCTCTGGGATGATGAACGACTCCCAGCAGCAGCAGCAACAGCAGCAGCGGCAGCAGTAGGCGTAGCAATGCAGGATCCTCCGGAGGAATCCCGGATAGGAGAGTCAGTCATGCCAGTGATATGGCCTGCAGGACTACTTCCGATCCTGACTAAGGAGGAAATTGACGAGGAGGGAGTTGACGGTGTGGTTTGCAGGCGCTTGGATACAACAGGACAACGGGATTTAGGTGTCCCTGGACTGCTTACGGTCTGAGCCAAAGTTTCTGAACTTGACAGTAACTTTTTATGAACGCGCTGCAGGTGCCGTATAAGGGAGGATGTTCCTAGGTGGTTGACGTCCCTACCCCTACTTATTTCACCTTTACATATGGTACATATGGCAAGACAGTTGTTGTCCGGATTTGGATAGAAATATTGCCAGACCAAAGAGGTGGAATGTTTGGTCTTCTGCCCAGGCATGACCGTGATGGGCTTTTTCATCCCACGGACAACAACTGTCTCCCCCGGAGCCTGATTTAAACAAACCACATCACCATCAGAATCCTCCTCGCCAACTTCCTCCTCAGCGCCAGCTACACCAGTATCCTCATCCTGTTGTACTTCAACAGTGACATCTTCAATTTGCATATCAGCAAGTGGACTGTGGGTGCTCCTTTCAGCACTTGCAGGGGGCGTGCAAATGGTGGAAAGAGCCACCTCTTCCCGTCCAGTGCTGGGAAGGTCAGGCATCGCAACCACCACCACACTTGGACTCTCTTTGGGGATTTGTGATATCTTCTTAGAAAGCACAGTTCTTCGCTGTGCTTTTGCCAGCTTAACTCTTTTGATTTTTTTAGTGGGAGGAGTGCTTCCATCGTCATGTGAAGCTGAACCACTAGTCATGAACATACTAGGGATCGACCTTAGCCGTTCCTTGCCACTCCGTGTCGTAAATGGCATATTGGCAAGTTTACGTTTCTCTTCAGCTGATTTAAATGTCTTTTTCAAGGTCATTTTCCTGAACTTTGCCATTTGGGATTGTATGTGCCCTCTACTATGACATTGGGCATCGGCCTTGGCAGACGACGTTGATGGCATGTTATCGTCTATGTCATGACTAGTGGCAGCAGCTTCAGCACTAGGAGGAAGTGGTTCTTGATCTTTCTCTATTTTATTTTTATCGGAGAAAGTTTGGTCCTCCATTTATGTTATATCGATTTGATATATACGTGCGGCTAAACACAGAAAATAAATTTTTTTTAGGTTTGGACTGGAGTGTACTTTCGGGGGTTACAGCACCCTTAACGGTCAAGCCAGCCGGCCCTTTACTTATGACACAGGCGCACGCTTGGCACTACTTTGTTGATGCACGTGCGGCTACTGCGCACACAATTCACAAACACAGAAAATAATTTTTTTTTTGGTTTGGACTGGAGTGTACTTTCGGGGGTTACAGCACCCTTAACGGTCAAGCCAGCCGGCCCTTTACTTATGACACAGGCGCACGCTTGGCACTACTTTGTTGATGCACGTGCGGCTACTGCGCACACAATTCACAAACAGAAAATAATTTTTTTTTTGGTTTGGACTGGAGTGTACTTTCGGGAGTTACAGCACCCTTAACGGTCAAGCCAGCCGGCCCTTTACTTATGACACAGGCGCACGCTTGGCACTACTTTGTTGATGCACGTGCGGCTACTGCGCACACAATTCACAAACACAGAAAATAATTTTTTTTTGGTTTGGACTGGAGTGTACTTTCAGGGGTTACAGCACCCTTTAACGGTCAAGCCAGCCGGCCCTTTACTTATGACACAGGCGCACGCTTGGCACTACTTTGTTGATGCACGTGCGGCTACTGCGCACACAATTCACAAACACAGAAAATAATTTTTTTTTAGGTTTGGACTGGAGTGTACTTTCGGGGGTTACAGCACCCTTAACGGTCAAGCCAGCCGGCCCTTTACTTATGACACAGGCGCACGCTTGGCACTACTTTGTTGATGCACGTGCGGCTACTGCGCACACAATTCACAAACACAGAAAATAATTTTTTTTTTGGTTTGGACTGGAGTGTACTTTCGGGGGTTACAGCACCCTTAACGGTCAAGCCAGCCGGCCCTTTACTTATGACACAGGCGCACGCTTGGCACTACTTTGTTGATGCACGTGCGGCTACTGCGCACACAATTCACAAACACAGAAAATATATTATTTTTTTAGCACTTGGGGGGAGCACCCCTGATGGACAGAGCACCCCCTGGACAACACTACAGCACCCCTTTAGGACTGGGACACTGCACAGGACTTTGGAACTGACTGCACAACACAGTCCAGCCAGCCCCTATGGACTTTGAAGTAGTGGACACAGCCCCTATTAACAACAGCAGCACAGCACAACACAGCCAGCCCCTATGGACTTTGAAGTAGTGGACAACAGCAGCACTACACTACACTACACTACACAGCACTAACTCCCACCCTCCCTCTTCACTGTCCACAGCCGAGTGAGAAAATGGCGCCGACGCGGGTACCTTATATAGGATCCAAAACCCGCGAGACTCGGAAGGCGGGATGATGACGTTTTGCCTCGATGTCAGATCCGAGTCAGGCGGGAAAAGTCGAGCCTGACTCGGATCGGACTCGGATCGGGGGGGCTCGGGGGGTTCGGATTTCAGAAATCCGAACCCGCTCACCCCTACTAATTACGTAATTAATTTTAATGATTATGTGTATTGGAAAGCTAACATTATAATACATTATATTCTGATAAATAATGACATGTCATTAAATGAGAGAATTACATATTTACTTTTGCTAATCAAAAATGTATTAATGAAAACATTAACTTTATTGTGAAATAATTTCCTTATATATATATCGAATACATCTCACAGGTTACAAAATATATATTAATTTTAAGAGAACAAAGGACATTTTAGTGAAATAATATTTTTGGTCCATGCCAGGATATTCATGTAACTTTTAACCTAAGTGCAAATAATAGTATGCGAAGGCTGATTAAGCGTGAGGATATGTAAGATTACTGGTGTTTTGCTGTTTATGACAGCCTTGTTGCTGGGCGGTTTATATTGCCGGTTGTTCAGATGTTTTGCTGTATGGCTGTTTATAACAGCATTGTTGTTGGGCAGTTTATAGTGCTGGCTGGTCAGATGTTTGGTAGAGCCAATGACATTGTTTGAGGGAGTGGTCAGATGATCAGTATATATTTGGTCGTTTGCATGAAGACAACCTTTGAGTGCTTTGTCTTTCATATTTCTTTCAACTTTGTATTCCCAGTTTTTATATACCATTCCTCTCTCCCCTTTTGTAATATTTTTACCTCTGGTGCACACTTCATCCCACTACACCCCGTGCACGCCACCCGCCCTCCATCCCCTTCCCCGCCGTTTGCAGTGTGCTACACTCTATTATAGCTCCTGCAGGGACTATCTCCCCTCATGCCTCACCTGCTAGGGCTTCCTCTTGGCTGCGCGGCCTTTCTACCCTGTGGCCCCGGCAGCTCACTTCCCCCTATGCGGCAGCGGGATTTCCCACTGTCGGGCTACTGTCGGCACACTCATGTGCCACCCCCCCTCCTCCCTTACCTGTCTCCGGCTTTCTCTGGGCTGTGCGGTCTTCCGACCCTGAAGTCCCGTCAGCTAAATTGTTTCCCCGCCGCACCATCAGGAGTTTCCGCTGTCCGGGCTCCCGCGGCACACTCTACAACCTCCCTCCCCCATTACATGCTCTGGTTTCCCCGGGACTGCGTGGTCTTCAGACTCCACAGCCCCATCAGCTCGTCCACCCGCCGCGCCAGCGGGAGCCTACGCTGCCGCGGCTCCCGCTGCACACTCTGCGGGTTACCCCTCTGCCTCCTATGGTGGCTTGCGCCGTTCCGCAGCCCCGGAGGGTGCTGCTTGGCCTCTAAACAGCTCCGGTGGTCCCGGCGCCCCGCCCTTACGGTGGACCCGGTGGCCATTTTATCACCACTGCAGCCATTTTGTAGAGCGGTGCTCTTCAGCACTGCTCATTATGAACAGCATCCGGCCACATTTCTTACCCCACAACCACTTTGTTTATTGGGCATATGCCTTATGGCAGTTTTTATCTCTTTATCCTCTGCCCCCCGCCCCCTGCATGGCCCTGTACCTCCTCCCCACACTCACCCCAGCCCACCCTTTTTATTTTTCTTTCCACCCATATATAGAGTTTCCGTGTTCCTTTCCTATATTTATCTGTTATATTCTATTCTGCTCCCCTCCTTACCACATCCAATAATTTTTCTATTTTCCCCTTCACCCTCCATCCTCTACCTCCTCTATTAAGCTCTGCTTCTTTAGCAGTGCATCCTTGGCCTTTTCCTCACATGTCCACTGTAGCTTCAGGTTGCATTCTTACAGGACAGACGTTGGGAGAAGACACTTGGTCTTGATCGACTGGTGAACCTGTGCGTGATAAGGGGGCCCCGACGGTCGAGATTTTGGGACCACCTGGTGCTGGTCAGCCGGACTCAGCGATGGTTCCTCAAGATGATGCAGAAGTTTGTGCGGCTTCTGTTCCAGTGCACGTCGAGATGGCTCAGGTTTCGATCCAGTGGCTCCTTCGCGCGAAGTCACCGAAGATGCAGTTCTTGTGACATCTGGTGGTGTTGTGACGTGGTTTCGGTTGGAATTTTGAGAGAAGATTCGGTGGCTCGTAGAGCTGATGTTGATGATCCTGTGAGAGTCGAGGCGGCCCTGGCGGTCGAGCCAGCAGTTACTCCACGCGAAAACATAATAGAGGAGGTTTCTTGGACCTCCTGGTCCTAGTGAGTATGATTATGTCACAACTTTTGCATGACTTCAGTTTTGTCTCTCATTTTCTGTTTACTTGGCGCGCCCGCGTAAGATTGACAGAAGGGTTGCGCAACGGTTACACAAGGGGTCAGGTGATACTTTCAGGTAGGCTGAAGATGCAGAATATGGGATTTACTGCTCAAGGATACTGTACATGGTGTGACTTCAGCTTTTTCTGTGCGCTTTGCATCTCAGCGAATATGGATCCGCAGAAGAATATTTGCTTAATTTTCTCGATCATTATGGGATGTCATTGGGTAGAATGGTGTTACATAGGGAGTATCGTAATTTTTATAAATATAAGATTTTGGTTGTGGGGCATACTCAGCTTTGCCAGGAGCTATTTTGGCGAGCTTAGTACATAGCATGGGTAATTTTATTAATACATCGGTTTTGTGATTGACATATTCTCTTGTGCAGAATTGTGCAGGGGGGTGAGTTTTATGCACAATGCGGGCGAACCACGACAGTAGGGTGGTGGTGCCTTTTGGGGGTTAAATAGGTTTTGTTTATAGGTGTCGCAGCAGCGTCTACCCCCCCCCTGGTCACTGGGCGGCCCCGCATAACCCCTTCTAAATGTTGGCAAACCTGGTTTATAGTCGGCGATAGGCTGAATTTTTGTCTGTATTGATTCCCGATGCCCTCGTAGGTCAGGCTGTCATTTTGCTCCTCCTGACGGCTCTGCGCAGGTTAGTCCTTGGCCAAGTATTGCCTACGTGAATAGGGGTTTTTTTTTAGCCCCCGACTTAGGGTTTAGCTCCAAGGGAACTAGTTAAAGGTCAGCCGCCATTTTGTTTGGCTGCTTTTTTCTCTGCAGTTACGGCTAACTTGGTCGGTTGAATTTCGTTGTGGTTGTAGGTTTCATTCCTTTTTTCGGGGTACGGTTGTATAGCCTCTCCTTGACAGACCATCCCGTAGTTTGCATTATGTCAGGATTTATTACTGAGGTTTGCGTCCAAGGTTGGGGCGGAAGGGTTGCGGGGGCGGATGGAGGGGCTTTTCCTCGTTCCTCCCTTGCAGTATCTCTAGCTCACTAGTAGGGTGGTTCCTACGCAGGTTATGGTTTAGTCTTGGTTAGTACAGCATTCATTCTTATACATGGTGGTACCCTATACATTGTGGAGTTATGTTAATTATACTATCTCCATAGGTCCTTCATAGCAGGTTTGACTATATTTGACTAGTTTTTTGTTTTCATTCACAGTTTTGGTTTTGATGAGTTTCAGGTTACGTTTATTAGGGGTTGGTTTTTCGTTGGTTGTTTTGCACTCGGAGGGGTGTAATGCATGGGGCATCAGTGGGTTTCAGGTGAATTAGCAAATTAAAGTTTGCCTTCGGGCTGTGAGGTTTATGACACCTATTTCGAGAACTCCAATTTTTCTTTTACATGAGTGTTTCATGCCGGCACTGCACAGGTGCAGGAAGGACTGTAGTATGTTCGGACCCCCTTTTTCTGCGCAGGCACCTTTTCCGTGTTTTGGAGTTTTCCAGTTACACTGGTAAGCGGGCTACTGGGTTTCTGTTTTTCTGCAAGTAGGTCTGACTAGTTATTTGTTGCTGTTTTGTGCTGTTCCTAATTGTCATGGCCTTTTTTCTCTGGTCGGGTGACGGAATTTTTCATCTCGTTAATTCATGGTGCAACATATTGGTTTTAGTTTGTGCCATCCACAACAATGAGCATCTTCAAATTTCGTTTTGCATTCATGGGTCGGTTAATTTTGTTTATTTCGTTGTCTAAGTTTATATTTAACTTACAGTTGGTGCTGCGTTTTCTCATCACAATCACGCTACAGATGTCATAGCTAGGCTGGCATGTTTTACAAGCTTAGGGGCTCAGCCGTCTACAGAGGTTAAGTCTTAGTATATTTGCTTTGCTCCTTTGTTTGGAACCATTGGGACACGGTCGGTCCAGGGACTGCCTGGTGGTGGCGCCAGTGGGGATCTCATCAATTGTAAGTTTGTAGGTAGTCATGACCATACCCAGTCAATTTATTGTCGCTATGTTATATAGGTTGGGTTGACGTTTCCCCGTTCGCGCCGTCCCCTGGTTTTCCAAGGACATGCAGCTGTTATGAGAGTGTTTATTGTTTACGGGTCAGGTGGTTCTGGCGGGATTCAGGCATCTGTTTTCCGTTTGTTTCAGTTTTGGCTGAAAAAATTTGGGGCGTTTTAGGTGGAGACAGTTGTTGGCTGTCAATAAAGTATCTTCAGCATCAAGTATTGTGTTTTTAAATATTTTGTTTTAGTAGATTATAGGGTAAGATTGACTGTCATGCATTATTCAGGTGGTAGCTGATATGGGAGTCTCCTGTGTACACGCATCATCTATTTTAGAACATATACAATTTACTCAATCAATATTTTGTATACTGCAAAAGGGAAGATTGCTTTCTTTGTTCAACATCCTGATATTTATTTACCCAGTACACCTTTTGGTGCATTATAGTGATGGCGCCCTGCTGGTGGGTCTCAATGGCTTTACATCATGATCTTATACTGCTTTCCAAATTTCAGTAGCTACAGTTAGGATAGGGTTTTGTTTGGGTTAGATTTGTAGGATTCAGTTTTTGGTACTTAAGTCTTTCTAATTGGGGTAGTTATTGGCGCAGTATTTCAAGGGGCATCTCCCGCGTACATGCAGATTTTAGAGTTTTCTAAGTGTGCTGATTACGAGACTTGTAGGTTGAGACAGGTAGTAGTTGCGCACCCGGCGCCAACGTGAAACGTTGTTTACCAGCCAATCGTTGAACGACTAGCATTCAACAATTGAGGGGTTTTGTAAGGGATTTTTAAATTTTTCCACTAGGGAGCCTTGATCTGACCCAATTTGGTTCACGGGTAGGTTTTTTAGTTTTTTTCCTCTTCACTCGGGTTACTTGTTTCCTCTATTATGCATCCCTGCTATGGTTGGGTTTGGTAAAGTGCTCATGGTACAGAGTTTTGATTTTCACAGGAATTGCTGCAGTTGACAATATGGTTTGGCTTATGGGCCCTCTTTAATTTTGGGCTGGAGCAACATGGTTTGGTTACACAGCATTTTTATTGTTTTATGGGTGACAGATAGTAGATATGTGTGCAAGGTTTGGATGTGAGTTTCATGCTTGATTTGCGGTGTCCTTGGAGGCCACATCAGGTGCTTGGTTGAGTCGGCTTTCCTGTCGAGAGCAATGACGTGGTGCAGTTGGAAGATGGAGTTGATTGTTTGTGGTGAGAGGTTGGTTGGAAATATATGACTGGATGTGATTTTGTGTAGACTAATAGGGTGACTTGTTTTTGGACATAGAGAGCAGTATGTAAGCTTGGGTGTCAATGACAGGGTGAATGTTCAGTAGCCATTTCTGCTGTATCGCTGAGTAGCTTGGTTCTGTGTCATAGCTTTTTGTTGGCGATGCAACTTTTAATTGTCTGACTGGTCGGAAGGTATCTTAATTGGCCTTGGTTTTTGTGAAGAATAAGGACGTGTGTTTCTGGTGCTTGGTCGTTTTGGGTAGCGGGCCAGTTTCCTTTGGAGTCTGGCTTTGGCGGTGGTACGCTGCAGCTCAGTGGCTTTATGTGGTGTAAGATAACTTTGTGGGGGCACGCTCTCGACTGAACCTGGCGAATTTGTCCTTCTCCGTGTGGGGGGACCTGGGCGCTTTATGTACGTAAGCACCTCGGATTGGCCCAGAGTGGAAGTGGGACTCTCACATCGTTAGTACATCTTGAGGGGGGATGTGTCAGTTGTTTCCTGAGTATTTGAGTGAAAGAAAGCTGGAACTGAGTCCGCAGTGTCTCTTGCCACCCTGGTTAAGTGAATTAATTATAAATAAAAGCTGTGAACTTTTAGCCAAGCTCTTGTTTGTCTGTGTCATTATTTATCAGTTTAATTAAGTAAGCTATACAAGGTTGTTAAAGGTTTGAAGCAATACACCAATGTATTATCTTACTGTAAATACTTTCAATTGTATAATAGACACATCATATAAGGTATGTTCACATGAATCTCTATTATTCTATTATGAAACATATAAAATTATTGTAAACAAGACTTTTCTGGGATGTGTGATTGGTTAGATAACTCAAAACCCAAACCATACACCCCAGATGTCCCAAACTCACAGCTAAACATCAAGTATATCTCTTTGATTTCTGAAGGTCTTAACTATTGTAGAAATATTAATTTTATGTAAAAGCAGATATTATATGATTTTGTTTTTTGTTCCTGCTTGAAGTTTGTGCACACCTTTTAGCCAGATTGTTGTTTGAATACCTCTCCTGTTTTGGTGCCCAAAGATATCTTTCATGTACAACCTAACCAGCTCCACATCATCTATATGCAAACATGGATGAAAGAGCTTTTGTACACCCATTATTGATATACATACTAATGAAACTACACTTCCCCCTCTGGTTTCCTGACTGGGAGTAAAATTCCTATTTATCTGTGTGACAGGATTATGATAGAACCTCAAAAGAACATAACTTGCAACAGGCCCTGGTATTCCCATAATCTCTACACTGATTATGATGTATCATGATGCAATTATTTCTCTAAACCTTTAAAGCTCATGTTCTTTTTATTCAAACTGGATTTCCTTGATAAAGCTTTTAAGTGAAAAATGCACTGAATCTTCTGCAGATTGGAACCTTGATTTGTTTACCTCTACACCCTGAATCTCATAGCCATCAGTGAATCTTTGATTTCTCCCATTGCACTCTCCTCTGGTGGACTTGTGTTCTCATGGCGGTGGTAATGGGGTCCTTTTATCTCCCTGCTGCTCCTTCCAATTCCTACTCTCATACCAACACAGCAGTACTTGATTGGCAGTCGATGCAGTGGCAGTCAACTGGTGGCTGACACAGTGGCACTCAGATTGGTGGCCAACGCGGCATCACTCAGACTAGCAACCATTGTGGTAGCAATCAGACTGGTGGCCGACACAGTGGTACTTTTTTCCTCAGATTCGTGAGGCTATACATGCACAACAGCAGACTGGAGGGATGGCTCCCTCTCATGAACTGGCAGGCTGGAGTCCGTCACTAGGACGGCACGGCTGGACTCCCCCACTAGTATGGCATGGCTGGAGTCCCCCAGTGGGATGACACGGCTAGTGTCCCCCACTTGGGTTGGATACACTGAACCCCCTCTTGGGGCTGAACACACTAAATCCTCTCCTTGGGCTGTGGCAGATTCAGAACTGACAGAGGATGCAGGAACATTAACCCAAGTAGCAGGTTGCTGTCCTATAAATTGCTTAGTCCTGTGTAATTGACTTTGCAGGAGAAAGTGCTCTGCAGTTCAGGCACATTTGGTAATTTGTTCTGCGGCTGTGCTCTTCCCCTGACAAAAGAGGCCTACTAGCAAATCTGAACTACTAGAATGCTCAGTCCTCTTAGCAAAATCCAGAGGCGGACCAGTAAATCCTACAAAAGTTCCTTTGCTGGGGACCACAGTAGACAAGTCTCTACCTTTTCCTCCTAATTGACAACCCCCAGGCAAAGATGAACTGGCTATGTCAGATACAGCAGACAACAGGTTATTAGCCGAGGTAGAAGGTGTGAGGTGTTTCAGTAGCTTTGGCATTAAATCCAGCAATAGAGCTAACTGCAGTGAATCAGTATGTAATGCCAGCTGTCGAGATGCCTCCTTTCAAAATAAAGAAAGCGGCTTCCCGAAGGTTGGTATCCCAGCCCCTTCTTCCCCTAACACTAACCCTCCCTTCTTGTAGCCTAACACTCCCCACCATGGCACTCTAACCAACCCCATTAGTACCTAAAACTAAGTTTCCCCCCTTCATGCCTAAACGTAACCCACCCCCCTTATTGCCTAACCCTAACCACCTCGAGGGGTACCTAAACCTAACCCTCCCACCTACGGGTGCCTAAAACCTAACACTAGCCCCACTATGCTATCTAAACCTACCCCCCCCACAGCTAACACTAAGGGTGCCCAGGATTTACCTAGTTCGGGCTTGTGTCTTCGGTGTTCCAGAGTCGGGATTAAGATAGGCGTCATGTTCACATATACCTTTCCTAAAATCTAGCCATGCCTTTGAATCTGAAAATTAGCCACACCTTGTGATTTTTCTTCAAATTTGCTACTTCAATCTGCTTCTTTATGTGAATACTTTGCAGGAGAAAAATATTGGGATCCATCCTATTACTACTCGTCATGGGGCGTCTTAGCCAAATGAAGCAAAAAAGCAAAGGTGTAACAGGACACATCTGTATTTCGACTCTTATCTTAAGTCCCGTGTCGGACTTTTAGCACCATGATTGAGACGGCCGGTCTCATAACTACATTCCAACTGCAGAGCCTGAAATAAAGGTACTGCCAAATTCAAAGAGGCAAGCATTAATAGTCTACTGTTGCATTGCTGACATGAATCAGGGACAAAGAAGTAAAGTTGGGTCATTCTGTTATGAACTCACAATGTACATACAGTCATACACCTAAACTCTAACAAAACTCAGGGTGCAGTTCATTGCAGGCAAGCAGAATAGCAAAAACTTAAATATGAACTGCGTCAGAAGAAGGCAGCAGCTACTGTAAATATAGACTAAAGCTCCGTACACACGGAGTAATCAGACAACGATCAGATATCGTTGTCTTATCGTCCTGCATGTGCTGGATGTTCGATATCGAACATCCAGCACATGCACCAACCCCCAAACTACAATAACGACCGCAGTGTCCCTATAGTAACCAGGCTAACCTGGCCGATATCGACCAGGTTGGCCTGCATGCACGGGAGATGGTCGATATCGATATCGACCATCCGTGCCCGCGCATCGACCATTGTTTGGAGATTGGAAGGGCCCAAAAACAGGACGATATGATTGAGAACGATATGATCGATATCGTTATCGTTCTTATAGTCCTGTTATATCTTACCATGTGTATGCACCATAAGTTCCTGGCACAGTACAGAGACAAGTTGCAAAAAGACAAGTTCACAATCCAGACAGAGCTATGACAGAAGATATAGGGCTCTATTTACTACAATCCGCATATTGAATGCGGATTGTAGTGTGATATTACCGAGTGAATTCGCATTGCGAATTCAGGTAATATCACAGAGATTTACTATAAATCCCTTGCAGGGACAGAGCTTGCGATAAAGCTCTGTCCCTGCGGATCCCATCCGCACTCTAGTCGCGGTATTTTCGGAAAAAATACCGAGACTAAGAGCCCGCGCATGCGCCGACCGACCACCGCTACTACCCCCCCACCGACGCTAAGCCCCGCCCCCTGGTGCTAAGCCCCGCCCCCCACGATCGCGGACCCCCGCGACCCCCCCTCCCCCCTCCGCGACCCCCTCTCCCTTCATTACACTTACCTGCATCCTCCTGGCCTCCGGTGGTCTTCTCCGGGCTTCCCGATCAGGTGATCTCCCATACTGCACTAGGGCCCGATCACCTGATGACCGGGCCCCAGTGCACTGTGGGAGACCAGCTGACCGGAGAGGACCCATCACCGGAGGCCCGATCACCGGTCCCTGGATTCAGGTAAGTGAAAAAAAAAATGTTTAATTTTTTTTTTCTTTTTTTTACAGTAATCAGCTTGCGGTCTATTTAGACCACACAGCTGATTACTGGTACCGGCTCCCGCCTCTGCTCTCCCCGTTAGAGCAGAGTGGGAGCCCGGTAACCGGGGGAGACCCTGGATAACGCCACCTCCACCGCTATTATCACAGGGCTTCCCCCGGTATTTTTTTCAATTTATTTTTAGTAACTTGCACACAGATCACATTTCCCATTACAATTATGGGAAATGTGATCTGCTTTACTAAAAATAAGTGATACTGGGGGTTGGAGTAGAATTTTACTAATTCTACTCCAATTGCCCTGTAATAAATACAGGTGAAACTAAAATAATGTGAAAAGGGTGTGAAAACACCCTTTTTCACTTTATTTTAGTAAAAATAATGTTAATAAATAGAGACCAAAATAATGTAAATTACTGGCAGGATCTGTGGCAGGTTGGAGACAAAGGCACGGTTTAAACATGTCAGGAACATAACAGGAATGTTGGAAGAACACAAGTCTAGCACAGGAAACATTAATGACCCAGCAAGGAGTGCTAGGATCCGGCAGACTAAATAGCCAGGTGCCCCTATGCTATAAGCCCCAATGTTTCCCTAAATATGTACAATTAGAAAAAGTGCATATTTTTATGAGGAAAATATAAATACAATTTTAATACCTAATATTTTATGGATGATCCTGTGGCAGCTGGATGGTAGGTCATCACCATGCTGTCATGATGATCAGCCTATTTGGAGGCCATGGGTTTTAGTCCTATCTGCCTCATTGTTAATCTGGGCCTAGAGTGAAGAGAAATTGGGCCTGATTCAGACCCGGTCGCTCTGACAGAGCGCTCACTCTGAATCAGGGCCGGGTTTTTTTTTTTTAGAACAGCCTCCTGGCCGCTCGCATAGCTGTGGGTGACCACCCACAGCTACAGCGAGCAGCCATGATGATGGTCGCGATGGTCAAGACCATCGGACTTGCGACGAGACCCTTGTGGTAGAGTCTCATGGCCACGAGCCCCAGAGAGATTTCGGCTCTAACAGAGCCGGAATCTCTCCACTGACATCACTCGTGATGTCAGTGGGGTCGCCCCCAAATGGCAGGCGTTCACATGGGAACGCCTCAGTTTGGGCAGCCACCCCCCGGCCAGCACACCAAAGGGGGCGAGCTGTCAGTCAACATTGACAGCTCGCCCCCTTTGTTGCGAGATCCGGAGCGACGGATTGCCCGTCGCTAGCCGGGTCTCGCGCATGCGCACGACGTAGCCGGCTCCATCGTACGCATGCGCTGTGGGCCACCATCGACCCGGTTGCGAGCGCTCATCGCTTGCGACCGGGTCTGAATCAGGCCCATAGAACACTGGAAGCAAGGACAGTGCTGGGGAGAAACATGAGGAAAGAGGTACCTGCCTATAAGAGCTTACATATCATACTTTCCTTTGTTAGAATGAGCAGGGAGATTGTGGAAGAAATGTGTACTGGTGATAGTCTGAATAATAGGGAGGAGTCAAGAATGACACCTAGGCAACAGACTTGGACATGTCCATTAGATCTGCTATGCATCTGGACAGGGAAAGGAATGTGCTGCTACAAGTACAAAATATTAATTTCCTAGTACAACCAACAAGCATGATAACAACATGGCCATCAGGTATGCTACTTGACTCGTTCTGAAAAGATGGCAATAAAACATTCCCAGGTAGCAAACATGCATTGGATGAGACCTTCCTTCTGCTGGGTGGATTCCAGCTAGTCCATGTGGAAAATGTGGAATAGTTGTTCTTCCCAGAAACAGGAACATGAGGTGTGGAAAGTTCTGATTCCACATCTAGAGCACACTCTCTGATTTCACTGCTATCCTTGTGTGTTAGCAGGACAGTGAGGGACAAGAGTGGGTAACGGAGTTTTGGAAACGAGGCCATGTTCAATAAATTTACAAAAGAGAAACAGAGACAACTTCAACCCTTTACCTCCCTACTCAACCCTGCCGGATCAGACGACATATTGGGCACATCGTCTAGTGTGTACCCTCAATGTCATTGACGATGCACGCTCCCATGCATTGTCAGTGACATCTCCCATCGGACTTGCATGCAGGTCCGACGGGTGACATCATTAGCAAGGGCCATGCTGCCGAATGCAGCATGGCCCCTGCTGATGCTGCCAGCATCGGCAATTGTGTATACACTTGCTGATGCCAGCACCCAATCGGGTCCCGTCGCTTGCAAGGTTGGTACCGGCCTTTAATGATATTAAGGGCCTGATTCTGAGTTGCATGCTATGTTGATGTTGGACGCAACTGAGCAATATTTTACTACCGCGCATGCATCTAAGTTGCACTGCACATGTGTCCCGATTGTGCTCATACAAAGTCGCAGTGATTTTAGATACAGAAGTGTATTGGAAATGTGCTGGGAGTTCCTGGGTGGTGATTGGGAGGTGGTATGCAGACGTACAAAGATGGTCTGTCATATGGGCGTGTTATGGGAGCTTCGCGGATGTGTTCTGAACTGGTTGTGCTCAGGTGGAAAATCTGCACCTACCAAGCTGGTGCAAGTTTCAATGGTGCGACCGATGGTAGCGTCTAAAGATATGGGACTGGCCAACGTGACCAGCAGCGCTATACAAACTGGTGGCAGCAGCGCCTTCACCCACCACTCACACCAATGTCATTGTGAGCCCCGTGCACAGACTGCTATGTAGCCTATCCTATTCAAGTGAAAGCAGGCATAAATCACCCACCCCTTACCAGTTTTGGACCTTGTGCCACACATCTTTTGCATTGATGATGTCACGAAGTTTCGTTTTTGTTATTGCTCAGCTTTAACTTGACAGATCGGGATGAAACAAAGTGTAGGTTATTTCTAGGAGTTTCCACTACAAAATGACGCAGTTTTCCTCAAACAGACCCACAACACTCTTATTATATTAGTATAGATTTACGTAGCCTCATTTAGTTGGATATACAATCTCAAGAATATGGCAGCTTCAGTTGACCAGCTAAACCAATAATGAGTTCTTGTGGAAATAGACTGATCTGATATGTTATGAAATTAGACCACTTATTAGTAAAACATTTTTTAAAAATACATTTTAATATATGGTTCATCGACATTTTTAGAGCTGTATTTAAAATAAACATGTTTTTTCTATCTCTATAGAGATGTATTTATGTATTAAGGTTTAATGTACTGCAGGGGTATTAAACATGTGGCCCTCCATCTGCGGTGGAACTACACATGCCATTATGCCCTGCCACAATTTTAGCAAGCCCTAATAGTAAAACTGTTGCAGGAATGCTAGGATGTGTAGTTCCACAGCAGCTAGATGGCCGCATGTTGAATACCCCTGATGTACAGCAAGAATCAGATACAGTAATTGATGCAAATATTCTGTCATCCAGTAGATGGCAGTAAATAGCTAGTGTGATACTACACTTTATCTATATTTTGAATAATCCTCTAGCAAAACAAACCTATAAAGCTTAATATACAGAATTATGGAGCAAGGATTCACTACACTCTACCAGAAAGTTATTTTGATTTATTAATCAGTTTCAGTCATGAAACTAAAGGACAAGTCTGTGGGAGTAGGTCTTTGTTGTGAGAAAGGTAACAGTTTTTACATAACTCTTCCTTAATTTCCACAATGTTGATGCTTATTTGTTGTCAACAAATTGAGTCCTAACTTGAAACAGCAACAGAATATAATAAAATAAATTACAGAAAAACAAAATATCCCATTTTGATTAAAATGCGTTGGGAGACCAGGTTCAGTATAGCTGTATGGTCAGCCAATAAGGCTGCATTAACCACTTCACTGACAAATAGTTTATATATAAATTTAAAATTATGCATATAAAATGTAGAAAACAGCATTATCACCAAATTTTACAATCCCAATAGGTGCTGCTGTATGCTATACGGGGGGTTAGACGCCAGATCGAACAGGCCAATACACACATTGCACAAGTACAGATTGTGGCCCCGGCTTCCATCAATCTCTACTTGCGCCATGTGTGTAGTGACCTTGGCCAATCAGCATCATCACCATCACTTAGCATACAGTACCATCATATACATAACATTTGGTGATCGTACAGGCAACAATAATACAAAAAAAATACTTTACATTTACGAATAATGGGGCAAATCAGCCTCTGCCTCCAGCAGTGCAGTGTAAATAGCCTGGCTTGTGGACGGGGTACTGGGTGGGGGACTAGTATCCAACTGGTCTGGGGGGGCCTCACAGAGGCGGTTTGGAGAGATGAGTACAGAAGAGCTATATTTTGGACCATATAAATGTGAATTTAGAGACCAAATTAACAGCTCATACACCAGCCTCTGGAAATCCTTCTTTGTTTGGTCATTCGTTTTGCACATAACACTATTTATACAGTATGTCCTCCAGCTCTGTGTATTGCTGCTGCTGCTTTCTCCCCTGCTTTTTTTTTTCCTTTGGGGAGGTGCGGAAGATTTTTTTTTTTTTGGGGGGGGGGTTTGAATGGTTGGTGGGCATGGGGATGAAGTATCCACCTTGCTTTCCCCGATCAGACTGATGTCCGGAGTAGAGGACAAAGCCGGCTCTTCGGTGGGAGTCTATATAGGAAAAAAAATGGAGAAAAAATATTATATGTCATGTTTCAACCCATTTTCTACTATTTTTCTAGTTTCCAAACACCGTGGAGTAGTGGAAGAGCATCGCTGAAGAGTTTGAACAACGTTGGAATTTCCCTAACTGCGGAGGAGCCATCTATGGAAAGCATTCGCATCAACCCACCTGCCAACACCGGATCATATTACTACAACTATAAAGGCTTCTTCAGCATCATGGCAGTGGTGAATGTCAACTACGAATTTGTTTTTGTGGTTTTTGGCAAGAATGGCTGTACTTTGGATGGTGGGTCCTTCAAACAGAAGGCATTCTACCAGAAACTCACCAACAAAACCCTCAACTTGCCGTCACTGGACGAGACAAAGCACGGCCTAAATTACATTTTCAACGCAGACGAGGCTTTTGCCTTGCATGAACATGTGATGAAGCCATTTCCACAGAGGGGCCTGACCAGATAGAAGAGAATCTACAACTATCATCTATCCCGGGCACGGCACATTGTGGAAAATGCGTTTTGGAATACAGAGTAACCGCTTCCGCATTTTCCACACCACCATAAACCTACGTGTAGACAAGATAGACTGGGTCGTGATGGCGTGCTGTGTGCTGCATAACATTTTGTGAAGAAGTGAGGGAGGACTATATGGCCTAATTCAACGGACCAGGTGCGGTGTCATGGCAGAAGGACTGTCTGTGAGATAACTGACTAAAGTGGACATTTGGGACTATTCCAACTTACCAAAATCTCCTCAGACGGTCCACTTACTACTCACTACTGCCGCTTCCTCTTCTCCCTTGCTTAGGTCATCAGGATGACAGACTGGCATTGTGGCTCCTGATCACTGATGAATCTTAACATGTTATAGTACCACAGCGTTGGATGATACAGGTCGTCTGTGCCTGCTCCGGGCCGCTTGGAATCGTCCACTGTTTTCTTTTCCTTTACGTACACCGTACGCAAGTTGTGGATTTTTTGGCGGACTGTTTTCAGGGTAGCATCCACTACAAACTTTTTGGTGTACTCCAACAACACCTCCAAAAGGTGCCAATTTTGATATTGTCTACAGCTTATCCGCCATAGACACTCTTTGGACTGCAGGATCTCCAGGAATCCAGTCACAAACTCTCGCTCCCAATCCATAGACATTCCTAGGAAGAAGAAAAATATGAACATATACATTTTTAGCTATAATTGTAAATTGTTTTGTGATTTTTAATGTTGTTAATGTTAAATGTTTTAAAGTTGTTTTTAATATGTTTTTTCTTACATGATTTTAATGTTTGTAATGGTATTTTAATATGTTTTTTTTTACAGGATTTGAATATGTTTGTAATGGTATTTTAATATATTTTTTACAGGTTTTTAATATTTTTGTTTATGTTGCTGCAATATAGTTGTTTATATTATAACATCATAAACAAATATATTACAGCAACATAAACAAATGTATTACATTTGATTGTTCAAATATATTTATGTTGTTGAAATATATTTATGTTGCTGCACATTGGTGCACATTGGTGGGTAGTGGGGTTTATGTTGCTGCAATACATTTGTTTATGGTGTTATATTACAACATCATAAACAAATATATTACAGCAACATAAACAATATATTACATTTGTTTGTTGTTGAAATATATTTGTATATGTTGTTGAAATATATGTTTTCTGGCATTTTAATATATCTGGAGTGTTGTCATAATTTCTAGCTATTAGGTGGGACGTGACATTGGTGGGCAGTGAGTGGGTAGGTGGGTGGCGCACATTGGTGGGTGGTGCACATTGGTGGGCATGGGAGTATAATGCATGACCCAGCCACCACCCACCTCATATTGGTGGACGGTGGCTGGGTCATGCATTTATAGGTGGGTGGCGCACATTGGTGGGCATGGGAGTATAATGCATGACCCAGCCACCACTCGCCTCATTTCAGTGTGCGGTGGCTGGGTCATGCATTTATAGGTGGGTGGCACACACAGGTGGGTGGCGCACATTGGTGGGCATGGGAGTATAATGCATGACCCAGCCACCACTCGCCTCATTTCAGTGTGCGGTGGCTGGGTCATGCATTTATAGGTGGGTGGCACACATAGGTGGGTGGTGCACATTGGTGGGCATGGGAGTATAATGTATGACCCAGGCACCATCTGCCTCATTTCAGCGGGCAGTGGCTGGGTCATGCATTTATAGGTGGGTGGCACACATTGGTGGGTAGGTATGTGGCACACATTGGTGGGCAGTGGAGTTGCAGTAGCAATACTCACCAAAACCAGGAATAGCAATCTTCAGTTGTGCAATCGCGTCCTTCTCCTTCAATCCATGATGCTGCACATGATGACGATTGGGCATGTACAGGGTCCTGTCATTCAAAATACGTGATGTACGATGAATCATGCAACTGATCGTGAGTAAAAAGTACTCACGATCGGCACCACATCATGTCCCAGATTGGCAAATCGTCCCTACAGCACGGCAGATCTGAAGATGCGATATACACCAAGCGGTGATGCGCATCGGCATCGTGATCATGAGTGGACACTCACGATTTGGACATATTTTACATGATTTGTCATTACGATTCTCCGAAATTGGGCAAATTGTGTAAAAAAATCGCCAAGTGTGTAGGCACCTTAAGTCCAGGGACCAAAAGATTACTTTCACCCACACGTTTCAACGTCCTTCTGACGTCTTTGCTAATGCCTTGGTAAGGGGGATCTCATGATGTTGTGTCCTCCTTCATTGCCATTACCCCGCCCTCCCCCCCCCCTGGGCAGGTTGAGCCCAGTAACATGTTCCCCTCATTTTTCCAGTACCAGAACGGCCTCAAAGGTCCAGTGCTGGTATGTATGCTTTTTCTTTTTTTTTGAGGGGGGGGGGGGGGGCACGCTGCTTTTATGCTAAATATTACCACCATCTTCACACTGAGCCTGATTCAGTTTTGGGAATAGAGAAAGATATAGCCTGTAAAATCCATGTTTCCATGCAAATATATAAATGTTTTTGCATGTAGGGTAAATACTGGCTGCTTTTGCATGTAGCCCACAAACACTGCACAGCTTTATTTTTACACTGCAATTTAGATTTCAGTATGGACAAACCCCTCCCAAATCTAATCTCTCTGAACACTTTAAATCTGACCCACCTGCAGTGCAGCATGGTTTTACCAAGATGCACAGTTACTGTACTTGCTATACATTGCTCTATTCCCAAAGCTGAATCAGACCAAATGTACCTCTGCATTGCCTAAATGGAGTCTATTGAGAAGTGCCAATATGACTGATCTTGCACACGATACAACACGATCAGTATCACCATCAGATCAAAATAGAGCAGTGGTTATCAAACTGCTCCTCAGGACCCCACACAGGTCACATTTTCCAGGTCACCCAGCAGGTGCACAGATGTATTCATTATTGCATACTTGCCTACCCTCCCGATTTGGTCGGGAGCCTCCCGAAAATCGGGTGCCGCTCCCGACCTCCCGGGATGGCAGGCAAGTCTCCCGGCTGCCGTGGATCCCTCCTGTCCCACCGCAATAACTTCTATAACCCCGGCAGCGAAGGGGGGCTGTGACGCGATTCACGTCATTTTGGCACCGCCCCCTGCTTCACACTGCCTGTAATATCGGCAGTGTGTACCCGCCCACAAAAACTTATCACCTGGCCGGCCCCGCCCCCGTTTGCTGGCCACGCCCCCCAGTAATGCCGATCTGGCTGCTCCCTCCCGGAAGGGGCAGCCAGATAGTCGGCATGTATGCATTATTGGCTGACACATTTTAAAAGATCCACAGGTGGAGCTAATTATTTTACTTGCGATTCTGTGAGGAGACCTGGAAAACATGCACTGTTTGGGGTCCTGAGGACCAAGTTTGAGAAGCTGTGAAATAAACAGATAAACATGATCATTAGCAAATCCGTGATTTTAGTTGCAATAAACTCATGCATATCCCAGGGAGGGAAGGGTCAAGTGTAGGCAGATCAACCTAGGCTTAGTAAAATGATGGCATCGTCACACAAATGCAGCTCGCGCATTTGTACAAAATAAGCATTGATGATGACAGTGATAACGGTCAGCAGCCGCTTCTGATTTATGGAGTGCATCCTGAACCCCTCCACTGTTACTATTATATACTGTTATTATAGTGTGAATGCTGCAATCTACAGTATTTGCATTAAGATATTTGTCTTCGGTCTGCAATGGGAAGTTTTTTCTTTTAAATGGGAAAATAACAGATGTTTGTATTTATTTGTCCTTAGTGCTTTTAATTTGTATTTGCATATGTATTTAATTGTATTTTACATGGTGGATGCAATTTTAGCATTTATTAATAACACTGCCCATTATGGTGGAGCTTTCTACAAGCCTTGACAATAGCATTTCAGGTGCTAGTTTAAAATTGAAGCATTCAACATTCTACTATATAAAAGCGAAAATTTGTCATTCTGTCCTCTGTCTTTCTATACAAATCCACAGTTTGCAAGCCAAGATTGTGAAATTTTACATACAAGCATATTAAAACACGGCAGGGGCAACTAAAAAAATGTAAAATAGAAATGAATTACTGTTAATATTTAATTAATTAAAAAACACAATTTTTTCATTGCATTCGCCCTCTACAGGTCAGGTACTGAATTACAAAAGGATTTAGCTTATCTACTATTTTTTCTTTTCTATCTCTACTATCTACTACAGTATATAAAAGCGAAAATTTTTCCTTCTGTCTTTCTATACAAATCCACAGTTTACAAGCCACAGTTTACAAGCCAAGATCTCTCATGGTACTACACCAAAGAAGAATAAAAGCATTTTCCTGTTTGGTTTATTGTTAGATGCAGATTTGGACACCATTCTTCTTGGGCCATCTGCAAGGTCACTAATAAAAATATTAAAATGTTATTTTTGTTTAACTTCATAATTTCTTTTTATAACATGCATTTTGCTACATACTAAGGAATTTTATAGCATATAATCTAAGACTCTGAACATCATTTACTATGGCTCTCACGTGGAGTTTACAGTACCTTTTTAAATGCTGTATGAATTTATAACCACTATTGATATTAAGCCAGGCTTATTATGAGTCTAAATATGGTAAAAATTGCTATCTGCATCCATGAGGAGAGATCCATCTGATTTAGAATCAGGCCCATAAAGATGGCAACTATACTGGGATGCAAAAATGAAGCTCTGCAGCACAAATTTTTATTTAGACTTGCTCATGCCTCAGCTTACACAACTAGATGGTGTCAACAGTGGCGACCAAACTTTTTTTGTCTACCTCCTTTGTTGCTGGACCGCACTATGGAACGCACAGAGGCTACTTCCGGTTCATTCCTTTGTCAGCCCCTGAAGGGTAAAACTGGATGAATCTTATACACCGTGGAGACCCTGAATGCCGGAAACAGCTGCACAAGGAACTAGAAGTAGTTTCTGTGCATTTCATAGTGCGATCCAGCAACCAGGAAGTACACAGTCATGTTTACACTGTACATCTGACAAATTTTTAATGCTTCTATCTCCGAAGTTTCCTTTTACACCGTTACAGTTCCTACTTCCTTTGAAGACCTTATTTTGGCAAAGTGAGTAACATCACAATTCTAGCAGGCTTCTGGATGTGTCTTTGATAAGACCGTACAGGGAGGTGAGACACTAATCAGCTTTAGCTAGTGAATCTGTGTGGTGTCAAACCCAAGGACATGGGTCTGACATCTGTCATAATAAGGACAGAGCAGTGGCATGTCTAAATTATAACAAGTGCAGGGTGTGCAGTGCACACAGGCCCCAGGGGGACACACACCTCACCTGCACCCAATGTGGCGGCAGCGCTGTACAAAACACAAATAAAATGGCATGGCATGCACAGTAGGAAAATTGGTGGGAAAATGTCTACTGCATCATTTTCTCTGAAACCATTGCACAGTAGACTCTTTCACAGTGCTAGAGGCACTGGCGTAACTACCGTAGGTGAAGAGCGTGCGACTGCTATTTGGGCCGGACTGCCTCCAGGGCCTGGCCCTCTCCCTACACCTAAGGAGCTAGGCCAGCTTTCAGCAGCAGTGTGCTGCACTGCACAAGACAGGCACATCTGCCCTCCCAGTTGGCTCCGCCTCCATCTCTCACTGACTGATACTGAGAGGAGGCGTGGCCGTGATCCAGGGATGTCCCAGCAGGCTCAGCATGGCTCTTCCCAGCATCAATCAGTGAGGAGAGATGAAGCCAACAGGGAGGGGAGATGTGCCTGCCCTGTGCAGCAAAATACTGAAGGATGCGACCATGAAGCAGAGGTAAGTCGCAGAGGGAGAGGTAGGAATGTGGGGTGGTGCGAGAGGGGAGGCTAAGGGGAGCCCATGAAAAATTTGCTATGGGGCCCCCTAGGTCTAGTTACGTCCCTGGCTAGAGGCTACTCGCTTGTCTTTCTGGATAGAGAGGAGGGGTCCCAGACAGAGACTGTTGCTCCGATCAGCTACTTCCTCCCCTGTTGCCCCATCCGCACTCCCCCTGGTGCCCCGATCCACTCTTTTCTGCGCACTGATGCCTCAAAGAGATATCCTCCCCCATGCTAGTGCTCTGATCAGCCCTCCTCCCCACTGGGTCTCATCAGCCCCCCTTTCACTGGTGCACTGATCAGATTCTCCCTAATAGTGCCCTGAACAACTTTTCCCCCTTGTGGTACTCTGACCAGCTGCAAAAGTAAGTTAGGTAACATATCACTTTAAGTTTTCATGGTGTCACTCCTCTTACTCCATGATGCCCTTCATCTCTATATTGCCTAAACTTACTCCAAGCTCCACAGTGTCACCCATCCCCAAATATTGGCCTACCCATAGTGTTCCCCCATCTCTTCTCCATCCCATACACTGTCACCCAGTGGTCGAAGTGGGAATTTTGAAGTGGGGGTATGGAGGTAGTCTGCATGCGCGCGGCGAAGGCATACGCAAAAAAATTAGTTTGGGTGTTTTGAGGGGTGTGGCTTTGCATCACGAGGAGAGTGGCTACTCAAAATAGGGGGGTGTCAGCATCCATCTCTTACCCTTTGCACCCACAGGAAATAAAACGAACACATAGACCCCCACAGGAAATAAATAAAACACAAACGGGGGGAATTCAATTGTTCTGGGTGGCGTCTATGCTAATGGGTGTCCGATGGAGCAATTCAATTGCTGCTCTGTCGGGCTCCCATTAGCTGTGGAAGACACATTTGTTCTCGCAGTATCCTGACGTGGCGAGAAGAAAAGTTTGTGGTTTGGTTGCCAAAACAGTAGTTTGGGTGCTGAAACCATGACTTTAGACAAGTTTAGCCGTGCATCTGTTGCTTCTGTGCGCTTCAAAAATAATGGGTGCCCAAACAATTGAATTGCACCGTTGGGCGTCTGGTAGTTTAGACGGCCCCCAGAAGAAGTGATGCGAAAGACAGAGTGGTGCGGATGGGGGAAGACAGAGCAGCACAAATGTAGACAGACAGAGTGGGACAGATGTAGACAGAGTGACGCAGATGGGGTTAGACAGAGCGACATGGATTGGGAAAGACAGAGCGGCACGGATGTGGTTAAACATCGTTTGGCGAGCCTATCATTTGTGCTTTATAACTGCTCAGACCTGAATGTGCATAGACTCAGGGGCTGGCTGGCAACTTTTAGCCTGGGGGGCAAATGCATGCAGGCGGCCCTGGCAGAGGGGTAGCGTGTAGCCAGGGTGCTCGAAGAACATGCGTGCTACGGTGCCCCTCCCCCTCAAGTGTTCCAAGGAGGAGGCGGGTCCATATGGGATTAATGTAAAGTAAAATTAAAGATTAGGAACAGCCCCGTCGTGCCCATATGCAGTGCCCCCCTGTGCCCCAGGAGAGGATTCCCTTATGCAGTCCTCCAGTAGTGCCCCCAGTAGTGATCCCTCTATGCAGTGCCCCTTATACAGTGCCCCCAGTAGTGGTCCCTCCTGTGCAGTGTCCCTTGTGCCCCCAGTAGTAAGCCCCTTATATAGTGCCCCCATTAGTGGTACCCCCTATGCAGTGCTCCTTATATAGTGCCCCCAGTAGCAGTCCACACCCCATGCAGTGCCCCCAATAGTGGTAACTCTTATGCAGTGCCCCTTAAATAGTGGCCCCAGTTGCAGTCTCCCCCCTATGCAGTACCCCCAGTATTGCCCTTTTTATAGAGTCCCCAGCAGTGGTCCCTCGATGCAGTGCCCCCAGTGGTAGTCCCCTCCCCCCTATGTAGTGCCCCTAGTAGTTGTCCTCTCCCCTTGTAGTGCCCCTAGTAGTAGTAGTCCCCCCTTGTAATAGTAGTCCCCCCCTTGTAGTGTCCCCAGTAGTAGTCCCCCCAGTTGTAGTCCCCCCCTTGAAGTGCCCCCAGTTATAATCCCCAGTAGTGGTCCCCCCTCTGTAGTGCCCCCAGTAGTGATCTCCCCCTTGTAGTACCCCTAGTAGTGGTCTCCCTCTTGTAGTGCCCTCAGTAGTAGTCCCTCCCTCTTGTAGTGCCCCCAGTCCAGTAGTGGTTCCCCCTTTGTAGTGCCACCAGTAGTCCCCCCCCTTGTAGTGCTCCCAGTAGTAGTAGTCCCCCCCTTGTATTGCCCCCATTAGTAGTAGTCCCCCCTTGCAGTGCCTCCAGTAGTGGTTCCCCCCTTGTGGTGCCCCCAGTAGTGGTCTCCCCCTTGTAGTGCCAGCCTCCCCCCCAGTAGACACACGTAGTAAAAAAAAACAAAAAAGCACTTACCTGAATCCGCTCCTCCGTCTGTCCTTCCCGGGCATTATGGGAGAGGTCATATGGTGTCATGACACCTCTCCCATTGCCCACTGTGTGAGCCGGAAGATGGAGTGGCTCCCGCAGCGGGCGCAGCAGCAGCTAATGAGAGTCTGACAGACTCATTGGCTGCTGCTTACAACAAACATACAGCTGTCGGAGCCGGCGGCTGTGTGTTTGTCACTTGTGTAGCGCTGACCGAACTCTGTCCGGTCAGCGCTACGCACGCGGTGCTGTCTGTGTCACAGAGATACAGTCTGCACCGCAGCCCGCATGATGCTGCAGCCCGGGGGGCACATGGCACCCTGCCCCCCGGCCCAGCCCGCCACTGCATAGACTGCATGTGTGTACTCCAGTGAGCAGACAAATCTGTGAATTAGCAGCTCCACCATTTTGTGAGTGAGAGAAATCTCACTCTATGAGAGTGTTGAATATGCAGTTAACCACAGGGTGTGATGGCATACCATATCTGTATTGCGCAAGGAACACGTCCATTAAGGCTTCAACCTTAATTGTCATAATTTCATTGCTGTTTCTAGTTTGTATGGTAGAGTTTCAGTAGTTTTCTGAAATTTTGGGGTCTATGTACTAAGCAGTGATAAGAGACAGAGTGAAAAGTGATAGGTAAGTGATAAGGTGCCAGCCAATCAGCTCCCAACTGCCACCTCACAGGCTGTGTTTGAAAAATGACAGTTGGGAGATGATTCACTGGCACCTTATCACAGACTTATCACTTTTCACTCTGTCTCTTATCACTGCTTAGTACATAGTCCCCTTTAGATCATAAAGCCTTAACAGGACTTGTTAAACCGTAATATTTTCATCTATGGTAGAATAATAATAATAATAATACATTGTAACCGGATTAGGGAAACAGGTACCATCTCCAGGAATAGACTGTAGTGAACAGCAGCCGAGCGATTACACAAGTCCAGGGTTTCGGGTACAACTGATTTCAACTAGGGATGTGCAGGCTCAGATTAGTTTGAATTTTCCCGCCAAATTCGAAGTTTCCTGCCAAAAATCGGGTCTCAGAAAGAGGGAAAACATCATATTTCAAGGACAAATATCATTCCTGGACAAAAGTCCATGAAAGATGACGTTTTGCCTCTTTCTGAGACCCGATTTTAGGCGGGAAAAATCTGAACTTGGCAGGGAAATCCGAACTACTCCGAGCCTGCACATTCCTAATTTTAACCAGTTTTATTAAGCTAAGAAATAAAATAAAACTTGAACATAAACACCTTGCCTATCCAGCACTAACTAAACAAAAACCTTTTCCTGACTGTCAAGTACAAAAACATTGGAAGTTTCAGAAAGAGCTCACTTCTACCAAGTACCAGGGGTCTATTCATTATGATAAAATTGTTAGCAGTGATAGTTATGTTTTGAACTCACTGCAAATTCTCTGTTGATTTTAGAGGCATTCATCATGCCCCAGTAACTAAAGTATCACTTCCGAAAAGCTGCTCTTTTAGCGGAGTCAGCTTTTCGGAAGTGTGATACTTTTTCCCAAAAGCTGTGGTGAGCAGGTATAATTTGGTTAATTTCCTCAAACTGCGCATGCACAGTGCACCATCAGAAGTTTACAGAGGGTGGGGGACTCATATCTCACCTCCCCATGGGCTGCTGGATCTGCAACTGGACTTAAAATGTATAGGTGGAGTGGGGCTATTTGGGGATACCTGCAACATGCCAATGCAACCCAGGCAATTGGAGATAACAGTGGCTTGAATTATGCGAGGCCTTGGAATCAGGTGCCTGGGCAAGGAGTCTAATAGGCTGTGGTTGGAAGTCCCTATCTCTGCTCCCCATGGGCTTCTGGAGCTGCCCCTGATCTTGAATCATAGAGAGGGATCAGGGCTACCAGGGAGTACCTGCAGCATGTCTCTGCCATCAGGAAACCAAAGATACTAGCAACTGAACTGAAGCGGGGAATGAGAACCATGCACTAAGGTAAGAATTATGTATGACCATTCCTGGTTGGAGTCCCATATCTCGGCTCCCCATGAGCACCTACAGCTGCTTGGTCTTGAAATGTAGAAGGGGATAGGGGCTAACTGAGGATACCTGCAGTATGTGAATGCCCCCCATGGATCCAGAGATATCAATGGCTAAAGTCAAGTTGGGACTTGGAACCAGGCACGGGGTAAGGATTCTGACAGCCCACAGTTGGAGGCCTATATTTCTGCTCCCCATTGGCTCCTGGAGCTGCAAGTGTAGTTGAAATGTAAAGGGGATCGAAGTTACCGGGGGATACCTGCAATACATGAATACCCCCCAGGGAACCAGAGATATCAGTCTTCAAATTCAGCAGCATGTGAGATACCTGAATGAAGACTGCGGCGGCTGCTGCAGGGGGTGCATGGAGCAGAGTGGAGGAGGCACAGACTGGAGGTGGAAATTAGAGCTGGAGGGCAATGAGTACACAGCAAGGGGAATCTGAAAAGATCCCTCTGCTGCACAAGCTGCTGTGTAAATGGTAGCTTGTGAACACATTTGGGGGCTGTACGCCATCTCAGAATGGTGTACAGTTTCACTACCAAGTTCCCAAAAAGAATGCTTTTTCGGAACTTGGTGAATTACATAATATCTATGTCTATGTCCCCATACTAAAGTTTGGTGACTGTGGAAATTATCAGTGGGAGAACTGTAACCAGGAGATATCAGTAACATCTCCTATGTTATATGATTGATTAATGGGTCTGTAACTTAATTTCTATAAAAGTATGTAAAAATTTTAATTTTCACCTACTTTTGTAGAAATTAAAGGATGATGAGTAAACCCCAGAGACTCTGCAGTACCTTTCTCCAGGCAGCGAGAGACTGGATGTCCAGCCTGACAGCTTTTTTCACATACTCATACAGGTGCAAGTACTAATCAGCCTACTCTTAAGGCCCCCATACACTATCTGACGGATTGCCGAATCTCGCGATGGGATCGGAAACGCTGATCCACCAGTCGGAAATGCAGACTGATGACCATCGATGTTCCTCGATCCGTTGGAGGATCGGTGAAATTATACATGTTGAATTTCACCAATTTGCAAATCACGGTCATGATCGGCAAATAAGTGAAATCCAAAATGTTGAATTTCACCGATCCTGCAACCCGGCATCTCTGCATCGTGGGAAAGCGGAGATCAATCGCTGGTGTATGGGAGCCTTTAGGCCAGAGGCCCTAAAAACCCAAAATGGGCCTAATGGGTGGAACCCCAGGAACATTTAACTGGCTCTTACCAAGGCCCAAAAGCTCTCAACAAGCCGTTTAAAGAACAACAAACATTTCCTTGGTTTTTAACATGGTCAGAAACATGCGACAAGTATCCCTGCCCTCAAACATTATTCCAGAGTTCTTGATATGCATACATACAGAGAGACAGATTATAATTTCCTTGTCCTTATTACTTTTCTTCATGCCTTCTACTGTCAATTTAGTGCCTTTGCTTTTTCCATAAATTCACTGTATCTTTTACCTGTTTATACATTAGACCCATGTCTATGAATATTAATCTATTTTTGCAGTTGGGTCAAATGTAAGTCATATCTAAATCATGTTTCTACAGCAATATAATAAGTATAACAATTTCAGTTATATGGGATGAGCCTACAAGACAGAGTGATTTCATAAATTTTGAATGTAATTAAATAAAAACATGCTCAGATAAATTAAAATCATGATAATTCTGTTGCAAATGGCATTTGTTTAATAGCTGTAACCAAATGAATAGCCTGTAACACAATTAAACTTTATGAAATAGCTTTACACCAATCTATATCATATGATGCAATATTTATTATGAATAGACAAAAACCAGCTTAACGTGACTGAAGGATATATTTTTTTTTCTGGATCCAGGAGACTTATTGTATTGAAAAGTTTGTACAGTAGTAACATAATTAGTTGATTTTCAGGCAATTTAAGGATACACATTGTACAGTATCTATCAACAATGAGATATAGATTTATTTATATATTTGAATTAAATTAGAATTAAATTTACTGTATTAGCCTAAATATATATTTATATATGAGCTGGATGAGAAGAAAATAATCAAAGTCTCACTAATAGGGAATAGTATTTAACAGTCTACTTCTATAGAACAATCGTATCTCATTTACAGTTCCAGCAAAAGCCTACCATTGTAAAATTTAGGGAACCTGTGGCATTGAATAAGGTGTTATACCTGCATGTAGTGACCTAGACTCCAATTGAAAACTTTAGTGTGGACGGCAAGCTCAAAATGGAAGGCCTCTCCTTTGGACTTATCCAGAACAATATGTAAGGTGGAAGGAGGCCCGTAATGTTAGCTTCTATATCCATTCACCTCCACTTATGTAACTTGGCATGGATGTAATATGTAAAGTCAACATTCAGAATGTCGACACAGAAATTTGGACATAAGGTCAACAAGAAAAATTTCTACATTCAACAATTTCGACTGTTATAATGTTGATACCAGAATGTTGACCTAACCAGCAGATTCTGGAACAGATATAGTAATCTGGGGAGGATGTTCATCTTAATTGCTGTTATCCTGCCAAGAGATCATCGCAGGTACACATCTCTCTCTTAAGGTTCTCAATCAGCCTAAGGAAGTTTTACACAAAAAAATTGCTCATTGGTATTGGTCAAGTAGGTCCCTTTGTACTTCATTTTCTTACAATGCCTCCTGTCTTTATAGTTTTCCTTTAAGATTGGAAGAAGTCTGTTTTTTTATGTTTAATGGCAGATTTTAACTTTGTTTTTCAGAATTATTTGAGGTTGGGTCTTGTTGATGAATAGCACATAATTTGCATGCAATGCAAGATTATTATGCTCATGGCAAACAGCCAAAATCCCTATTATGTCTGTGTTGGCTTTTATCTTAGAAAACAGCAGCTCCAAACTTGCAGAAAAGACGCGAGTTGGGATTCGGTTCTACTCGGAACACCAGAGTTCAGTTTTCAATATTACAAAAACCCCAAGGTGCATTACCCTGAATTTAGACACAAAGAAGTTGTTGTGTACGCAAGAGAAAGTATCAAAAACTGAGAGGCAAAGTGATGGGTGTTCTTGGGTGGTAACTGGGAGGTGGTCTGAAGTGAACGCAAAACAAAATCTGTTGTGTGGGTGTTTTAATAGAGTGTCGTGAGCGTGTGAGTGAAAGCGGCTGCGTTCTCAGATGCAGAACCGAGCTATGGAGGCTTTGTTCAGAAGGAGAAACTGCACCTGCCATTGGGTGCAAGTGTCAATGGTGCACGATTGTGGATTGTCCAGAACCACCAGCGGTTACAGCTTGCACTGAAAGTGGGCATCTCAGGGATGCACATTCTGGCGCACACTAGTACTGAAATTAGCATTTGCTAGTCTGAAATTAGTCTTTGCATGTTATCGTTCTTGTGACTTTATTAAAATTCGCTGTCATGGCTGTGACTGCGTGTACCTTTGAATCAAGGCCTTTATGTGCTACTCAGCTGATAGTCATCTTCGTGTCTGAAGGGCCGTTAAAGTAATAAAACATTACATTCATTACAAAAATCTGATTCCAGACTGTAAGGCACCAGATCCTCAGGTGGTGAATACAAAAAGAGAGATCTAGTTCTATGGTGACTGCTGAATGGTCCAATCAGGACACATGGGTAACAGCAAACTCCTGGAGTAATTGAGTGTAGCTTTAATCAACAATAAATACATCCAGGCACAATATACAGTATGTGGTACCAAATAAATCTCTTCAAGCATGATAGAGATTTTGGTATCTAAGCAGTGAGACCAACTTATGAAATGTTTCAAACATTACTATGGTTGTTGGCAAGCAGTTTAACTTAGCATAAAACACTATGTTAAATTCTCAACCAATCACTAATCACCCTATGGCAACTTGGGAAAGTTATATGAAACCTTTTTCAAAGAAGGCACCCTGAATTAGAAGAATATACTTATATTAACATGAAAGTGGACATGGGTTAAGCATTAAGTTTGCCTTGCCCATAAATGCATTTCCCCTGCTGATCTATAAAATAGGTGCCACCTGAAATGGTGCTTTGTATTATGATTTATGGCCACCCCTTTATTTTTACGATTCGAGGTTGCAAAAACAGTTTATGGGATTTGCTTTCAATTCTGGGCCTGTATGTATATGTTTAGTGAGTCTCCAAGAGGAGCACTACATAAGCTTTCTTGGCATTTAGTATTGTAGTGCCATTATTCATTTTGTGGGTGTGTTGAGGCCATAGACACTTAAAGTTAGGATTTTAAGAAGTACATTTACTAAAGTGTAGAAGTGGAGTTGTTGACCATAGCAACCAATCAGATTCTACTTTTAATTTATCTAGTACCTATTAGAAGATAATAGCTAGAATCAGATTGGTTACTATGTTCAACAACTCCACTTCTATAAACCCACATTTTAGTAACTATACCTCTAAGATTGCAATCAGTATTGACAGTGCACTTCCAGGTGTCATCTGCAGCTTATACTGAGGCAGATCCTCACACTGGGGCTGATTCTGAATTGCATGTGGCCACAGCTGCATATTTTGCCACAGTCGTGTCTGCGCCTTTAAAGTTGTTCCCTTGTGTAAATCTGCACATCCTAATGTACAAGGACTGAGATGACCACTGTCAGCATTGAGACATTGAGAGAAATACTGCTGGGTGCATCTTCAGATGCCCTATAGGTGGCATCATTGAAACTTTTGCTGACCTTATGACGTCTTTTTAGCCACCCGTTACCTCCCAGTCACTGTGCAGGAATGACCCTTACATTTCTACTACTGTTCATCTAAATTTCTACTACTGTGCATCTAAAGTGGATGACTAACAATAACCCAGTCCTAAACTGCTTTATGTACAACTCTAACAGTGCCTTCTTTCCATTTATACTGTATATTCTCCTTTGCAGTTTGGGACTGCATGCAGAGAGCCAATCCCACTTACCCTTAGAAGTCAAGGAGTTGCTTGAGACTGTAGGATTGGAGAGTGTCCATTTACTGAGTATTCAGAAGTCATCCTAATATTTGAATATGTCACCTTGATGCATGCACCTATGTACCTGAAATATATACTGTAAAAAAAACACAATAATGTAACCTCACTCTAAGGACTAATGAGAATGGAACAAATGGAAAGGTTATGATTAATGTATGTGTGGTGCTAAAGTGTTAGCAGACAGGACTTAGTAGTTGTGTTTTTTTACAGCTTCAAAAATGCACTTTTAGAGAAGACTGATATTATGGGTGTAATTACAAAACCTGAAGCATAAAACATTTATGTGAATACAAATGCATTGTCCTGGCAATTGGCATCACTTGTAGATCTCAGGCACCATTATAAGTTGGTCACTTGGTAAAGAAAGATGTACTTCCCCTACACAGCATCTCCGGAAAATGCTTGGAGATGTATCATTATGGGATGTTGCATCTTGGGAATAGCAGTGGAGGTGTGAAGTGTTGGAGACTAACATTCTGCAGAAGGCTCTTCATAAGCTTTCACCTACCACAAGATTGTACATATGTTCAGTAAGTGTATAATGAAAATCAAGTAAAAATAGCCTGAAATGCTGATCCATAGTAAGGCATAAGATATGTAGGTTAGTTCAGTAGGACAAAGAGCCCCTGCCAAAACTGACATATTCGGATTTGTATGCAAACCTGATGGTTTAAGTACAAATCCAATGTTTGTTTTGTAGGTGTGCCGAGCTTAGGGTCTGTGTCATCACATGCAGACTTCCTGGACACGGCTGACCAGTTTTACACAGACTGGCTGCGGGCTGCGACCATCCATCTGATGCTGCGTCATCGCAGTTGCGTACAGAAGGTGTCTATTTCCTACAGACACCTCCTATTGCATTTGAGTTGCTGTGCAATACCGTAAAAGTTGGAATCAGGCCCATAAACTCTGTGTTCTCTAATATATTTGAAAGCGTACAATAACCATTAATTTTGTTACAGGTTTGTAGAAATAAAAATTGCATATTAGATGATCTTTTAAAATGTTCTGTTATATGAAGAACAAAGGGTTGGCACTGTCTTTTTAATCAGAGAACACTTTTCATAGAACTGCAGGAAAGGTCCCAATGACAAAGTCACCTTGAGACTTCGCTATTGCAAATGACACATTCTGTATTATTTATATGGCAATATAGTAACCTTTAAAGCCCACACGCTGAGAAAATAATAGACACTTGCATCTCATAGTCACAGGATACTTTCCTTTTTATAATTGCTATGTTCCCAGGCTAATTATAATAATCATTTGTGTAATGGATACTTGCATAGCTGTGTATGTTAAGCCAATGGAACACTAGCAATGCACCTTTTAACTGTACAGTACATTACTTTGAAATTATTTAATTGCACCAATTTCACTACTTTTAGATGGTTGCTTATTTGTAAGTGAAGAAAGACAAAAAAGGTTGTAGAAAAATACTAAAGATTTAACTTAGATCTACATCTGAGAAATACATTTGAATATATTGTAGTAGAGGTTGATCGTAATAACTGCCATCAACTGTGGGTCAGATCCAGAAATGTACCTAAACTTGATGGTTTATGTATATCTCTGATGTCTGGCGATACTAACATATGCAGATCTGTGTCTGCGACGACTATCGCAGTGCAGCATGATTGATATTCTGCGGCTGTTTGGTGGCGAGAGAGGGTCAACGACAAGGAGCGTCCCATCTTTGTATCCTCCCATCTTTGCGCTGCATCTTTTAGCACCAGACCCCTTACCGCCCCTGTCGGGATCCTGGACGATCTGGCTTCCAGCATCGGTATTTGAACCTGCAGCTAATCAGCCTCCAGGATATCATACAGATTCCTCAAAGTGAATTAATCAGTATCATGACAAAAATTATACATTCAAAATCACAACAGTTGTGTGTATCTGATGTGAGAACTCCAAGGTACAATTGTAATGTTTGGCTCATATATCACTCATAAAAAAATGGTATAATGTTATTCAAATTAGCAGAGGTGCTGCTCCCTCACACATCTCATATAGAGCCCACATTATTTTGTTAATATGATATTTAAAGTAACAACAAGAAATATATACCAGGCGCCAGGGAGCACTGATTTAGTTACCTGAGAAAGCTGCTGCTCACCACCTGAGAGTGCTTGCCACAACTCAATGAAAGCAGAATGTAATGAGTAAATAAGTGGTGGAGGAGCGCTGCAAACACATACACCTTAAACACTCTATTGATGATATTTATTATACCATCTAAAAAAAAATTATAATTATATTTAAAAGGGTAACAATGTAATAATTGTATCATACACATAAAAAGCCGTTTCATGTAATGAACAACATGTTATATCTTCTATATAAATTTGAGCACAAATGTGCTATAAATAAGTATAAACACTGTGAATACGTTGTATCCTACTTGGCAGCAAAGTATCTTCTGAGGACTTAGGGGCATATGTATCAAAGCTTGATGTGAGATAAAATTGTAAGATATAGATCACCAACCAATCAGCTTCTAACTTACATTCTGCAGGCTGTGTTTAAGAAATCATAGTTTGGAGCTAATTGGTTGGTGATATTAATTTCACAATTTTATCTCACATCAAGCTTTGATACATATGCCCCTTAGTGTTACAACATGTCCATGTAACTTAAAAAGAGCAATAAAAGTCAGTGCCTGTATATGGAGAGATTTTATCTGAAGTTCCCCACTGTTAAAGACCGTAATATGGTGAATATAATGGATTACTCACGCACAGGAGTTGATAATATTCCAGCAGGTATGAGCCCAGTATATGACAAGAGGAGTCACCAAACCATAATATGGTAAATCTGTTTGTAGAAAACAATAGACATTCTCCGGCAGCGCTCCATGGGACATGCTCCTTCTGCTCCACAGGAGCTTTCTGTCCTCCCTGAGGTCGCCTTAGGACACCTGCGTTATGGTTTGACAGGTGTACCGCCCCAGTCAAACTCCCCACCTGCCACTGTCCCTGAAGCAGGCTGCTCCTGCCAGCTATTAACTGTCAATGTGTGTCTCTACTCCACAATCCAGTGCTATCGCGGCTCTATAGTGGGCAGCCACGTGTCGATACCATGGCCCAGCGGCTGGTGTGACGTGGTGTTCACTGAACTTGGTAGTGAACCAGTAGCGTGGCTCATCTTTTTAGTTGTTTCAGCAGCAATGGATAAATAAGCGCTCAGCTGTAAGAGGTGATGAGCAGTCCTATTAGATCTATAAATTGTGATGATATGGTGCTGCCCGAAGACTAGCCACATCCTTAGTAAAAAATCTCCAGTAGGCAGATATGCACTGCATATGTGGAACAGGTACTGAAAATTAAATTATCCTTAACTCATTTCACCACGACCAGCGGCTTTCTCAAAAGGCAGAATAAGCTGTCTTTACACAGGTGAATTTAAATAGTGTTCATCTAAACTTCGGCACCTGTCAATAATTAATCAATCTGAACAATTATTGTCTCTTTGCTCAAGATACTTAATATTATATATTATCCTGGATCCACAATAAAGGTCCACACCGTGAACTTTGGAAGGCTCCAAGTGTCGCATGTGGAACTCTTATATCAAAAGGAATACCCCCTATCAGTGTAAGGATTTGGTAAATATATACTGGACAGTCCTCTTCCAAACTGTGAAAGGGATATTTACTACCATCTACAATTATCTTTATATATCCGGAAGTATATATAGGAACAAGCATTGTGTTTGTATGGATTTTCACTCGCATTTATATTTTATTTGTATCAATTTTATTGGATTGATAGCATATTAAAGTAACATATGTTATTTATTTTTATCTCATGAATATATCTTCATCATAGCTCTACTATATTTTCTGTTTTTTTGTTTATCTATGTATGGGCCTGACTAGCCCTCTTTTTTAGCAGCTGCTTGGAATACCAGCTCATTTCAGCGCCTGTTCATGCCTATTGGTAATTTTCCTTTGTAAGGAAAATGTTGCCTAAAATTAAAGTACAGAGAATGAAGGTTATAAACAAAAGAAGGGAGGAAGGGGGAGGGTGAAGTATGTTTATAGGGGTACATATCAGTTGTATATAGTTCTGCTTATTCTCTCTTGCAGGATGATCTGTTAAAATGTATACGTTGATGCTGACACACATATATAAAGGAAAATTAAAGGAATAATCTGCAGCTGTTATATTTGTTATGTCCTCTAGGTACCAAGGTCCTTTTTGAGCAGAGCAGTATTCAAATCTCCTCCTCTAATGACCATCTTTACCTTTTCCAGACAGAAGGCTTTGAGATGTACTGGTTCGCTGTTATGATTGTGCAGGAAATGCCTAGCCACTAAAGATATCTTCTTCATCTTGCTGATATCAGATTTGGCATTCCTGATGTTGCTCACATGTTCCAGGTTACGAGGTTTAAAGGCTTGTGTCGTCATCCCCACATACTTGTAATCATAATTACATTGTAAACAATAGATGACTCCAGTCGTGTTGCAATTGAAGAAATCTTGCATGGTAATGTTGTTACCATATTTGTGCTGTATGTTGACAGTCTTGCTGATGAAGGTGCAGGCCTTGCAACTTCTACAGGGATATGTATCCAAAGTGTTTGGTTTTCTTTTGGGAAAGTGCTCATAGTGACTATGGGTGAGGAAATCCCCCAAATTCCTATCTCTTCTCCAAGTCATGGAAGTTTCCATTTTTAAATGTGTTCTAAGATCTGCATCCAAAAAGGAGGATGGGCCAATGCTTTTGTACTATTCTTCTCAAATCACGCCACTCCCTACAATAGTTACCCACAAACCTAATATCTTTTGTATCTTCTGATGTCTTCAATTTTAGAAAGACCAGGGTGTCTCTATTGATCTTTGTCACTGCATAACTGGTCTTTTTGATCGACCACTTGCTGTAACCTCTGTTACGTAATCTTAAAGAGAATATCAAATTGTTTAAAGGAGTCTATGTCATAAGAACATTTTTGTCTAATGCTAAATTCACCCTTATGAACATTGGATACAGTGGATGGAAAATTCCAACTTGATTCATGTAAAAGGCTGTTTGTAGCAGTTGATTTTATATGTAGATCAGTTGCAATCTCACTGTCTACTCCTCTAATGATTTTGTGGCCCAAAAAGGAGATACTGTTTCGACTGATCTCCCATGTAAATTTCAGATTCAATTGGTTAGTGTTAATAATCTTTATGAAATCAATAAAATCCTGTTTTTCATGGCTCCATATAATCAGGACATCATCAATGTAACATAGCCATTCTATGAAAAATTGTGTGTACTTTTCATTGGATTCTCCCACTCCCACCAGCTAAGAAACCAATTTGAATAAATGGGAGTGCAGGTGGAACCCATGGCTGCCCCCCTCCTTTGCAAGTAGAATTTGTCTTAAAAAATTAAATATTTTTTGTGGGGAATCAATCAGGAATGCATCCAACCCAACATTATGATTTATGGAAGTGTACAGTGACTCCACATCAAGGGAAATTAATAGATGGTAACTCTCCATTCGTATGCCATGCATTTTCTACAGGACATCCATCGTATCTTTTGGGTATGAAGGAAGGGTTAGTACACGATCCCTTAAATGTATGTCCATGGATCTGCTCCCTTGTTCCATAAGGCTTTAATTGCCAGAGACTATAGGTTTTCCTGGTGGATTCTTAGTATTTTTGTGTACTTTGGGGAGTGCATATAATGTGGGTACGTTAGGATTTTTGGGATCCTAGTTTCATAAATACTTGAACTTGTGCACAAGTGTTTTTTGGTGGAACAAACATGATTTCTTAAGACATACTGGTCTTTCTCCATTTGTTCTAGGTGTGATCATTAAGGCAGATTCTTCTGCTAGTTCTTCCTGTATGTTTAATGTCACTATATCCTACCCAGTATCTAGGGACAAGGGATTGCATTCTGTGTGGAAAGGAACATCAGTACACATATCCTTAGCTCTCTCTTGATTAGAGAAAAATGTTAGGTTTAGGGTGCAGGGAGGAGGAGGTTAGGTTTATGCACTATAGGGAAGGTTAGGTTTTGGCACTGGGGAGGGAGGGTTAGGGTTAGGATAGGGGTTAGGGTTAGTGGTAGTATACTTACCTAATGCTGTCGGGATTTTCACTGTCGCATACCGCTGCTCATACCCAACCCATCATAAGAAATCATTGTTTTTTCCACCAGAAAACACTTGTGCACACGTTCAAGTAAACAGGTGTGTCTGGCATATTTATCATTCAGTTTTTTAACTTAAATAATGTTAAAACAAAATTTTTTTTTGCATAAATTAGGCATCATTGGGATTTAATAAAGTAATTTAGGAAGAGATTTCTCAAAAATCTCCATGACATAAAATTCATATCAACTCCATAAAGTTACCTTATTCCTCATATCTGTAATGATAAATGCACTTATTTTGAGTGTGTCATGCTCCAAATAGTGTTAGCAGAGGCTTTCTGCCAATTCTGCCGTGAGAGAGGGAATTTATCAGATACTTCTCCTTTCTCTCAGCTGTCTTCCCCCTGCAATAGTTGACACTTAGAGAGCCAGGGAGCTGCATTGGACCCAAATATATATATATATATATATATATATATTTTTAATAATTACATACTCTCAGAGGTTAATTTACTAAAGTGAGAGTTTTTATAAGTGGAGATGTTGCCCATAGCAACCAATCAGATTCTAGCTATTATCTTCTAGAAGGTGCTAGATAAATGTTAAGTAGAATCTGATTGGTTGCCATTGATAACATCTTGCGCTGCCTCTGTTTACTGGAGCACAGGAGCCGCTGGGCACTAGGATTTAGTGGCTGCCACCATGGGGGTGCTACCTCTACATGGCATACCACCATGACTTTCCTCCATCCATCCTCCATTATGGATGTGCTCCCCATGAGACCCTTTAATCCACTATACCATCCCCACATCGTACATGTATATAAACCCCGTTGCCCCACTGTATATCTGTCCACAGTGTGTGAACTATGTGCACTACAACACCCAGCATAACCCTGATGCTTCTTTCTGTACTCTGTCAGCATTCTGAGAATGTTGACATTTCACTTGGAACATGTCGTCATTCTGAGGAACATTGGACTATATGAGACTTTGTGACAATGTCACATTGTTCCATAACACTGCATCATCGCACTCGCTTTTTGAAGGGTGAAAGACCTGCAGAAATCCAGGATGTTATCTTACCCAGTGAGAGGTCTGGGAAGTCTCCCAATATTCTGATAGTCTCATGAACATTCCACAAGGTTGGCAACTATTATGGGATGCATACTGTATATACAGGTAGGTACAATTTGTAAAAATAGATTCCAACTGCAGCTACCCTCACATGGGTTTTGTATGCAGTCCTCCCAGCTCACAATTCACTAAAGTCAGATTTTCTCTATCTAACCATAGACTATCATATGTGGGCACCCACAGAGTCTGAATACTTTGTTTCCCCTCTCTCGGCACACCTGTGTGCATATACAGTCTATGGGAGAAATTCAACTAAGGTCAAATCCGTTCATCCATCTGAATCTGCGTGGCAGCTGCTGTGCCTTATAGCAGCAGGATCTCGGGGTAGCAAGCACTTTTGAAAGCACTCTGAAAGGAGCAGTGAAAAGTTCTGGGGAGACAGCGGATTTTCAGATCAGCTGTCTCCGCGTCGGAGCAATAATAAATTGCTCCGGATCTTGTGGCGAGTAGGAATGTTAATAATCAGGGTCCAATAATTAAAATGATGAATAGAGCCCGTGAAGAGAAAGCTTTCTACAACCTTAGAAACATGTACTTTTATCAATTTATCAGGAAAGCATTATCTCAACATTTAATTAGTGCACATTTTCTAGGGGTGTATGTTAATGACATAGGGCATATTTCATTGGATGATAATGTTGGTGATCTTATGACCTTTAAACGTATTTTGTTCATTCAAGGGAAACTTTTTGTGGTAATCAAATAACATATAAAAATGGAACAATGGCCTAAATTTACTAAGCGGTGTGTTTGGTGTCATGTAGAAACTGTGTCTAATTTATGGCATTTACTAAACAGTGGTTTTGCTATCTAAACTGAATTCGCCGTTGATTCCCTGCAGTTTCTAAATGACAATCCGCCGTGGCGTGTTGTATTTATCAGCGGTTTCTACAGAAACCATTGTGGATTAGAATCTATTCTATTCATATTATTTTAAAGGTGCTTTTATAGAAACAACATTCAATTGACATAATAGAAACAGACCATTGTGTAATAGAAACTATTATATCCATATTCATTTTTTTGTGCTACCCTATTTGTTATAGAAAGCATCATTAACCAATTGACATAATAGAAACAGCCCACAGTGGATTAGAAGCTATTTTATTCATATTCATTTAATGGTGCTTTTACAGAAACAACATTCACCTGACATCATAGAAAAAGACAGTCGGCTACTGTCACTTTGTGGGTGTGTGAGGAGTGTAAGTGGAGAAGGAGAAAGTTGTAGGAAAGTAAAAGGAGAAAGGTACTGTATAAAGTGAATGCTAATTGTCGTGAGTCATATTTTTAAAAATTGTCTTGTTTTGCACACAGATATACAAGTGTCACATATCAAATTAATCAGCACATCTGCGGGTGCATCCAAGTAGCATTGCATTGTGACTTAGACACATTTTTGGCATTAAAAGACACAAAAAAGATGCTTGGCACTAGTAGAGTCTCATGGGATCTGGCACGTCGAGATGGCCTTTTTGGCATGACTGCAGAAAAGATATTTAAGGACACATCTGTAGGTATCTGACTCCCATGCCATTGCCAGTACTGTCAGGCCTGCCTGCAAGACAGTGCTGCTGACCCCAGTAAAGTAAAATCAGCCAAGCCGGGGTATTGAAGGGGAGCGCATCTAACCAACATGCAGTAAGATAGTCACTGGACTGCTGTGCTTTCCCCTCGCCCAAGTTCTAACACAGGAAAAGCCATACCTGATGCTAACATACTGATCCTGCCTAGGGGTTCAAATTACATCCTGCACATCCTAATGCACACCGTATTCAAGACCAGACATGTTTGGTGAGAGACATCATAATCCTCCATACCCAGTTGACTGATATTCCTGTTAATCAATGGTTGCCTGTCAAAAACAATTAACTAACCTGCTGTTTTAGCAAACACACCTGTCTGAGGGTAGTAAAAAGTTTGCCGGTGGTTTTATGGTGGTTTCAAAACCGCTTCTTCATAAATCAGGGGTTTCTAATTTATTCTATTCTATTTTATTCTATTCAATGGTTTTGGTGCTTTGATATTCAATTCTGTTCTATTATATTCTATCAAGTGCTTTCTTTGTGGTTTTGCAACCCTTTTGGCCTTAGTATTTTAACGGATTGCAAAACCGCTGCCAAACTGCCACAAAACCACCAGGATTACAAACTGCTGCTTAGTAAATTATGCCCAATGTCTCAGACTAGCATCTGTATGCAGATGAATGTTTTTTTTCTTGCGAATTGAAACTTGTGATTGATAAGTCTCCATTTTGAAAAGTTTGTCTCCTCACTGAATAACATTATCTGCCACTTTATAATTTCCAGTCAACATCATGTCGATGATTAAATTGGAAAGTTCGTTAACACAAACACTATCAGAATTTCTTTTACCTAATATATAAAAACAGATTAATATATTTTAAAGCAAAATGCACAAAAAATATTTATCAATTCCAAACAGTATTGACTTCATTCAACATCTATTGATTACACATAAGCTTGGTTATAAAATAACTTTAACAGTGGCACCCAAGTATCTGATGGGAATCTCAGAGGGAAAAATAACACCTAAAATATTATGGGCACAAAAATAAGGTGAGATTGTGAAATCGGTTTTACATGAAGTGATCAGTGTGTAAGGTCTTTGACCTAAATTGTGTTATTCCTGCTTCAGTACTGTCTGATATATTATGCTCCATCTGTGTCCTGATATTGACCATTATTGGCTGATTACTCATTTTGGTTTTGGCTCTAAGCTGTATGTCTGATGTTTTTGGATCAAAGTTACCTCCCTCTTGCATCCTGTGGGAGACTCCCATTTCACGATGCACGAGACCTGGACAGCGACAGCCAAGCTGTCGCTCCAGGTCTCGCACCAAAGGGGGCGTGCTGTCGATGGTGACTGACAGCACGCCCCCTTTGGTGGGCGTGCCGGGGGAGTGGCTGCCAGATGGAGGCATTCCCATGGGAACGCCTACCGTCTGGGTCCGGCCCCACTGACATCACTAGTGATGTCAGTGGGAGTGATTTTGGCTCTGATAGAGCCAAAATCACTCCAGGGCTTGCGGTCACTGAGACCCTACTGCAGGGTCTCGTAGCGAGCCCAATGGTCGCGATGGTCTTGACCATCGCGACCATCTTTTTGGCCGCTCGCATATGCTGTGGGTGGTCACCCACAGCTATGCGAGCAGCCAGGAGGCCGCTCCATTTTTAGGTAGGAGGGCACTGATTCAGAGCGAGTGCTCTGGTCAGAGCGTCCGGCTCTTAATCAGGCCCAGAAATCCCACAAAAAGACATTTCAACAAAAAGTTTTAAAATCTGTTTTTGTACCAAGAGATGATAATTAAAGTAAGTCTGTAATTTCTTATCATATGTGGTAAACCAACAGTATTTAGGCAAAATACAGGTTCAAAAGTAGTTGAAAAATATATATCTGAAATAGAACATCAATGTAATGGCTACCTTGATAAGCATGATCTAAATTTAAGTATATTTTATGTAGCTGGTTAATACAGCGATTTGTGGTGGACTAAAAGCAGTCTGTTTAACTTTACATAAATATCAGGATATCAAACACATTTCCTCAAAGTAGCTGATGTGACTGGTAAGTATGCTGTAGTATTCCTCAGATTGGAATAAGTGGTGTTTAATATAGAGTATATGTTGTCTGTAATGATTTGGAGGATACTATAAAGGTATGGAAAACAGCACAGCTAATATAGGTAGGGCCTTCAAGTTGAATGTGTGATACTCTGCTACAAAGTGTGTGTGGGGTTTTACCATATCCCTCTTGTTCAGCAGCCGCAGGAGAGTTGCTGCTGAACAAGAGAGTCACTATGGTAACTCAGCACAAGCTGTGGGCAGGAGAGAATGCAGCCATTAAATGGCATGTAAAGGTACCTGTTGAGGAGGAGAGACCTGCTATCTTGGCTGGGCAATTCTTGCTGCATCATGCGGAGTGGTTTGACCTCCAGCAGCATAAGGGGAGGCACCTCTAGAGACCAGGACCTAAATTGACACATACACGGAAGTGGGAGTTGCCGGGGATGGCTGCCTGCCAGCGACTGAGCCACCCCTCATCTAGCAAAAAGAATCCTGCCTTAATTCAAGCACTGGCTGCCACTGATGCTGTTCTCAAGAGTCTGGTACTGAACTCACAGTGAAAGCAAATTAAGCCAGACTGCAGAGCTAACTTTAAAATTTAGTTTCTTAAAGTACAAGCCAGAGTAAGCCCAGCCAACGGCAACTCACAGACAGTTGCAGGTTACCTCAGCTGCCAGCCCTTTGCAGTTTGTAGGCCACAGTTTCATTGACATTACACCTCAAATGCTTAATCCCCTCAGGATCATCAGCATGTTTCTGAAAGGATTTCTTGCTTCAGAATTTAAAATATTCACAGAGCTGGATGAAAGTTACCTGAATGGGCTTTCTGAACAGCTATGTATTCTCTGCATAGGAAATTATAGCCAGTGACTTGAACTCTCCCTCTTGCCAACCCCGTCTAAGCTTGCAATGCTAAACTACACTACTTGGAAAATATATTACCTGGGTCCAACTTGTACAAAAGGAGAATTTAAACATTTTTTTTAAATAAATATATGAAACATAAATCCTGTTGAACTAAGAGTACAAACTGTTGTGAGATACATATAAATAGGCCAAAGCGCTGTATGAGAGCAGCTGGTAAAGGGATGTCAACCCCTAAATATAGGAAAAAACAGCAGAATAAAATACCAGCGCTGTAATACACCACTATACAGGGTATAATAAATTGGACGGTTCTATAAAATAAATATATATGTTTAATACACAATAACACAATAGTCAACAACTATATAGCATATAAAACAGTTCAATATTTAGAACAGTATATAAAATGAAGTTCACATTGGACAACCATAATGAAAACCATAAAGTCTCAGTTATAGTTAATCTACTCCTTGGTGTTTATAAGACTCATGAGGCAGCACAAATTACCGGATTGGAAAGGCAAAGTTCCATTCAGTCCTTTAGCAGATTTACCGCAAAATATAGGATGATGTAGGTACTCCGGATGCTGTTAATTGCTGCCAGTGGCTGGTATAATTCAGTCCAGAGTCGAGTAGAGAAACCAAGAGGAGTTTAAGAATGGTGTGTCCAAAGGTAGGTATAAAAGCACTCAATGTGTTTCACTGGAAATATTTAGGGTCCAGCTTCCTCAGGAGCATATAGTGATCTGTCCAAATGATCTTTTTATACCTATAGTATGTCCACTCATTAAATGCATCTGTGTGCAATTAACATACAAATAATAGAACCGTCCAAAAACTTAAAATAATTTATCTCACAGGAAGGCAATCCCATTTATTCATATAATATTAATAATACATAGCTAAAACAATAAGTATATTACCTTTATATTAGATTTATTTAGAAGACTCCATTCCTGAGGTCCGATCATGTGATCGGATCCAATCACGTGACCCGGAAGTACCGCATTCAATGAAGGAGAATGGGGGAACGTAGTCTGATGGATTGGAAGAAATCATGTGGTCGCAAGTCACGTGATCGCAGGTCACGTGATCGCGAAACACATGATAATCCCAATTCATCAGTAATCACAATAAATAAATAGTTACAAGAGTATTTTTCGTTCTCATTGTTGTAACATAATGAATATAAACATCCGTCCACGTGATAGCACTGATCACATGACCCGGAAGATTCCATTACACATATACAAAACAACAAGGTAATAATGAGTGATGCTTGTAAATTCACACATACAGACCTAAATATAAATAGCACAAAAATACCACTATTAAACAATATAAATAATTCATGATTAATATAACAGATTATATATAAAAATACAATCATTATAAATTATTCAAGAACGTATGTAAAGAGTGGTTTAACTGTGAAATATATATATGTTTAAGAACATATACACATATAGCCCATCTCAAAAAGATGGCATATAAATATAGGATTTAACTCTATATAAATAATACCATTAAATATAAGCCGATAAAATAATATTAATGGTAATAATAATCCATATACCTAAATTTAGGACACCATACAATAGAGTATAGGGGATCATAATAATACTCCCACCAATAGAGCATGACCAAAAAAGGAAGAATCGCACACAAAACAATGAACCTATTAACTTATCAATAAGAAGACTAGCTAATGTTGAATTATTGAATTCAGTTCTATTGTTTCATTTAATCCATCAGGATGCAGGGAATTGAATTTAAGAATCCAATATACTTCTCTACAACAAAGTTTATTGAATCTATTCCCACCATGTTCCATGTGGGGGATTGATTCTAAGCCAATAATGGATAAACAAGCTGGATTGCTATCATGTTGCTGAATAAAGTGTCTTGAAACACTATGTAGTCTGTTCTTATTCAAAATATTCCTGTGATGCTCCATAAATCTGACCCGTAAAGATCTCATAGTCCTCCCTATATAGTATAAATTGCAATCGCAACTCAATACATATATTATGAATTTAGAATCACAGTTAATAAAGGAAGTCAATTTGTAAGTTTTGGAAAGTGTAGGTATCTGTACCTCAATCGTTCTCCTTAACATATGAGAGCACATAGTGCATCATGATTTACCACACCTATAAAAGCCACAAGGTTTAATACTTAACCAACTAAAACCATTTGTTGTTTCTTTTTCTCTTTAATATTGCTAAAATGGCTAGGTGCCAGAATAGTTTTAAGGGATCTATTTTTCCGAAACGTAACAAGTGGCTTAGTTGGAAGAATATTTTGTAATATACTATCCTGTCTGAGGAGTCTGTAGTTCCTAGAGATGATGTTCTTAATTTCACTAGAGCTATTGTTATATTTACAAATAAAGGCCATTTCTCTAGTGTCCCTTATAGTTTTATCCTGATTAGGGGACCCCTTTTGTTTCTCAGATTTTTCCAACAGACATCTTCTATCCATAGAACAAACCTCTTTGTAGGAATCTTCTAGTAATTTCTGGGGATAACCCCATTCAATAAACGCATTAATCATGTCTTTAGCCTGTCGAGAAAAATTATCCAAATTCGTACAGTTTCTGCGGAGACGCATTAGTTGTCCCTTTGGTATATTTTGTTTCCACGGAGCATACTGTGCACTCTTATAGTGCAAATAAGCATTGGTATTCACAGATTTGGCAAAATTAGAGGTGGTAATAACCTTCCCATCTGTCTCGAGGGTCACATCCAGGAAGTCGATCAGACTCCTGTTATAAGTGTGAGTAAAGGTAAGATTGTATAAATTAGAATTAAGAGACAAAGGAAGATGCAGAAAAAGAATCCGCATCCCAAATAATAAAAAGGTCATCTATATAACGGCCATAGAAAACCAGGTTCGCTTCCCATGGGCCTCCCCACACATGTTGATCCTCAAAGGCACCCATGTAATGGTTGGCATAACTGGGAGCAAACCTGGTTCCCATGGCCATTCCCATCACCTGTAAATAAAACGTGCCAGAAAAAAGAAAATAAATGTGAAAAAGAATAAACCGAATAGAATCCAAAATAAAATGCCTATGTTGCACCGAGAAGTCATCATCTCATATAAGTCTATTACTTATAATTTCTAATCCTGTAGAGTGAGGAATATTAGTATACAAAGCATTTACATCTAGAGAGAGGAAGATGTATGTATCCTTCCACTCAATAGATTGAATTTGATTGAGAAAATGAGTTGTATCTTTGAGATGTGACCGCAAGGTGCAAACACGGGGTTGAAGATATGAATCAAGATAGAAAGATAGATTAGAAGTTAAAGAATGAACACCAGAAATTATAGGGTGCCTGGGAGGTGAAGTGAGGGATTTGCGAATTTTAGGAAGAAAATGAAAAATGGGAATGGTGGGATAAGAAGGAAACAGGAATCGGTATGTCTCCCTAGATATGACCCCCGAGTCAACCGCAGAATCAAGCAATGATTTAAGTTCCAAAGAAAATGGACCAGTGGGGTCTTTTGATAAAGTGGTATAATAATTAATGTCATGGAGTTGTCTCTGTGCTTCTGTAATATAAAGAGCACGGTCCATAACAACAAGACCCCCCCCTTTATTGGCCTCCTTGATAATGATTGATTCATCTTTTGGGAGTGATCTGAGAGCCCTTTTTTCCTGTCTAGATAAATTCGAAGCATATCTAGTACTGCCTTGTTTTTGTACACACACATTTTTAAAGTCCTCTAATGTAATTTTATAAAAGGCTTCAATATTACTGCTTTTCGCATGAATGGGAAAAAAAATCAGATTTGACCCTGAAGGCAAAGGTATCTCTATTGCAATCAAAAACCTTTTTCATTTGAATATCCGTTGTTCCAAGACCACTGGATCCAGATGTATTGCTTTCTTCCCATAATTCTTCTAGGGTTGAAAGCAAAACATCATCTGTACTATCAAGTACAATAGGTAAAGAAGGGTCTCCCAATTTCTGAAGATGTTTATTAGCAAAAAACCTTTTTCGACATACGGTAGCGTACGTATAAAATGATTCAAGTCTACATATAGGTCGAAAATATTAGGCTCACTTGTGGGGGAAAATTTTAAACCTTTTCTAAGGAGTAAGAGTTGTGACTCATCTAATTGTTTGGATGAAATATTAAATACATTGTTAGTTGAACCCAACTCAGTATTTAAATACCCAACTGTTCTAATCTTCTTATGTTTCTCTTTGTTATGTTTCCCTCCTCCCCCTGGGCTTAGATCTCTCTGTCTTTTGGGTATATCTCTGTTGTATTGATGGTAGGTCATATAAGATACTGTGGTCTGTTTGGGATGCTCCCCTAAAAAAGACCCTTGGTCAAAGTTGTCTTGATCATTAGACTGTTCTAGCCTTCCCACTGATCTATGTGGATAGGATTTATCGGACTGATGACAATTACCCATGGAATCCCTAATGGATAAGTGTTGTTCCTGTGTTTCTTTATTAGCAAGTGGTGCAAATTGGTTGGTATGGAAAAACTGATTAGGTTTCTTAATCACTTTACTATTTCTGATCTTATTTTCATCACTTCCAGAAGGCCTATATTGGCCATAATGGGATGCGCTGTTGTCAAATCTTTTTCTCCTAAAGGATTTCTCCTTCTGTTGAGTCCTGTAACTCCTCACCATATTATCCTTATAATCCATCAAATTTCTTCTAAACACACAGATGCATTAAATGAGTGGACATACTATAGGTATAAAAAGATCATTTGGACAGATCACTATATGCTCCTGAGGAAGCTGGACCCTAAATATTTCCAGTGAAACGCATTGAGTGCTTTTATACCTACCTTTGGACACACAATTGTTAAACTCCTCTTGGTTTCTCTACTCGACTCTGGACTGAATTATACCAGCCACTGGCAGAAATTAAAAGCATCCAGAGGATCTACATCATCCTATATTTTGCGGTAAATCTGCTAAAGGACTGAATGGAACTTTGCCTTTCCAATCCGGTAATTTGTGCTGCCTCACGAGTCTTATAAACATCAAGGAGTAGATTAACTATAACTGAGACTTTATGGTTTTCTTTATGGTTGTCCAATGTGAACTTCATTTTATATACTGTTCTAAATATTGAACAGTTTTATATGCTATATAGTTGTTGACTATTGTGTTATTGTGTATTAAACATATATATTTATTTTATAGAACCGTCCAATTTATTATACCCTGTATAGTGGTGTATTACAGCGCTGGTATTTTTTTCTGTTGTGAGATACAAGATATGTTCAGCTCATGGTTTTTATGTTATAATATTGAATATTGTATTTAGCCTGTAATTATACCCTAATGAATTACAATATGTTATGTCATTTCGCTAGGTTATACATAGGGGCATATTCAATTGGGGTTCGAGAACAGCAAAAATCTCACACCTGCATGGTTTTCCTGCAGGTGCGGGATTTTTGCTATTCAATTAGGAGTGGGGTTTTTGATTTTTTGAGCGCCCGGGGGGGTTTTTTTTGCACACCTCCAGAGCACGACCAATTTTTCATAAAATCCACAATTTTAGGGAAAATGGTGGGGAAATACTCTGGGACCCCAATGACACCGCTCCTAATGATTAATTAAGCAATTGGAAGTTTCCAATTAGCTTAATTAGTCAGTAATACTCACCTTCCAAAGTGCTGTCTTCTGCATCCAGCGTCTGGACCCGGTCTCCTGCAGTAGCGGTGAGTATGTCAGTGTGTGTGAGTGTTTATGAGTGAGTGTGTGTGCATGAGTGTATGTGTGTGACCCCTGGTGTGTGTGTGTGTATCCAGTGTAAGTATGCCCCCCATAATGGGTGCTGGGAGAACTACATCTCCCAGCAGCCCCTGGAGCCTCTCAGCAGCACCCGGGACTCCCAGCAGCCCTCTCCCTAGTGAGAAGATGGTGGGGTGGCCACCAGGAGCTGCAGAGACCCCCAGGCAAGTAAGTGTAATTTTTTAAAATTTATTATTTTACATGGCGCAGGGTTTTCCGCTCTGAAATTTTTCCTTGTTAAACCTCACGCCTAATTAAATATGCCTCATAGTGTGAAAAATATATTGTTTTGTTTGCTTGCATTATTTGCCTTAATTTACATTATTGAATTGTTTGTGTAGATGCTGCAATAGCAAATGTTATTTAGTATGTAGCACTTTTATTCAAGGTAACTAACGTTGCAAATAGTTAACTTATGATTTAGAGGTTATCCATCTCTTAATGTTGATAAGGAAACTAAAGTTTAATGTAATAGTGCTGAGAGAACTTTGTAAATTGTGAAAAAATGTCAGACCAGAAATATTCGTGCACCTAAACCTGCAGCACGTGTGGAGATTAACAAGAGAGGGGCTCCCAACACCTCTGAAAGCTATATATCTAACACCAAAAGATAGTAATCTCATACACATGTGCTGGAGTATACATTGCATTCCTGTAAATGGCGAGTCAGGAAAACTTTTCCTCATCAGTGGACACAGTGGTCTCAAAAACAAATGTAAATGAAGGAATATAGTGAAGCACAGTTTAATTATGAACATATACAAATATAACAACAAAAGAAGATCATCATGGGGGTATCCCCAGGCAGCTGAAAGAAAAACAATTTGTTCATGGGGCAATGGGAGAATGATAGTATTTGGAACAACAACCCCTTCGGAGCAAACCTGGTGTCCTGGTCAAGATATGTTGATGACATCTTTTTTATTTTGAAGGGTGGTAACACCATTTTAGAGGAATTTTTTACTTATCTTAACACCAATCTTTTAAACATTGAATTCTCTTTTACACATAGTGTCAGTTCAATCAACTTTTTAGATATATCAGTTGAGGTACGGGAGAATACTTTATGTACCATGAATTATTCAAAACCTACTGATTTACATGCTTACATCCAGATGGGAAGTTGCCATCATGCTAATTGGCTGAAAGCAATCCCAGGAGGACAGTTGAGATGACTCAAAAGAAACTGTTCTGACCCCATAACCTATGATGAACAAGCTATAGTGATGCAAAAAAAATTTCTAGCATCAGGGTATCCTCTACAGAGAATTGAAGATACCATTGAAGAAGTAAAAAATATACCTAGAGAGCAACTATTAAAACAAGATGTAGGGAAAAGGGACACCCCATCACAATTGGATTGGGCTTTTGTGACTTTGTTTAATAGCCAACACAACAAACTAGAAAAATGTTTAAGGAAACATTGGGGAATTTTGAAGAAAGACCCCATTATAGGTCCCCATCTTCATAATTAAACTGTGTTTCACTATATTCCTTCATTTACATTTGTTTTTGAGACCACTGTGTCCACTGATGAGGAAAAGTTTTCCTGACTCACCATTTACAGGAATGTAATGTATACTCCAGCGCATGTGTATGAGATTACTATCTTTTGGTGTTATATATAGCTGAGAGAACTTTGTTTGAATGTTATAATAATTGCATTTGATACCTGATTTGCTAACATATCCATTTATTCTATGCACAACCTGTAGTCTCAAAACCAAGTATAATAAACTTTGCAACTAACCATTGTTGGTTACTGTGTGTGGAGGGTGGGGGAAACCTGCCTCTCTGTCATGGTGTGCGCAAAAGAAAAAGATCCAGAAATTGTCCAGGAGGTCTGTACCCAGAAAGTACTTACTGGCTGCCCTGGTCTTCATAGAAAGTGTACATAGAAAGTTTCAGACTCAATAATGGGGCATACAAGGGCGTGGACTTAATCAGGAATTGTCACCATTGTATGCCTTCACCACACCTGCTGTTTGCTTACCAGCAGTGGCATCACATTGGCAGTTCAGTGTTCATAATGAAATAACATCTGTCAAAGTCAAATAATTGGATATGATTGCTGTACAATTATTATCTGACAATATAGTCGTCTATGGTTGGAAGACGTATTACTAGGACGCTACTTTACATCGGTGCAATCCGATGCGCTAAAATGCGTATCCACAACACACATATGCTGATGCACATAACACACACATATATATACATATATACACATAGATGCACATATGCGAACGCATACATATAAGATGGTTCTCACACATTATAGTTAATAACCAGAGTTGTTTAAGGTATTTGTTAGCTAATAATTATGATGTAATATGTACTTAAAAGAGATCTAAGGTTCAGAAAACAATGGACATGTCATGTTTGGTATCATACTAAATCCCTGTTTGTTTGCAGTCATCCGTTTCTATCGGCAAAGGATTTGCATCTTGCGTTTGCTAGTTATGGATTATAGGGAGTTATTGGTTAGAATGCTATTACTTGTATGCAGTGTCTGTAGCCAGTTTTAACAAGTTCTTCGGTGGGAAACTACACAAAGAATCTGTTGGAAAACTGAGCCATACCTTTGATGACACCGTATGAACTGACCAATGACCAATGCTTTATTGCACACCTGAGGGAAAGGAGATGCCTTCAGTCTGGATTAGCACCCCTACCTTATTGGTTTAAAAGCATGGACTTGTAATGAATATGCACACTGGTATTAGGCACAATTCTAGGTAAGTCCTACAAGTTTTATATACTGTAGTGCAACTTTGGATCATTTTTGAGGCGTGGGTCACCCTGGATTGCCTTTGTTGATCTGTTTCAAGGCACCGCATTATAACATATTTTTCTTTTAAAACACATTTTAACCCTTCACTGTTTGTTTATTATATATGTTCTTCACTTTTTATTTTCATTCTTTATATGCAGCAGTAGCTGCACCTATCTCTTTCACACTGCACTTTTCTTACTATGGTAGTGCCCTGGGGCAGCTTAGCTGGGCTAGTTTGGGGGTGTCCTGCGCTCTGGATTTGAATCATAGTATGTTAGGGACCTACCCTACAGAGGTTACCTGGATATGGTGGGTAGGCCCATAACCTTGGCCAAGATTATGCTAAAAACCTCTATTGATTGCAACATTTTATTGCATTTATATATTATTAATAATTTGGAGTTGTGTTCCTGAGATTTGTCTTTCTTTGTGCCTGCAATTAGTCTCATCAGGTATATATATATTTAGGGTGTGCAGTCCAGAAATCCTTCCCAATGACCAGACTGACCAGATGCAAGAACCAATGAAAACATGCCAACTTATCCCTTTGTTATCCTTGTAACCTGTACCGTATATATGCTGTGTGCTGCTCTCAGTGTTCAGTCATTCTCCATTTTGGGTGACTGCAGGATTCAGGATTAAAGGACTGCATACTGGGACCTGTAGCGCATGAGTATGTATCGGCTGTTACTATTTTCATTGGTTTTTATTCTAATTGTTAAATCTTTCCCTGTTTACATAAATAACTGGAACCACAAGATTGGACTGGAAAGCAATTCTTTCTTAAGCAACTTGCAGCGCTAAATAGGGACTAATACGAATCAATAGATGGGGGCTCGTCCGGGATATCCTATGAAAAGCAGAAATAAGGAAATCTAGATTTGTCTTCACTGTAGTAAATAAAGAGAGGTCCGTATGGTATTGTATACAGGTAAACTATAATGCTATAGATATGTGTCCCGGAGTTAAGGATTCAAAATTCCCCTAGGGTAGTAAGTAAGTATCGCAACCCCTGACCAAGTTCATAGGAAATTGGATGATGGGTGTACAAGGTGTTTGTAAGATATTGGAAAAATTAATAGCTGAAAATACTATGTAAATCCCATGAAGTACCGTATGTGAAATGACATTGGAACAGTTGTAAGTGGCAAGTGTTCATAAGAAATAGTTTTTAGAGATCCCAAGTTACTGTTAGTAACAGGCGCAAATGTGATATTTTTTTGTGTTTATAAATCCCTGTAAAATCTACTTAAATTGTAATGTAGGTATTATTGATAACCCAATGGTGGAGGATTGACATAGATCATAAAAATATGCATATGATTATACTGTTTGAATTGTTGCAGTGACAATAACTCAGCGGAATGTACATTTTTTTTCCTCAAAAACACCTGTTGTAATTTTGCTGTTTTTCCTCTTGTGGACAATAGGGACACTCACAGGTCCTAGGAGAAGTAGTAGGTAAGGGAAATACACATCCATTTCCAAGCAGAAGTGGTAATGCCTGTAATTACTAAGGGTTTTCAATGAAAAATTACATTTAAGGTTGTTCTAAAATGGTCTTATATTTAAACAGGTTCCACAGGATGATTTTCTGTTATTACTAAATGAATTGGGTTAATCTATTAACAGTTTGTGTGTTTAGAATAGAAAATAATTAGTTACATATTGACATGCCTGTATTATGTATACTAACATTTCTTTCTATTTTCTCAGTACAATGGAATGCGGGTTAAAGTAGATCAAAAAGCCCAAGACTTCTCTGATTCTCCTCAACAATTAATACACAGATTATTGTCAGGAATGCATGGGTATTTGAAGGTTGGAAATTTAGAATTTGCCAGATTAGGGAAATTTTCTTTCTTTGGAGATTCTCTTCGAAAATGTTGTTTAACATATCATTGGGCAGGCCCTTTTCCCAGGGGTTGATGTCAAGTACCACATTGTTGAAGGTAGCAGAAAGGGATACCTGGGTCCATTCCACTGCAGAAAGGTCAATCACCCAAAGGAGGTACAAGGCGAAATCTGGACGGACAACGTGGACCTGTTAATTGCGAGCTTGTTCTGGGAGAACTAGAGACTGCAGTGAAAACACCTGAGCCAGAGACATGTGCAGATTACTGTTCCAGCAATGGAGTGGCGATCTGTTTTTGTTTCTTTATCTCTTTCCAGGGTTCTTCTCATGCTTATTTGTTTCAGGATGTCTTATTTCTGTGATGGAGGACAGATGACGGAGAGGGAGGCCGATAGTGATGCCGATGGAGTCGGAGGAGGGAGCAATAAAACAATCAGGGCAACCTTTGGTTAAACTCAGTTTAGGAATTGTTAAGAGATCTGTTAGCCATGAAACTCGGAGACAGTGTGAGGGGTTATTGTCTGATGAATATTGTATTTGCGAGTACTGTGGGTCCATAGTTGATGAGAAATGCATCCAACGATGCTAGTCCAAGAGTAATCTGTATTTGGGTGAGCATCCTGTAGAAGATTACCATTCCATGGTGGGTAAGGTCTTAAACATGACTGAATGTTGGGTGTGCTCACAAGTACCTCAAGGACAGAGTAAATCAGATTAGTGCCATACCCATTAAAATTAGCAGAGGTACTTGAATTACATGGGGGAAGACCGGTGCACAAGAAATATAATATATCTAGACTCACTAGTCTCAAGCTCCACCAGTACCAGGTAGATAGATCCCTGATATGCTTAAATATCCCAAATTTCAGAAAACCAGGAAATTGGAAGGTGACCTGGAACAATCAGGCAATGACCTACTCACACAGAGCTGATAATGAGCCTATCGATTCTGAACTTGTATGCAGAATTATTGCAAACAGGAGATACTTTCGGTATCGTTACACATGTTGATATGATACAATAATGGTTGGCAGATTATCATTGGGGTACTGTGAAAATATTATACAACCAAAAACGTGTACCAGTCAAATGGGAGACATGGGGACAGGGGGCCTGATTCAGAGCCGGACGCAAGCGGACATTCGCTCGTAGTCCGTACGAATGGAAATATGTAAAACAACACGCTCGCACGTTTGTTCGCTCGTAGCCAGGCTTCCACCCCATATTCATCCAACCCCTCCTCTAGCTAGCGAGCATTCAAAATAGCGAGCGCTCTACTCGTCTTTGGTTGATGTCTGCGCTCGCACAAGTAATTTCCGGAAGTTGGCCTGTCAGTTTTCGATTGCCTTGTTTCTCGTTCTGCAAACATACTTGAATCGATTGGTGGCAATCACCATATTAAGTTACTTAATTGAACGTCAAATGTTTTCAATCTTGTTTTTTTTTTGAATGTCAATAAACTTTATTGTTTGTATTGTGTGACATTTGTTCTGCTGAATCCGTACGGTTATAAGGACAAAACAGATTTATAGTATAATTCCAAAGAATGTTTCCGTTATTAATGTTTTCATTTTTGGTTTACAAACAGATTTTATGGTTATTCCGTTTGTTCTGACCTTTGCTAAATGCATCAAGACAATCATAAGTCCCAATATATTTTTGGGGTTTTTTCACATGACTCACACATTAACCAATAGAATTGTTCCTTTTAATTATGAAAGTACATTAGCCAATCAGATTTTTCTTGTACCTTTATTAAAACTGTTAAAACTGTTTTGTGTGAAAAAAATCACTGCCATCATGAGAGCCAGTGCATTCACACGCCGTGAGTTGCTGGTCCTTTCTGAGGTAATGGGCCAGAGAATCACCACACGACAGCCCCCCGTCACCAATATAATGAAGAGGTGGGCGTACACGGAGGTGCGTCGTCGTCTGCGTTCCATGGGCTACCGCCTGAACATCGGCCAATTGGAGCGCAGATGGTCTGATCTGCGATGCAGGTCACCCCCCGCCTGCTCGAGTCTCTCTGGCTGTGGATCCGTCTGCGTAAGTGTATATGTGAATCGTTTAATCTGAAACTTATTTGCATAATGTACTTTGCTAATGTCATTTTTCATTAATGTGTGTGCATGTTTGCAATATGGGCTTGTTTTGTTTTAAATTATACATTGTATTTGTGTATTTGAATTTAGGCTATTTTAAAAAAATTTTTTTTAAATGTTTGCCAATTTAGTTAATCTTTTGAACTATCCATCATTTAGATCAAGAGCGGATAGTGAGGTGGCGAAGAAGGCCAGCCCGACCCCTATCCCCCATTCCAACCCTCTCTTCCCCTGCCCACTCCTCCCCAAATTCACCACCCTCCCCTGACCTTGCCATCCATATTTTCCCTCCCTCTCCTGGCCCCCAATCCCAAACCACCCCTCCCTCCTCTGTTATACCCATCCATATTTCTACTCCCTCCCCTAATCCACCTTCTCCATGTTCCACTCCCTCATATCTTTCCCAAATCACCCCTCTCACATCACAGCTCCATTGGCCGACATCATCGCAGGATGAGATTGGCCACTCTGCCCCGGTTCTGGATGCTGCAGGTATTTTTTTAATTTTTTTTGGTGGAAGTAATGTTTTGAAATGTTCCCTTAATGCATACACTGTGGTTTTTTTATTTATTTTTTTAGTTTTTTGGACATTTATTTTTTATCCATTTTATATGATTTTTAAATTTTCCCTGTGTACATAAAAAATTCAGTTTAGTACAAATCTGCTATTTTCTTTAATAATAAAAAATGTTGGTTTAACCTTGCGCATATGACACCTGCAAAACCACTACTACTTGTGTCTTTCATGTTTTTTAATTAATTTTAACAATGTCAACTTGTCTTAGACTTACTTCATATGCAAATGTTTTAGTTCTAACCACTTTTTTTGTTTTTTTTGTTACATTTGCTTTGTGTTTGAAAGTTTACAACGTGGAGTTTATTTTAACCAATGTGAAATCTTTGCCCCATTTTGCATGGAATCTTATCTTGTTTTATATGTTAATCCTAATGACCATTACAAAAAATATTAATGTCTACATTTTAGTAATACACACATTTCTCTTTTCAACAGAGGCACAGATGCAGATTGATGCCATTTTTGAGGAGCTTGGGCATCTGTGTGGCCATATTAGTGTGTTAGGACCATTTGTTGGCCTTAAGGAGGCCTTAATTGTGCTTTATTTTGTTTGATACAGTTGGTAATTTAAAAAATAAATAATGGTTAATAACTCTCTTTCCTTGCCTCTAACATTTTAATCCCTGGATAAATAATAAGTTTGCATTTGTGGAATGTGTTTTGACATTTTGAAAAGGATATTTGGAAACTCCAGGTAATTATGAAAGTGGTGATTTTAATACCATTACATTTAATAAGATTTTTCTCAAATTCCTTAACACACATTGTTTTTATTTTTTTGATGGCTACATTTACATAAACATGTTTGTATTAGTCTTTCCCTCCATACTGCTTCACCATAATACTTTTTGTTATTCTTAAAAATTAAAAAAAAAATAGAAACAAAAATTAAAAAATTTTAAAAATAATTTAAAAAAAAAATAAATAAAAAAAAAACCTGTGTAAAAAGTACATTTCTTTAAAAACATTTTAGCCACATTTGCAACAGTTTACACTTGGGACAAAATTAAGAAGATATTGTCCCATTTTTGAAATCCAAAAAATTTGTGTAACTTATTGTTAAAAGAAAACAAACACATTTTTCAAATCAAACATTTAATAAACACAACACAAACACGCTTAATATACATTTTAAAAAAAAGGACATCAAGAACTGGTTGTAGATGTAGCATGCCAACATGTTTCCACAATTCATGGTAATAATTCATTTGTCCAGATGTAAAATCCCATTTTGGAACATATTTGTCACAGTCGTTTATTGTCAGGTAGTATGCAGGTTGTTTATTTGTTGTTAAAAAAAAAGAGAGGAAAAATTAAAACAAAATACCACATTGGAAATTTAACAATTCAAAAAAAACTTATAACATATGTTTGATTAACTAAATGATTTTAAAAATTACCTGAAAAAACGTGCCACTACGTCATCACGTATGGCCCCCTCAGACACTCTCCTCCGACCAACCTCGGGGGGGCCATCCTCAGGCAAGGCATCCCCTGGCTGCATTGGGACACCACTCCTTATGGCGAGGTTGTGAAATTTCCCACACAGGACCACAATTTTGGAAACCATAGCCGGCAAATACATTAGGTCGCCACCAAAGCAGTGGAGGCATCTAAATCGGCCTTTTAAAAGGCCAATGCAGCACTCCACCACCTGCCTGGTGGCAGTAAGTGCGGAATTATATTGACTTTGTGGCCCTGGTGTAGAAACCAAATAAGGAGTGAGCAGCCAGGGCATGCAAGGGTAACCACTATCTCCTGTGAAAAAATAAAAAACATCAGTACCATTTATAAGTCAACAGTTTTTTTTGTAAAAATTATGGGTACCACTTACCCAGAAGTCACGCATCACCAGCTTGTAGGTTGTTTAATTTGTGCCAAAGCCCTGATTGCCGGATGACAAATGAATCATGTGCACTTCCTGGAAATTTGGCATTCAGGGACAGGATCTGGAGGGAGGCATCACATACCACCATTACATTCATTGAATGGAAATGTTTGCGGTTTCTAAATATTGCCTCCAGCACTGCTGGAGGCTGAAGTGGTATGTGAGTGAAGCCACAACCCCTATGATGTGTGGGAAGCCTGCAATTTCAAAAAAAAATTTGCTTAACCACATTAAGGGACCCCATATCCAATGGCATATTAATAGAATGATGGAGGTGCTTAAATAGGGCATCCATTACTGCCCTCAGGATCCTTGAAAAGGAGGATTGCAAAATTCCCGCAACTATGCTGACTGTGGTCTGGAAGGATCCTGAGGCACAAAAATGTAACACCGACATTAACTGCGTAAGTGGTGGTATAGCTGTTGGATTGTTAATTTGCCTTTCAAGATCACTCTCTATTAATGAAAGAGTGTCTAGGATGATTTGGGGTGGCACGTGGTAACGCCTTAAGACCACATCATCAGGCATTCCAAAAAGGGCGACACGTGTTCGAAATATCTGGGGTCTTGCACGCCTACGAGGCCTACGCCTAGTAGGATGTCCAGGTTGGTTGGGGTCTGGGACCATCGCCACTATAATTTGCCCAACATCAATCTGAAATGTTAGACAATGTAGTTATGTATTCGAAATTCAAGAATGTTAAAATATACTTATCTTTTTTTCATATTAAGAAGAATCTTACAGGGTTGGGCAGTGACATCTTGCAGTAAACCTACGATTTAGATTTTGTAAAGAAATAAAAAATAGCATTTTCAAAAAACAAGACAGGCTAAGGCCAAAATATCAAAAATGCATGCACTACACAGATGATGTTCAGTTATTCTTGGATTCTACATTAAAATTGTAATGTATGCTTAAACCACAGACAGGAGATTGTCAAACTATATGCAATACATTCAAAAATTAACGCTTAATGGTACGCTTAAACCATAGACAGGAGATGGTCAAACTATACGCAATACATAAAAAAATTAACGCTTAATGGTACGCTTAAACCATAGACAGGAGATGGTCAAACTATACGCAATACATTAAAAATGTTTAAACAAAAACATTGCATTGCAAAACCAACATGTTTTTAGGTACACCAATCTGCATAGCGTGACCCCTAGAAAAAAAACTAAAATTTTTTTAAAAAATAAAGGGTTAGAATGTAGAAAATACACTTACCACACAAAGACAAACACATCAATATAAATGAAATCCCAAAAACCAAATGAAAAAAATCCACAAACTAAATAAAAGCAAAGTAAACACGTATTAAAATTTAAAATATGAAAAATATTACCAAGTTATAATAGAGCCAAAATTAAAAAAAAAACACTTACCTCCAAAAATATGAAAAAAATTATAGCAAAAAAATATGCAAAAATGCTAATGAAAATTACCAAACCAAACAAAAATCTCAAAACAAACTCCGCAAAAAACCACGACTCCGACTCACACTCCAACGCCAATGCCAACTCCAACAACAACAACAACTCCAAACAACCCACCCCGAAACAAGGTCACAAAAAAGCCTTAAATAGCCAGAACTTTCCCGCTCAAATCAATGACGCACAATAGATGTGCCTGCATAATGCACACGCATCTATAAAAACATTATGAGAGCCCACAATGGGTCTGCTGAATTCAAGTTTCTCATCATGACCACTGAACAGCAGCAAAGCCAAAATCCACGACCTCACAGTAAGTAGCTCAAAAATTAAAGTTACAAAAAAATAAAAAAAATAGACAAATAATGTTTTTTTCACCAATTTTTGAAAGGTGTGGAGACTGAGAATGAGGAGGCTGCGGGGCCTAGTACCCAGGCCAGGGCCAAACGCAAAAGGCAGCCTCAATTCACAAAAAAGGAGATGGAGGCTTTGGTGCAAAAGTGCATTGATAACCTGGCACAGGCACCCCGAAATATGGGTGCAACACAGAGATGGAAACTGTGGGAGGAAATAGCCAGCGCTGTCAATGGGGTTGGTGACTTTGTCCGTTCAACCAAAGAGGTCAAACGCCGGTACGTAAATGCTGTAACCTATTTCCAAAGTGTGTTTTAAAAAAAAAAAAAAAAAATCTAACCCTACATTTTTTAACAACAGATGGAGTGACTTCAAATATCGGCTAAAACAAAAATTGGCAGATAGGGCTAGGCATGCAGCGGGGACAGGTGGTGGGCCAACCCCTGTGTCATTGGAGCTAACAGATTTGGAGGAGCTGGCACAGGGGTGTGTGCAGGAAGAGGAGGTGTTTGGCGTGTCCAACATGGACACAGACATGCCAGACTTTGCGGCTCCACATATTGCCCCGGGTAAAAATTTTTGAAAATTATCTAAAAAATGTAGAAGTAAAGTTTCTAATTTACTAATTTTTTTTTTTTCAATCTTTTCCACACAGGCACAGAAGAGGACGAGTCTGCTCCAGAGGTGAGCTTTGGCCGCAGTAGATCTGCTGGCTCCGCAGGGGATGAAGCAGTATATCCGGCAGTGGCCCTCCTCACAGATCTCAATGAAAAAACAGATAAGAATACCGAGATTCTGATGAGGATGGACAGCAATCTGCTATGGGTGGCGGACGCCCTGGAGGAAAATGCTGCGGCCAATGTGAGAATAGCAAATGCCCTGGAGCAGCTCGTCCATCTGTGCATGTTGGAGCCGCCCTCCCTTCCTGATGGAACATCAGGGCCCTCCACCTCTGGCGCAACATCGGCCATCCATCAAAATGTGCCTAGCCCTATGCCTAGGCCAGAGGCAACAACATCTACCTCTGTCCAGGCCAGGCACAGGAGCACACGGACAAAGTCATGCTCCCAGCAACACCAGGCCACGCGGACGAAAAGGCATTGACAGCACTGGCTAATTTCCACAAAATCCATCTCTGTGTTTGCCCCATATTTGTGCACACCAAAACCTCCATCTCCTTTCTTGTGATAGTTTTATTTTGTAATATTTGTTATTTGTGCAATTGACAATATTTACCTTTTTGGCTGACCCAAAAAAAATTAAAATTTGTAAAAATTACATTAATAAAATTTTTGTGCAAATCCAAAAAAACAAACAAAAAATGGTTTGAAATTTCATTATCAACTGGGTGAAAGGGACTGCAACAAAGGTACTTAAATACATGAGAAAGATCATATACTAAAATATTTGCACCCAAAAAAAAAAAAACCAACATAATAAACAATAACACAAGCTAAGCAATTAGTAGGTGATTATCTTTGTGTATTTAAACAAAAAAAACCACAAAAAAAACCCCATAGGTGATTGGTGTTGTGCTCTAAAATAACTAAGGAAATGTGCCAACAACATACGTACGAAATATAGCAAATAAAACAAGCACATTTCAAATAACATAACAAATGGAACATTTATTAGGTGAGTGCTGTTGTGATTTCCAATCATACAAAAAAAAATGAGATCACGAAATGCGTTCCAAATTTAGCTAATAAATCAGGGCCATTGCACATCACATTATAATAAGTGATCCAATTATTAGGTGATTGGTCTTGTGCCTTATTCAGGAGAATAGCAAATCATCGATTCGCTAAGGGAGCTACGAAGACACCATCGTCTTTGCGAGATCCAATACCCTACCACAAGCTGAACGAGCAGTCATAATGGAAACTGGATCACACAGTGACGTATCACAACTTCCGTTCAAATATTGCGCTCGCACAAGATAATTCATGTACGCCCAAAATACGGCTGGACATGCCTGCATTTTCAAATCTCCCCCCCGTCACCACCCATAAATGGACCATTCTGTCAATCAAATTACATAGGTCACTTCCTGCTCGCTGTGTATATGAGCGAAAGAAAACTGACCGCAAAGATACGACCGCACATGCGCAGTGATAACCGGATGCATGCGTGGTTGGAAAACATCGAATGCGTACGAGCGAACAAAGAATTGCGTCCGGCTCTGAATCAGGCCCAGGATTCTTTGTCAGAATAATGTGTTCAATGATAATGATGCACTCTGTTCCTTACGTTCTCCCGGGTGATGTGTATTTTATATTTGGAAGGTGTACAAGTGGCTCTCTCTGAACTCTGAAGGATTGTTATCTTGGAAGGGTACTACCAGAAATCATGACCCTTACACATGGTGAAATGATTAGTATCCATAAAACCGCAACACCTCAAAAGAAATATGGTGAAGAACATATTGTCACACAGTTGATTAGTGAAACAACTGGCTACCAAATTTTGGTAGCATTAGATCCCACCAGGATCACCCGGGGAACTTTAAATTTTAGATCCATCCAAAACCTGGCTAAATTAATAGACAACATCACCGAGATGTATGATGACACTTTCAAGTATACGGGTAAGGAGCTACAGGCTTATAAAAAGGAATTGGTACAACATAGGCTAGTGTTAATCTACCTGACAGCTGTTACAGCTGATATTGTGTGACTTTGGCCACCCAAATTGTGTCAAGTGTTGCACATACATCACCAATAATACTGATGACCCCAAAGAGGTGATTGACCGGAAAATGGATGAAATCCTACAACTGAAGTGGGAATTTCAGAAGGACCATAATACTTCCTTGTATGAGACTGAGTTAAAGGTAGAGAAATGGTTCTCATGGTTAAACCCTGTCAAATGGTTTGCCGGTCTGGGAGAGTGGGTACAGGAGATGGTTGCTAGTGTAGGTAAGCTTCTTATTCTTATACTTGTTGTCATCTTAGTAATTAGTTTATGTGTCAGATGTGTTCTTACTATGGTAAAATGTGGAAAATGTACCACCAAGGTAAAACATGAAAAGGAAATCCTAATGATGGTGAGTGGTGGTGGTATAGGTACTAAGGTTAATAAAGAACTGCATTACAATCCTGAAATTGAATATACCATCAAATAATAACATATGAATAGGTTTGGTCATGTATGATAAAATATTGTAAATGTTCCTTTAAACATCCTAGATAATGTAGTCTCATTTTCCCCAAACTTCCTTTATAGGTTCGATGAGGTCCCACATCTTACCAATGGTCCCCTATAGATCCACTGAGTGCGTATAAGGGTTGTTTTACCCTTTCTTGAAGCGCATTATTGGTTCAATGACCATGTTGTATTATACCGTTTAGAACATTGAATAATAATTTATTATGCATGACTAAGTAGGTTAAGAATAGAATGTGATAGTTTTATGTTTGCTGTCAAAGGGTGGACTGTCAAAGTCAAATAATTGGATATGATCGCTGTACAATTATAATCTGATGATATAGTCGTCTATGGTTGGGTGCCGTATTACTAGGACGCTACTTTGCATCGGTGCAATCTGATGTGCTAAAATGCATATCCACAACACACATATGCTGATGCACATAACGCACACATATATATACATATATACACACAGACGCACATATGCGAACGCATACATATAAGATGGTTCCCACACATTATAGTTAATAACCAGAGTTATTAAAGGTATTTGTTAGCTAATAATTATAATGTAATATTTACTTAAAAGAGATCTAAGGTTCAGAATACAGTGGACATGTCATGTTTGGTATCATACTAAATCCCTGTTTGTTTGCAGACATATGTTTCTATCGGCAAAGGATTCGTATCTTGCGTTCGCTAGTTATGGATTATAGGGAGTTATTGGTTAGAATGCTATTACTTGTATGCAGTGTCTATAGCCAGTTTTAACAAGTTCTTCGGTGGGAAACTACACAAAGAAGCTGTTGGAAAACTGAGCCATACCTCTGATGACACCGTATAAACTGACCAATGACCAGATTGACCAGATACAAGAACCAATGAAAACATGCCAACTTGTCCCTTTGTTATCCTTGTAACCTGTACCATATATATGCTGTGTGCTGCTCTCGGTTTTCAGTCATTCTCCATTTTGGGTGACTGCAGGATTCAGGATTGAAGGACTGCATACTGGGACCAGTAGCGCATGCGTATATATCGGTTGTTACTATTTTCATTGCTTTTTATTCTAATTGTTAAATCTTTCCCTGTTTACATAAATAACTTTTTTGTGCTTTGGAACCACAAGATTGGACTGGAAAGCAATTCTTTCTTAAGCAACTTGCAGCGCTAAATAGCGACTAGTAGGAATCAATACATCTAATACACCAAAAAACATACTTATAGTAACATATTCTCAGACCCTGAAAGAAATACATGCTTAGGATTGAATTCACACAAGGTCAAATTGCATTTGGAATTTATTGCATAGGCATCACATTTATCATGTATATTGTGCTGAGTGAGGAGAAAAGTAATATCACAGCGAATAGTTGCAAACAAGAAATCGAGGATTGTAAGCAGCAATGATAGTATCAATACTTGCAATTTTTTTTTTAAATATATTGTTACTAATGTTATATGGAAATATCTCACAACAAACATTTAAGCACAGATATGCCCATAGGTGGAGCTTGACATGCCCTTTGGGTGGAGCATGACACGCCCCCTCAACAGCGTGCCACATTCTATTTTATGACTATAATCTCTCTGAAATAAGTTTTCAAAAGTAGGTAAGTATGCTTTGGGCTCATGAGCCTGGCCAGTTTGATTATTCTGTTGCTGTGATTCCTAATCTTGGTTATTATTATATACATTTTTACTAAATGTCTATGATACTGTATATTGTAAAAGCTCTCTGTATTGTGCCAGCCAACCTGCTAAGTGCATTTATGTTAGTTCCTGTACAATTATTAAATTCTTCTTCAGTTATTCAATGTTGCCCTGCTGATTATTGCCAAAAAGACTCATATTTATGTTGAATTGTAAACCATAAGTCCCCCCCCCCTTAAATATTTAAACAGTTTCAATACATAAATAAAACCTATAGTAATTATAAATTAATTGTGTTGGTAAAATATTAACTGTTATATATTGTAGTGATTTAGAAGACTGTATCATCTGATTAAGCATTTCTATCTGAGATCTTAATATTTTGATTAAACAAATAGGTTTATGTATTTTATTCAGCCTTTGTATAGTGTTTATCAGGTAAGTGTGTTGCTTTTTCTTTAATTTGTGGGATGTGATCCAACAAAACTCTCTGAAGACTAATTAAGACATTTATCTCAAGCATTTACTAAATATATTTACTATTTAATGTCAACATGGGTCTAATATCTCAGGCTTATGGAACTAAAATGAATCTAATATAACAACACCTAAATTAGATAAATAGATTCTAAACTGTCAACTTTATTTGAATGCACATGTCATAAAGCACAGCTGATGTAATAGTTAGAAATGTATGCTTTGTTTTTTTCAGTTTGTTAAATGTTATATATTCAATAAACACATTAAAGGGGCCTATCCATTAGCAGATCTTTTTCTAATGATGAAAGACAAAAGATTATCCCTTGAAAATTCCTGGGGCTGCGGTGACAGATATCTGTCATGTACATGACAGATTTTTGCGAACAACGAACGATATTGCATGACATCATTCAGGGAGTGGATTTTTTAAAATGTTTCTATGAATTTTCATTAAAAATATTGTTCGTCGCTCACCGCTTATAAACTGCCAGATATTTCTAATATCGCAGCGATAAGCGATAATTGACCAACATGTTGGAGAGACGAAAGATTCAATTTATCGGCAGAGGGAGTGCGCATCAGTCATCGTTCAGGGCCTATCTATATTAGCAGATACATTGAACGACTGAACGATATATCAATTTATCTGCTAATGGATAGGCCCCTTAAGTCTATGTTGGTATTTTAAAAGGAGTAATGCTGTATGTGTTTTCATATTGTAATTTCATGTGACATGTACTTATATAATTTTACACAAACTTTTTATTAACCTATTTAATCTTATGCAAAGAAGCCACTGGCAACCATGACTAGATGTTTAAAAGAAAAACCTGATCTGCGTTCAACAAGTATAGCATCAATTCCCTAAGCTGGATCTTCCATCTATAGTGATGAATCCCATGACATCAATTAAAGCACAGGTTGTTGGTCTTCATTTCACGGGTTCTTTTTAGTTTTTTTTTACAAATCTTGTACAGTAAGGTGCTGATGTGTAGTTGAATGCAAGTTGGCCGTAACTGCTCCCTAATGTGCAGGGAAGTAATTGTGTATATTCAGCGTTTGCAGAGTTATATGCATGTTTGTGAGTGGTCAGCCCTGACCATACACGTGGTTTGATACTTGTAATCATCATCATTATCGAGCATTTGCACCATCTCTATCCTTGGTGCAAACGATAAGTGAAGATGTGACTAAAAAGCAAACTACTCTGCATGGCTTCTAGTTTGGTAAAGTCAGTTCTGGAACATGCACAGTGCGAAAACACTCAAGATAAGCAGCACAAATGGGCATAATGTACCTTCAGCACTGCATGAGCGCCTATATGTTTTAATTTAGTAAAAATGATAATTATTAAAGCCTTAATTTTTAGTTTTGTCAAAAGTCAGAGTGTAAAGTTATATTTATTGTGTGATCTGTGTGGCTATTTAATTTTTAAAAAATATTTTATTAGACGATACTGTATGTCAGTATTATAGAAACAGCAATAAAACTTGTCAAACCAGAGTAAATACAAAAGGTATGGGCATCCAAAGGCAAATAATAAATCAAAGACCTTCCAACAACGTGAAAAATACAAACATAAATGAACATAGTAAGGAATGTAAATAAGTATCATCAGAAAATTAGAAGATGAGAAAACAACCACAGTATGACCAGACAATTTAGGTAAGGTAGAAACAAGGCAAACATAGCTAGATAACTAGATAACCCACCACACCATGGCAAATCAGGGCCAGCATTGCAGACTAGGGGGCAAATGTACTAAGCTCTGGAAACTGATAAATTGGAGAGTGATAAACTACTAACCAATCAGCTCCAAACTGTCATTTTTCAAACACATCACAGTTAGGAGCAAAGTGGCTGGTAGTTTATAAGTCTCCAATTTATCACTTTCTAGAGCTTAGTACATCTCTCCCTAGGTACTTCTGAGCAACTGGCAAATTGTAACATATGAAACGTATTAAAAGGGGACACCAGTGGTCACAGTGGCCAAAATTCAAATAGGGGAGTCACACCAACTGTCACCCCAACTGCTGACAAACATCACTGTCAGTTGGTGTGGCTCCCCTATGTGAATTTTGGACCACACTGCAGCCCCACCACTGGAGCTGTCACTTAGTGGTTAACATCTCAAGTAATAGAGGGAGGTAAGTTCAAAACATTTGCGTAGAGCCAATTTAACTTGTTAAGATAGGGTGTGAATATAAAGAAGCAATTTAAGGAAAATGTTCTCGGTTCTGTCTGCTTATTTACAGAAGACTCTGTCCAATCCATGTTAAACAAAAAGGATAACTAGAGTAGCATTAAATTCGCATTGGGAACATCACTGGATATCCATCTTATTTAGTAGCAATTTCTATACATTAACCTTGATGTGAGACCCCAGAAGGCCTATTCAGGAGTGTTCATAAAAGGGATGTGCAAGACATTAACTACGTATAAATCGTTGTTCTGTAATCCAAAAAGTCTGTACCAACGTTCTGTACATGACCACAGGCAGTGGTAGATGTCTGCCTCAGGATAATTACATTTAAAACATTTAGGTTATTTAATTTGAAGATGAAGATTTGCTAGAATATGAATAAAGAGGGATAACTGAAGAAAAATGGTTTAATTTATTAATGGATAATCTTAGTGGGATAGTGTGGCTATATTCTGCCTTCCACACGAAACCAGTGACAGTGGCATCCACTAATCATCCACCAATGGGTGTATATTCTGCTTTGTGACCAGCAAGGTCTCAGTAGTGTTCTTTGTAAAAGGAGTAATGCTTACTGACTGCAGCATTTCTATATGTATGGACTACAAAGAAATGGATGCAGCATTGGTATTTAATCCCATTAGACACCAAGTGATCAAGCCCTGTGGACAGCAAAAGATTGTAAAATTGCTATAAATGGTATGTACTTCTTTGAGTAGTGTATCGGCAAAGGCTAAAATAGCATATTAGCCCAATTGCCATCCTGTACAACCATGTTGGGATTTTTTTGCCTGAACTGTGGTGCTTGGTAAATATAAGAAATATCAATATTAGGGCCTTACAAGTTAGATTTATTGTTGATATATGACTTATAAATCTGCAGCACACTTGTCAATAGAGTGATAAGTCCTATGATTCATTAATTAACAGTCAGAGAATCATAGTACAGGAAGTAGTTTGTTAGCCCATGGAAGGTTTGTCATTAGTAGATAAATTCCACTTAGGATAGGAGATTGGTATAGGTCATTACAATGGAGTACATTCAATTAAGGTAACTTTCTTAGTTAACAATATGATTACCTAACAGAAGATTAGGACACACACAGCCTTTATCTGGAGGAAGCCAGCACAGTATGGGAGTAATCAAAGCACCAGAGTGTAATCAGCCTCACACAGATGTGTCTACACCAGATCAAAGATACATCATATTTGATGGGTTTTAGGACAGAAAATTGATATGATGGGATAGTACAAAATCGTAGAGCTATATCTGAAATATAGGCGCAGGTTAGGTTTGATTTAGAAATCACTCAGATGTATAATTTCTGAGGTATGAAGTATTGCCCCAATACCACATCACACAACTTCATATTTACAGTCATATTGTAGCTAAAATAGCTGAGATTAATATGAACGCCCCATATCTTAGGTAATCATTCCGCAGGGGGAGTTATGAAGAATTATTTGGTTTTAAGTTAAATGTGACTGAAGAAAATCGAGGAGGGTCCCAGATATAATTAATTAACTAATCAACCAACCAGTCAGCCAAGAATTGGATGACATAATCCAAAATGTGATGCTCTGCTGATAAAAAGCATGAGCAACTTTTGCTCTGGGTTCAGGCTCTGGGCAGTGGCGGAACTCCCGAAGACAATGGCATCATTTGATGGCGGCTCCAGCCCTTAAGGGGGCACCTGGCTCCATTGTCCCCCGGGCCGTTCCGGCACTGCTATGGACATGGAGCGCCGCTGATCGGTCGCACCCCCTATTTTCCGGGCGCCTGCTGAATGTGTTACCAGCGGACGCCCGGCTCCGTCTTTCCCCCCGGCGGTAGCCGGAGGAACGGAGCTCACTCCTGAGCTCCGCTTCTGGGTCCCGCAATGCACTGTGGGAGTGACATCATGACGTCACTCCCATAGTTCCGAGGAGCGGGGGCTCTGGGGACGGAAGGCAGCAGCACTGTAGCGGGGTTTCAGGGAAGTATTGTTTTTTTTTTGTATGTGTGTGCGCTCGCGGGGGGGCTCACTACAGGGGGCATCATTGGTGGCTCACTACAGGGGGCATTACTGGGGGCTCACTACAGGGGGCATTACTGGGGGCTTACTACAGGGGGCTTACTACAGGGGGCATTACTGGGAGCACTACAGGGGGCATTACGGGGGCTTATTACAGGGGGCTTACTACAGGGGGCATATTACGGGGGCTTACTACAGGGGGCATTACGGGGGCTTACTACAGGGGGCATTACGGGGCTTACTACAGGGGGCATTACGGGGGCTTATTACAGGGGGCTTATTACAGGGGGCATTACTGGGGGTTACTACTGGGGGCACTACAGGGAGTTTACTACTGGGGACTTATTACTGGGAGCACTACAGGGGGCTTACTACTCTATAATAACATGAGACTAGAACAGGGATAGGGAACCTCAGGCCCGGGGGCCGTGTAAGGCCCGCGGAATCATTTTGTCTGGCCCTCTAAGCTTTTTACTGCTAGCCTCATCTGGCTAGCTGGGTGCCTTGAATGGCACCCTGCAGCCAGAATCTATGCAGCAGTGCCTCTTGGAGCATCCTTAGGACTAGAACCACA